>OX608073.1:206652224-207252224 GCA_951509635.1 Eupeodes luniger | reverse complement strand
ATCGGAATCCCTGTATCGATTACGATTTCCATAAAACATACTGGGATTAATTGCAAAATGTACTTCAATTTTTATCTGTGAATGATAAAAAGCTACTTGTTGACAAAAAGCACCATAGGGAATAAAACATACACGGAACTAACTGTGACTGGCGGCGAGTGACGTAGCACCTCATGCATTTCAGTTTCATCAGGTGCCGTGTGACCCGCCGCCGGTAGTCACACCCATAAAACTTTCAAAAATTGATGAAACACGAAAAACAAAAACACAGAACAATTTATAAACACTAAACATACACTTTTATGCAAAAAACAGTATTGGCAACCGGGTGAAAACCCGAAAGTTATATGGGTGGCAGCGAACGTGAATGTAACAATGAGCTTAAGGCGCCAGTTATAGCTATCATTGGTTTTCATCATTGAAAACAAACATTGGAATTTTTTTGGCAGGTCGTTTATAGCTTTCATTAAAAATTTCTGTAATTGGAAAAAATTTCCTGATTGAAATGCAGCCGAAAAACTTTTTCTGACAGAAATCTGTCATTGGAATTGAGTGAAATTGAAACACAAATCATTGGAACGATTTGTTCCATTTTTGGTCATAAAAGAATCAGCTGTTCAGGAAAATGAATTTCCGTCCGGAAAAAAGAAAAATACATTTTTAGAAAAAAATAAATGTGCAACTAAACTTTTTTTTCTCAAAAAAAATTCTTTGTGTGATTTCCGATCGATCAGTATATAATTTTCATATCTAATCAAAGAGAAACACCGTCAAATATCGATTCAAAAATTTTTCCGGATCGATTTCAATGATAGCTATAACTGGCGCCTAACACATAAAAAAAGTGACTTATTTGGCCGATGCATTTATAATGTCTTAAATAAATATACATGTATGTATTTGTTTCAAATGAAAATAGGAACATCACATCTCAGATATTATGTTTTGTTAAAAATAATAAATAATTAAAGAAAACTTAGGTATTAAATAGTTAAAAGCAAACATATTTTATTTTATATAAATATATTCACGAAATGAATTAATATTTCTTTAAGTTTAATAAAGTTTAAATGTGTATAAAATTGTGGGTTAATCTCCATATTGTGTTTTTAATTATTTATAGAATAAAAATAAAAATAAAAACAAAAACGAACAATTATTTGATGATTATGTATTTTTTATTTTTATATATTTGTTTTTGCTTTTTATCACAATATTATGTTTAATATAAATATGTAACGCGACGCGTTTCGGACTATATGTCCATCATCGGGTCCCTCTTTTACGCCCGATGATGGACATATAGTCCGAAACGCGTCGCGTTACATGTTTATATTAAACATAATATTGTGATAAAAAGCAAAAACAAATATATAAAAATAAAAAATACATAATCATCAAATAATTGTTCGTTTTTGTTTTTATTTTTATTCTATAAATAATTTAAATGTGTCTTATGATATGAGATCTAATATACAAGCATATGTTATCAAAGTATTAAACTTTGACACATGAGTCCAGAGCAGGGATACATACAAATTCATGAAAAGAGTCGGAGAGCTGCGTGTTATTTTCTTGTATACCTACTTATTGTTTCCTTCGAATAAAATGAGTTCTTCAAGCAGAAACCTATCTCAATCTGCAACATACATTTTGGTTCATAAGAGGAAGGAAATCCTTTTTTCTTCTATGAAACTCACCTCAAGTAAACACCGAAGTTTGCAGAAGCAAATCTGCATATGAGCACTGCGTTACCCAATGCGCACGATTCATCCGCTCAGAGCGAAAAAAATAAGAGATACAAACAAATTCACCAAAAAATAAGAATCTGAAGTCGGAACATCGTCTTATTTTCTTCCATAAGAAAGCGTGTATTGAACAGAGAACTATCAAGCGCAGTAAGTATAGCTTGAGCCAATTCAGTTGGCTAACCCCAACGGTCGGTTGCGTAAAGAGAGGATTAAAAGAACGAAAATGGTGCGCAAAATATTTAATGAGTAAAGATTTTTCTTACAGTAAATAAAATAGAAATAACATAAAAAACAGCAATTAAATTTAAATAATAAATATTTATTTACGTACATATGCTTAGTTTTCAGAACTAATGTCGCTTTCTTATTCGGTTGAAGAATCTTCACCTGGATTATTTATCATTGAATCCAAATTTGTGTCCTACATCAGGTCGTGAGAAAAGTATTCTTCTTCAGCTCTTATGGCTTTTTCACAAACTTTTCGCCAATCTTCAGCCGTTATTGGAAAATTAATAATAATAATCTATCTAATCAACACTAATCTACAATTAATTCCAACCCTACAGGTCAAAAAAATAAATCAAATATACACTAACGCCATTAAATAAATATAAGCACAACGCCCCGGGCATTTTTTCTGTTGCTAAGCCACAAATCATAAAAGATAGAAATAAACAATAATCCATTTTTTGTCAATTAATCCTATCGCGCAGCTCGCAGTTAGTTTTTATGTCTAACCCAATTGCATTTTGCAATAGACTTATTTCTTTTATTATAGGTGCACTGAAATTTGTCCCAATAATAAAAACAAAAAATATTAATTTTATCTTTTCGAAGTAAAGTTTATACCTAAAATGTTTTTCTTTTTCTCTCACCAGAGATGGAATAGTTTTTCAGATATTCATTTCTATTTTACTGGGAGCGAGGCTATGCACATATAAGACGTCATATTTGGGGTTATCTTGTTGTTGCTTTAGTTTTTTGTTTGTTTATGGAGTGAGCTCAAGAGCCAACATGTGTGTAGAATAGGACTGAAAGCAGAGTATTTGTTGTTAAAAAAATGTTGGCAGCGTATTCATGTGTATGATTATGTTTAATTCATGTTGCCAGAAGTCTAATATGTTCAGGGTGAGAATTTCAAAAGGTAAGACGGAAATAATCGAATTATATGGACGCTTCGCCACTGGTGCACGCAGTTCGAGAATTCAACTGATAAAGAAAAAGCAGCTCTGCAAGAATCACATTCCCTGCATGTGACAGAAAAAGAAATGTCTACTATTGAAATAGAAAACGACAAAAAAAAGTATGTGAATCGGACAAAAGCACAAAAGTTATCTGCAAGGACCTTCAAGTTCTCCGGTGTTTGTAGTCGGCCCATGTCTAAAATTGAAAGAAGTTTGTGATCATAATGTAAAAAAAATATGTACAAATTACTTACTTTTTTCCAGGGAGGTCCATTCGATTTGAGCTTAACCGTTAGTTCCTCCCAACGCTTGTTGCACGGATCCCTGCCAAGCTTTCGGCTTGGCTTTTCGTTGCCATTGACGCATGCCTGCGCATATAGCCAAGTAAAATTCTTTTTAGGCTGGTGTTGTGTTGGAAGTCATTTATTTATAAAGTAAAATTAAATTATTTCATAAAATGTTATCGTAGAAATACTTACATTGCAACCGTTCTCGAACATTTGTTTTTGTTTTGCATTAAATTTCGAATAAAACACAATAATAGTGATGAGTCTTCTTAATTTTTAACTTCCCATAGGAAGTAATTGCAATCGGTCCGATTTGTCGAATTGAAAATTTTGACATTTCTCGACGTGTCAAGGTCCCTAGCCCTAGAAAGATAATCATATTTTTTAGTGCGTGAAAGATAATCATACGTCTCAGAGACGTATGGCACTTATTAAGCGCATTTAAAGATGACCGCATTGATTTTTCATCATTATTTTGTATTTTAATTAATTATTTGGGTTATTTTAAGTAAAATGAATCAATAATTAAGTACAAAAGAAGTAAAATTTGAGCATAGTTATAATTGTAATACGGCTTATAATTGAAAAGATATAACAATTTTTCCACGCGCCATACGTCCCGCAGACGTAGATTATCTTTCTAGGGCTAGAGTCGAAATAAAATATTTTTAGAGAGATGTCTGAGATGTCAAAAAAACTGAAAAAAAATTTGTCACCTCGAAAATTGTACGAACAAAAAATGTTTTTATCTCCAACGAAGAATAACGTTTTCAACATTTGGTAAAATTTTGAGAAAAATTGAATTGACAGTTTTTTTACAAAAAAATAAAAACCTAAAAAAAATTAATAAATTTGGTAAAAATAGATTTTCGACTCTAATATCTTTTCGAAACTTTGAGATTTTGGCTTTAAGCTAATTTTATCTTTTAAAAAATATTGTTGTCAATATTCAGTAAAATATTGAGAAAAATCGAATTGACAGTTGACAAAAGTTGGTAAAAATTGATTTTCGATTTCAATATCTTTTCAAAACTTTTACGATATTGGCTTTAAACTCATTTTATGTTTTAAAAAATATTGTTGTTAACATTCAGTTAAATTTTGAGAAAAATCGAATTGACAGTTTTTTTTACAAAAAATAAAAGCCTAAAATAAAATTAATTAAAGGTGGTAAAAATGAATTTCCACTCAAATATCTTTTAAAAATTTGAGATATTGGCTTTAAGCTAATTTTATCTTTTAAAAAATATTGTTTTCAACATTCAGTAAAACTTAGAAAAATCGAGTTGACAGTTTTTTTTTATAAAAAATAAAAACCTAAAAAAACATTACTAAATGTTGGTAAACATTGATTTTCGACTCAAATATCTTTTTAAAAATTAAAAATATTGGCTTCAAACTTATTTTATCTCACAGGAAATATTGTTTTCAACATTTAGTTAATCATGTATAAAGTATAGTATAGTATGAAAAATTGGTAAAAATTGATGTTCGGCTTTCGATATCTCGTGAATTATAGAAGGCATTAACTTCAAATTAATTTCATTCATATAATTTGTATTTGTTTATATAAGAAATAAAAACTTTTAAGAAATGCTTCTAAAATGGGTAAAAATTGGTTTTAGACTCAAAATCTCGTTAACAAAAATAGATTTTGAAATCAAATTATTTCATCAAATGCAAAATATTGTTGGTAATTTTTAAATTTCTTATAATAATTCAACTCACAACTTTTTTAACAAAACACGAAAACCTACGAACCTTTAAAGCAAAACAAATCGACAGACGGGATGGGAAGTTATCAGTGTGGGTGGCATCCCAGCCTCTTTTTTAAATTTGACTTCAATCGATATTTTACTTACTTACTAACATCGATATTTTATGTTTTCTAAATATTTTTGTTGTTGTACTTAACAATCACCGGCATTAAAGTTAAAATACTTATAAAATAACCTATGTGTCTTTTTTCTTAGTTTTTCTTCATTTTATATCTTAAATCACTTACTCACTTATTTATTTATTATCGGTTTGCTAAAGTTTTACTTATTAATTAAAATTTATATCCCATCTCTTAAGATATCTGATACATACTATGTATGTCAACAGATGTCAACATCCCAGATGTATGCAATCAAATTTTGTTGGGTTTGAAGTATAAACGAACAAAGAAACAAAAACGAAATGCGATACAGAATGCCAAATATCGATTTCGCACAATTTCTTTCGTTGTTGAAAAACGAACGTTCGCTTTCATTTCGTATATTACAGAATCTGGCCCCTGCTCTCTAATAAATTGTTTTCTTTTTTGAATAGTAAGGCTGTTTGTAGCTTGCTTGAAGTCCTTAACTGAAAATAAAAGACAATTATTTTGTAAAATTTAATTATAGAAATACTTAAACTGCAAGCCAAATGAATAAACATTTTCTTCAAAACAAATAATTCAAACATCTGTCACAATAATAGTGATGAGTCTTTATAATTTATTAATTTTACTCCAACCGATAATTTATGATTTCTTAAAATGTATGTTGTTTTACTTAACAATCACCGAAATTAAAGTTCAAATACTTATAAAATTTATTCCTTCATTTTATATCTTAAATCACTTACTTATTTACTATCAGTTTGTCAAAATTTACAAACAGATAGTCCAGATTTTATTTACAGTTAGGTAAAGTTATCAATAGAACAGGGGCCAGATTCTGTAATAAATGAAACGAAAGCAATCGCTCGTTTTTCAAAAACGAAAGAAATTGTGCGAAAACGATATTTAGCATTCTGTATCGCGTTTCGTTTTTGTTTATTTGTTCGTTTCTGCAAATAAAAAAAAAGCAAAACGATAGAAATAAGCAAGTTATTAAGTGATTTAAGATAAAAATGAAGGAACACTAAGAAAAAAAGCACGTAGGTTAATTTTTAAGTATTTCAACGGGGCGACTTTCCATTACCGCAGCACGAATTTCCTTCTGATTTTTTTTTAGTTAGGAAGGGGTCTCAATAGAACATGTTTTGAATATTAACCCATTTGTCCCCAAAGTTGTGTAGACGAAACATTTCAAAAATTATCTTTTTATTATTATGTTATTGTACCAAATTACTTTTTAGCTGTTACAATTTGTTCTTAACAGAACAATAATTAATTTTATTATGATTTAATTCATTATAAAAAAATTATTGAATTTTTACATATTTATGAACTTAGACGAAAATTTGAATTTCCTATACTTCGTCGATTTATTTTCTTGACTCGGAGTACAATGGGATTTTCCAAATTACCAATTTATATTTACAAGGTCATTAGTAAAGTAGAGATAATATCATATTCGGCTTTTTATTTATAATTGTTACGTAACTAATCTTTTTTATTATTGTTCCTACTACGCAACATTGGGATTCTAACGTAATTAGTCTTCAATTGTGTCGCAAACTGCTTTGAACAATTTCACACTAAATAATGTACATTGTTAATCCCAATGTTGCGTATACGCAACATTTTATTGTAAAAAAACTAAAAAACTCAGAATTTTTTTCAATTTAAAAAATGTTATTTAAGTATATATAATTAATAAAATGCAGTGAAAGTATAAAATTTGTTTTTTTCCCAACCTTGGGAACTAATGGGTTAAGGCGAGGAAACACCTTTAAGACATAAAAAAAAAATATTTTCTTTTTCAGACTTAACCCTACTTTTTTTGTATTTCATTTTTTGAGCCTAAAACAAGTTTTTTTAATTTGATAGCACAGCGTACTAACAGCTAGGTATGTAAGAGGGGCATGCTGCCCCCTGCAACTCCCCTGCTAGGATCACTATAGGATTTGGAGTGGGTGCGACTTTGGGTATATGCAAAGTACTTTTTGCATATTACCACTAAAATCAAAGAAATCCCCAACAAAAAAAAGCAAGCATGGAAACACTGAACAAAAAACAGGAAGAAATGTCAAAATCAACCATTTTTGCGTGTTTTATATGTGAAAAAGTGAACTTTGAAAAGTAATTAAAAATAGAAATAAATGTTTCCTCGCCCTAAAATTGCTAGTTATTAAATATTTGCAAATACATATGTATCTATCAAATAAAAAAAACCGCGTGTCGAAAATCGTGCTGCGGTAATGGAAAGTTGAGCCCTTTTCCCTATTTAAAAAAGTAATAAGGAAATTGGTGCTGCAGTAATGGAAAGTCGCCCCGCATCGACAAAATAAAAAACGGAAATGTCAAAATTGAATAGTTCTTCTAGGCATATACATATGTACCTACATATATAAGTAAAAAAGAGCACGTGTAAAAATTCCATTTGTATTATTGCTTTGTACCCAAAGTTGTCATTTTGCACAAATAGATTTCGCTTTCGTCATATAACCTCTAGGAACCTATCAGAAAAAGTTTCAACTTAGTAGTTCCACAGTGAAACCACTACGTGCTCATCTCTCACCAAGTGTGTAGAAAAAAGCCATGCTCTATAAAATCGCAAGATGTCTCTTGTTTAAAGCCAAAAATTGAGTTCATTTTGTCCAACACACTTTATATAGAAGTATACACGTCTCAAAACTAAAATTGAAAATGAAACCATTTAAAATCAAAATAAGTGCAACACAAGAAAATTGTTAAGAAGATGTTTTATTGAAGCTCTTATGACTTAACACTTCACTTTCTATTTTGATTGTTTTGGCGCTGCATATCCTTAGGGAATGTCCTCACTGGTGGAGTTCGTATGCGCCGAGCTTCCTTTGATCTGTTACGGACCACTTTCGAGTGGATTGCACACGACACACAGTAATGCAATTTGGCGTACAACTTGGGGAGAACATATGTCTCCCAGATAGATGCTTCAGATATATCTCTTACTGCAGCCGCCTCAACAATATTTCGAATAACAAATTTCTTGATGGCTTTATCTTTTGGTACACAACGCGCACAATTTGTACATCTCACAGGCTTTACGTGGCCCCGGTTATGCTTGCAGCGGCCTCCATTACGGCGTTTCTTCGTCATTTTTGTACAACCTTACCAAGCTAAGTTTAACCGGAAAAGAGAGATAATTTCGCAATGTAAGCCAAGGAATAATATACAGCACAGTAAATATTTAGATGATAAGCTCATTACAGAAAACGCGCTGTAAACTACGCGCGTTAGTTGCATTTACAAAATCTGAGACCATGTTTAGATGTTTGAAATATCGACAGAATGCTCGAAATGGGGCCTATTTGGTTCGGCCAAATCTATTATACTAAAAGGTGTTTTTTAGCAATTTAGTTTTCAAGTAGAGATACAACGCATATAAAAAGAGCGTGAAGTTTTTTTTAATGAAAAATATCAATGGCTAGACTTATTTATCTTAAAAAAATCCAACTTTTCAAATCAAATTTCAACACCAAGGCAAACATATAAAACTCGGTTTGATCCGATAAATGTGCTTAGTAATAAGCACTTGATGAACCAGACATGAATGGGGATAAAATATTTGGACATAAGGCCCAACTATAATCGATATAAGCTAGCTTATGCGCGCATAAGCAAACGTGCAAATGCATACACGCTTTATTGAATAGCAATAATCGAGTCTAGTTCCGTTTCGTTAATTTTTTCTCAGTTTCGTTAACTTAAGCAAACATAAGCAAGAGCCATGATACAACTAATAAGATAGCGCATTGCGCATGTAAGGTTTTGGCTGTCAAACTATCGTGACGTCACCAGCACGCAATTAATTGAAGAGAGCTAGTATATTTGGCGCAATTTCAATCTATTTTTTGTTGTGAATGTTAACGGAAGTGAATTTAAAATATTTTTAAATCAATAAAGTTATTTAAAGTGATATTGTTCATAATTTATACAAAAAAAAAAACATTTACTAATAAACATGGGTGTTTGTTCTGTTTTTGACTGCAACAATAACGAAAGAAATAAGATAACGAAAGATTCCAGTTTTCATACATTTCCAAAAGGAAATTTAAATCTCTCGAAGCAGTGGGTCTTGTTCACTAAACGCAAGGATAAAATTAATGTTCAGACTGCAAGAATTTGTAGTCTCCACTTTTTGAAAGAAGATTTTATAAACAATACAAAGTATGAAATGGGTAAGTTAATACAAAAAAAGTAGTTCAGAATAAGAATCAGAAATATATTTATATCAACAGGATTCACACGGTATCGGATTTTGAAACCAGATGCAGTTCCTACGGTTTACCCAAATCAACTGTCTGTAGCGTCTGTAGCGTTCGAAAATAATGGAGATGAAAAAACAAAAAGAAGTAGTAAGTGGGTTGCTGGAAGTTCCCATTGAGCTCGAGCATGAAAATGTGCCTGAACAGCAATGCAAAAACGATAGCTTGATGGGAAATATTTCACATTCACATCCACAATTAGAACAAGCTCAACTTGATGCGTTATATGAACAATTGTAAGTATCTTATAATATTTGTAAGCATTTATGATAGGAACAAAATCTTAATCGTACTATCCATGCATTCTGAAATTGTATAAAATAATTTGTTTTCATAAACTTATTAGAAGAACCTTACGCGAAGAAAATGAGCAACTCAAAACAGAGTTAAGGACTAAGACCAGGAGGATAAATAATCTCACAATCTAATAATCGATTCATCTTAACAATATTCGCTTTTTCAGGAAGGATTTTTGTCGTTGTCAAAGTCGACAATAGTAAGCCTATTGCTTCTGAGCCAGAAGAAAATCTCCCATTTGCTTACGGTGGTTTGGACAACTTGGCTGGCTACATTTGCCATCGTTTTAAAAACACCATACCAAACCTGGAACAAATTGAACCAGACGAAAGCTCTTGGGTAAATCATTTGGACGAAGGAGGCTTGTTTAAAGCAAATCCCACAATGATGGCTCACTTTGCTGCATTAGAAAATGTTTTTAATGCCGTAAATGGAGAAGGTGAAGGCATTTACATCTGTCCAAACTACATCCAGCATTTACTTGAAGTTGCCGAGAAAGCAAAGATCAAATGCGATGAGAAGATTATGAAGCTTTTCTTTCGTTGTCGCATGTACTTCCGAATGCGAAAACTAAACAGAAAAATCACTGAAAGCAAACTGTCCAGAAAAAGAAAATACAAAAAAATTATTAATTAAATAAAAGGTTGAAAAACCACTGACTAAAAAAGACCATCATATCTTTTATTTAACCATTTATCACTATTTAAACAATCTTCCCAGGTAATTCTATGGAGAAAAATGCATCCGAATGAAAATGAAAAAAAATACACCATACTCTTCATTTACTTCGATTTTTTATTAATTTCTTTCACTCAAACACACAAATTTTCTTTAAGTAACGAATAAACACAAATATTAACTATTTAAAACCAATTATCTAAATGAAAAATATTAGAAATATTAACATTTTATTATAAAAACAAAATATCCAAACAAATTAATGCCATTGTTTTGTTTTGATTTCACATACTGAATAATAAACGTCAAACTCGTTGAGTTCTTGTGACGTAGATGCGCAGAACGAAACAAAAATAGAAACCGGAATGCGCTATCTGTTTTAGTTGTATCATGAGCAAGAGCGATCTCAGTCGCTCGGAGCATAAGTGAAATCTGACAGGTTTGTTCAAACACACATGAAAAACAAACAGAGACACTGTACATGTCAATTATTTCAAAACTAATGAGCGTGTATGTGTAATATATGTCGAGATTGCCAAAAAAATATTATTATTGCTGTGTAATGTAATACATTCGCTTATGTTGGCTTATTCTTGCGATTTGTACATTACAGATTCAATCAGATGCTTTGGTCCAACTTTTCTTTTAAATGTATATAAATTAAATATTATATTAAGATTAATTTTCCATTGAAAAAAAAATTAGGCAGAAAACCAAAAAAAATCAACTTCGCCTTGCTCTCGAGAGTCTAAACCATCAAAACATTGATGATTATATCTTTTTTGTATCGGTAAAACCCTTTAATTAGTGTCCAAATTTGAAATTGAAAAGGAATCTTCAAATTATATCGGAGAACAAATGCTTCGTCTACTATAAGAACAAAGGGTAGCCATTTTTCTGTGCTGGGCAATTTTTGAATAGCAGAACAAATAATGACCTTGGGTAGTTTGGCCAAGCTTAACCAAAGCTTGCATCAATAACTGCCATCAAAACTGTTGAGAAACATTTTTTATAATTCAAATTGAAACTGCTGGACTTTTTTAGGGCAAACGTTGTCAAATGCTTTCTATCAACAGTTCCAAGATAGTTGGGTAATGGGTAAATTCCATTTCGTAAAACGGAAGCATATTTCCAAAAACTGGCATAACCGAATATCAAAAATGCTTGTTGATTTCCTAAATCGTTTGCATGACACATCATCTGACCGTTGTTTTTCCCAACAAAAATCAAATAGATAGTCCCGGAAAACTAACTTTGCCATTTTGTTTTATTTATAACATTTTTGACGTAGTCCATAGAATATGGTGAAATCTTTCATTAATCCGAGTTTTTCAATTTTTCTGTAAAAACCAACAAGTAGCATTACCGAAATAGTTTACGATACAAAAGAAGCAAATCCACGATGCAGGTTTCCTTTTTGATACTTCTTTGTTTGGAAAGTGTGATATAGAGTGTTTTGTTACTAACTTATACGATGCGTTGAACTTTGTTTTCAATTGTGATATTTTCATCTCTGGCGATGATAATTCCATCCTGGAGCGTTGTAATCTTTCTTCAGTGATCGGCATGGGTAGTTTGACATTAGGCTGTTTTTATTAAGGAGTTGGGCGAGGCAAGAATTTTCGGGATAATGTGCAAATAAACAGCATCGTTTTCTGGATGATTGTTGATTTTGTTCAGGTTTATTCACGCTCAAGGCCGGACAAAGCATATGTGCAAGGTGTGCAAATGCACAGGCAAAATTCTGGGGCGCATTACCAGTAGCAAGAAAATATAAGCAATGTAATGTAAACCAATATGTGCTACTATTTGCCATTTTTTTAACCACAAACATTTGTTGCGGACGCCTGGAAATCCTCTGGTCCTTGTAATTTCTGAAAAAGAAATGAAAATAAACAAAATATGAAATTAAAATAATAATCAAAAAGAGGGAAAAGTAAATATGAACTTACCAGTGGAAAGCGCCCGCCGCCGTGTTTTGCTAAGAATGTTGTCGTTGGCTGACAGTTCTCCAAACTCTACACGAATGTAAAATAATAGTGTGTTCCAATAGGTGTGGGTTTTGTGTCCTACTACGTGTAGGGCGTTACTATTAGATTAGTTAAGTTGCGTGTGACCTGAAATCTTGTGATACTAGTTTTGTCTTATGTTCGTATTCAGACTTCGTGAATGACCATTTGTGCATGTTATTATTTATCATAGGTTATATGTTTTGTTGTAACTTCGTAATTATGTGTTGTGATGTTTATAGTGTTTTGGTCTCATGTGGTTCTGTTTCGCAGGTCTCCCCCATCTTTGACCTTGAAACACACCTTGGGGATAATAATACCCCTATTTCGTTGAAGGTGTACTAACACCTATATGGCCTCCCACTATTTGGGTTTGATGATGTGAGTGGAGGAATACCCTAGGTAGATATGGGGAACGGATGATATTCCTGTTAGAGATACATCGTCCGAGTATACTTTTGCCGGTGTGGGTCCTAATTTTAAGCACACCCTCATTTAGCCGACTACCACACAGTGACGTGTAAAGAAAGTGAAGGAAAGAAAGTGTGTATTGTCCATAGTCGAAAACTAGATTCATTTTAATTCGAGCCAACAACTCTGGGAGAAAAAACAAAAAAAAAGTAAACAACAAGTTTAGCGGTTTTTTTGTATGTCAATTCAATTCTCGCCGGCCCGAATTGGTGCAGAAAGCTGGGCCGCCGCCGCCAGAAAAAAAAAATTAATTTAAAAGACAAGATTTAAAAGAAAAAAAAGAAGGAATTAAATTGAAGAAAAAGAAGGAATAAAAGAACAGGAAAATAAAAGGTTATAATAAAATACTTGTAGTAGTACCCGTGGCATGATGGTTAGTGCGTTGGACTGTCATGCCAGAGGTCTTGGGCTCGATCCTTGCCTATGCCATCTAAAGTTTTTTTCACGGGTACTGCCTCTTGCGAGGAATTGACAAATTCTCCGAGAGTAATTCTTGTCATGAAAAGTGCTTTCTCAAATTAGCCGTTCGGATTCGGTTTTAAACTGTAGGTCCCCTCCATCCCTGCAATTGTTTGCACACAGGAATGGTTGAGAGTTGTAAGTAACTAGGCCCTAGTTCTCAATGGACTGTTGCGCCACCCAATTTATTTATTTTTTTAATAAAATACTTGTGGTCAAGGAAAACTTCGGAAATCCATAAATCCTAAAAAGTTAAAGGTGACTCGAAATAGTGGTGGATTTGTTTTGTTTTGTGATTGTCCTATAATTAAGTTTTTGCTAGAGTTAAAGAACTAGTACGTGTAACTATATATTTACACTTGTTCCCAATATTCTTGGCGTGGAAGTTGCTTTGTTTTTATTCTCAATTTTTTTTTTTGTTATTTGATTTATAAATACATTTTTGTGAGGTACCGAAAATCGATGAGCGGTTGTATCGCGTCCCGTCACAGGGTGTGTTTCCGTCTCAGCCGATTTCTTTTTTTCGTTTTTGTTAAGCATTTTTCTTTGTTATTTTGTTGTACCCTACAATAATGATTAAAATCAATAATTGTACCTTATTATGTGAATAAACTTCCGCAAAACGCCTACTGAAAGGAAGAAGATAGTTTTTTTGCTTTTGTTGTTTCGCACCAGCGAAGCAATGTTGTGCTGAGTTTTTTTTCAGGGGTGGCGAGGGCAGCGGAGTGGACAGACATGGAGCTAAGATGACCTGAACCCGATCATCGATCAACAATCTTTGGGGGTGTCCAACACTGGCCGTGGACACCTAAAGGTAGGGTGTGTAATGGCCTCACTGCACAACATCCGCAGTGCCCTGATGTGCCTATAGTCGGTCCGTTCATGTTTCCTTACCTTTTCGTTATTCCTTGGCCTGATTTATGTTTTTGCTTGCAGGCGAGGTTGAGTTTTAGGGGAAAGACCCCTCCGTCCGACGAGCTGACGCCACCGTGCACCGCAAGCAGGCCACGTCCCCCGGAGCTCAATAATCCCACCTAACATTTTCCAAATCTTCCTATCTTCTTCCTACCTCATCCTTATCCTACCCTTCCACTTCACCCACGTCCTAACCTCCTCTTGCCTTGCAACACATTCTTAAAATAATCCCAAAAAAACATCCATCACAACTGTCCTAAGTTATCTCTTGCGCACTAACTAACATCACTTTCATTGTTGCATTCAATGAAAACTTAACTCAAGATATCACAGAACTATAAATCCTACCTACCTAATTTCCAAATATTTCACCCTGTTCGTACAAGAGAAAAAAAGAAAAAATCTCAACACAAAAAAGTTCCATGCCACCTCATATGTGCAAGATTTATTTCATGCACACTGAGTCCCAAAATTAACATAGAGAGCATAGAGGAAATATATTATCTAGAGTCCCGACTGGTACCCGTCCTACCTACCTACCTGAAAGATAATCAGTTCAATCTTCTTTTCGATCAGTCCAAAATAACTCAAGAGTCATCAGAAGATCTCAAACTCTTATTAGATACGACAAACGAAGCGAAGCAATCATTAAAAAATCTTGGGGTAGCTGTAGAATCGTGGGAAGATGTTCTCATATTTCATACAGTACAAAAACTTCCTTATACAACTCGTGAGCTTTGGGAATCACATATTTCGACGCATGTTGATTATCCTCAATACAGCGTCTTAGAAGATTTCATTTTGATGAGATCGAGGACATTAGATGTCATTGGACAGTCCTCCTCAGGTTTAAATCACCAAAAATCTAAAAAGACATCGTCTAATACGTCTAATGTGTGTCAGGGCTTACATTCTATTCGAAATTGCTTTAAATTTAAAGCATATAATGCAAAAAAAAGGCATGAATTTGTTAAAAAGAATAATCTCTGCTTTAACTGCCTTTCAAATTCACATTTTACTCAAAACTGCACAAGCACATTCACGTGTTCCACTTGCCACCAAAAACATCACTCATTACTGCATTTAAATGATGCAGCTAATGCAACACAGGTCACCAAAAACATTCCTGTATCAAAAGCAAACAAAGCGACTTCCTCTTCCGCTCATACTTCCCAATCGGGATCAGAAAGCACTGCACCTTCAACTGCAATTGCTTCAGCAAATAACGCGTGTCTAGCCGAAAACGAAATTGCACCTGTTCTTCTGGCTACGGCCCTCATCAAGGTTTTGACACCTGCTGGCCAACCGTTGCTGCTGCGACCATTATTAGATCAACAGTCAGAATCATCTTTCATTACTGAGTCTGCCGCTCAACTTCTCAATTTGAAAAAGGAAAAGAATTGCGTTAAAGTAATTGGCGTTGGAGAGAGCAATGTAAGTACCTCAAATTGGAAGGTCACTTTAACGATTTTGTCTAACGTGAACAAAGACTTTACTCTTCAGTTAAATGCCTTGGTCCTTCCAAAACTTTCAGCTATTCTTCCCACGCGTAAGATACCTATGTCTAATTGGAATCATCTTAAGAATATAGAACTTGCAGATCCTAAATTCAACAAACCAAGTAAAATCGACATCTTGTTAGGCAGCGATGCGTACTCTTCCATTATCCTTGAAGGATTAATAAAAGGACCACAAGGTACCCCTATAGCCCAAAGAACAGAGCTTGGCTGGGTTCTTTCTGGAGGCATTTCACCCGATAGCCACTCACAAGTACAAGCCTTTCACATCAAAATTGAATCTGAATCCCTAGACCAAATGCTAAGAAAGTTCTGGGAACTTGAAGAAATTCAAGATCGATAGTTTCTATCACCAGATGAAGAAAAATGTGAAAAGCATTTTTGCAGAACACATCAGAGACAATTAGATGGAAAATATGTTGTCCAACTTCCTTTTAAAGAAGGAACATATCCCTCGATAGGGTTATCTCAAACGTCAGCGCTTGTACGATTCTTACAATTAGAAAGAAAATTCAAAACAAATTCGTTGTTCAAAGAAGAGTACACAAAAGAATTCAATGAATATAAAGAGCTTGGACATACGACTGAGGTACCACTTGCTGCGCTTAATTCTCTTCACTACTTCTTACTGTTGCTGGTTAGTGGAGGGGAGAGGAGCGTGGATGAGGACAAGTCGATAAGGCAGTGAAACTACCTTACCGTGGCAGGAACATCTGGAAAAGGAAAGAGGAACACCAGGAAAAAGGGAAAGAGTGTCTACTCCCGAGAACGTGGCCTGGTTGCTATGCTCAGCATCAGCTCGTCGGATGTGGGGGGGGATCTCGTTCCCGGAAGCAAACGTCACCAGCAGCCAAAAACACATATCAGGCCGGTTTTCTAAAAATACAACGGACGGACGTTCACCACCCCAAGGGCACTGCCGGTGTTGATGCAGTGAGGCCTTTACCCACCCAACCATGAAAATCCTTGGCCATGTTTGGATTTTCCCAAAATATGTTACCTTTCCACTGGAAATCAGGTCCTTACCATCGTTGAAACTCAGCTACCATCGGCACCCCTGAAAAGTTCTTCAATATGCCATCGTTTCTTCAATAGAAACGGAAACCAACAAAAAACATAACACTTTCTTTTTTTTTTTTTTTAGTCACGGGCGTCAAGTTTTATTTTTTACATTTAAACAATTTGAATTAACCAAAGAAAAAATCAAAAAAAACGAAATCAAATTAACAAAGTACAAACCAAAAATTGAAAGAACAAAACTAAGAAAAAAAAAAAACAAAACGCAACGAAAAACAATTCCGTAGAGTCAACAAAAAAATAACCAACACTAACATTCCAATACCCTTTTCGGTATTACCGTTAACCACAAGAGAAAAAAACGTTCCAGGATCACCTACCCCTAGAGAGCTCTGTAAAGGTTGGTTCTATCCAAAAAAAAAAATCAACAACAAATTTTTCTTTCCCGCGTTGACTCCTTTAGAAAATGGTTTCTTTATTGCTTACAAACTCAATATAGTTAGAATAATTAGAAATTTTTAGAAAAAAAAATTTAATAAATAATTAATCTGGTACTTGAAACGCCAAATAAATATCAATAAATAAGGACAAACACAAACACATAGATAGACTTATCCGTCTGAATTTTTGCGACTTTATTATTTTTAAATTTCTCTCTTCCTTTTTCGTTTTCCAGGTTAGTGGGTGCTCCGATGGACGGGTTGGACTAGAATATCCTCACTTGAACTCTCAATCGTTGTAAAAACAATTTAATTTTTATGGCGTGGCGGCTCAGTCCTTTTAGGACGATCGGGATCGCCGATGTTTAAATCTTTGTGAATGAATTTAAATTGTATTTTTCACCACTTATGTTCTTTTTGTTTTTGGAGTGTTAATTTTAATTAAATAATTTTTATTTCAATGTAATGTAGTTTAATCAAAAAGAAATTTGTTTTCTTCAAAAACACTATGGCAGCACTATTTCAACTTGCTTATATATTTCTATTCAGAATCTCTAAAAAAAAACACTATCCACCACTCTTGAATTATTTTTTTTGAAGAAAAAATCTTTCGGCAACAATCTTTCATTTAAACTGCTTCACAATCGATTTTTCGAATCTAAAAAAAACAAACACTTCACCACTCTTGATTTTGTTTGTTTCCCAAAATATTTTAAAGTTATTTCAGTTTATTCTTAATTATCTTTCTTTTTTTTCTTGAATCTTAAAAAAAAGTAATCTTCACCACTCTATAGTTTGTTTTTGTTTTAAAATAAATGAAGTTTATATTAAGTAAATTTAGTTTCTTTCTTTAAAAAAAAAACTGGCAGAAAAAATCACAACCGCACGGCTTCGCTCTATATTTCGCAATCTCTCTCGCCAAAAAAAAGGTAATCTCTTCTTCAAATCCCGATCTCAACCAAAAAACAAGAAAAAAAATGCACCACAAAACACTTCGACACTTGCCGGCTAACATCCTACCCAAAAAACTCTAATCGTACGATCAACCTAACTGAACAAAACATCACCCTATTCACATCTCTTAATATTCTTCTTGTTTACATGTCTCTGTATTGGTGAGCATAAATCACCATTTCCCCACTCATCCCTTTCTACCTTCGAATTCGAACACGAAAATGAAATGAAATTCCTTGTGTAACTTTCGACAGATAGATGGTGTTTAATGTTAAGGATCTAATTACATCTAGGCCCAGAATTGACATTTGCACGAAATGGTCTATCTCAACTGGACCTGAACTCAATCCCATGTAAACGTACAAAGTACAAAGTCTTAACAACTAGTTGTCGCTGTCATTCTACTTTAGACAAAACAATCTCAGAATTCAACAAACAACCATGGTAGGTATGTAAATAACTTTTGTTTTGTTCATTATTTTGTACTTCATTCTATTCTTTGTAAACCTAATAATAATTGTTTTTTTTTTTCTTTTTTCAGGATCTGCTTAACATTTCTAGTTGACGTCCTCATCCATGGATTTCCTCACAACCGGGTAAGTATGTTTTTAATTTCCCTCTCAGGGAATATTCACATTTGTTTGTTTTCCTTTATTCTTAGCTAATCTTCTTTTGCATTCTAGGTCTAGGAGCAGTTCACCAGGCGTCCGCAACAAAATTTGCTACTTATTGGGATACATTCCCAATAAGGAGTAAAAATACACGGAGTGGAGTCGGTCGGCTTGTATATAAACAAAAATATTGGCAGATGCCGATGCTAAGGAGGACGATTACATTTTCACTGTGCGGTGGGGAAAAATCCACGGTTCAAGCCGGGCACAAAAAAGGTGTCAAGGTGTAGTGAAGCTTTCTCCACAACCACCGACGCCGCTTCAGTGAAGGTTAGTTCCATTCTTATATACCTATTCCAACCTGATATTTTTCTCTTTTATTCAGATTGTATTTATTGAGTGGTATGGGGATAAAAGTCATTTACCTTGAGTTGGTATTTTCAACAAATTTTACTGCAGATATTATTGGTGAGTGTTTAAGTATTTTTATTTACATATTCTAGTTTTAAGTGTTGTTTAGAACATATAATTACTTTAAACATACAAAACGTCACAATATAATAAATAAATTTCAATAAATAAATAAATATGGCAAAAATAAAACCTAAATCTAGTATCACAGTGGTGTAAAAAAGTCAAAAATAATAAAAAATAAATACAAAATTTGTAAATATCACAGATTAAGAAAAATATAATTACTAAACTACTAAACTAAATTAATGTAAATATCACAGATTAAGGAAAATATAATTAACTAAACTACAACTAAACTAAATTAAAGTAAATATCACAGATTATAAAAAAAATTTACTAAATTTATCAGTCTTTAAAATTTATAAAATCACAGATGCTTAATAGTTTTTTATCACCGTTTAGTACCTAAGTACCTTATTTAAATTTTAATCAAAACATATAACAAAACTTCAATAAATAACATTAAGTAACATAAGCACAACTAATTTTAAGCATGCAATTAATAAAATTTCTAATAAATAAAACAAAATATAATGCGTTTATTAAGATAAACTTTTCAGGTACAGGGTGTTTATAAAAAAAAATCTCAGGTACTATGTGAAATAAACAACAAACATAAATAAAACAAATAAACTCAACAATTGTATGGAGACTCAAAACCAATTCTTCGCAAATGATTTCAGTTCAGAAAGACATATTTTTATCCGGTTTTTAAATCAGTTTTGACTTATTGTTTTAAGTCCTTTGCGTGAAATATGCCCACTTTCTTTCCGTTTAGGTTTTCGAGTTCATACATATGACTCCCTACTTGTTTAACAATTCGACACTTAACATATTTAGGGGACAGCTTGGCGGACAAATATTTTGAAGAATCGCTCAAAACAAAATTTCTTCTATATACTTCCTGTCCGGGCACATATCGGGTATTTTTAGTTCGGACGTTATATATTTTCGCCGACTTCTCATTTGCTTTTGAAATGTTTTCACGAATTTGATTTCGAATGCATTGCAATCTGCTTTGTCGGGGAAGAATCAACAACTCGTTGTCGTCCATCGCGTTCAACTTTTTCGCAAGTTCATAACTACTACCATATAGTACCAAATAAGGCATAATATGGGGATACACCAGTAGCACTATGAACTGCACTCCTTAACGCACACGCAATATCGCCAAGGTGCGTATCCCACTCTCTTTGATCGTTCTTAAGGTATGATCGGATAGCAGCTAACAACGAGCGGTTAACCCTTTCCGACGCATTCGATTGCGGTGAATAAAAAGCGGTTTTAAAATGTCTTATTCCATATTTGGTAATAAGGTTCTGAAACTCTTTCCCCACAAATTGTTTCCCATTATCAGAATGGATTATGTTTGGAACTCCAAACATATTAAAAACTTCTTCTTTCAAAAATTTGATAACTTTCGAGGACGTTGCTTTTCTTAAGGCTTTTAACAACACAAATTTGGACAAATGGTCTAAAACGACGAAAACATATACATTTCCTAATTTTGACCTAGGATAAGGCCCTAAAAAGTCAATGTATATTTTTTCGAAAGGACGATTACTACAATAGGACGTTACAATAGGAGGACGAGTTACTTGATTTGACGCTTTACATTGCTTATACACACTACAGTTAGAAACATAAACGCGAACATGCACAGTCATATTAGGCCAGTAAAAATATCGTCGAATCCGATCTAAAGTTTTGGCTATTCCACCATGAGCAGCCTTAGGGGGATCATGGGCCCTACTTATTATTTCTTCTGTCAGACCTGACGGAACCCAAAGAAGCCAAGAATGCTCTAGCATCTCTTCTTCACCTAACTTCTTGAAAGCTTTCTTATAAACGTATTTATCTACAATTTTTAAGTCGGGAAGTTCGTCTGGGCGGTTATATATTTCTTCTATCAGATCTAGGTATTCTTCGGATTGGAATTCTGCTGATTCCAAGTCGATCAACGGGGCAACATCATCAAAAGCCAGAGAATCTACGTGTACCCGAGAAAGAGTATCCGGTACTATGTGTTGGCTGCCTTTACGGTGCTGTATGTCGAAGACATATGCCTGTAACGACAAACTCCACCTGGCAAGTTTCCCACTTAGGTCTTTCATACTCATCAGCCATTGAAGGCTGGAGTGATCAGTAATGACAGTGAAGTCCATGCCTTCGACATACGGCCTGAATTTCTTCACAGCCATCACTGCGGCCATGCACTCCTTCTCGGTCACACTGTAGTTTCTCTGGCTTTTGTTAAATTTCTGCGAGAAATATGCAATCGGGTATTCTTCTCCATCATCATCTACTTGAGACAATACCGCCCCTATACCCACATCCGAAGCATCGCACTGGATAAAAAATCTTTTAGAAAAATCCGGGCGTGAAAGAACCGGAGCAGAGATCAACGCTTCCTTCAAATCTTGGAAAGCTTTCAACGCTTCTTCCGTCATCTTAAACTTCGCGTTCTTCTTTTTAGTTAAGTCAGTCAGAGGGGCGGTCAGGGTGGAGAAATCTTTTATAAATTTTCGATACCAACCTGCCATGCCCATTAACCTCCGAACTTGTCTGACAGTTTTTGGGATCGGGAAATCTTTTACGGCTTCTACTTTAGCTGGATCGGTTTTGAATTTCCCACCACCAACAATGAAGCCCAAATATTTCAACTCCTTGAAGCAAAACTTTTATTTCTTCATGTTGATGGTTAGATTAGCCTTGTGCAAACATTCGGCTACTTCCTTTAACAATGAGAGATGGGTCTCAAAATCCGGCGCCATGATGAGCAAATCATCAAGGTACACAAAAACACGCTCCCTAAGTCGTGCAGGAATCACCTTGTCCATCAACTGGCTCAACCGTTGAGCAGCATTACACAGCCCAAACGGCATCACAGTGAATTGGTACAAGGGTCTTCCCGGTACCGCAAAGGCAGTCTTTTCCCTACTCTGTTTCTCCAGCGGTATTTGCCAAAATGCTTCCTTTAAATCTATACTACTCATGTAGATGGCATCCGGAAATCGGCTGGTGAGTCCCTCGATATGAGGAAGAGGATTAGCGTTCTTTTTCGTCAGTGCGTTCACCTTACGAGAATCGAGGCAAAGTCGATTTTTGCCTGGTTTCCGCAAGAGAACCACTGGCGAACACCACGGGCTATCACTCTGCTCAATAACGCCGAGACTCAACATCCGATCCAATTCTTCGTATAGTATGGCTTGTATCGCTGGAGACACAGGGTAGTGACGCTGTTTCACAGGGAGAGCATCCCCGGTATCAATGATGTGCTCTATTAACGTCGTCTTTCCAAGACCGTCGCGTTCAAAACTTAAAAATTGATCCCTTACTGCCTCTAGTCTGGCTTGCTGCTCAGAACTCAACTGATGTGCATTCGGATCAGATGGTTCATCCATCGAAAGACTACTTATAATATTCGGGGCTAACCGAAACACTTTCCAGAAATCTACGCCGAGGTAGACTTCCTGGTCTAAACTAGGCACTAGAAAGAAAGTAAGACTCTCTTCCCTCTCCTTATACTGTACTTTTAGCTCGACTTTCCCTACAATGGACTGACTTTTTCCGTCGGCTGTTTTGACTCCGGACTTATATGGCGTTACTCGACAACCGAGCTCCTTGACCAGTTGCATACACTGTTTGCCAAGTATGCTAACACTGGCTCCGCTGTCTAGCAAACCTAAAAATTCTTTCGACCCTAATTTTATTTTTGCATACGGTCTAGGATCTGACTAGATTCAAAACAGTAGACAAAATTCTACTTTCGGTCTCTTTTCGGGCTTTATATCGGGCCCTTGCCTTTAAAATATCATTCGACGGGGTATAGCCTTTGCTATTAAAAATACGTTGTTTTGCTTTATTATACTCTTTTATACGGACATGTAACGGCTTTATTTTTGAAAAATTTTGTGTAATCTTATTATCTAGGTTTACTTTTGCACTTTCTTCTCGTTTTAAAATAGTAACTTTTTTCTCACTTTCACAGGGAAACTTATCTACTACTATCTCTTTTTCAGATTCTTTATTTTTGTTTTGGATTGCTATATTTATTGGGGGTACTATTTTGGGATTGCACGCGATTCCCCCGGAGCCTTCGCGTCCCTCGCTCGGTTTTCCGAGTGGCATCGCGTACAGTTGGTTGTATAGTAACCTTCTAGACCGCAGTTGTAGAAATGAACAATGCGTCTTTCTGAGGGGCAGTGGAACCATGTATGGCCCTGCTCCTTGCAGTTCCAACACTCAAGAGTTGAAGCATCGACTTGTTTCCGAGGAGGATTTTTGGATCGTGCCTGACCGAACTGGTAAGCCGCTAGTTGTTCCTCCGAAGGCTGGTATTCTTCTTCGCACTTCAGCTCGTTCACACCAAACCTAGCTGGAGGCCTACCCGATGGTTTCGGTAGTTCCCGATCTCTCTTCGGAAACGCAGCTTCTGCTTCCTTGCAGGCGTATCTCAGCTGATCAAGGGAAAAGATAGCTTGAGGATACACTAAATTTCTCAATTTTTCGTTGAGATTCCGTTTTATAATTTTAACCATGTCGAGCTCGGGAATTGGCTTGCGCAACTGATACCTCATTTTATAAATTGCTACGAAGAATTCCTCACTACTTTCGTACGAATATTGTTTGCGATCTAAAATATTTCTTACTATTTCTAGATCAGTCATCGGGTTCAGATATCGGCTAAGCAAAGCTTCTTTTAATGTTGGCCAGTCTAAATCTTTATCTACCTGATACTGCCAGAACCAATCGTATGCTGGACCCGAGAGCAGTTGATGGAAGTCTCTCAGTACCTCCTTCCACGGAGATGCATATTGCTTCTGCTGTTTTTCTACCCTTAACACAAATTCTTCAACTGTCAGGTTGTTTGACAGACCGTCGAACTTCCCTATACCCCACTTATCTACCCTTGTTGGAGCGCGATATCCAGCAGTCATGTACGGACTTATAACTGGAGGCGGATAAGGAAAAGGTGTATATGGAGTTTGAAAACTTCCAAAAACTGTATCTTGATGCCCTACTGGTACGAACGCACTTCTACCTGGATTAGCTAAAGGATTCGTATACACTGGTGGCAGTCCTGCAGGAGCAGGGTTATAACTAGCTATTGGTGGTGGACCTACCTGAACTGGATTTGGTATTGGTGGCTGCACTGTGGCGACAGGTGGTTGACTAGGTGTCGGAATACTGACTGGTGGAACTGGCATCGCCAGGGTTAACTTTTCCAGAAAACCACTAAGTTGATTCTGGATGCTTTCATTAATGGCTCTCTCAACATTATGTTGTAATGCATCCTGACACCTAGATATGCTTCTGGTAATTTCAGATTGTATAAATGTTTTTACATTCTCAGGTATAACTTCTTTTTCTTTTGTTTTAGGCCATGAACGAATCAGAGTATCGAGTACACCTCTAGATCCCTGGTTGGTATGGTTACCCATTGTCCTATCATCAAATTCTGGACCTAGAGCTTGCCTAACCGTGTTGTCGACCCTTGCCCCACTAAGATCACTTTAAGGCGGGGTTGAGATCGAACTGGTGTTACTACTGACATTCGGATCGTTTGTGTTCTTACCGTTTGTATTAGTACCATTTGCATTTGGTGTTATGGGAGTTGAGACATTCGTAACTACACCGTTAGAACTGGTTATATTTCGAGATGTGGATCGGGCTTGTCTGTCAGTTGGAGGTGGTGAGTGTACGACTCGACGCCTAACACCTGTGTTTGTATTTATTGTCATTCTCTCCTCTTCTATTTCAGCATCTCTAATCATTCGCTGGATACGTTCATCTTCCTCTTTATTATTTCCGTGTGCCATTTCAAAAAAAATATAATCAACTGATTTAACAAAAATAACGAATATATGAAAAGTAAACTTATTCAAAAGTGGTGAGTTTTGAACTAATTTATTTTTTTTTTCTTTTTCCTTTTCTTGAAAACCTTTTTTTATTTATTTCAAAAACTAATACCTAACAGTAAAGTAATGAACAAAAAAAAATATTGTACTGAAAATTTATATGAATTAATTAATCAAAAAAAACTGTAACCTTTCACCAAATTTTAACAAAAAAAATATGAAACTTATAACAAAAAAAATGTATTTAAATGAAAAACAAAAAATGTAGTTAACGAAAAAACTGAATAAATAAATAAATTAATAAATAACGAAAATAATTAACGAAAAAGGTTTAAATAAACGAAAGAAAATAAATATAAATAACGAAAAACGAAGAACGAAAATTGAAATTAATAAATTAATAAGAAATCAAGATTTTATAAAGTATTTGAATTAAAAAAGATGTAAATGTATTTTCAAAAAAAATTGAAAAATCAAAAAAACTTGTAATTAATTATAGAATTGTTTTCAAAAGCTGTTAAACTACACCTAGTAAATTTTCAAAAATAAGTTTTGAAAAACAATTTGTAATTCAAAAAAAGTGTAACAAAAAAAACTATCACTAAAAACAAATTTCTAAATTATATCTTTTGGAAAAACTTAAAGTAATTTTGTATTAAAAAAAAAACTTAAACCTTACAAAAATTATTTAGAAATTATTTCTTAAATCTCTAATATCAGAATTTTATTTTCAAAAATAGTTGAATTAGAAAATTAAGAAAACAATTGTAAACTTTAACTGTACAAATAAACAAAAAAACCTTTGTATATAAAATTGAATAGTACTATCATGAAGCAGAAAATTATGTTACGGAAGGCGGAGATGAGGGCGCTGTGTGTACGGAAATTTGGTGTGGAATCTAAAAGCGACTGGAAAATAAAATTTTTAAAGCAAGAGTGGGAATGAAAGGAGTATATTATTTTGTCCTCATAAGTATTAAGATGTGTGAGGGAGTCAGTTGAATCAGCTGTTTATTTAAAAAAAAATGAGAAAATGTGAAAACAAAATACACAAAAACAGTTCGTTGCCATAGTTACCTTGGATTTTTTTTGTGCCTCTGTCTACCTATCAATGTAAAGGAGTTATGCATATACATATCGTTATAGCTATGAATTGTATGCTTTTAGCAGTAGGTATTTTGCTTGAAGAAAATTATATTCATTTGATTTTAGATTTTCAGTTTTTGAGAAATTTGAAAATTTAAATGCAACGTTTCCAAATTTCATTCTCTGTAGAATTCATTGTTGCCATATTTTGAATATATGGTATAGAAGTATGTAGAGGTATACATTTTTTAATATTTATATTTGTACAATGTAGGTAGGTATACATATATGTAGGTAGAGGGTGGGTATGTAAGTAGTACCTATCTAAGGAGATTGGCATGTAGTGCTAGGCGGTGGAATAACTTTTTTTAAGTACTGGTTCTAAACAATGAAGCCAAAAATTATAAAAAAAAATAAATAAAACTTTATTTATTTATTAACTTCCCATAGGTCACTAGAGTCAAAATAAAAGATTTTTAGAAAGATGTCTGTGGGTGCGTGTGTACGAACGTTCGTACGTCCCTACGTTCGCGACGTTTTTTTCGTCGTCCATAGCTCAAGAACCAGAAGAGATATCGACTTCAAATAAATTTTGTTATGCAGATAATAAGGCAGAAAGATGCAGAAAGGGCTCTCAAGAAAATTGCGTGGGTGGTTTTTTTACCATAGCAATTTAAAAAAAAAAAGGTGAAAATGTTGGTTAAGCCTCAATATCTCACGAACCATTGACGCTAGAGACTTGAATTAAATTTTATATTATATGTTGACATGTGATACAAAACAAGTATATGTACATATTTAAAAAAAAAAATCCAATTAACGGTTTTTGATGTGATAGGTACATCTATAGGATCACTTGTAAACCGAATTGTTGGTTTGGCGACGCTTGCCGTGGCGACGCGACGGGTCGGTATACTAAGGTATGCATATACATATATATTTTATGTGTAGTAGAGTTCCATGGTTTGTATTATGTATACAAAGCTACGATGCAATTTTTGTCGTGCAGATCTTTGTGAAGAAGAAGAATATAGGGGTAGTTATACGTTTGGTTATAGTTATGTATGTACATGTGTATATTTTCGCGAGTGGGTATTTTGCTTTTATTTGGCATAAAGTTTTTCTTCGATATTTGAACATTAGATTTGTTTGAGCTTTAAAGATTTTTTTTTGTAGGTAGATAGATATCAATTGGTAGGTGATTTTTTTTCAGGATGTTGGTTTCATTTTAAATTCAAATTTTATATATAAAAGGTATTGGCAGGTAGGCAGGTATTTCATAAAATTTCATAGGGAAATCCTACTAGTATCCGGACAGTGGTAATATCCATTATCCATACACTTTATCATCATTAAAAAAAAAATTAGTTTATATTTAGGTTGGTAGGTAGGTAGGTATATGTTGTTTGCTGTTGTAGGTACCTTTAATATACAATTTTGTCAGCTCTTCTATTTTAAGATGTGTGATTTTTAGGAAAATCCAATTAAAAGTTTTTGATGTCAAACATCTATAGGCTCACTTGTAAACCGAATTATACTAAGTATACTAAGGTATACATATATATGTATGTACACAGAACGAAAAAAGTCATCCTATTGACTATTTGACTATATGACAACTGCGGTAGTCAATATAAAAATTCTCGATAGTCAATTTTGGTAGTCAATATGACAACCACGGTAGTCAATATGAC
Organism: Eupeodes luniger; assembly: GCA_951509635.1. Classification (NCBI taxonomy): domain Eukaryota; kingdom Metazoa; phylum Arthropoda; class Insecta; order Diptera; family Syrphidae; genus Eupeodes; species Eupeodes luniger. The sequence continues at coordinate 207,224,360 of OX608073.1, read as the reverse complement.
AACTGCAGTAGTCAATAGGACAACTGGGGTAGTCAATATGACAATTTTTGTTGAAAACTGGGTAGTCAATATAACAATCCTCGATAGTCAATTTCGGTACCTAGTCAATATGACAACCAAATTGTCATATTGACTACCGAAGTTGTTCTATTGACTACTTCTGTTATCATATTGACTACCCAAAATTGACAATCGATACCTATATATTTTATATGTAGGTAGTAGAGTGTACGGTGTTTCACATCTGCCAGGCGTCCCATGACGGCTCACTTTTTTTATAAATCAAAAAAAAACTGAAAAAATAATTGTCACTTCGAAAATTTTACGACTAAAATATGATTTCATCTCCAAAACAATTTTGTGAAACGAAAAATAACGTTTTTAATATCTGGTAAAATTTAAAGAAAAATCAAATTGACAGTTTTTTTACAAAAAATAAAAACCTACAAAAAAAACAATACTAAAACTTGGTAAAAATTTATTTTAATTTAATTTCATTCATTAAAATTAATTTCATTCATCAAAAAACGCTACAATTTGCATTCGAAAGAAATAGGACAGGGCTGCCACTTTTGAACGTGAATATAATAGAATCATTTACTAGTAATTTAAGATTTGTTTTTCATTTCACCTTATAAATGCGTACCTACCAATAGGTATACGATAATGCATTTACGTGAACTAAAATTTTATTTTAATGTTTCCGTGAACTACAGTAGATTTTAAATTTTAACGTATGAAATTTAAAACCATTTTCAAGGGAATTCAAATTGTTCAAAAATGTTTTATATTACATAAAACATGTTTCACAATTAAAATTAAAGGAATTGCTAATTTTTTTAAGTGAACAAACACTGAAATGTAATTTTAATCTTCACCTGAATTTAATTCTAAATTAACCTGAACAACGTTAACAACTTCATATGGACTTAAATGGATTTTGAAAATAAAATAATTTAATACTGTAATTTGTACCTACATGATTGCGTATTTACTATGCTTAAGAAATAGAAAACATTAATCTACATTTGTTCGTTATATTTCTAAAAATAACCAACACTGTAAAGGTGATATATAATATCTATCTACCTATATTTATCCTTATAAAAAACAAACAATAAATATCTGACCATTATATTAATATTCTTATTCATTTCATTCATTGAATTTCTAATTGAATTTCTCATTCATTCTAATTCATACTTGAAAAAGGAGTACCTACTTAAAGCTTCAAATTGGGAACCGGAAACAATTTGTACTTATTCAATCCTTTTTTTGCCTTGTTGATATTTTTCAATATTCCTCAATACCTACCAAGCAAAAAAAAACACATTATACATATTTGTATAGAATATGCATTGAAAAATAATAACAAAAATACCTTTCGCTCCAACTATCGCTAAATTTGTATACATTCTTCTCTATCTTCTATTTTTCGATTATCTAGAAAATTATTCTTCTATTCTTCGATTATCTGGAAAATTATTTCTTAATATTGCAATTCTCGCTCATTCTCCCCCCATCGGAATGCATTCCACACGTCAAACATGTGGAACGAATCTGAACTAACGTTTGGGAAGTCGGCAAGTAGTTTTCTTGCCGACGTTTCACCTTCATGATAGTACTATTCATTTTATATACAAAGAAAAAAACTAAACTGAAAACCAAACTTTTTCACTTCACAGAAGAAAATCTTAACTTTGAAAAATTTTCAAATAATTGCTTAATTCCTAGTTTCCAAACTGAAAATGTTAAATTCTTTTTTTTTTCAAACAAAAAAAGATAAATTTCAATTAGAACAAAATTAAGTGCTTCTTAAATGCTTAAAATTTCTTTTATCAAAAAAAACTTAAACTATTTCACGAAAATTCTCAAAGAAAAGAAAAACTACCAAAAAAAACGAAAAACGAAAACAGATACGGAAGATCAACAAAAATCGTGTATTTTTATATGTTTGTATTATTTTATGTTTTGTGTGTTTGTATTTATTTTTATGTATTTAAGTTTCAATATTTCCAAAAATTCCAAAATAAATTTTCTTAAGGCTTTTGTATCATAAACATACGGGGTGCTTCAGGTAGTTTATTCAACGATGTTTGGACCTGAAGAATTGGAACGACTTTCCTGTAACCATTTACTAGAATTTCGAGACTTCGGACGGACTAATTTAAACTTCCCTCTGGGTGGTGAAATTAAAGGATAAGGAACAATTCACAAATTACATTACGAAGCTAATTTTCCCATACCCGCAATTCAAGTCTGCCTCTAGGGCTTTCGTTGAAGACATGGCGTTGGAAAAAATAACGACACAAAAAGAGAAATGAATTTAAAAAAAATTAAAAAAAAAACAAATTATTGAAAATCATGCTACAATGTCCGACAACCTGCCAAACACGGTCACTATTTCAAAAAATGCTCTATAGAAAACTGTACAAAGGATAAGAAAATGAAAATGGTATAGAAAAGTAATGAAAAAAAATAAGGATAAGGAAAAAGGAATACAAAACAAAGGTGGTAACTGAAACTTACTTCAACTTCCAGAGCCAGTCGCAATTCAAATCTAGCATGTCTGGGACTTCCTAGATGAAGACATACTGAACCCTGAAGAGATCGCAGCAAGACCAGATAAAACACCTAACACACATCAACCGCAGTCACTGAAAATTTTCAACAAATCGTCGCAATTTACACGAGTCCGTCTGTGACCTTCCCTGTAAAGACTTACAAAAGTTAAAAATTTTCAGTAAGTGTGGTTGTGAACTATAACAACATAAAAAAACAGAAACGAATACTACAAAAAATCTAAGACTTTGCCTTAGACGTTGGCTAAGACGTTGCCTTAGACGTTGGGCGCCATTTTGTTGCTGGTTAGTGGAGGGGGGAGGAGCGTGGATGAGGACAAGTCGGTAAGGTAGTTTCACTGCCTTATCGACTTGTCCTCATCCACGCTCCTCTCCCCTCCACTAACCAGCAACAAAATGACGTTGGGCGCGATTTTGTTGCTGGTTAGTGGAGGGGAGAGGAGCGTGGATGAGGACAAGTCGATAAGGCAGTGAAACTACCTTACCGTGGCAGGAACATCTGGAAAAGGAAAGAGGAACACCAGGAAAAAGGGAAAGAGTGTCTACTCCCGAGAACGTGGCCTGCTTGCTATGCTCAGCATCAGCTCGTCGGATGTGGGGGGGGATCTTGTTCCCGGAAGCAAACGTCACCAGCAGCCAAAAACACATATCAGGCCGGTTTTCTAAAAATACAACGGACGGACGTTCACCACCCCAAGGGCACTGCCGGTGTTGATGCAGTGAGGCCTTTACCCACCCAACCATGAAAATCCTTGGCCATGTTTGGATTTTCCCAAAATATGTTACCTTTCCACTGGAAATCAGGTCCTTACCATCGTTGAAACTCAGCTACCATCGGCACCCCTGAAAAGTTCTTCAATATGCCATCGTTTCTTCAATAGAAACGGAAACCAACAAAAAACATAACACTTTCTTTTTTTTTTTTGTTGGTTTCCGTTTCTATTGAAGAAACGATGGCATATTGAAGAACTTTTCAGGGGTGCCGATGGTAGCTGAGTTTCAACGATGGTAAGGACCTGATTTCCAGTGGAAAGGTAACATATTTTGGGAAAATCCAAACATGGCCAAGGATTTTCATGGTTGGGTGGGTAAAGGCCTCACTGCATCAACACCGGCAGTGCCCTTGGGGTGGTGAACGTCCGTCCGTTGTATTTTTAGAAAACCGGCCTGATATGTGTTTTTGGCTGCTGGTGACGTTTGCTTCCGGGAACAAGATCCCCCCCCACATCCGACGAGCTGATGCTGAGCATAGCAAGCAGGCCACGTTCTCGGGAGTAGACACTCTTTCCCTTTTTCCTGGTGTTCCTCTTTCCTTTTCCAGATGTTCCTGCCACGGTAAGGTAGTTTCACTGCCTTATCGACTTGTCCTCATCCACGCTCCTCTCCCCTCCACTAACCAGCAACAAAATCGCGCCCAACGTCATTTTGTTGCTGGTTAGTGGAGGGGAGAGGAGCGTGGATGAGGACAAGTCGATAAGGCAGTGAAACTACCTTACCGACTTGTCCTCATCCACGCTCCTCTCCCCTCCACTAACCAGCAACAAAATGGCGCCCAACGTCTAAGGCAACGTCTTAGCCAACGTCTAAGGCAAAGTCTTAGATTTTTTGTAGTATTCGTTTCTGTTTTTTTATGTTGTTATAGTTCACAACCACACTTACTGAAAATTTTTAACTTTTGTAAGTCTTTACAGGGAAGGTCACAGACGGACTCGTGTAAATTGCGACGATTTGTTGAAAATTTTCAGTGACTGCGGTTGATGTGTGTTAGGTGTTTTATCTGGTCTTGCTGCGATCTCTTCAGGGTTCAGTATGTCTTCATCTAGGAAGTCCCAGACATGCTAGATTTGAATTGCGACTGGCTCTGGAAGTTGAAGTAAGTTTCAGTTACCACCTTTGTTTTGTATTCCTTTTTCCTTATCCTTATTTTTTTTCATTACTTTTCTATACCATTTTCATTTTCTTATCCTTTGTACAGTTTTCTATAGAGCATTTTTTGAAATAGTGACCGTGTTTGGCAGGTTGTCGGACATTGTAGCATGATTTTCAATAATTTGTTTTTTTTTGAATTTTTTTAAATTCATTTCTCTTTTTTTGTCGTTATTTTTTCCAACGCCATGTCTTCAACGAAAGCCCTAGAGGCAGACTTGAATTGCGGGTATGGGAAAATTAGCTTCGTAATGTAATTTGTGAATTGTTCCTTATCCTTTAATTTCACCACCCAGAGGGAAGTTTAAATTAGTCCGTCCGAAGTCTCGAAATTCTAGTAAATGGTTACAGGAAAGTCGTTCCAATTCTTCAGGTCCAAACATCGTTGAATAAACTACCTGAAGCACCCCGTATGTTTATGATACAAAAGCCTTAAGAAAATTTATTTTGGAATTTTTGGAAATATTGAAACTTAAATACATAAAAATAAATACAAACACACAAAACATAAAATAATACAAACATATAAAACATATACACGATTTTTGTTGATCTTCCGTATCTGTTTTCGTTTTTCGTTTTTTTTGGTAGTTTTTCTTTTCTTTGAGAATTTTCGTGAAATAGTTTAAGTTTTTTTTGATAAAAGAAATTTTAAGCCACATTTAAGAAGCACTTAATTTTGTTCTAATTGAAATTTATCTTTTTTTGTTTGAAAAAAAAAAAGAATTTAACATTTTCAGTTTGGAAACTAGGAATTAAGCAATTATTTGAAAATTTTTCAAAGTTAAGATTTTCTTCTGTGAAGTGAAAAAGTTTGGTTTTCAGTTTAGTTTTTTTGTTTATTTGTACAGTTAAAGTTTACAATTGTTTTCTTAATTTTCTAATTCAACTATTTTTGAAAATAAAATTCTGATATTAGAGATTTAAGAAATAATTTCTAAATAATTTTTGTAAGGTTTAAGTTTTTTTTTTAATACAAAATTACTTTAAGTTTTTCCAAAAGATATAATTTAGAAATTTGTTTTTAGTGATAGTTTTTTTTGTTACACTTTTTTTGAATTACAAATTGTTTTTCAAAACTTATTTTTGAAAATTTACTAGGTGTAGTTTAACAGCTTTTGAAAACAATTCTATAATTAATTACAAGTTTTTTTGATTTTTAAATTTTTTTTGAAAATACATTTACATCTTTTTTAATTCAAATACTTTATAAAATCTTGATTTCTTATTAATTTATTAATTTCAATTTTCGTTCTTCGTTTTTCGTTATTTATATTTATTTTCTTTCGTTTATTTAAACCTTTTTCGTTAATTATTTTCGTTATTTATTAATTTATTTATTTATTCAGTTTTTTCGTTAACTACATTTTTTGTTTTTCATTTAAATACATTTTTTTTGTTATAAGTTTCATATTTTTTTTGTTAAAATTTGGTGAAAGGTTACAGTTTGTTTTGATTAATTAATTCATATTCATTTTCAGTACAATATTTTTTTTTGTTCATTACTTTACTGTTAGGTATTAGTTTTTGAAATAAATAAAAAAAGGTTTTCAAGAAAAGGAAAAAGAAAAAAAAATAAATTAGTTCAAAACTCACCACTTTTGAATAAGTTTACTTTTCATATATTCGTTATTTTTGTTAAATCAGTTGATTATATTTTTTTTGAAATGGCACACGGAAATAATAAAGAGGAAGATGAACGTATCCAGCGAATGATTAGAGATGCTGAAATAGAAGAGGAGAGAATGACAATAAATACAAACACAGGTGTTAGGCGTCGAGTCGTACACTCACCACCTCCAACTGACAGACAAGCCCGATCCACATCTCGAAATATAACCAGTTCTAACGGTGTAGTTACGAATGTCTCAACTCCCAACACCAAATGCAAATGGTACTAATACAAACGGTAAGAACACAAACGATCCGAATGTCAGTAGTAACACCAGTTCGATCTCAACCCCGCCTTATAGTGATCTTAGTGGGGCAAGGGTCGACAACACGGTTAGGCAAGCTCTAGGTCCAGAATTTGATGATAGGACAATGGGTAACCATACCAACCAGGGATCTAGAGGTGTACTCGATACTCTGATTCGTTCATGGCCTAAAACAAAAGAAAAAGAAGTTATACCTGAGAATGTAAAAACATTTATACAATCTGAAATTACCAGAAGCATATCTAGGTGTCAGGATGCATTACAACATAATGTTGAGAGAGCCATTAATGAAAGCATCCAGAATCAACTTAGTGGTTTTCTGGAAAAGTTAACCCTGGCGATGCCAGTTCCACCAGTCAGTATTCCGACACCTAGTCAACCACCTGTCGCCACAGTGCAGCCACCAATACCAAATCCAGTTCAGGTAGGTCCACCACCAATAGCTAGTTATAACCCTGCTCCTGCAGGACTGCCACCAGTGTATACGAATCCTTTAGCTAATCCAGGTAGAAGTGCGTTCGTACCAGTAGGGCATCAAGATACAGTTTTTGGAAGTTTTCAAATTCCATATACACCTTTTCCTTATCCGCCTCCAGTTATAAGTCCGTACATGACTGCTGGATATCGCGCTCCAACAAGGGTAGATAAGTGGGGTATAGGGAAGTTCGACGGTCTGTCAAACAACCTGACAGTTGAAGAATTTGTGTTAAGGGTAGAAAAACAGCAGAAGCAATATGCATCTCCGTGGAAGGAGGTACTGAGAGACTTCCATCAACTGCTCTCGGGTCCAGCATACGATTGGTTCTGGCAGTATCAGGTAGATAAAGATTTAGACTGGCCAACATTAAAAGAAGCTTTGCTTAGCCGATATCTGAACCCGATGACTGATCTAGAAATAGTAAGAAATATTTTAGATCGCAAACAATATTCGTACGAAAGTAGTGAGGAATTCTTCGTAGCAATTAATAAAATGAGGTATCAGTTGCGCAAGCCAATTCCCGAGCTCGACATGGTTAAAATTATAAAACGGAACCTCAACGAAAAATTGAGAAATTTAGTGTATCCTCAAGCTATCTTTTCCCTTGATCAGCTGAGATACGCCTGCAAGGAAGCAGAAGCTGCGTTTCCGAAGAGAGATCGGGAACTACCGAAACCATCGGGTAGGCCTCCAGCTAGGTTTGGTGTGAACGAGCTGAAGTGCGAAGAAGAATACCAGCCTTCGGAGGAACAACTAGCGGCTTACCAGTTCGGTCAGGCACGATCCAAAAATCCTCCTCGGAAACAAGTCGATGCTTCAACTCTTGAGTGTTGGAACTGCAAGGAGCAGGGCCATACATGGTTCCACTGCCCCTCAGAAAGACGCATTGTTCATTGCTACAACTGCGGTCTAGAAGGTTACTATACAACCAACTGTACGCGATGCCACTCGGAAAACCGAGCGAGGGACGCGAAGGCTCCGGGGGAATCGCGTGCAATCCCAAAATAGTACCCCCAATAAATATAGCAATCCAAAACAAAAATAAAGAATCTGAAAAAGAGATAGTAGTAGATAAGTTTCCCTGTGAAAGTGAGAAAAAAGTTACTATTTTAAAACGAGAAGAAAGTGCAAAAGTAAACCTAGATAATAAGATTACACAAAATTTTTCAAAAATAAAGCCGTTACATGTCCGTATAAAAGAGTATAATAAAGCAAAACAACGTATTTTTAATAGCAAAGGCTATACCCCGTCGAATGATATTTTAAAGGCAAGGGCCCGATATAAAGCCCGAAAAGAGACCGAAAGTAGAATTTTGTCTACTGTTTTGAATCTAGAGTCAGGTCCTAGACCGTATGCAAAAATAAAATTAGGGTCGAAAGAATTTTTAGGTTTGCTAGACAGCGGAGCCAGTGTTAGCATACTTGGCAAACAGTGTATGCAACTGGTCAAGGAGCTCGGTTGTCGAGTAACGCCATATAAGTCCGGAGTCAAAACAGCCGACGGAAAAAGTCAGTCCATTGTAGGGAAAGTCGAGCTAAAAGTACAGTATAAGGAGAGGGAAGAGAGTCTTACTTTCTTTCTAGTGCCTAGTTTAGACCAGGAAGTCTACCTCGGCGTAGATTTCTGGAAAGTGTTTCGGTTAGCCCCGAATATTATAAGTAGTCTTTCGATGGATGAACCATCTGATCCGAATGCACATCAGTTGAGTTCTGAGCAGCAAGCCAGACTAGAGGCAGTAAGGGATCAATTTTTAAGTTTTGAACGCGACGGTCTTGGAAAGACGACGTTAATAGAGCACATCATTGATACCGGGGATGCTCTCCCTGTGAAACAGCGTCACTACCCTGTGTCTCCAGCGATACAAGCCATACTATACGAAGAATTGGATCGGATGTTGAGTCTCGGCGTTATTGAGCAGAGTGATAGCCCGTGGTGTTCGCCAGTGGTTCTCTTGCGGAAACCAGGCAAAAATCGACTTTGCCTCGATTCTCGTAAGGTGAACGCACTGACGAAAAAGAACGCTAATCCTCTTCCTCATATCGAGGGACTCACCAGCCGATTTCCGGATGCCATCTACATGAGTAGTATAGATTTAAAGGAAGCATTTTGGCAAATACCGCTGGAGAAACAGAGTAGGGAAAAGACTGCCTTTGCGGTACCGGGAAGACCCTTGTACCAATTCACTGTGATGCCGTTTGGGCTGTGTAATGCTGCTCAACGGTTGAGCCAGTTGATGGACAAGGTGATTCCTGCACGACTTAGGGAACGTGTTTTTGTGTACCTTGATGATTTGCTCATCATGGCGCCGGATTTTGAGACCCATCTCTCATTGTTAAAGGAAGTAGCCGAATGTTTGCGCAAGGCTAATCTAACCATCAACATGAAGAAATCAAAGTTTTGTTTCAAGGAGTTGAAATATTTGGGCTTCATTGTTGGTGGTGGGAAATTCAAAACCGATCCAGCTAAAGTAGAAGCCGTAAAAGATTTCCCGATCCCAAAAACTGTCAGACAAGTTCGGAGGTTAATGGGCATGGCAGGTTGGTATCGAAAATTTATAAAAGATTTCTCCACCCTGACCGCCCCTCTGACTGACTTAACTAAAAAGAAGAACGCGAAGTTTAAGATGACGGAAGAAGCGTTGAAAGCTTTCCAAGATTTGAAGGAAGCGTTGATCTCTGCTCCGGTTCTTTCACGCCCGGATTTTTCTAAAAGATTTTTTATCCAGTGCGATGCTTCGGATGTGGGTATAGGGGCGGTATTGTCTCAAGTAGATGATGATGGAGAAGAATACCCGATTGCATATTTCTCGCAGAAATTTAACAAAAGCCAGAGAAACTACAGTGTGACCGAGAAGGAGTGCATGGCCGCAGTGATGGCTGTGAAGAAATTCAGGCCGTATGTCAAAGGCATGGACTTCACTGTCATTACTGATCACTCCAGCCTTCAATGGCTGATGAGTATAAAAGACCTAAGTGGGAAACTTGCCAGGTGGAGTTTGTCGTTACAGGCATATGTCTTCGACATACAGCACCGTAAAGGCAGCCAACACATAGTACCGGATACTCTTTCTCGGGTACACGTAGATTCTCTGGCTCTTGATGATGTTGCCCCGTTGATCGACTTGGAATCAGCAGAATTCCAATCCGAAGAATACCTAGATCTGATAGAAGAAATATATAACCGGCCAGACGAACTTCCCGACTTAAAAATTGTAGATAAATACGTTTATAAGAAAGCTTTCAAGAAGTTAGGTGAAGAAGAGATGCTAGAGCATTCTTGGCTTCTTTGGGTTCCGTCAGGTCTGACAGAAGAAATAATAAGTAGGGCCCATGATCCCCCTAAGGCTGCTCATGGTGGAATAGCCAAAACTTTAGATCGGATTCGACGATATTTTTACTGGCCTAATATGACTGTGCATGTTCGCGTTTATGTTTCTAACTGTAGTGTGTGTAAGCAATGTAAAGCGTCAAATCAAGTAACTCGTCCTCCTATTGTAACGTCCTATTGTAGTAATCGTCCTTTCGAAAAAATATACATTGACTTTTTAGGGCCTTATCCTAGGTCAAAATTAGGAAATGTATATGTTTTCGTCGTTTTAGACCATTTGTCCAAATTTGTGTTGTTAAAAGCCTTAAGAAAAGCAACGTCCTCGAAAGTTATCAAATTTTTGAAAGAAGAAGTTTTTAATATGTTTGGAGTTCCAAACATAATCCATTCTGATAATGGGAAACAATTTGTGGGGAAAGAGTTTCAGAACCTTATTACCAAATATGGAATAAGACATTTTAAAACCGCTTTTTATTCACCGCAATCGAATGCGTCGGAAAGGGTTAACCGCTCGTTGTTAGCTGCTATCCGATCATACCTTAAGAACGATCAAAGAGAGTGGGATACGCACCTTGGCGATATTGCGTGTGCGTTAAGGAGTGCAGTTCATAGTGCTACTGGTGTATCCCCATATTATGCCTTATTTGGTACTAATATGATGATGCACGGTAGTAGTTATGAACTTGCGAAAAAGTTGAACGCGATGGACGACAACGAGTTGTTGATTCTTCCCCGACAAAGCCGATTGCAATGCATTCGAAATCAAATTCGTGAAAACATTTCAAAAGCAAATGAGAAGTCGGCGAAAATATATAACGTCCGAACTAAAAATACCCGATATGTGCCCGGACAGGAAGTATATAGAAGAAATTTTGTTTTGAGCGATTCTTCAAAATATTTGTCCGCCAAGCTGTCCCCTAAATATGTTAAGTGTCGAATTGTTAAACAAGTAGGGAGTCATATGTATGAACTCGAAAACCTAAACGGAAAGAAAGTGGGCATATTTCACGCAAAGGACTTAAAACAATAAGTCAATGTCAAACCTAGTCTAAACTGATTTAAAAACCGGATAAAAATATGTCTTTCTGAACTGAAATCATTTGCGAAGAATTGGTTTTGAGTCTCCATACAACTGTTGAGTTTATTTGTTTTATTTATGTTTGTTGTTTATTTCACATAGTACCTGAGATTTTTTTTTATAAACACCCTGTACCTGAAAAGTTTATCTTAATAAACGCATTATATTTTGTTTTATTTATTAGAAATTTTATTAATTGCATGCTTAAAATTAGTTGTGCTTATGTTACTTAATGTTATTTATTGAAGTTTTGTTATATGTTTTGATTAAAATTTAAATAAGGTACTTAGGTACTAAACAACTTAGGTTGAAACTCAGCTACCATCGGCACCCCTGAAAAGTTCTTCAATATGCCATCGTTTCTTCAATAGAAACGGAAACCAACAAAAAACATAACACTTTCTTTTTTTTTTTTTTTAGTCACGGGCGTCAAGTTTTATTTTTTACATTTAAACAATTTGAATTAACCAAAGAAAAAATCAAAAAAAACGAAATCAAATTAACAAAGTACAAACCAAAAATTGAAAGAACAAAACTAAGAAAAAAAAAAAACAAAACGCAACGAAAAACAATGCCGTAGAGTCAACAAAAAAATAACCAACACTAACATTCCAATACCCTTTTCGGTATTACCGTTAACCACAAGAGAAAAAAACGTTCCAGGATCACCTACCCCTAGAGAGCTCTGTAAAGGTTGGTTCTATCCAAAAAAAAAAATCAACAACAAATTTTTCTTTCCCGCGTTGACTCCTTTAGAAAATGGTTTCTTTATTGCTTACAAACTCAATATAGTTAGAATAATTAGAAATTTTTAGAAAAAAAAATTTAATAAATTAATAAATAATTAATCTGGTACTTGAAACGCCAAATAAATATCAATAAATAAGGACAAACACAAACACATAGATAGACTTATCCGTCTGAATTTTTGCGACTTTATTATTTTTAAATTTCTCTCTTCCTTTTTCGTTTTCCAGGTTAGTGGGTGCTCCGATGGACGGGTTGGACTAGAATATCCTCACTTGAACTCTCAATCGTTGTAAAAACAATTTAATTTTTATGGCGTGGCGGCTCAGTCCTTTTAGGACGATCGGGGATCGCCGATGTTTAAATCTTTGTGAATGAATTTAAATTGTATTTTTCACCACTTATGTTTTTTTTGTTTTTGGAGTGTTAATTTTAATTAAATAATTTTTATTTCAATGTAATGTAGTTTAATCAAAAAGAAATTTGTTTTCTTCAAAAACACTATGGCAGCACTATTTCAACTTGCTTATATATTTATTTTCAGAATCTCTAAAAAAAAAACACTATCCACCACTCTTGAATTATTTTGTTTGAAGAAAAAATCTTTCGGCAACAATCTTTCATTTAAACTGCTTCACAATCGATTTTTCGAATCTAAAAAAAACAAACACTTCACCACTCTTGATTTTGTTTGTTTCCCAAAATATTTTAAAGTTATTTCAGTTTATTCTTAATTATCTTTCTTTTTTTTTCTTGAATCTTAAAAAAAAGTAATCTTCACCACTCTATAGTTTGTTTTTGTTTTAAAATAAATGAAGTTTATATTAAGTAAATTTAGTTTCTTTCTTTAAAAAAAAACTGGCAGAAAAAATCACAACCGCACGGCTTCGCTCTATATTTCGCAATCTCTCTCGCCAAAAAAAAGGTAATCTCTTCTTCAAATCCCGATCTCAACCAAAAAACAAGAAAAAAAATGCACCACAAAACACTTCGACACTTGTCGGCTAACATCCTACCCAAAAAACTCTAATCGTACGATCAACCTAACTGAACAAAACATCACCCGATTCACATCTCTTAATATTCTTCTTGTTTACATGTCTCTGTATTGGTGAGCATAAATCACCATTTCCCCACTCATCCCTTTCTACCTTCGAATTCGAACACGAAAATGAAATGAAATTCCTTGTGTAACTTTCGACAGATAGATGGTGTTTAATGTTAAGGATCTAATTACATCTAGGCCCAGAATTGACATTTGCACGAAATGGTCTATCTCAACTGGACCTGAACTCAATCCCATGTAAACGTACAAAGTACAAAGTCTTAACAACTAGTTGTCGCTGTCATTCTACTTTAGACAAAACAATCTCAGAATTCAACAAACAACATGGTAGGTATGTAAATAACTTTTGTTTTGTTCATTATTTTGTACTTCATTTTATTCTTTGTAAACCTAATAATAATTGTTTTTTTTTTCTTTTTTCAGGATCTGCTTAACATTTCTAGTTGACGTCCTCATCCATGGATTTCCTCACAACCGGGTAAGTATGTTTTTAATTTCCCTCTCAGGGAATATTCACATTTGTTTGTTTTCCTTTATTCTTAGCTAATCTTCTTTTGCATTCTAGGTCTAGGAGCAGTTCACCAGGCGTCCGCAACATTACCTCACCATGCCGTGGTAAAAGAAGCTAGCTCGACTACAAAACTGCGGATTGTTTTTGATGCGTCTTGTAAAACATCCGATGGTACGTCGCTCAATGATCATTTTTATATTGGTCCTAGATTACAAGATAACGTCTTTGACCATATCGCAAGGTTTAGGAGATTCAAAGTAGCATTTGCAGCCGACATAACTAAAATGTATAGGCAAATTTGGGTCACTCCAGGTGATAGAGTCGGTGGAGATACAGACACATCTCATAAAGATGTTGAAGAAAGGAGGGTTTCCATTACGAAAATGGGCAAGTAACTGCGAGGAGCTGTTGATGTCTGTACCAGAGGAAGATAGGGAGGTACAAATCCCATTATCGTTTGATAAAAAAAATGCAATAAAAGCTCTTGGCATTCAGTGGCATCCTGCAAAGGATATTTTTGCATTCAAAATCTCGCTTCCAGAACATACAAACATTACAAAGAGAACTATACTATCAGATCTTGCTCGCCTGTACGATCCAATGGGTTGGATAGCACCTTGCGTCATCGTCGGAAAAATAATAATGCAAGAAACTTGGAAAGATAAACAAACATGGGATTCTGAGCTCCCATCATCAATCATCTCTGCGTGGCAAAGTTTGAAAGCTGGACTGAGCCTTTTAGATGCCATCGAGATCCCTCGCTGGTTAAATCTCACCAATGAATCACAGGTCGAGGTCCACGGATTTTGCGATGCATCTGAAAAGGCATATGCGCCAGCAATATATCTTAAGGTTACCACCGGAAATGAAACGTTCATTAATCTCATCGTGTCAAAAACTCGAGTGGCACCTCTTAAAACTAAATCTTTAGCTCGGTTGGAGCTTTGTGGAGCTCTGTTGCTGGCACAGTTGTTGGTACACACGGTGGATACGATGGAACTTCAATCTGCAAAACTGTTCACTTGGTGCGACTCTCAAATTACTCTAGCTAAGATTAAAAGCGCACCCTACCTGAGAACAACGTTCGTTGCCAACAGAGTGGCAGAAATCCAAGAACTGACTGATGCTGGCCATTGGAATTACGTTCCATCTAAGGAAAACCCCGCTGACATTGCATCTCGAGGAGTCTCTCCTAATGATCTCATTCAGAATCGACAGTGGTGGCATGGTCCTGAATTTCTAAAATCGTTTGACGAAACTCTTCATACGCCTGTTGAACTCAAACCTACAGAACTAGAAATGAAAGGGTTGCAGAGTTCAAAAACCAAAAGTAAATTGCTAACATCTGGGTACCCCATAATTAATGTTTTTCAGCTCTGTGTTCACTTCACTACTTTTGAATCGAATCAATCTTTTTTCAATCGTTTTTCATCTCTTAATCGGTTATATAGAGCTGCAGCATACTGGCGTTGATTCTTAACAAATTTTAAATTTAAGGCAAAGAAACTAGAAACTCGTGTGCGTTTACCACTTTCAGTCGATGAAGTATCTTCAGCACGATTAAGTTTGATTGTCTTTATACAACAGGAGCATTTTAATGAAGATATCTCCAAACTAAGTAGGGGGTAAATCGTCTCTAAAAAAAGCAAGATAGCGAAACTTTCACCATTCTTGGTTGAAAAGGGTATATTACGAGTTGGGGGTCGTTTAGAAAATGCTAATCTGCCTTATTCTCAAAAGCATCCTATAATACTCCCATCAAGTAACTTTCTTACGTCACTCATCGTCCATGACACCCACATGAAAAATCTCCATGGTGGACAGCAATTAATGATGGCTACACTTCAATCGGAATATTGGATTCTGCACTTGAAATCTACAGTCAAACACTGTATCCACAAATGTCTTAAATGCTACAGATTCAACGCAACAGAGATGCAGCAGAAAATGGGCAACTTGCCAACGTTGCGAGTGAGTCAAGCGCGCCCATTTCAAACATCGGGAGTCGATTATGCTGGTCCTGTTCAACTCAAAGCTTGGAAAGGTCAATGTAGCAAAATTACTAAAGCGTATATCGCGATTTTTGTATGTTTTTGCACAAAAGCAGTTCACCTTGAGCTTGTTAGCGACTACACCACATCCGCATTTATCGCAGCTTTTAGACGTTTCACTGCTCGCCGTGGAATATGTTCAAATTTGTACAGCGATTGTGGTACGAATTTTAAAGGAGCTGCAAATATCATGGATGCAAAGAAAAACTTCATGCCAAAGCAGTGGACAAAAGACATCGCAAAAATTCTTCAAGAGAATGGTACACAATGGCATTTCAACCCCCCTGCTGCTCCACATTTTGGTGGTCTTTGGGAGGCAGGTGTGAAGTCCATGAAGTACCACTTAAAGCGCGTAATCGGGCATTACACCCTTACCTTTGAGGAATACACCACCATACTCACTCAAGTGGAAGCTTGCTTAAATTCCCGCCCACTTTGTCCTGTAAATGAAGATCCTGATGATCTCTCAATCTTGACACCAGGACACCTTTTGATTGGGTCAGCACTCAACACAGCACCAGAAAAGGATTTCACACAACTTAAAGAATCTCATTTAGATAGATGGCAACTTATGCAAAAAATCCACCAAGATATTTGGAAAAAGTGGAAATCTGAATATTTGGTTCGATTACAAAAGCGTCCAAAGTGGCTAACGCCAAATAATGATCTCAAAGTGGGTCATCTCGTACTTTTGCCTGAGGAACAAACACCCCCCACTCTTTGGCGACTCGGAAAAATTACGCACATGCACCCTGGAACGGATGGAAAAGTTCATGTCGTCACAATAAAAACTGCAACCGCGTCATTAAAGCGCCCTATAGCTAAACTTTGTTTCCTGCCGATGGTAAATGAATCAAGCACACAAACCCACACACACACACTTTAATCATTATTTGCATCTCTCATATATATTTCTTTAAACTAACAAACTAATTAAAACTGAATTTAATACATTTCAAAACTAATAATCCATAACTTACAACCCAATATAGCCACACACCATTCACCATACCTACCTTTTCTTTTCTTCTTTTCATGTACACTACATACCCGTCACACGTCGAGGATCCATGATCAAACATCTCACAACAATACCACATCGAAAATCAACTCAAGTTTACCCAACCATTCCCTTGATGTCATCGTTTCCTGTCCCGGGGGGCCCGGCAGGATGTTGCGACGCAACATGCATCATCTTCATCTGAAAACCTAAAATTTACATTTATACATTTTGCAAATCAAAGATGCAAATCGCCGACGGCATTCTCATTACAAAAGTTGAATGCAATTACCGACGCACGGCAAAACATGCATACACTTTTTTCATCGTTTGGTCCATACATAATCGTACCTATTGCCAAAATTGGGAGCGCATGAAAGATGACACCAATTATCATAATCAATTCGTGGGAGTTAACTCCGAAAATAGGTTTCGCCCTATGAATAAGTAGCCCCTCCCACTATGCGATGTTTTTTTGTGTATGTATGCAGTGGATGGTCAAGCAGCTGTTGTCGATCTATCGTGGTTTCTAAGCTAAACGAAGAGGATGAGAGGTGCGAGGAAAAGCTTTGTGTGTGCATTTGCATATGCATTAGATGGTCATGGTCAAGCAACGGTGGAGAATAGATCGATGATATTGACAGTTCAATGATCTATAGCTGGACCAAAAGCGGAATCAGCTGTAAGACCGAGGTTTTATAATAATTGTAACGTACATGAAAATTTATTCCCAATTCGAAACCAAAATAAAGAAGTTCTACCTAAGTTCTAAGTTCTAAGAAAGTATAAATAAAATAAAATACAAACATTTGAATTAACATAGTTGTTTTGTCCGCAGATAAAAATCCTTGAGATAATTATCAAATTTAAAGTTGTTTATTGAACAGAAAAATCCTTGAGATGATTCTGTGCTGAAAAGTAAATAGTTAATTAAACACCAAAATGTTTGATACAATACTAGCACTTTATTCACATTTTCTTATTCTATTTATACTATTTATTTGCTATGGAAATACATTTAATTTCTTAACCTACATAAATACATTCAATTTCTTAACCTACATAAATACATTCAATTTCTGAACCTACATATTTATTTATTATTACTTAATTTCTACATTACATATTTTTCTTAACCTACTTAACATAACTTAATATTAAATGATGACCTTATGTTGTTGTTCGTCATCACCACCTGCCAATAATTCACGTCAGCAAATATCGCATATTAAAGCAAAGCCAATGCACTCGATATCGCGACATCGACATGAATTATTGTTTGTTTACTTCCAGCTCATACATTTCCGCCCACCAAGAACTAGGTGGTTCTTTACAGGCATGTTTTGTCCAATTCGCTTGTAGTTGATGTTTCATACCATTTGGAGGGCAATTTAATTTGTTCACGTTGGTTTTGAACATGTCTCCATATTAACAAAATCATTGCTATTAATGCAACGGAGAGTATGATTGATATCGCTGATGAAATCGCATGTCGGTGAATCGGCTTCCATATTGTGTTGTCTATCTCTTCTTCTAAACTTGATGCTTCTTCAACTAGCGTTGTTAATGTATCTGATGACTGGAGTACTCTGGATATGTTAAGTTTCGGAATTTGAATATGTTGGCTGCCGAGTAATGAAAAATTGGATGGAACGATTGACGATGGCTTAATGTATGTTTGTACTGTCCGAGTAGATCCTTGATGTTCTGCTGTTATGGTTATGTCTTTTGTTTTAACGACACAGTCTGATGTTAATTGAATGATACCAGCATCTTTCAAACAAATTTCGCTTAACTGGCCATTACAAACTGCTTGAGCTATTATTCGATTTGGACTTACATACAACCATGTATTTACTTGATGTAGTTGTTTCCATATAACTGCGTGTATTGCGATCGTTTTGCTTGAGCAGCTTACTCTGCTGAACTTTTGATATATTTCCGAAATAACGCAATTCGGGTTTGAGTCAATGTTATATATAGCTTGGATTGGGACTATGTAATCTAAGTTAGGTAACTCAATACTGTTTGCCATCATTTCTTCTGTGAATTTGAAGCAGGTCTGTGAATCGTAATGAATACCTAGGACTTCCGCTAGGATGGTTTGAACCGTATATGTGGATTCACCTATTTTTGTTGGTACCGTTGTCGCTTTTATTAGTTCGTATTGCTTATCTTCATAGATTGGAAGTTTTTCAATAATTAAAATTCTTTCCAAAGTTGAACTCATAATTACTTGACTGGTCATACGGTGATAAACTTTTAATGTTGGTGGTAGATGCCCTTCAGTTTTGTTAAATACGCTGTTTAAGTCAATTATGTGTGGACACTGCCAGCTGCTCGTTCTCGTGGAGACAATTTGCCATATGCAATTATATTTATCGGCAATTTCTTCCAAGTAATTCTTGGCTTGCTGATACATGCTGAGGTACTTTGTTTGAACACCGTTATGATCTGCCGCTAGAATCCATCCCGTCGTGAATTTGTTCATTTTTTCGATTGATTGACTTAGCTGAGTGTTGAAATTCCTTAATCGTTTTTCAATTCTGGTGTTGGTGTCGTTGAGCGTTTTGACAGCTTTGATCATGACCTTTCCTTGATGTGATATTGTATTTCTCAGGGTTTGTTGATTTTCTGACAAGTTATCGATATCATGGTACACCTCTTCATTGACTCCAAACACTGACGTTAGAATTGTTCCCAATACACCACTTCGTGTTCTTGACCGTAAAAACTGAATTGATTCAATACGATGAATAATGCTTGTACTAATCGCTTGCAGGTGATGATTCAATGTGTCGCATTGTAT
Organism: Eupeodes luniger; assembly: GCA_951509635.1. NCBI lineage: Eukaryota > Metazoa > Arthropoda > Insecta > Diptera > Syrphidae > Eupeodes > Eupeodes luniger. The sequence continues at coordinate 207,204,847 of OX608073.1, read as the reverse complement.
TTCTTCACTTATGTATTTTCCTTTCGTGCAAAGCGTTTCCATCTTTTTAATTGTTGCGTTCACCTGTTGTTTGTCTTGTAAGAATTCATCGGTCGGAATACATATTTCAATCTTCAATGTTCCTCTGCTTAAAAAACTGCGTCCCAATTTTTCTATGTAGAGTGCTCCATCGATTTGAGTATTGTTGACCAATGCTTGGACATTCGGTATTATCGCAAAACAAGTAATCATTACGCTTAGCATTAATGCTGGCCAAGTTGCGATACCTAAGAAACTTGTTACAACTTTAGGAGTTTTTGTTTTCCTGGGACTTTCAGCTTCTACTTCTTGGGATTGGTTCGTTCTTTTTAAGGCTCTCTTTGACACTTCCTCATCAGCTTCTTCTATTGGCAATGGACATAGTTTAACTACGGGGCGTTTAGTTATATTTCCGTTCATCTTGATGGTGACAACTCGAACAAGTCCGTCTTCACCAGGGTGTACATCCAAAATGCGCGCTAAAGGCCATTTGGTCTGCGGGGTATTTTCTTTCAGCACTAAAACAAGTTGTACAGGCTGAAGGTTTTTCTTTGTTGATAACCACTTTGGTCGCTCTTGTAGTCGCGTCAAATATTCTTCTTTCCACCTATTCCAGAAATCATTTGTAATGCGTTGGGTGAGTTGCCATCTCTTTAAGAGCTTTAAGTTATCTGGAACTTCATCAGGTACTGCAAACATGGAATTTCCAGTGAGAAAGTGACCTGGTGTCAACGGCAGGATATCATTGACGTCATTACTGATTGGAGCTAATGGTCGGCTGTTTAAACAAGCTTCAATTTGGGCCAATACTGTATACATTTCTTCTATGTTCAAAAGCCTTTCTCCTAATACTTTTATAAGGTGTCGTTTAGTAGATTTGACACCAGCTTCCCATAGTCCTCCAAAGTGCGGACTGCTTGGAGGTATATGGTGCCATGTAATGTTGTCATTCACTATCCATGCCTGCGTTTCGTATGTCATCCTTTCGAATGTACGCTGAAGTTCTTTGCTCGCTCCAACAAAATTTGTGTCACAGTCACTGTAAATGGCTTTACATTTGCCTCTTCTTGAGACAAATCGCTTAATTGCTGCTATGCAAGCTTGCGAAGTCAAGGAACTCACAAGTTCAAGATGTATTGATTTTGTTGATAAGCATATGAAGACCGCTATATACGATTTCTCTGTTTTAGTTCCTCGTCCACTTGACCATTTTATTGTAATTGGGCCCGCAAAGTCTAATCCGGTTTTCCAAAAGGGACGGTTTACCGTTACACGATGTGTTGGAAGATTTCCCATTAACTGTTGTTGATTTACCTTTTCGTTTAGTTTGAAGCAAGTAATACACTTATGAATGCATGTTGTCACTAGCTTGTTTGCGTTTAGTATCCAAAATTCTTTACGCATTGTGTTAAGTGTGAGTAATTGGGATCCGTGGAGAGTTTTATGATGAAAATGAGATACTATTAATTTCGATAGTGAACACTCGTTACTTAATATGATGGGATGTTTTTCAGCTTGGCTTAAATCGGCCTTTTGCAGTCTTCCGCCCACCCTGAGGATTTTGTCAGTGTCCAGATATGGGCAAAGTTGCAAGACTTTTGATTTTTTATCAATTGGTTTCCCAGCTAGGAGAGCTTGTATTTCATGTGGAAAAGATCGTTCTTGTGACTTTTTGATGCAAATTATTTTAGCTTTGTGTAGTTCGTCTGTTGTTAAATAATTGGGAGTATTTTCTTTGCGGCATTCATGGTTAGGCAGCATTCTCTTGCAATACGCTAAAACTCGTATTAGTTTTGAGAAGTTTGAGAATCTGTCAAGTATGTTTTCATCTTTTGTAACCAAATGGACCCTAATTTTTCTTTCTAAATCTGTACTAATCATTCGGGGTTGTTTCGTGTATTTTTTAGACTAACGCAAAATGATTTGTGGACCACTCCACCATAGGCTGTGATTCTTAAGAGCTTGTGGACATAGCCCTCTGGTGGCACAGTCTGCAGGGTTTTCATGTGTGGATATGTGATACCACTGGGTGCAGGTGCTACTTTCATGTATTTGGCTTACTCTGTTTGCTACATACGTGTTCCAACGTGATGGGTGATCATTAAGCCATGAAATGACAACTGTTGAGTCAGTCCAATAATATATTCGGCTGCTGTCTGGAGTTCTTAGGGCTGATTTGATTTGTTCCATGAGTTTGACTAATAGAACAGCACTCGTCAGTTCTAATCTTGGAATAGTTTGAACAGCTATGGGTGCTACTTTCGTTTTGGAGCTTAAGAGTGTAGCTATTGGCGTTCTTCCTGGTGTACGGATGACCATGTAGACGACAGCAGCCATGGCAAACTGGGATGCATCGCAGAAACCATGTAATTCATAGATATCTTTGGACGTTGTTCCTATCCACCGTGGTAGTTTAATCTGATGGACGTATTTTAATTCCGTTGCGTATCCCATCCACTCATGTTTCAGATCTGTTGGTAGCTCCTGATCCCAGGTAAGGTTGCTTAGCCAAAGCCGTTGCATAAAAATTTTGTTGCGAATAACAATGGGTTGCAACCATCCCAATGGGTCAAAAAGCCGTGCCATAAAGGAAGCTATGGTACGTTTTGTTACTTCTTGTTGGTTGTTCTCACACCCGTCAGCTTTGAAGATAAATTGATCATCTCGTGGGTGCCACTGGAGTCCCAGTGTTTTTGTAACGTCTTCTTCTGCATTGAATACGTAACCCTTTCCTCTATGGTTTTCAGGTATCGCATTGAGGACTTTTTGATGGTTACTATTCCATTTACGTAAGTTGAAGCCTCCTTTGTCTAGGAGTTGTGACAGCTCCAGGTATAAAACTTTTGCCTCTGCAATTGTATCTACGCCAGTCAGAAGATCGTCTACATAGAAGCTGGTTTTCAAGTGATCTGCTGCGGAAGGGTAAGTCTTGGTTTCATCTTCTGCCAGTTGTCGTAGCGTACGAATGGCCTGGAATGGAGCGTTAGCAGTTCCAAAAGTTAGCGTCTTCAAACGATATTTTCTTATGATGTCTGTTTTGTTTGGACGCCACAGGATGCGTTGGAAATCTGAGTCAGTGGTTTCAACTGATATCTGCCGATACATTTTTTCAATATCCGCTGTTATGACGACTGGATATGTTCTCCATCGCAGAATCAGAGTTGTGAGTGTATCTTGAATTGTTGGACCTACCATGAGGCAGTCGTTTAGTGACATTCCGGAAGACGATTTTGCTGAGGCATTAAATACAACCCGGACCTTGGTTGTTGTGCTTTCTTCTTTAATCACTGCGTGGTGAGGCAAGTAATAACAAGGTTTATTTACTTCATTGCTGGGAACCTCTTCCATATGTCCAAGTGTTAGATATTCTTCAATGCACTTGTTGTATTCCGCAAAAAGACTTGGATTTTTTAATAGTCTCTTTTCGTTTGAGACATACCTGGCAATAGCTGACTTTTCCGAGAGGCCAAGTTTTGTCCTAGGATCATCTTTCCACGGCATTTTGACTTGATACCGTCCATCTTTCATCCTTTGTACATTTGTAATGTATTGCTTTTCGGCCATCTCTTGTTCTTGAGACAAAAAGGGCTTCTTTTCGATTTCCTCCTGTTCCCAGAATTTTGATAGCTGTTGATCGAGTTCTGATGTACTTATCATGGAAGTTGATGTAGTTGATGCGCTTTTAGCTATGGGACCAAATAAAATCCAGCCCAGTTTGGTCTTTTGTGCAGTTGGCATACCTTTCTTCAATCCCTCTAGCAGGATTTCACCATATACATCAGCTCCTAACAATACATCGATCTTTGATCGAGTACGGAACTCTGGATCTGCAAGTTCAGTATTTTTTATGTTTACGTTAACATTGAAGTTTATGGATGTCGACGGAAGGCTTTGTGTGATTCGTCCTAGGATGAGAGCTGTGGTGTATATGACTTTATTTGACCATTTTTCTCTTATATTTAAAGAGATCTGCCCCGCGCTTCGATTTGTGGCGTTTCCTAAGCCCTTGATAGTGACGTTTGCGCGTTCACGCTTGAGTCCTAATAACTGCACACAATTTTCGGTGATGAATTTCGTTAATAATAAAAGGAAAACGTGTGGCTATCCGAATTCGATGTCAAATAATTCGTCAACTAGTCATGATCCAAAGATTATTGCAAACATGTTTGCTAATCAATTCAAAGTAGCATTTGAAGAATCAGACTTTAATAATTACTCTTCTTTTTCTTCTTCTTCTGACAGTTTTACTCATTTAAACGCAATTAATTTTGAAATAAGTGAAGACACAGTTGCTCAACATATTTTAAAACTCGATGAGTGCTTTACTCCAGGCCCCGATGGTGTTCCATCTTATATATTAAAAAAATGTGCTTCTTATTTGTCATATCCGTTATGTGTTCTCTTCAATGCATCCTTAAAAAGTTCAATTTTTCCTGTTATCTGGAAAAGTTCATTTATTATTCCCATACATAAAAAAGGCCCAAAGAATGAAATAATGAACTATAGGCCCATTGCGAAACTATCTGTGATACCTAAACTGTTTGAGTCAATTGTGAGTAATGTTCTTTCTTTTCATTGTAGTTCTATTATTTGTGATAGCCAGCATGGCTTTGTCAAAAAGAGATCCACTGTAACTAATTTATTTAACTTCGTGTCCTTTTGTCTAGATGTATTTGAAAAACGCGGGCAAGTTGATTGCGTATTTACTGACTTTAGTAAAGCCTTTGACAAGTTATGTCACAATACACTAATTTTAAAATTATACCATCTAGGATTTAACAACAATTTTATAAATTAGATTTCTTCATACTTAAAAAATCGTCGTTATTTTGTCTTGTTTCGTAATGAAAGTTCAATTCAATTTGTTGTCAATTCTGGCGTCCCTCAGGGCAGCCACCTAGGTCCTATTTTATTTGTTTTATTTATTAACGACTTGGTTTCAAACTTAAAAAACTCGTCTGTCCTTGTTTATGCTGATGACATTAAGCTTTTCAAAAGTATAAAATCCTCCTCTGACTGTTTATTATTACAAGAAGACTTGACAATATTTAGGGAATGGTGCAATAAAAACCGACTTGTTTTAAATGTTGACAAATGTAAAACTATGAGTTTTACACGTAAAAAAATTCCGTTTTTGTACGACTATACGTTTGATTCTTGTCCGTTATGTAAAGTTTCTATGTTTTCTGACTTAGGTATTATTCTAGATCCCAAATTATCATTTAATGATCATTTAAGTTATATAATTAAAAAAGCCAATAGGGTTCTTGGATTCATTAAAAGATTCGGTCGTGATTTTCGGGATCCCTATGTTCTTAAACTTCTATTTATTTCGTTTGTTAGACCAATTTTAGAATACGGCTGTGTGGTATGGTCACCTTATTACTCAATACATGTTTCAAGAATTGAAGCGATCCAAAAAAGGTTTCTGCGTTTCTGTCTTCGGTCTCTTCCATGGGCAAGGGAAAATCTATTTCCTCCTTATTCTCAAAGACTAGCTTTGATCAGCCTCCCTTCTTTGACTAACCACAGAAAGTATTTACAATTTTGTTTTATTGTTGGGATTATTAATGGTTCGATATCATTACCATCAGTTCTAAGTAAATTAAATTTCAGTTTCAGTCGTGCAAGTTTAAGGCGACAGCAACCTATTATTCAAATATTTAGCAGATCAAACTATGGTGTATGTAGCCCTCTCAATCAGTTAATAACAATTTATAACGAATTTCATTTTTGTTTAGAATCTGTAAATGATAATATAAAATGTAAACAATTTAAACTTATGTTTTTCAACAATATTGTATAATAAATATAAATTATGATATTAGATATTATTAGATTATAAGAATTTTTTAAATATTGTTAACGTTAGATTTTAACGAATTAAATAAATAAATAAATAAATAAATGAATGAGTTTTGTGAGCCTTGGTCTATTAAGGCTCTTAACTTTATGTATTCACCGTACACATTCTTCACGTGTATAATTGCTGTAGCTAGTAAGATGTCCCATGTAGAGTTGTTGCCTTGACTGTTGAAACTTTTTGTGCTGTTTTCATTGTTATCCTTGGCATCGGATTGCTTAATGTTTAGATGAAGCATGGAGTTGTGTTTCTTTGAACAGATTCTACACGTTATTTTGCTTTTGCAATCGCAAATTCGGTGATTGCCCAAGCAATTGAAACACAAATTGTTATTCTTCACTATTTCTCTTCGAGTTTGGACGTTAGCTTGTTGAAACCGAATGCACTTAACAATGAAATGGTTACCCTTGCACAATTTACATTTAGCTTCTGACTGTATGAATAAACTCGTGTTGTGAAATTTCCTTGTAACGTCACCCGAAATGGCTTCTAAAGATCTGAATTTCTTTGAGAGAAATTCAGCTAGGTCCTCCCATGAGGGTAAATCTGTTTTGGCTCCCCATAACAGTTCCCATTCTTTTCTGGATTCCATATCTAACTTTTGCGAGGCCATATAGACAATAAATGGGTCCCAGGACTTCGTGTCAATATTTAATGCCTTTATTCCAATTAGTGTCTCGTTCGTTGTGTCCAACAATTTCTTGTAATTTTGTGCAGTTTCAGACTTAACATTTGGGATGCTGAGAAATGCTTGAAGGTGGGATGCTAGTAGTGTTCTCTTGTTGTTGTAACGTTCAAACAACATTTTCCATGCATTCTGGTAATTACTTCCAGTCACTCCCAGATTCTCAATTAGGCGTCGAGCTTCACCTTTAGTAGAAGTCACCAGATATTGCATTCTTTGAATATCCTGCAGTTGCTTATTTTCGTGCACTAGTGTTTTAAACATTTCATAGAAATTTACCCATTTCAGATAATCACCTTCAAATGTTGGAATTTTTACTCTTTCAAGTCGAACGACATCTTCAGTTGCAGCGGTTTTCAATACTTGTAATGTTTTCGTATCAGATGGTTGCTGCGCCTTATATTGATATATTGCGCGTTGAAAAGTTGTAGTCAAAGTTAATGCCAGCTCTTCCATTTTGCTATATTCTGTCATATAATCTTTGACAAGAGACTCATTATGCATTTTTATATTATACACCTTAGCATGAAGTTCCTCGCACGTCTTCCATACTGTTGCTAACTTCTCCGCTCGGATTTCAAAGTATTGTAACGAATACCTATCCTTTGAGTCTTTCGAAAAGTTTATTTTCATGCGCTCGATTTGGTCGAAATTCAGTTTTTGAATTGTTTCAACTGATGGTTCCGCCATTTTGTTCTTTTTGTTGAAGCGACTTGGCTGTTGTAGCGACTTGGCTCTTTGATGAAGCGACTTGGCTTATGTAGCGGCTTGTCTTTTTGTTGAAGCGACTTGGCTGTTGTAGCGACTTGGCTCTTTGTTGCAATTTGGCTTCTTGTAGCGATTTGGCTCTGTGATGAAGCGACTTGGCTTATGTAGCTGCTTGGCTCTTTGATGAAGCGAATTGGCTGTTGTAGCGACTTGGCTCTTTGTTGCAATTTGGCGACTTAAAAAATCGTCGTTATTTTGTCTTGTTTCGTAATGAAAGTTCAATTCAATTTGTTGTCAATTCTGGCGTCCCTCAGGGCAGCCACCTAGGTCCTATTTTATTTGTTTTATTTATTAACGACTTGGTTTCAAACTTAAAAAACTCGTCTGTCCTTGTTTATGCTGATGACATTAAGCTTTTCAAAAGTATAAAATCCTCCTCTGACTGTTTATTATTACAAGAAGACTTGACAATATTTAGGGAATGGTGCAATAAAAACCGACTTGTTTTAAATGTTGACAAATGTAAAACTATGAGTTTTACACGTAAAAAAATTCCGTTTTTGTACGACTATACGTTTGATTCTTGTCCGTTATGTAAAGTTTCTATGTTTTCTGACTTAGGTATTATTCTAGATCCCAAATTATCATTTAATGATCATTTAAGTTATATAATTAAAAAAGCCAATAGGGTTCTTGGATTCATTAAAAGATTCGGTCGTGATTTTCGGGATCCCTATGTTCTTAAACTTCTATTTATTTCGTTTGTTAGACCAATTTTAGAATACGGCTGTGTGGTATGGTCACCTTATTACTCAATACATGTTTCAAGAATTGAAGCGATCCAAAAAAGGTTTCTGCGTTTCTGTCTTCGGTCTCTTCCATGGGCAAGGGAAAATCTATTTCCTCCTTATTCTCAAAGACTAGCTTTGATCAGCCTCCCTTCTTTGACTAACCACAGAAAGTATTTACAATTTTGTTTTATTGTTGGGATTATTAATGGTTCGATATCATTACCATCAGTTCTAAGTAAATTAAATTTCAGTTTCAGTCGTGCAAGTTTAAGGCGACAGCAACCTATTATTCAAATATTTAGCAGATCAAACTATGGTGTATGTAGCCCTCTCAATCAGTTAATAACAATTTATAACGAATTTCATTTTTGTTTAGAATCTGTAAATGATAATATAAAATGTAAACAATTTAAACTTATGTTTTTCAACAATATTGTATAATAAATATAAATTATGATATTAGATATTATTAGATTATAAGAATTTTTTAAATATTGTTAACGTTAGATTTTAACGAATTAAATAAATAAATAAATAAATAAATGAATGAGTTTTGTGAGCCTTGGTCTATTAAGGCTCTTAACTTTATGTATTCACCGTACACATTCTTCACGTGTATAATTGCTGTAGCTAGTAAGATGTCCCATGTAGAGTTGTTGCCTTGACTGTTGAAACTTTTTGTGCTGTTTTCATTGTTATCCTTGGCATCGGATTGCTTAATGTTTAGATGAAGCATGGAGTTGTGTTTCTTTGAACAGATTCTACACGTTATTTTGCTTTTGCAATCGCAAATTCGGTGATTGCCCAAGCAATTGAAACACAAATTGTTATTCTTCACTATTTCTCTTCGAGTTTGGACGTTAGCTTGTTGAAACCGAATGCACTTAACAATGAAATGGTTACCCTTGCACAATTTACATTTAGCTTCTGACTGTATGAATAAACTCGTGTTGTGAAATTTCCTTGTAACGTTACCCGAAATGGCTTCTAAAGATCTGAATTTCTTTGAGAGAAATTCAGCTAGGTCCTCCCATGAGGGTAAATCTGTTTTGGCTCCCCATAACAGTTCCCATTCTTTTCTGGATTCCATATCTAACTTTTGCGAGGCCATATAGACAATAAATGGGTCCCAGGACTTCGTGTCAATATTTAATGCCTTTATTCCAATTAGTGTCTCGTTCGTTGTGTCCAACAATTTCTTGTAATTTTGTGCAGTTTCAGACTTAACATTTGGGATGCTGAGAAATGCTTGAAGGTGGGATGCTAGTAGTGTTCTCTTGTTGTTGTAACGTTCAAACAACATTTTCCATGCATTCTGGTAATTACTTCCAGTCACTCCCAGATTCTCAATTAGGCGTCGAGCTTCACCTTTAGTAGAAGTCACCAGATATTGCATTCTTTGAATATCCTGCAGTTGCTTATTTTCGTGCACTAGTGTTTTAAACATTTCATAGAAATTTACCCATTTCAGATAATCACCTTCAAATGTTGGAATTTTTACTCTTTCAAGTCGAACGACATCTTCAGTTGCAGCGGTTTTCAATACTTGTAATGTTTTCGTATCAGATGGTTGCTGCGCCTTATATTGATATATTGCGCGTTGAAAAGTTGTAGTCAAAGTTAATGCCAGCTCTTCCATTTTGCTATATTCTGTCATATAATCTTTGACAAGAGACTCATTATGCATTTTTATATTATACACCTTAGCATGAAGTTCCTCGCACGTCTTCCATACTGTTGCTAACTTCTCCGCTCGGATTTCAAAGTATTGTAACGAATACCTATCCTTTGAGTCTTTCGAAAAGTTTATTTTCATGCGCTCGATTTGGTCGAAATTCAGTTTTTGAATTGTTTCAACTGATGGTTCCGCCATTTTGTTCTTTTTGTTGAAGCGACTTGGCTGTTGTAGCGACTTGGCTCTTTGATGAAGCGACTTGGCTTATGTAGCGGCTTGTCTTTTTGTTGAAGCGACTTGGCTGTTGTAGCGACTTGGCTCTTTGTTGCAATTTGGCTTCTTGTAGCGATTTGGCTCTGTGATGAAGCGACTTGGCTTATGTAGCTGCTTGGCTCTTTGATGAAGCGAATTGGCTGTTGTAGCGACTTGGCTCTTTGTTGCAATTTGGCTTCTTGTAGCAACTTGGCTTTGTGATGAAGCGACTTGGCTTATGTAGCTGCTTGGCTCTTTGATGAAGCGAATTGGCTGTTGTAGCGGCTTGGCTGTATCCGGCTCGAAGGACCAATGTTTTGTCCGCAGATAAAAATCCTTGAGATAATTATCAAATTTAAAGTTGTTTATTGAACAGAAAAATCCTTGAGATGATTCTGTGCTGAAAAGTAAATAGTTAATTAAACACCAAAATGTTTGATACAATACTAGCACTTTATTCACATTTTCTTATTCTATTTATACTATTTATTTGCTATGGAAATACATTTAATTTCTTAACCTACATAAATACATTCAATTTCTTAACCTACATTAATACATTCAATTTCTGAACCTACATATTTATTTATTATTACTTAATTTCTACATTACATATTTTTCTTAACCTACTTAACATAACTTAATATTAAATGATGACCTTATGTTGTTGTTCGTCATCACCACCTGCCAATAATTCACGTCAGCAAATATCGCATATTAAAGCAAAGCCAATGCCCTCGATATCGCGACATCGACATGAATTATTGTTTGTTTACTTCCAGCTCATACAATAGTAGAATACAAACTGTTTTTTTATTTCAAATGGTTAAGTTCGTTTTAAATTCATTTGCCTAATTTTGGGCACTTGCAATCGTTGATTGAATTTGTGCGATTCTTTTTTTGAATTACCGACGGCAATTTTATGTTTGTGACTTCGCGACAGTTGGACTGCGGAGAATAATCTTCAATAATTTGTATGCTATTGTCCTTGCGGCAAACAAAGTGTTCAAAGAAAAAGCTTCCATCAAATTGAACTTTGAAAATGTTGTCTTAATCTTTAACATAAAAGGAGAGAGCAAATATTCTTATCGGTGGATAAAAGTGAAAGAAGATCGGAAAAAATACATATATTACAAATAATACAAAGGAATTAGAAGATTCCGAGAATAATGCGGATATTGAAAAACTAAACGATGAAATAGTTTAAAAAATAAAAAAAAAAAATTAGATATAGATTTGAATTCTTAACTGAGAACAGATGTAAAAGCAGATTTTAGGACAGTCGAACCTCCTATGTGCAGTAGACAATACCATTGAATAGGCGTATTTTATTGGTAAATTATTAGCTAGTGCAGTAATGGAAAGTAAGTGCAGTAATGGAAAGTGTGAATAAAACATATGTTCACTATTATATGCACTTTTATTTTAAATCTTCAAGTTGGTATCTGTGCAATCATACTTATGTCAAGATCAGCTGTTGAAAATACGTACTCAAGGGATGTGTTGAAAAACTATTATTGTTTTTATGTAAAGTTGAATAAGAGTTCAAGTTAATGTGTACATGCAGGTCCAGTCAGAATATAGTTGAGTATGAATTGAAAGATTGAAATGACATAAGAGTGCCTGTCCACATTTAATTTTTAATGTTAGGTGCAAGCAGTGAGACAGGTAGATTATGTGAGTGAAAAAGAGAGAGATGGGTAGATTACAGCCCAAATGCAAACAATATTCTTGGATTCAACATGAAAGATTTTGTATTGTATGAGTGAAAGATAGATAGATTTCAAGGGTGTGCGATAGGGATGTGCAGATTGATTTTCTCTTCATCGTATCTACACAACGAACATAATAAAACCTAGCATTAAAAATCCAATGTAGACAGGCACTAAAAGCCAAAAGAAGGGTGTGAGGGGAGATATTGTCCTTCCCCGTAAGCCCGTCTTGCCTACAAGCTCCCATTTGCTGGCAACTCAGTTTTCCTGTGTGAAAGGGGACAAATCAACGCGAAACATTCAGCGCCACAATTAAACTTTCTCTTCTCAAAATAAACTTACACTGCGATAACTGACGCGAAGCGAATCAGGGCGAATCATTCACAATGATAACAAAAATGACAAATAAACAATGCCGCGTCGGCGAATGTACCATTTTCGCGTTGGTTTGGGAGAGCCTTTAAACCCGACTAATGACGAAAGTTTTGTTTTCGAGTCCTAACACACATCACACGTCAATAAATTTAGAGATAGCACTGTGATTATTGATGGTTTTTGGGTAATGTCAAGTAGTCAACGCATTGAATATTTACGTTGACAGTCTAATCGTAGATTAATATTTCAAACCAATTTATTTTTATTCTAGTGAAAACAGAGCACAAGAAAAATACGAACGCATCCCCAAATAATAAAATCCTGCCAACCTTTAAGTACAAAATATTTCTGGAACTGGATGATGTGTCATTCTATTCCAAGCTTCCAAAACTTTATCTGAACTATTTATATGCACTATTTTTGCTGCCTTATTTATCCGCACTATTTCTTTGTTGTTGTTTAGTGTGTAAGATTTTGCTTCGCTGCGTATAAATTTACCAATAAAAAACGCCTAATAATTACAAATAGAAGTGGACACCGAACATTGCTCAAACGACCATGCGACTTATGAGCACCCAGTGAGTACTATCTTTGTATATGAAAACTATAGTACTCTCATGGGCAGACATTTTTTACGCAGGCGGATGCCGTCGTTGACGGTAGAACCGAATTTGGAGACATTTCGGGGGAGCGAGAGAAAAATATTATTTCCATTCCCATAAGCAGCCAGCAGAATAAGGAGCTCAGTTAATTTGGCAGCCAAAAAGTCGACACAATTTCCTATATTTTATTTGAGTCTATCCTTGTATATGTTTTCATATACAAAGCTTCCATATGAAGGTCGATTAATTTGTTTTTGTTTTTCTTTATATCAATGCACTTTTATATGGAAAACGGCAATGTCTCAATATTGTGTCTAATAAGGGGATGAAAGAAATTTGTGTATGCTTACATCAGCTGTTCAGGATCTTATACCGATTTTTGTTTGTATTTACATTCATGACTCTGCTTCTCCTTGTGTACGATCATTGTATATGAAAAATGGTTGTATTACGTATACGAAGCTACGATGCGATTTTTGTGAAGAAACATATTGGGATAGTTATACGTTTGATTATAGTTATGTAGGTATATTTTGTCGAGTGGGTATTTTGCTTTTATTTGGCATTAAGTTTTTCTGCAATATTTGAAGATTAGATTTGTTTGACCTTTAAAGATTTTTTTTGTAGATAGATATCAATTGGTAGGTAATTTTTTTTTCAGGATGTACATAATGTGGGTTTGATTTTAAATTCAAATTTTAGATATAAAAGGTAGGTAGGCAGGTAGGTATTTCATGAAATTCCATAGGGAATTCCTGATAGTATCCGGACAGTGATAATATCCGTACACTTAGCATTTTGTTTGAGATAAGTTGATAGGTATGTATAGGTACAGTATTTAGGTATACAAAATTATGTAGTTTTAAATAAAAACAAAAAATGCATTCTTTATGTTGGTCCAGATAATTTGAATAGTTTGATAATTGAAATTTGTGTCTGTCTTTTATTTATGTTCCAATCCTCTTTTATTGCATCATTTTTAATAGGTAAGTAAATGTTAACAATACACCTTAGAGGGCACATTACATTACATGAAAATGTAGTTTATATTTAGGTAGGTAGGTATATACCTACATACATACATAGGTATGTACATACATTATGTTGTTTGCTGTTGTAGGTACCTTTAATACAGTTTTGTCAGCTCGTCTATTCTAAGATGTGTGACTTTTTTTTACTTTTTTTTTACTTAAGTATTAACTACATATTAGTAGATAAGTATAGTTTCGTAAAAGTACCTGGTGTCGAAGTAGGTATTTTTTGTACCTATCGATTTGAAATTTTCTTTTATACCTACCTGCTTACAATTTCGAAGATTTTTTGTGCCACTCACCAAACAATAATTTGTTAACATAAAACGCAAAATTGTACCAATGATGATTGTTCATGTTATTCCAAACCCTTGATGTTATAACCTTGTTAAGACGAAGAATTCTTCAGATACCTACCTATTCAAAGTCAATTTAAGACTTAATTTCACAATATCGAAAATCATGGGTCTAAACTTTAATTTTCTTACTTGCGTTTTATAGGCAAGTTTTGCATTCATAAAAAAGTTCGAACTCGAGATTTTAATCAACGTGACATTTCTCGTTTCAAGGTCCATAAAGTCGAAATAAATGAAGTTTTTTCGACGTCCATGGCTCAAGGACCAGATATTGACTTCAAATTAATTTTGTTATACAGATAATAATGCAGAAAGATCCAGAAAGGACTCTCAAAAAAATTGAGTTTGAATTGAAATTTACCATAGCAATTTAAAAAAGATCATTTTGGTTAAACCTAAATATCTCACGAACCAATAACACTAGAGACTTGAATTAAATTCTATATTATATAATGTAACGTAATACCAAAAAAAATATATTTTTCGAAAAAATCCAATTAACATTTTTCTATAAATCAAAAAAAATGAAAAAGAATATTTTTCACTTCGAAAATCTTACGAACAAAACATGATTTTATCACCAAAATAATTTTGTGCACCCAAAAATAAAGTTTTTGACACCTGGTGAAATTTTGAAAAAAAATCGACAATTTTTTACAAAAAATAAAAAATTATCTTTTCAAAAATTAAAAATATTGAATTCAAACTAATTTTATCTCACAGAAAATATTGTTTTCGACATTCAGAAACGTTTGTATAAAAATCCAACAGTTAGTTTTTTCATAAAAAATTAAAATCTACAAAAAATAGTACGCAACATGGGTAAAAAATGATGTTCGGTTCTCGATATCTCGTGAACGATAGAAGATATTGACATCAAATTAATTTAATTCATCCAATTTGTATTTGTATATTATATAAGAAATAAAACCTTTTAAGAAATGCTACTTAAATTGGTAAAAAATTGATTTTCGACTAAAAATCTCGGTAAAATAGATTTTGATATCAAACTATTTCATCATATGCAAAATGTTGTTGGTAATTTAAAATTTTTTAAGAATAGTTCAACTGATAACTTTTTTTAACAAAACACGAAAACCCACAAATTTTTAAGTAAGACAAATCGACAGACGGGATGGTAAGTTATCATTGTGGGTCGCACCCCAGGATCTTTTTTAATATGAAATGTATGACTTTTAATAATATTACAACAATTCTACTTTTTCTTTCATTTTTAACAACTTAATGTGGACAATAAAGCATAAACAACATATATGTAAATATGGTTTATATTTAGGTAGGTACCTACATATGTGTTGCTTAAGCCGATAGATTTTTGTATTGCTCCAGAAGGGTACCCCACGTTATTTTGCTTTTAAGTTTTCTCAAGAACAAATCAACTGATTTCAATAGTTTTTTTCTGCACAAGCTCTTTTATTGGCTTTATTTTTGGATTTTTAAAAAAAAATAGTACATTTTTTCAAAATTCGATATATCCAAAACGAGTCATCAGTTTTTTACGAAACTGTATATTAATAAGTTCAAAATAACTGCCAAAAATATATATTTTAACTAAAATTGAAAAATTGTGTGTGTACAAAATTAATTTAAAAAGTTAACTGCTCTAAAGATTTTCAAATAATAATTTTGAAACATTAAGGTTTTTTTGAGAAATGAAATTTTGGAAACAAGCTTTTTTAACAGGTACATATATTTTTAAATTTAAAAATACAGGAAATATTTTAAATAGTCTTGGTCTGTCAATTGAACTGATTCGTTCTAAAATTGCATCTACCTCCTACACGAAGACCCCCATTTCGGTAGTCAAAAGTGCACATACGAGTACGTATATTTTAAAACAGTAGTAAAACGTTATGTTTATTTCAAATTTATAGAAAACTTACTCCTACGTTAAAAACTTTGCTCTGGCATACCAAAATTGGATTTGCTAGAATTTAGATATCTTAAGACTTAGACAAAGGCATCAAATGTATGTTAGTACAATTACAAAGCCTAATAGGTACCTACTTCTCTAAAAATTAAGATCCAAATTAAGTCTTGTACCTTATTAAAAGTAAACATTTGCTTATTTCCTTGATCATTCAAAATTGTTGATAGGAAGGTCCTTCTTTTAATGAATACCTACATTTATATGTATATCATAAGAACTTACAGGCAAAAGTATGTTTCAAAATTTGTCCTTGAAACACTTTTTTGACCGGAAGTTATAACTACCTACTTTTTAAACTGAAAGATAGGTAGGTAGGTACCTATATGTGTTAATTTTTAAAACAAAAAAATTTAAAAGTTCCTCATCCCATTTAAAAAATTCACCACATTAAAAAACGTCCAAAAATTAAATATCCATCTTTTCATTATACCTTCTTATGTTGTCAACAATTTTGTTACTTTAAATAATTGTATTAGGTATCAATTAACAAATCTATTTATTAAAAAAATTCATCTTTCTAAGCCTTTGAAAATTATATACCTATATGTATAGATTTGAAAACAAATTGTAAGAAAGGTTTAGGTGATCAAATTTTTTAAATTTATTTAGCTAGCTATCTATTATTGGATAAGAATACAATATCTACATATTTACTTGCTTATAAAAGTTCAAATTATAATTCCCTTATACAATCCTCAAATCATCAAAAATATAAAATCTCAACCTAGAATATAAAATTCCTACACGAAATCGCAATTCACCTGCTTTTGTCTTATCATCTTTGTATAGAAAGACTACCGTTTTAACCTTTGTATATGAAAAAGTTTTCATATACAAAGATGTAACCAAAAAATATAACTACACCAAAATACAAACACAAAGAAACAAATGTGTTTTCCGCACTCACTCAGACTTTCGTTAATTCTCTATAGTCTTTCTCTATTTCAAATTACAAACATTTTTAAGTCTCCCAAGTCTCCCGACTGCAAATTGATTTCTACATGAATGTCTTGACTAGACGTTCCACAAAAAATATCTAGATGCCGCCCTATTCGACTTCCACCATGAGAGTACTATAGTTTTCATATACAAAGGTACTATTAGCTTTGTATATGAAAACTATATAGTACTCTCATGGTGGGAGTCGAATAGGGCGACATCTAGATATGTTTTGTGGAAAGTCTAGTCAAGACATTCATGGAGAAATAAATTTGCAGTCGGGAGACTTGGGAGACTTAAAAAATTTTAAATCGAGGATTGTATTAGGGAATTATAACTTGAACTATTATAGGCAAGTAAATATGTAGGTATTGTATTCTTATCCAATAAAAGATAGCTAACTTAATAAATTTTAAAAATTTGATCACCTAAACCTTTCTTACAATTTGTTTTTATATCGAGCATAAAGAAGTTTAAATTTTCAAAGTCTTAGAAAGATGATTTTTTTTTAATAAATAAATTTGTTAATTGATACCTAATAGGTACAATTATTTAAAAGCTGGTCACAAAATTGTTGACAACTTAGGTATAATGAAAAGATGGATATTTAATTGTTGGACGTTTTTTAATAGTAGTGAATTTTTTAAATGGGATGAGGGACTTTTAAATTTTTTTGTTTTAAAAATTAACACATATGTACCTATCTTTCAGTGTATAAAGTAGATAGTTATAACTTCCGGTCAAAAAACTGTTTCAAGGACAAATTTTGAAACATACTTTTGCATGTAAGTTCTTATGATATAGGTTTGTAGGTATTTATTAAAAGAAGGACCTTCCTATCAACAATTTTGAATGATCAAGGGTGTAAGCAAATGTTTACTTTTAATAAGTTAAAAGACTTTATTTGGATCTTTGTAATTGTACTTACATAAATTTGATGCCTTTGTCTCAGTCTTAAAATATCTAAATTCTAGCAAATCCAATTTTTGTATGCCAGAGCAAAGTTTTTAACTTAGGAGTAATTTTTCTATAAATTTGAAAATAAACATAACGTTTTACTACTGTTTTAAAATATACGTGCGTGCACTTTTGACTACAGAAATGGGGGTCTATGATGTCTCTTCGTGAAGGAGGTGGAGGCAATTTTAGAACGAATAAGTTCAATTGACAAACCAAGACTATTTAAAATATTTCCTGTATTTTTAAATTTAAAAATATATGTACCTGTTAAAAAAGCTTGTTTCCAAAATTTCATTTCTCAAAAACACCTTAATGTTTCAAAATTATTATTTGAAAATCTTTAGAGCAGTTTACCTATTAAATTAATTTTGTACACACACAATTTTTCAATTTTAGTTAAAATATATATTTTTGGTACGCAGTTATTTTGAACTTATTAATATACAGTTTCGTAAAAAACTGATGACTCGTTTTGGATATATCGAATTTTGAAAAAAATGTACTATTTTTTTTAAAAAAATCCAAAAATAAAGCCAATAAAAGAGCTTGTGCAGAAAAAAACTATTGAAATCAGTTGATTTGTTCTTGAGAAAACTTAAAAACAAAATAACGTGGGGTACCCTTCTGGAGCAATACAAAAATCTATCGGCTTAAGCAACCATATGTAGGTACCTACCTAAATATAAACCATATTTACATATATGTTGTTTATGCTTTATTGTCCACATTAATTTGTTAATAATGAAACAAAAAGTAGAAGTGTTGTAATATTATTAAAAGTCATAGATTTCATATTAAAAAAGATCCTGGGGTGCGACCCACAATGATAACTTCCCATCCCGTCTGTCGATTTGTCTTACTTAAAAATTTGTGGGTTTTCGTGTTTTGAAAAAAAGTTATCAGTTGATTCTTAAAAAATTTTAAATTACCAACAATATTTTGCATATCTATACTATTATATAAAAGCGAAACCATTTTAAAGTTTGTAACGCATGATCTCAGAAAGTAGTAAACCGATTTATTTGAAATATATTTTATTATTTTCTATATTGTTATGAGAGTGTGTATGGCTTTAATTTGTTTTCATTAATTATTTGTCAAACTTAAATATTATTAATTTTACATTTTTTGTCCATTTTTTTTCATTAGTTGACTTATACAACCACTCATATCTTAAAACCTATACAATAATCGACAAAAAATAGCATTGCTTCATAAAGTCAATATTGTTGCGCAAATTTTAAGCCTAAAATCACTTCTAAGTTAAACATACAACCTGAGAAATAAATAAAATCAAATTATAAAATTATAAACTTTTTGAATTTATTTTATCCAGGAAATTAGATTCCATCACAATCGCGAGGTCGCTGCTTTGTTTCATTTCATTATCATTCCAACATTTTTAATTTTCTTTTCTTCCTATGCTCTTTCTCTCTCAATATGTGTTCCATTTAATAGTTACGTTTTTTCTCTTACCTAGCTACCTACATATTCAATTTTTCTGTATTGTATTTGTACGGTTCATCAACTAACCTACACACACACATTATTTTTTTGTTTCTCTAATTCTATCGTCACATCGCTGAGCAGTGTGGCTGTGGGCTCTTTTTTTATGTTACTATGGACATTTAATTAACTATAGTGCCGTGCACATGAAATGCCGATTTATCTAAAGAAAAATTAGATCTTTTTAACTTCCCATAGGAAGTTATTGTAATCGGTCCGATTTGTCAAATTGAAAATTTTGACATTTCTCGATGTTTCAAAGTCCCTAGAGTCGAAATAAAAGATTCTTAGAAAGATGTCTGTGCGTGCGTGTGTACGTACGTTCGTACGTTCGTACGTCCGTACGTCCGTACGTCCGTACGTCCGTACGTCCGTATATCCGTATGACCGTACGTCCGTACGTTCGCGACATTTTTTTCGTCGTCCATAGCTCAAGAACCAGAAGAGATATCGACTTCAAATAAATTTTGTTATACAGATAATAAGGCAGAAAGATGCAGAAAGGGCTCTCAAGAAAATTGCGTGGGTGGTTTTTTTACCATATCATTTAAAAAAAAGGTGAACATTTTGATTAACCCTAAATATCTCATGAACCAGTGACGCTAGAGACTTGAATTAAATTTTATATTATACATTGTAACGTGATACAAAACAAGTACAATCAAAAAAACTGAAAAAAAAATGTGTCACCTCGAAAATTTTACGACTAAAATATGCTTTTATTTCCAAAACAATTTTGTGCAGCGAAGAATGACGTTTTTGTCATCTGATAAAATTTTGAGAAACCCTAAAAAAAAATTAATAAAACTTGGTGAAAATTGACTTTTGACACAAATATCTTTTCATAACTTCGAGATATTGGCTTTAAACTTCTTTTATCTTTCAAAATATATTGTTTTCAACATTCAGTAAAATTTTGAAAAAAATTGAATTGATAGTTTTTTTTACAAAAAAATTAAAAACCTAAAAAAAACAACAATTCTTAAAGTTGGTAAAAATTTAATTTCGACTCAAATAGCTTTTCAAAAATTAAAAATATTAAAAATATTGGCTTCAAACTTATTTTATTTCACGATATTCAATAAAATAAAATCTACAAAAAATGGTACGCAAATTTGGTAAAAATTGATACATATACACAAACTTTTAAGCAAGACAAATCGACAGACGGGATGGGAAGTTATCAGTGTGGGTCGCATCCCAGCCTCTATTTTATTTTTTTGGTTCGAAGAAGTGAATAGATTATAATTCTTCCAATTTGAAAATAAAAAAAGAGGCTGGGATGCGACCCACACTGATAACTTCCCATCCCGTCTATCGATTTTTCTTGCTGAAAAGTTTGTCTAAATGTATCAATTCGTACCAAATTTGCGTTCTATTTTTTGGAGATTTTATTTTTTTATGAAAAAACGGACTGTTGTATTTTAAAAAAAAAATAACTGAATATCAAAAACAATATTTTCTGTGAAATAAAATAAGCCAATATTTTTAATTTTTGAAAAGCTATTTGAGTCGAAAGTAAATTTTTACCAAGTTTTAGTATTGTTTTTTTTAGGTTTTTATTATTTGTAAAAAAAAACTGTCAATCCAACATTTCTCAAAATTTTACAGAATGTTGAAAACAATATTATTTATAAGATAAAATTAGTTTGAAGCCAATATCTCAAAGTTTTGAAAGATATTTGAGCCGAAAATCAATTTTACCAACTTTTGTTAAATTTTTTGTCGGTTTTTAATTTTTTGTAATAAAACTGTCAATTCTATTTTTTTCAAAATTTCACTGAATGTTGAAAACAATATTTTTTGAAAGATAAAAGTAGTTTAGAGATAATATCTCAAAGTCTTGAAAAGATATTTGAGTCAAAATTCAATTTTTACCAACTTTTATTAATTTTTTTTTAGGTTTTTAATTTTTGTAAAAAAAACTGTCAATTCGATTTTTCTCAAAATTTTATCAGATGTCAAAAACATTATTCTTCGTTACACAAAATTGTTTTGAAGATGAAATCATGTTTTGGTCGTAAAATTTTGGAAGTGAGAAATTTTTTTTTTCAGTTTTTTTGATTTATAAAAAAAACCGTTAACTGGATTTTTTCCAAAAATGTAATTGTTTTGTATCACGTTACATTTTATAATATAAAATTTAATTCAAGTCTCTAACGTCATTGGTTCATGAGATATTTAGGGTTAACCAAAATTTTCACCTTTTTTTTAAACTGCTATGGTAAAAAAACCACCCACGCATTTTTTTTGAGAGCCCTTTCTGCATCTTTCTGCCTTATTATCTGTATAACAAAATTTATTTGAAGTCGATATCTCTTCTGGTTCTTGAGCTATGGACGACGAAAAAAACGTCGCGAACGTACGGACATACGGACGTACGGACGTACGTACACACGCACGCACAGACATCTTTCTAAAAATCTTTTATTTCGACTCTAGGGACCTTGAAACGTCGAGAAATGTCAAAATTTTCAATTTGACAAATCGGACCCATTACAATAACTTCCTATGGGAAGTTAAAAAGTTCTATTATAATAGCTTGAATTACCAATTTTGTATCACTGACTCAAACAATAAAACTGAAATTAAAATAAAATTTTCTTTACAAATAACTCGAACAAGGTACTTACAATGAGGTCGATAAAAAGAGCACACAAATGTGGGTAGGTTAAGTCAGTTGCACTGCACTGAACATGAGCAGATGAATAAAAAAATGTGTCTATGGATATTTACACACGCATACCTATAGGTGTATGAGAACATTAAAAACACAAATTTGTTTTTTACCCCAAATCTATACTATTATATAAAAGTGAAACCATATATACATACATATAAACTAAAATTAATATTGTTGTAGAAAATATGCTCAGTCCCATTGAGAAATTTTTTCATATGCTAATACTAATATTCAAAAAATGTTTGTGGTTACAATTTGCGAAGCAACGCAAGCACGGGTCGGCTAGTGATGAAATATGTATTAGTAAGTATAGTTTCGTAAATGTAGTGTCAAAGTAGGTATTTTTTGTATTGATTTGAAATTTTCTTCTATACGATTTCGAAGTTTTTTTGTGCCACTCACCAACCAATAATTTTTTAACATTAAACGCAAAATTATACCAATGATAATCACTCATGTTATTTCACAACCTTGGTGTTATAACCTTGATAAGATGAAGGATTCTTCAGAAAGTCAATTTAAGACTTAATTTCACAATTCAGAAAATCATGGGTCTGAACTTAATTTTTTTACTTGTGTCATATGTAACGGGTGATTCTTTAAGAGCTTGAGAACTTTAAAAAAAAAAAAACGCATACAATTTGCAAAATCTCATCGATTCTTTATTTGAAACGTTAGATTGGTCCATGACATTTACTTTTTGAAGATAATTTCATTTAAATGTTGACCGCGGCTGCGTCTTAGGTGGTCCATTCGGAAAGTCCAATTTTGGGTAACTTTTTCGAGCATTTCGGCCGGAATAGCCCGAATTTCTTCGGAAATGTTGTCTTCCAAAGCTGGAATAGTTGCTGGCTTATTTGTGTAGACTTTAGACTTGACGTAGCCCCACAAAAAATAGTCTAAAGGCGTCAAATCGCATGATCTTGGTGGCCAACTTACCGGTCCATTCCTTGAGATGAATTGTTCTCCGAAGTTTTCCCTCAAAATGGCCATATAATCGCGAGCTGTGTGGCATGTAGCGCCATCTTGTTGAAACCACATGTCAACCAAGTTCAGTTCTTCCATTTTTGGCAACAAAAAGTTTGTTAGCATTGAACGATAGCGATCGCCATTCACCGTAACGTTGCGTCCAACAGCATCTTTGAAAAAATACGGTCCAATGATTCCACCAGCGTACAAACCACACCAAACAGTGCATTTTTCGGGATGCATGGGCAGTTCTTGAACGGCTTCTGGTTGCTCTTCACTCCAAATGGCAATTTTGCTTATTTACGTAGCCATTCAACCAGAAATGAGCCTCATCGCTGAACAAAATTTGTCGATAAAAAAGCG
This sequence comes from Eupeodes luniger, assembly GCA_951509635.1. Classification (NCBI taxonomy): domain Eukaryota; kingdom Metazoa; phylum Arthropoda; class Insecta; order Diptera; family Syrphidae; genus Eupeodes; species Eupeodes luniger. The sequence goes on along the minus strand of OX608073.1, from coordinate 207,181,408 downwards.
GATTTTCTGCCAACTTTTCTAGGGCCCATTCACTGAAAATTCGACGTTGTGGCAGATCGTTCGGCTTCAGTTCTTGCACGAGCTGTATTTTATACGGTTTTACACCAAGATCTTTGCGTAAAATCTTCCATGTGGTCGAATAACACAAACCCAATTGCTGCGAACGGCGACGAATCGACATTTCACGGTCTTCAGCAACACTCTCAGAAACAGACGCAATATTCTCTTCTGTACGCACTGTACGCATTCGTGTGGTTGGTTTAATGTCCAATAAAGTAAACTGAGTGCGAAACTTGGTCACAATCGCATTAATTGTTTGCTCACTTGGTCGATTATGTAGACCATAAATCGGACGTAAAGCGCGAAACACATTTCGAACCGAACACTGATTTTGGTAATAAAATTCAATGATTTGCAAGCGTTGCTCGTTAGTAAGTCTATTCATGATGAAATGTCAAAGCATACTGAGCATCTTTCTCTTTGACACCATGTCTGAAATCCCGCGTGATCTGTCAAATACTAATGCATGAAAATCCTGACCTCAAAAAAATCACCCATTATATGTAGGTAGGCAAGTTTTGCATTCGTAAAGCATTCGTAAAAAATTTCGAACTCAAGATTTTAATCAAAAATGACATTTCGATGGTAGAGAAGTGGAAGTGGGTCCCCTGATTCCGTCCTGGCCCGTACCTTCACCCCAAGGTATTAGGTTGATCGACCTTAAATTTGGAAATTAAGGGTAAGAGCCGATTCGAGTTAAGCGTTCTTAAATACCCATAGGAAGTTATTGTAATTGGTCCGATTTCTCGACGTTTCAAGGTCCCTAGAGTCGAAATAAAAGATTTGTAAAAAGAAATCTCAAGAACTAGTAGAGATATCGACTTCAAATTAATTTTGTTATACAGATAATAATGCAGAAAGATGCAAAAAGGACTCTAAAAAAAATTGAGTGGTTGGTTTTTTAACCATAGCAATTTAAAAAAAGGTGAACATTTTGGTTAACCCTAAATATCTCACGAACCGATAACGCTAGAGACTTGAATTAAATTTAATATTATATATTGTAACGTGATACCAAACTAGTATATTTTTTGAAAAAAAATCAAATTAACGCTTTTTTATAAATCAAAAATATTTGTCACCTCGAATATTTTACGAACAAAAATATTGTTTTCAACATTCAGTTAAATTTTGAGAAAAATCAATCTTAACAGTTTTCTTACAGAATATAAAAATATTACTAAAAGTTGATAAAAATTTACTTTCGACTCAAATATTTTTACAAAAATTAAAAATATTGGCTTCAAACTAATTTTATCTCACAGAAAATATTGTTTTCGATATTCAATAATTGTTTTTATAAGAACCGTAAACAATAGAAGATATTGACTTCAAATTAATTTCTTTCATCCAATTTGTATTTGTTTATACCTATAAGAAATAAAAACTTTTAAGAAATCCTACTTAAATTGGTAAAAATTGATTTTCGACTAAAAATCTCGGTAAAATAGATTTTGAAATCAAACTATGTAAATTATTTTGTCTTAATTTTGTTAAGGAGACGTTGAAAATAATTGGAATGAAATAAATGAAAATAACAATGACAATAAAATGTCCTTAACATAAGTATTTTGTAGGATATTGTACGGTCACGAATTGTTTTCCCGTCAACCCGGGATCTCTAATGTACTCGATTAGGACTTAGGTAGATCCTGGTTGATGCTCTGATAAATCCAGAGGTAGCAAAGATTCTATTTTCGAAAAATAACCGACTTTACCTTGTTTGCGAAATTGGCTTAATTTGAATATCGCGACAACAATAAGACAAAAAAAACTCAGCGAGTGGAACTAAAGCGAAAGACGATTATTCAAGTTCAAGTATACAAAAAGAAGGGCTCGTTTTATTCAAATGTTGCTCTTTTTATAACATTGATTTGCTTATAACTAAGGCGAATTCAATATTGGAAAAAATGGCGACTGGTATAATTTGCGCGCCAGATTTAAATTCAAATAATTAGCAAACTATTTAGTTCGTTACAATTTTACAATTATTAAATAAACAATCAAAACTAAAAGTGATACTATTTCTTAATACTTTATGATGCTCCAACATTCCGCCTCCTTTGAAAGGACTGGCTTTCAAGACGGAACAGCTGCCAGCTTTCGAATTGGTCGTCGAAACTCTCCACGAGCTGTTTTTACATCAGCTACTCTGACACGACCATCTTGACCTTTTATGATTTTTGTGACTCTTCCCAAGAGCCACTTTTGAGGGGGTAGGTTGTCCTTGTGGATAATGACGAGGCTACCAATTGCGATGTCTGGGCTGGGTGACGCCCACTTTCCACGACCTTAAAGTTCTTGGACGTATTCAGATGACCACTGCTTCCAGAAGTGGGTTTTGACAGCGTTGATTCGTCGCCATCTCTGCAAATAGCTAATGTGGGAGACGTCCGAAGCTGGCTCAGGAATTGCTTTAAGCGATGTCCCAATGAGAAGATGTGCTGGTGTTAGGGCTTCGAAGTCGTTGGGATCAGTAGACATGGGAACGATAGGCCTGGAGTTCATTATGGCCTCAATCTCCACCAGCGCTGTCGACAGTTCTTCAAAGGATAACTTTGCACTTCCTAGGCTGCGGTATAGGTGGCCCTTTGCTACTTTTACAGCCGCTTCCCAAATTCCACCAAAGTGGGGTGCCCTGGGGGGTATAAAATGAAAGTTTATATTGGCATTAGAACAAAAATTTACAATATTGTCTTGATTAGAATTTTTAAACAACATATCCCGTAGTTCCCTAAGTTTTGACTGAGCGCCAACAAAGTTTGTGGCGTTGTCACAATGGATGTCTTTTGGAAGACCTCTACGTCCTATCATCCTTTTTAATGCTCCGATAAACGAATCGGTGGACAGATCTGAAACGGCTTCGAGATGCACTGCTTTCGACGAAAAACAAACAAAAACAGCAACATAGGTTTTGTACGGAACCTTGCCTCGAATCTTATAATACGTGTAAATTGGACCACAGAAGTCCACCCCACAGCATAAAAATGGACGTGATGGCGTTAACCTTTCTGCAGGCAAAACTCCCATAACCTGCTCGAACAACTTAGGCCTATACCTCGTACAATGTGGACATTTTCTAACTATTCGTCTTGCTATCTCCCGAATATTGACCATCCAAAATCTTTGCCTAGCTATAGCGACAAGAGCTTTTGGACCAGCATGAAAGTTTGAATAGTGAAGGTGTTCAACGAGTGTTTTGCTAAATGCGCAATCCTTTGGCAATAACAAAGGGTGCTTACTTCCTTCTGGCATGTCTGCGTGCTTCAATCGTCCACCCACCTTTAACAAGGGAAGTCCTTGCCTCTCGTCAATGAACGGACTTAATGATTGTATAGATCCCTTGATAGGCGTGTTTGACTTTATATCTTTGATTTCCTTTGCAAAAAACTTTGTTTGGATCACGTTCACTATAACGTGAAGAGCAAATTCTAATTCGTCACCAGTTAAGTATTTAGCTGGAAATGGGATTCTCCATACTCGTAAATTTATGAACCTGACAACGTAAGCGAAAATTCTAACGATTTTTGTATATGAGCTAAATCTTTCTATAATTTGAAGAAAGTGATTATTATCGGTTTGTTGACACTGTAAAACAGTTTTTCTTTTCTCCAACGAAAGTTCTTCTGGATGAAGAAGAATTCCCTCTGTGAAAGGCCAATTTTCTTCATTTTCTAGCAAGAACCCTGGACCTTTAAACCATATCGAAGTTTTCAACTCTTCCACGGTGCATCCTCTAGATACAATGTCTGCAGGATTTTCAAGTGTGGGTACATGTTTCCAGACGACTTGTTTCGTATTTTCCTGGATTTCAGCAACTCTATTTCCTACAAATGTGTTCAACTTCGATGAATGCGTGGATATCCAGTGCAGCACAATTGCAGAATCAGTCCAAAAGAATACGTCTGTGTATTTTTTGTCCAAAACTTTTTGGATTTTCAACCACAGTTTCGACAGAAGATGTGCAGCACAAAGCTCTAACCGCGGTAGCTGTTTCTTTGTGGCAGGTGCTACCCTAGACTTGCCGATCAAAAGGTTTGTGCCTATTGATCCCAAATTATCTATGCTTCTAAGATAGATACAGCATCCGTAGGCCTTCATGGATGCATCTGCGAAACCATGAACTTGGTAGCTTCGTTTCGTTTCCAAAAATACAAACCGAGGAACTGAAAGATGTTGAATTGAATGAAGGTCATTCATGAATTCATGCCACTCGGAGTCTACTACTTGTGGCACGCATGCATCCCAGTCCACTTTGTCTATCCAAAGTTGTTGTAAAATTATCTTGGCCCGAATGATGATAGGGCTAAGTAGACCCAACGGGTCGAAGAGAGACGACGATAAAGAGAGAATTGATCTCTTTGTATATTTGTTATACGTTCGAGTTGGCTTATATGAAAAACTAAATACGTCTGCGAGAGGGTTCCAAGCGATCCCTAGCGTACTTGTAAGATTGGAATCCGTTAAACGTATATCCTTTTGCTTAGTTTCCGTTATTAAAGGAGGATGATTGCTATTCCATTTTGACAGCTTTAATCCCGCTGAATTCAAAATGGAAACGACTTCGTTACGTTTTTGGCTCAAAGTCTGTAAGTCGTCAGCTCCAGTCAACATATCGTCAACGTAAAAGTCCGACTTCAAAACCGAAGAACCGAGACTAAATTGCTCTTTGTTTTTATCAGCCAAGTAGTGCAGACAACGAATTGCCAAAAATGGCGCAGAAGAAGTACCATATGTAATGGTGTTGAGCTGATAAGTTTGTATAGGAGAGTTTGCATTTTCTCTCCATAAGATAAGCTGCAATCTCCTTTGCGATGGATGTACAAAAATTTGTCGGTACATCTTAACGATGTCGGCAGTTAAAGCGTATCGATAACACCTAAAACGAAGAAGAATTATTAAAAGTTCGTCCTGTATTGTAGGACCGACCATAAGGATTCCATTAAGCGATATCTGCGATGATGTGCAGCAAGAAGCATCGAAGACTACGCGTAATTTTGTTGATACGCTATCAGGCCTTAAGACGCATTGATGTGGTAAATAATAATGAGGAGTGTCTAGGTTAGGATTTTGAACTAATGACATATGACCTAACGATTCATATTCCTTCAAAAAATCAACGTATTGCAGTTTTAACGATGTGTTTTTAGATAATCTACGCTCCAGAGATAGAAATCTTCTGAGCGCGATGTCGTAAGAAGCACCAAGACAGCTAGGATCCTTTTTGAGAGGCAGTTGAACCATTAGCCGACCACTGGGTAAAACCTCAATGTTGTCTTCGAAATGTTGTTCACATGTGGTTTGCTCTTCAGACCACCTCGCCTAATGACCTTGAATCTCTTCCAATTCCCAAAATTTCTCAAGGTATTGATCCAGAAGGCAATCTTCTGCACTAAAAAAACACAATTTTTTGTTTTCCTCTATATGTGTCTTATATCTGCCTGAAACAATCCAACCCAAAGCAGTTTTTTGCAACAATGGAAGTCCTTCACCTAACTTGACTTGACCTGTTTCTAGTAAATCAAAGAACGCTTCAGCACCTAACAGCATATCTATTTGAGACGGTTGATTGAAACTCTCATCTGCCAACTCCAAATTCGTAGGTATATTCCAGCTATTCACATTAACTGCTGCTTCTGGTTGATACCCTGTGATCGTTGGTGTTATCAAGAATTCCAGAGAGACCTCAAAATCTGTGTATCTTGATCTAATTGTGGATTGAGTGAGATATTTGGTTTGTGTTTCTGTCTCTCCTATTCCCACAATATCAACTTTCCGTTTCTGTTTTTTGAGGAGGAGCGCGTTTGCGAATTTTTCATTGACAAAATTGACTTGAGAACCAGAATCAAGAAGAATCCTTCCCAATTGGAAGGCTCCTGACGAATCCTTTACAAGAACTAAGGCGGTTGCTAAGATGACTTGGCCTGGAGGACTGCGATCCTTCTCCAATGCAGAGTGTGCTGCAGCCGACGTACTTTGACCGGATGTGCCTTGTGAAAGCTCCACCTTTGAAGCACTGTCTGTGGATTGGGACCTATGCAAGAGGCTATGATGGGGGTGTTTACAAATTTTACACTTGTATAGCGAGGGACATTTCGACAAATTGTGACCCTTTCCCAAACAATTCAAACAAAGGCCTAACTTCTTCACCTTTAAAAATCGATCCATGACAGAAAGGTCAATAAAATCTTTACAATCTTTTATGGAATGATTTTTGTCCTGGCAAAAAGTACAAGAGGGTTGACTAGCAGCGAGAGAAGTTTGAGGGCGATGGTGTGACAACGAAGGTTTTTGTTTTGTAATTGGTTTGTGAGTGAAATCCGAACGTGATTGCTTGCCATCTCTAGCTTCCAAAAATTGACAACGTTTGTTGAGAACACTTGCACATTTTTTCCAGTCCGGTAACGTGCTATAGTCCAGCTGTTCATCCCATTTTGACTGTGTTTCTGGATCCACCTTCGACATGGCAAGGTGTATAATTATTGCGTTGCAGATATTTTCGTAAGATCCTATCGAAAGCAAAGAACTAAATAAGGCAGAAATGTCGTCCACTAAACTCCTTAATGCAGCAGCAGATGCTTTGGGAACTCTAGGTAATTCAATTAACTCGGAGATATTTTCCAAAAATATAAGACAGTCATTATCGTATCGCTCCTTTAGGCTTTGAAGCGCTTTTGGATAATTAGCTTCCGTGACTTGATAAGCCTTGACTGTACCTAACGCCTGATCAGACAAACACGATAGCAAATAATTGAATTTTTCAACATTAGTCAAACTAGAATCATGTTCGACGAGATTGTTAAATGAATGTATAAAGTTTTTGTAGTCCGAGTACTTTCCAGTAAACCTAGGCAAACGTTGTTTAGGTAGACGACTAGTTGGATTTGGTAAACTTAAAGTCATATCTGCAACACTACTCCTCCTACCAGTACCCAAAAGCGAAATAATTTTAGTTTTAGCAACGATGTACAGATCTTCGATTTCACCTCGACAAGTATCATTGGGAGCTAAGGCTTCAATCTTGGTTTGGTAAACTAGAATTTGTTTAAAATAAGACTCTAAAATTCCTAGCCGGCACTCGAGTTCAGTTGACGATAATACGTTGGAAGTTGACTCTACTATGTTTTTTATGCGAGTTATGCTTCCCTTGGTGGACGCACGCTGTTGCTTTAATTCATCCAGAGTTGGTTCAGTTGCCATATTAAAGTATATTACAAATGTGTATTTATGATAGACTTCAAACTAAAAATCGAGGTAATTTTGAATAATTTGAAAACTTATTTTGTTTTTTTTTTTTTTTTTTTTTTTTGTAGGAATAAATTTCAAATGTATTTGGTAACCCTGTTCGAAAATGTGATAATTTTTAAATAGAGTAATATTTTGATTTTGTCCTATGGCGAATTGATTTAAATTGTAAATTGTTCTATTCACGACAATTATCTATTGAGCGATGTGTATTACAGTCTATATAGTCTATTTTAATTGTTTAAATTCAAACTGGTTCCTGCATACTAAAAGTATGCAACGACTACAATCCTAAGTCTTTCCTTCAGTGCAATGATTATGCAGCAAGATCTCCCGCGACGACGACGACGATAGCGAAAAAAAAGTTCCTATGAGCTTTGAGCGAATATTGTGTGGGCGAAATGAAGATCGTTGCACTGAAATCAAGTTGAATTCTAATTCAGTTGTGTATTGGATTTTGTAGTTGCTTTTGCCGATTATTGCCGAAAACGAAACTACGAACGAGAGCGAAACTACGAAATATGCAAAGTGCAGTGGATGCTAGAGTAGCGAAAGCTTTGGCATTCGCGCATGTGTGTGTGTGTATGTGTGTCTATGTGTGTGTATGTGTATGTGTGTGTGTGTTTGACAAATGTGTGGATTGTAAGTTTTCTTTTATTGTGGATTCTATTTAATAAGTTCCAGCGAAAGCACTGCGATTGTGCCGACAATAGATGGCGGCAAATATTTGAATATGATTAATGATAATGATCAATTTTACATTCAAATGGCAATATGTTGTTTAAATTATTTATGTTATATGAATAAATATAATATAATTTAAGGTCTGTTTAGCTTCGAAGGTGCGTTGTTAAGTTTGCTTTAATTTTAGTTTGTAATTTTAAATTTAATTTGTATATCAACTGCAACGCACATTAGATTAAAACTTAGACCACACATACCTTGGGGTAGATATACTTATATATATGTACGTTCCACTTTGTTTCTTTCCTGGGATGATGATGTGATTTGGGCTTCTGCAATTTTTCTTTGTCCACTGCTTATTCCTCCTGTTGATTTTTCTTTGTTTTAGCACTCCACCTAATGCACTTGCCACCAAACCGAATCGAATACGAACTCACGAATATTTATAGTTTTAGTTTATAGTTTTTATATAGTTTTTAGTAGTCTTTTATTTTGTTTTAACCGAATGGTAATGTTTTATACACTTATTCAAGTGGGTTATCACTTTAAACACGTTGGGCGCCAAAATGTACGGTCACGAATTGTTTTCCCGTCAACCCGGGATCTCTAATGTACTCGATTAGGACTTAGGTAGATCCTGGTTGATGCTCTGATAAATCCAGAGGTAGCAAAGATTCTATTTTCGAAAAATAACCGACTTTACCTTGTTTGCGAAATTGGCTTAATTTGAATATCGCGACAACAATAAGACAAAAAAAACTCAGCGAGTGGAACTAAAGCGAAAGACGATTATTCAAGTTCAAGTATACAAAAAGAAGGGCTCGTTTTATTCAAATGTTGCTCTTTTTATAACATTGATTTGCTTATAACTAAGGCGAATTCAATATTGGAAAAAATGGCGACTGGTATAATTTGCGCGCCAGATTTAAATTCAAATAATTAGCAAACTATTTAGTTCGTTACAATTTTACAATTATTAAATAAACAATCAAAACTAAAAGTGATACTATTTCTTAATACTTTATGATGCTCCAACAGATATATTGCAAAATCTGTGGTAAAGAAAAATTTCTGATTTATGCAAATTGTTTATGGACAAAAGCAAATGTCAAAACAAAGACACTCCATATATAGAGTGTCCTTGTGTCAAAATAAGTATGAAACAAGGGAACATTAAATAAAATTTCGTCAATTTGAAAATAAGGTTAATGGAGGCTTGTCAATTCCCACAAGAGAATTCGTAAGTCATGTAAAAACTACTGTGCAATGTTTTGTAGAAGAGTGCTTCAAAAGTACACTTTTCTCAGAATTCAACCACAACAGCACTTAATTATGCAACTTGTGTTAAAATTAAGTGATGAACAACAAAAATCTTATATCAATCAAAATTCTCTAGCAGCAGTTTTTCATAACGTAGCTTGGTCTTGATCATTTAGTTTCAATCTTAGTTTCATACTCAATTTAACTCGATCGAGGTTAAATTTTAAAGGAGGTGTTTTTTTCATTGTAATGTACATATGTACCATACCTATCTGATCTTATTAATAATATATAGTTAAATTAAATGTTTTACTATTTAATTTTTAAAAAAGTTTTATTACTTTTTAAAGCTAATTAGATGTTAGCTAGAGTATCGAATCTTAAGAACTAACTTATACAAACTGAGAAATATTCTTTGAGACTTAAAATCTAGAGTAAAAATACATAAGTCATCAATTTGAAATGTAAACACTCAATCGTGAGAATGTATCCATCAGACAGCATTGATCACAGTCGGATGTTTATATTTCATATCGGACTTGGGTTTGATATATGATATGCATTTAACTATATTCATGTACATTATCTTTTTAACGCTGTTTATATTTTATTTAAGAGTTTTGGTAAAGTGTTGCAACTATAATTTGATGTGGTTTGTTCAATTTACAGTTTTTTTTTTGTCAAGCAAAACAAAAATTACTTAAATTCGTCTGCTTTACCTACAAAGTATTTGAAGTTAATCAAAAAATTGATAACCAACGTAAATCGGCGAAGGTTCAACAAGATACCTTAGGTATATGTTAGTACATTACTTACCTAACTCAAGAAAAAACTCAAAACTGTGTGTTTTAAATATAACATAATATAACACCATAATACGTATATATGTACTTTATGTAAATTGCATACATAGGTATTAACTAGGACCTAGATATACATATGTACATTGTACATACATATGTAGGTAAATACTATTTTTGTGTTTCAAAGACCAAACCAAATTTTGCACTTGTCAAATTGAAATCTAATGAACCTATACCTACCTACTTACCTTACCTACTGATAACCTTCATCTATTCAACTGGTATTTAAAGTAGATATATTGTGATATCAATGTACAAAGAAGGCATACCTCCCTCAATACGTGTGTTCAAAATTTGTTCAAAGGTAGATGTACCTCTGTAAGGTACAGATAGAATTATACTCAGGTACTGCCTTGAAAATTATAGGTATGTAGGTAAATATTTTTCCGAAAGTAATTTTCATAGATACCTTTGTCAATTTCATTAAATTAAAACAACACGTCGATAAATATAATTATGTCTTGTTCAAGGTTGGCGCAACACATTATTATAAAAAGAGGCTGGGATGCGACCCACACTGATAACATCCCATCCCGTCTGTCGATTTGTCTTGCTTAAAATATTTGTAGGTTTTCGTGTTTTGTTAAAAAAGTTGTCAGTTGAATTATTTCTAAAAATTAAAAAAATTCCAACAATGTTTTGCATATAATAAAAAAAATTGATTTCACAGTCGAAAATCAATTTTTCCGAACTTATAGTCATTTTTTTTCTCAAAATTTTACCAGATGTCAAAAACGTTATTCTTCTTTGTACAAAATTATTTTGGAGATGAAATCATTTTTTTTCGTAAAAGATTCGAGGTGACAAATATTTGTTTACAGTTTTTTTGATTTATAAAAAACTGTTAACTAGATTTTTTTTCAAAAATATACTTGTTTGGTATCACGTTACAATATAAAATTCAATTTAAGTATCTAGCGTTATTGTTTCGTGAAATATTTTGGGTTTACAACATTTTCTTTTTTTTTTAAATTGCTATGGTAAAAAAACCACCCACCCAATTTTGTTTAGAGTCCTTTCTACATCTTTCTGCATTTTTGTCTGTATAACAACATTTATTTGAAGTCGATATCTCTACTGCTTCTTGAGGTATGGACGACAAAAAAAACTTAGTGATGGTACGGACATACGAACATAGTACGTACACACGCACGCACAGGCATCTCTCTAAAAATCTTTTATTTCGACTCTAGGGATCTTGAAACGTCGAGAAATGTCAAATTTTTCAATTCGACAAATCGTGTTGCAATTTTTCTGCCCGATAAATATATTTTGTAATTAAACAAAATCAAAACCGAAATTAAAATAAACAAAAGAAAACACTTATAACCAAATTTAATCGCGATGGAGGAAATGCAATGTGCCGATCTGTCAAATAACAGCGGCGAAGAGGCAAAAATTGCAACAGGCAGCAAATAAAGTGCTGCCACCACGACGAGCTCAGAATGGGGTGCGTTCAGCGAATGTAAATTAATCGACGATTCGAATAATTAAGTTGCTGATGATTTTGATATCACGTTGATATCAAAATGAATATAAATTTTGTTATAATTGCCACAGGGGCGATCTTACGTTTCGTAAGAAAGAGGGCGCCAGCAATTTTTTTTCTGAAATAAAAAGAAAGGAAATTGCAAACCTTGATAAAAAAAGACAAAGAAAAGAAACCGAAGCGAAATAATAAATCCACTGTAAAGAAAACAGAAACAAAATGGATATCTTTTATGACAACTTTATTAATTTAAATCTGCCTGAGAAACCTTGCAAAGCGCAGGATGAAAACTCACCATGAACCATGGAATGTTAAGGTCTTAATTCCCATCAATAAAATTGGGATGAAAAAAAAACTCAACACACAATAAAAATTTGTACTTATCTTTTTCCTTATTCCTGTAGAGTCCCCAACTAGTTATTTCTCCTTTCCTTTCTTTTTCCTCCTTAAATTTCTTATTCCGACACAACTCACTTCTAATTTTCCTCAAATTTTATTTTTCTCAGTCTTGTTCAAAATCACCACTTTTCGTCTATTCACTATCAATATTTGGTAAGAATTGACGGCCAGATTCCAAGATCTGTCCTGTCTCTTCTTTTCATCTCCCGCCATTTTAGCCTTCAGCCAATATGGAGTGGCGGATTTCAATCACATCATCAACAGCCAATCGGAGATCGGCTTGTTGATCTCAACTTGTGATGAAATACTCGCGATCCTGCTTACTCGCCTTTTCCTCTCACAGCTAAATGCAAGTCATCCTGGAATTCGCCGCCCGCTGGATTCACTTCCAGGTGACGACGATTCGAGGAGCTGCATTCAGCCACCCCCACTTTCTACTTCGATGTCGAACAAAGATCAAGAACTTAAAATTGAGGAAAATCTTTATCAACTTTAACTTAAACCTTTTTTTTTATAAATCGCGCGAAAGGAAAGAAAACAAAACAGTTGGGGTCTGTACGTTACGTTTCGTTAACTTAATATCAAACTAAGTTTCCCGAAGCTTAACCGTCCATACGTCCATGAAATCTGTTTAGTATTACAATCTTTTTAACATTAACGTACTCAACGTTAAAAAAAAGTTAACATTATAAACAAAAGAAATAAAATATGTACAAAATGAATTTAACCAAAAAATATAAAATTACAATTTTCATAAAACTTTAAGTTGGGCCGTAGGCCATTCTCCATTTGGAGTGACTTCACATGAAACCTTTCGGTACGCCTTCAACAGACCGTCCATCTGGTTTGGTTTCACTTGAATGGAAACCAACCTTCCTTGAAACCTGAAACGAGACTTGGTATTTTTTTCCTCACGAAAATGACAGAGAGAACCATGGTCAGAAGGACTATGGCCGTCCCGCTCTCTCTCATCCTCGTGTAGAAGGAATATGAAAATTGTCAAATCGAACATTGTAAACAAAACACAAGTGAGCAAGTGGATGCAAAATGCATCATTTTTATTAAAAATTAAAATTAAAAGTGAAGAAAACTTGTTGTGTTCAATTATAACGCAACAAATCCCACCCTTTCCTCCTTGAAAAGGTGTTTGTTCATAATACAAACAAGATTACTCAACAAGCTCTCTCGTTTAACAAACACGAGATAGAAACATTACTTAAAAAGGGACTTCCAATATTTATTCATTTTCCGATAACGACGTTAATGGCTTCAGATCTTTTATGTGCCAAGTGCCACGATCTTTGCCGTTGTCATCTTCCAGAACATAAGTCCAGGGAGATAACCTTTTTGAAATCTTAAAAGGGCCCACAAACTTTGGTGCCAATTTAGCCGCGTAGTAATTTGCAGCATCAGAAAAAACAAAATTTCTTCGCCATACCAGATCATTCGGGAGATATTGAGTATCTCTCCTCCTGAGGTTGTATTTCTCGGCGGATTTCTTAACAGCTACTTTTAATTTCGCAGCTATCTCTAATCTTAACTTCCTGAACCGTTCTTCAATAGTTCCTCCTTCGACTCTCGTATTCCCTTCAATACTCTCACTCCTAATACCTTCGTAATTCCCACTCGTTGACATCTCTTTTCCAAAATTCGCATAGTACGGACTAACACCTAGAACTTCATGTTGGGATGTGCGTATAGCACAAGCTACCTTAGCTAACTGAGAATCCCAGACTCGATGATTCTCTGAAACATACGCTCTCAAAGTTGTCTTAATGATTTGATTAATCCTTTCGGCAGGATTAGCCTGTGGGTGGTAATGCGGAGTAAACCTAATCTTCGATGAATAACCCTCACAAAGTGTCCTTAACTCCCTACTCTTGAACTGTGGACCATTGTCACAAATGACAATTTTGGGAACTCCAAATAACAGAAACACATTATCTTCTAATTCTTTACATACCGCCTTTGCGGTGGCTGTCCTAAGTGGAAACAATAAAGGAAATTTGGTAAGATAATCTACTACTGTTAGAATATAAATAAATCTTCTATTGGACTTAGGTAATGGCCCTACTAAATCTACGCTAATCATCTCCCAGGGGGATGATGCTCCTACTCTCTCAGTCATAAGACCGGCTGGCTTGTCGTTAATCGGTTTCACCTGTTGGCATATACTACATTTCCTAACATATTTAATGACGTCTGCTCTCATCTTCGGCCAATAATATTTAGCTCCTACTCTCGCGAACGTTTTCCTAACCCCCATGTGTCCCGCTAGTGGACTATCGTGACACTCTTTCAAAACTCCTATCCTATCTTTCTTTCCTACTACTAACTTCCACTCTTCGTTATTGTCATGCACGATCACATGATTTGACTTTACAAATTTGTATAACTTCCCATTATCTACTCTCCAATTCGGAAAAGCTAACGGATTAGACTCAACTGAAGAAACCATCTTAGTCACCCAAGGGTCCTTATCCTCATCTGAAATCCCAGCTAACTCTGGAACTCCCCGAGATAACATGTCTGGTACTACATGTTCTTTCCCTTTCCTATGAATGATTTCAAAATCAAACTGTTGGAGCCGAACTGCCCAACGTGCAAGTCTACCCTGTGGATCTTTGAGATTGCTCAACCAAATCAAAGAATAGTGATCCGTTACGACCGTAAACCGAACTCCTTCGATATAAGGCCGTAAGTTCTCGATCGCCCATAGAACTGCCAAACATTCCTTTTCCGTAGTGGAATAATTCCTTTCACTTCTGTTAAGTGACCTACTTAAGTAACAAATTACTTTTTCCCCCTCTTCAAATGTTTGGGTGAGTACGGCCCCGATGCCGTAGTCGGATGCATCTGTCTGAACGACAAATGGAAGCTTGAAATCTGGACATGTCAAAATTGGAGCCGTGATTAAGCATTCCTTTGCTTTTCGGAAACTATCTTCACATTCCTGTGACCAAACGAATTTCCTACTCTTTTTCAACAAATCTGTCAAAGGCCTAACTAGTGTTGCGAAATTCGCTACGAAGCGTCTGTACCATGAAACTGTCCCTATGAAACTCCTAACTTGTTTTACAGTTTTAGGTACAGGTATTTTCACCATACTATCTACTTTTTCTGGGTCCACGTATAACCCGTTTTTGTCGACTACATAACCTAATAAGAGGCTGAGATGCGACCCACACTGATAACTTCCCATCCCGTCTGTCGATTTGTCTTGCTTAAAAGTCTATATGTATCAGTTTTTACCAAATTTGCGTACTATTTTTCGTAGATTTTATTTTTTTATGAAAAAACGGACAGTTGGATTTTTATAAAAATATTACTGAACATCGAAAACAATATTTTCTGTGATATAAAATAAGTTTGAAGCCCATATTTTTAATTTTTGAAAAGCTATTTGAGTCGAAAGTAAATTTTTACCAAGTTTTAGTATTGTTTTTTTTTTTAGGTTTTTATTTTTTGTAAAAAAAAAGTCAATTCGATTTTTCTCAAAATTTTATCGAATGTTGAAAACAATATTTCTTATAAGATAAAATTAGTTTGAAGCCAATGTGTCAAATTTTTGAAAAGATGTTTACGTCGAAAAACAATTTTTACCAACTTTTATAAATTTTTTTTAGGTTTTTATTTTTTGTAAAAAAAACTGTCAATTAGATTTTTCTCAAAATTTTATCAGATGTCAAAAACATTATTCTTCGGTGCACAAAAGTGTTTTAGAGATGAAATCATATTTGAGTCGTAAAATTTTCGAGGTGACAATTTTTTTTTCAGTTTAAACCGTTAATTGGATTTTTTTTCCAAAAATATACTTGTTTTGTATCACGTTACAATATATAATATAAAATTTAATTCAAGTCTCTAGCATCAATGGTTCATGAGATATTTAGGGTTAACAAAAATGTTCACCTTTTTTTAAACTGCTATGGTAAAAAAACCACCCACGCAATTTTCTTGAGAGCCCTTTCTGCACCTTTCTGCCTTATTGTCTGTATAACAACCTTTTTTTTTTTAGTCGAAATCTCTTCTGGTTCTTGAGCTATGGACGACGAAAAAAACGTCGCGAACGTACGTACACACGCACGCACATACATCTTTCTAAAAATCTTTTATTTCGACTCTAGGGACCTTGAAACGTCGAGAAATGTCAAAATGTTCAATTCGACAAATCGGACCCATTGCAATAACTTCCTATGGGAAGTTAAAAACTTGAGTGAAGGTCTACAAAAATTACATTTCTCGCGGCCTACTTTCAACCCTGCCTCTCGTAATCTCCTAAGAACCTCACCTAAAATCTCTAAGTGTTTTTCAAATGTATCTGTGACGATAATGATATCATCCAGATACACGAAGACAAATGGTTCCAACTCAGGCCCTAACACACTATCGATGAAACGCTGCCATGTTGCAGGCGCGTTGTGTAATCCAAAAGGCATTCTTTTGAATTGAAAGAGACCCCTACCAGGTACCGTAAAGGCAGTGTACTTCCGCGATTCCAATGCCATTGGAATCTGCCAGTAAGCGGACTTGATGTCCAACGATGTTAAAAATTTGGCATTCCTAAGTTTATCTAAAATAGCCGAAATTATCGGCAACGGATACGCATCCCTTTCTGTAACCTGGTTAACCTTCCTAAAGTCGACACAAAACCTAAAACTATCATCTTTTTTCCTAATGAGAACAATTGGGGAAGCCCATGCACTGTTTGATTTCTCAATCACGTCCTCTTCCAACATCTCCTGAAGTGATCTATCTATGTGTTCCTGCATTGCCGGTGAAACCGGGTAATACCTTTGCTTCATAGGCTCAGACGAAGTTTTGATGACATGTTTTACCATTGTTGTTACCCCTAATCCCTCTGGCATATTCTTGAAAGCATTCTCGACTAAATTCTTTAGTTTCCCTTCAGACTCCTCTGTGATAGACGTAGTATCTATCGAAGCCACTATCTCCTGGCTCGAAAAACTCCACATGTTTGAACGCAAATCCGGGACTATGCCCGATAATGCCCAAAAATCGGCACCTAAAATCAAAGCATGCGGTAGGTTGGGAATGACTAAGCATTCAATCAAAATTGACCTACTCTCTACAACAATGGGTACTTTAACTATTCCTAAAACTCCTATACTTGCACCATCTGCTAAATAAACTTCCCTAACATTTGAACTATCTAATTGTAATCCTAAATCTTTTAAAACCTGCCATGCGTCCCTACAAATAATCGTTCGCGATGCTCCAGAATCTAGTAATCCTAAAAACCTAAAACCATAAATGTTAACTCCTAAAAACGGACGTCTATCCATGCCGCTTGAATCTAACGTGAAACCTAACCTAACTTTGTAAGCCAACTGGTCGCCAGCAGGCAACCTTCCTAACTCTGACGCCGGCGCTCTTGCCCTGCTGGTCCAAGAGTCCGTTGCCCGTTTCCCGACGAGCAGCGTCTACAATTTTGCCTTGTGGTCCCTACAGTACCACATCCAAAACAGCGCCTAGGAGCGGAACAGGAATTAGCGAAATGGCCTTCCCGGTTGCACTTAAAACAACGATTATTTCTATTGGGAGGGGGATCAGGGTTAACCGCAACTCGAGTATCCGATACCGAGGCGATATACGCAACATCCGGCTCCAAAGCCGACCTTTTGCGATTAGAGGGTGGAGGAACGAACGACTCGACATTTGCCCTAATGGTTTCCAGCCTTCTGCCCAAGGCCACCAAATCATTGACTGACTTAATTTCAGCTAAACCTAGCTGTGTCCGGTAAAATGGAGCGATAATCTTCATGAGAATAGCCAACTTCCTATTCTCACTCAGAGGCTCCGAAAAACGTTTGAAAAGAGTCTGCATGAGCGCAACGTACATGCCTATCGACTCTTCCTTACCCTGGGTTCGACGCCTGACCTCATCCAACAAGAGATCATCATAGTTGGAGGGCAAAAACTCCAACTTCAATTCCCTAACTAACTCTTTCCATGTTGAAGCCGTGTCCCTAATCGCCCTAAACCAGAGGAGCGCCTTCCCAGTAAATAAATCCACCGCTGACCTGTAAATTGCTTCCTCAGAAACACCACGAGCCTCCCTTAATTCTTCAATTCTTTCAATAAAAGAGTTCACTGATGAACCACACCGTTCACCAGAGAACTGTACGTTCCACTTGTATGGTCGCTCGGGGTTCCGGTCACGGGGTGTATCACCCTGTATTTGGAACCCACTAGAGCTCGTTCGTTGGCCGACTGACGCAGCTGGCGCATCCAAATCTGCTGTCGACATTGTTGATTGGTTATTATTATTATCATTATTATTAACATTTTTAGGAGGTTCCATCACCTCCTCTACCTCGGACAATTTAGCCATCAAAAGTAAAATTTCCCCCCTTAAGTCCGCTACCTCGTTAACCTCATCCGACGATTCTGCCTTAGCCCTAGCAATCCTACCCAACGACCACTCGATTTTCGTCAACACCTTCTGGTAATCCGACGACTTCGGATTTTTTGATACGTTCGGAAGCAAATCCCTAATCTCCAAAACTTTCGCCCTAACCGCTTTTGAATCCTCTTCAAATGAGTATGGATAGTGAGGACTATCCGAAGAAATTGAACCAGTCCGTTCCAACATGCGACTAGCCCTGAGGGTCATCCTCATCTCGTCCACCTTAGACCCTTCCTTCAGGCCCCTAGCCCGCAACTCATAAACGAGTTCTTCTTTGGAAAGCCTATTTATATCCATCCTGACCAAAGACAAGTATTCCCAAAAGAAAACTACAACCAAATTTTATTTAAACCTGTTGATACAAAAAAAAGAATTAAAACAACGCAGACTATTATGCCCAATAAAAAAAAAATTCAAAACGATCGATGTTAAGAAAAAGAAAGAAAAACTTAAGGAAAATCTCAACCTAAACTTAAACCACTAACAAAAATTAGCAATTGCAAAAAAAAATATGGTAACCCACTCAAATAAATTTTGAGATAACCAAAAAAATAGGACAACACCAGCAAAAAAAGAATAATATTCAAATTAATTCGCTTAAAACCAAAGTCAAAAAAGTATAATTATGGTCACACCAATAAAAAAAAATCACCTAAGAAAACCTAAAAGCAAATCAATATGTTAACACCAGTGGAGAAAAAGAATATTAATATTCAAATAAAACAAATTCTAAAATAATAAAAAAAAACGATATGGTAACACCCAAAGGAAAATATTTAAATTAATGTTAAGCAATCAAAAAAAAAGGTTTATATGGTAACACCAATAAGGTTTAAATTTTTAAATTTAAATTATAAAATGATCAAAAGAAAAAGGTAAGATGGTAACCCCAGTAAAAATATATTAAAATTAATTGAAATCAAAAATAAGTTGATATGATATTATCAATAAAAACGAATAAATTTAAGAAAACCTAAAAAAAAAATCAAGAAAATTACTTTAAAAATTACTTTAAAGTCAATTTTAAGAAACCGAAATAAAAGTTAATACCTATGGTCACACCAATAATATTTATATTAAAATTAACTAAAATTCAATATCGCACGAAAAAAAGAACCAAAGAACCGTCAATAGAAAAGACTTCAAATTATTATTCACGCTCCAAAATTCTTATTGAATTGATAATGAAATGAATATATATGAGTATATATATGTATATAATTATATCGAAGTGAACAAAGGTCACCTTCAATATAAATATATGTATATATGTATGTAGGTATGTATTTTTACGCGAATAAATTTTCCAAATTTTATACCAAAGAAAAATAAAAATAAATACAAAAAAAAACACTCCTTCAAACTGCCAACCGAATGGGGTTAATTTTTGAGAAATTCCACTGTTTCACAAGTTTTTTCCTTGGTTTATCATCACCGAATCTCCGTAAAATTTCGAACCTCCAACCTGCCAACCAAATTGGGTCAATTTTTGGAAGAACTTCACAAATATCCTATAAAAAAAACAAAAAGAATTAGTAACAACTTCAATGCAAATAAAAGAACAAGGAAATCACAAACTTATCAAAAAAAACAACACGACACAGCACAAGATTTCCAAAAACAACAAGTAAATTTTTCCACCCTAAGAACCAGCACCAGATTTTCAAAAGAATGAAGTAAATTTTTTTCTTTTACAAGCCCCACGTTGGGCGCCAATTTGTTGCAATTTTTCTGCCCGATAATTATATTTTGTAATTAAACAAAATCAAAACCGAAATTAAAATAAACAAAAGAAAACACTTATAACCAAACTAGTGTTGCGAAATTCGGTACGAAGCGTCTGTACCATGAAACTGTCCCTATGAAACTCCTAACTTGTTTTACAGTTTAAGGTACAGGTATTTTCACCATACTATCTCCTTTTTCTGGGTCCACGTATAACCCGTTTTTGTCGACTACATAACCTAATAAGAGGCTGAGATGCGACCCACACTGATAACTTCCCATCCCGTCTGTCGATTTGTCTTGCTTAAAAGTCTATATGTATCAGTTTTTACCAAATTTGCGTACTATTTTTCGTAGATTTTATTTTTTTATGAAAAAACGGACAGTTGGATTTTTATAAAAATATTACTGAATATCGAAAACAATATTTTCTGTGATATAAAATAAGTTTGAAGCCCATATTTTTAATTTTTGAAAAGCTATTTGAGTCGAAAGTAAATTTTTACCAAGTTTTAGTATTGTTTTTTTTTTTAGGTTTTTATTTTTTGTAAAAAAAAAGTCAATTCGATTTTTCTCAAAATTTTATCGAATGTTGAAAACAATATTTCTTATAAGATAAAATTAGTTTGAAGCCAATGTGTCAAATTTTTGAAAAGATGTTTACGTCGAAAAACAATTTTTACCAACTTTTATAAATTTTTTTTAGGTTTTTAATTTTTTGTAAAAAAAACTGTCAATTAGATTTTTCTCAAAATTTGATCAGATGTCAAAAACATTATTCTTCGGTGCACAAAAGTGTTTTAGAGATGAAATCATATTTGAGTCGTAAAATTTTCGAGGTGATAATTTTTTTTTCAGTTTAAACCGTTAATTGGATTTTTTTCCAAAAATATACTTGTTTTGTATCACGTTACAATATATAATATAAAATTTAATTCAAGTCTCTAGCATCAATGGTTCATGAGATATTTAGGGTTAACAAAAATGTTCACCTTTTTTTAAACTGCTATGGTAAAAAAACCACCCACGCAATTTTCTTGAGAGCCCTTTCTGCACCTTTCTGCCTTATTGTCTGTATAACAACCTTTTTTTTTTTAGTCGAAATCTCTTCTGGTTCTTGAGCTATGGACGACGAAAAAAACGTCGCGAACGTACGTACACACGCACGCACATACATCTTTCTAAAAATCTTTTATTTCGACTCTAGGGACCTTGAAACGTCGAGAAATGTCAAAATGTTCAATTCGACAAATCGGACCCATTGCAATAACTTCCTATGGGAAGTTAAAAACTTGAGTGAAGGTCTACAAAAATTACATTTCTCGCGGCCTACTTTCAACCCTGCCTCTCGTAATCTCCTAAGAACCTCACCTAAAATCTCTAAGTGTTTTTCAAATGTATCTGTGACGATAATGATATCATCCAGATACACGAAGACAAATGGTTCCAACTCAGGCCCTAACACACTATCGATGAAACGCTGCCATGTTGCAGGCGCGTTGTGTAATCCAAAAGGCATTCTTTTGAATTGAAAGAGACCCCTACCAGGTACCGTAAAGGCAGTGTACTTCCGCGATTCCAATGCCATTGGAATCTGCCAGTAAGCGGACTTGATGTCCAACGATGTTAAAAATTTGGCATTCCTAAGTTTATCTAAAATAGCCGAAATTATCGGCAACGGATACGCATCCCTTTCTGTAACCTGGTTAACCTTCCTAAAGTCGACACAAAACCTAAAACTATCATCTTTTTTCCTAATGAGAACAATTGGGGAAGCCCATGCACTGTTTGATTTCTCAATCACGTCCTCTTCCAACATCTCCTGAAGTGATCTATCTATGTGTTCCTGCATTGCCGGTGAAACCGGGTAATACCTTTGCTTCATAGGCTCAGACGAAGTTTTGATGACATGTTTTACCATTGTTGTTACCCCTAATCCCTCTGGCATATTCTTGAAAGCATTCTCGACTAAATTCTTTAGTTTCCCTTTCTGATCCTCGTCTAATTCAGACTCCTCTGTGATAGACGTAGTATCTATCGAAGCCACTATCTCCTGGCTCGAAAAACTCCACATGTTTGAACGCAAATCCGGGACTATGCCCGATAATGCCCAAAAATCGGCACCTAAAATCAAAGCATGCGGTAGGTTGGGAATGACTAAGCATTCAATCAAAATTGACCTACTCTCTACAACAATGGGTACTTTAACTATTCCTAAAACTCCTATACTTGCACCATCTGCTAAATAAACTTCCCTAACATTTGAACTATCTAATTGTAATCCTAAATCTTTTAAAACCTGCCATGCGTCCCTACAAATAATCGTTCGCGATGCTCCAGAATCTAGTAATCCTAAAAACCTAAAACCATAAATGTTAACTCCTAAAAACGGACGTCTATCCATGCCGCTTGAATCTAACGTGAAACCTAACCTAACTTTGTAAGCCAACTGGTCGCCAGCAGGCAACCTTCCTAACTCTGACGCCGGCGCTCTTGCCCTGCTGGTCCAAGAGTCCGTTGCCCGTTTCCCGACGAGCAGCGTCTACAATTTTGCCTTGTGGTCCCTACAGTACCACATCCAAAACAGCGCCTAGGAGCGGAACAGGAATTAGCGAAATGGCCTTCCCGGTTGCACTTAAAACAACGATTATTTCTATTGGGAGGGGGATCAGGGTTAACCGCAACTCGAGTATCCGATACCGAGGCGATATACGCAACATCCGGCTCCAAAGCCGACCTTTTGCGATTAGAGGGTGGAGGAACGAACGACTCGACATTTGCCCTAATGGTTTCCAGCCTTCTGCCCAAGGCCACCAAATCATTGACTGACTTAATTTCAGCTAAACCTAGCTGTGTCTGGTAAAATGGAGCGATAATCTTCATGAGAATAGCCAACTTCCTATTCTCACTCAGAGGCTCCGAAAAACGTTTGAAAAGAGTCTGCATGAGCGCAACGTACATGCCTATCGACTCTTCCTTACCCTGGGTTCGACGCCTGACCTCATCCAACAAGAGATCATCATAGTTGGAGGGCAAAAACTCCAACTTCAATTCCCTAACTAACTCTTTCCATGTTGAAGCCGTGTCCCTAATCGCCCTAAACCAGAGGAGCGCCTTCCCAGTAAATAAATCCACCGCTGACCTGTAAATTGCTTCCTCAGAAACACCACGAGCCTCCCTTAATTCTTCAATTCTTTCAATAAAAGAGTTCACTGATGAACCACACCGTTCACCAGAGAACTGCACGTTCCACTTGTATGGTCGCTCGGGGTTCCGGTCACGGGGTGTATCACCCTGTATTTGGAACCCACTAGAGCTCGTTCGTTGGCCGACTGACGCAGCTGGCGCATCCAAATCTGCTGTCGACATTGTTGATTGGTTATTATTATTATCATTATTATTAACATTTTTAGGAGGTTCCATCACCTCCTCTACCTCGGACAATTTAGCCATCAAAAGTAAAATTTCCCCCCTTAAGTCCGCTACCTCGTTAACCTCATCCGACGATTCTGCCTTAGCCCTAGCAATCCTACCCAACGACCACTCGATTTTCGTCAACACCTTCTGGTAATCCGACGACTTCGGATTTTTTGATACGTTCGGAAGCAAATCCCTAATCTCCAAAACTTTCGCCCTAACCGCTTTTGAATCCTCTTCAAATGAGTATGGATAGTGAGGACTATCCGAAGAAATTGAACCAGTCCGTTCCAACATGCGACTAGCCCTGAGGGTCATCCTCATCTCGTCCACCTTAGACCCTTCCTTCAGGCCCCTAGCCCGCAACTCATAAACGAGTTCTTCTTTGGAAAGCCTATTTATATCCATCCTGACCAAAGACAAGTATTCCCAAAAGAAAACTACAACCAAATTTTATTTAAACCTGTTGATACAAAAAAAAGAATTAAAACAACGCAGACTATTATGCCCCATAAAAAAAAAAATTCAAAACGATCGATGTTAAGAAAAAGAAAGAAAAACTTAAGGAAAATCTCAACCTAAACTTAAACCACTAACAAAAATTAGCAATTGCAAAAAAAAATATGGTAACCCCACTGAAGTAGATTCAAATAAATTTTGAGATAACCAAAAAAATAGGACAACACCAGCAAAAAAAGAATAATATTCAAATTAATTCGCTTAAAACCAAAGTCAAAAAAGTATAATTATGGTCACACCAATAAAAAAAAATCACCTAAGAAAACCTAAAAGCAAATCAATATGTTAACACCAGTGGAGAAAAAGAATATTAATATTCAAATAAAACAAATTCTAAAATAATAAAAAAAAACGATATGGTAACACCCAAAGGAAAATATTTAAATTAATGTTAAGCAATCAAAAAAAAAGGTTTATATGGTAACACCAATAAGGTTTAAATTTTTAAATTTAAATTATAAAATGATCAAAAGAAAAAGGTAAGATGGTAACCCCAGTAAAAATATATTAAAATTAATTGAAATCAAAAATAAGTTGATATGATATTATCAATAAAAACGAATAAATTTAAGAAAACCTAAAAAAAAAATCAAGAAAATTACTTTAAAAATTACTTTAAAGTCAATTTTAAGAAACCGAAATAAAAGTTAATACCTATGGTCACACCAATAATATTTATATTAAAATTAACTAAAATTCAATATCGCACGAAAAAAAGAACCAAAGAACCGTCAATAGAAAAGACTTCAAATTATTATTCACGCTCCAAAATTCTTATTGAATTGATAATGAAATGAATATATATGAGTATATATATGTATATAATTATATCGAAGTGAACAAAGGTCACCTTCAATATAAATATATGTATATATGTATGTAGGTATGTATTTTTACGCGAATAAATTTTCCAAATTTTATACCAAAGAAAAATAAAAATAAATACAAAAAAAAACACTCCTTCAAACTGCCAACCGAATGGGGTTAATTTTTGAGAAATTCCACTGTTTCACAAGTTTTTTCCTTGGTTTATCATCACCGAATCTCCGTAAAATTTCGAACCTCCAACCTGCCAACCAAATTGGGTCAATTTTTGGAAGAACTTCACAAATATCCTATAAAAAAAACAAAAAGAATTAGTAACAACTTCAATGCAAATAAAAGAACAAGGAAATCACAAACTTATCAAAAAAAACAACACGACACAGCACAAGATTTCCAAAAACAACAAGTAAATTTTTCCACCCTAAGAACCAGCACCAGATTTTCAAAAGAATGAAGTAAATTTTTTTCTTTTACAAGCCCCACGTTGGGCGCCAATTTGTTGCAATTTTTCTGCCCGATAATTATATTTTGTAATTAAACAAAATCAAAACCGAAATTAAAATAAACAAAAGAAAACACTTATAACCAAACTAGTGTTGCGAAATTCGGTACGAAGCGTCTGTACCATGAAACTGTCCCTATGAAACTCCTAACTTGTTTTACAGTTTTAGGTACAGGTATTTTCACCATACTATCTACTTTTTCTGGGTCCACGTATAACCCGTTTTTGTCGACTACATAACCTAATAAGAGGCTGAGATGCGACCCACACTGATAACTTCCCATCCCGTCTGTCGATTTGTCTTGCTTAAAAGTCTATATGTATCAGTTTTTACCAAATTTGCGTACTATTTTTCGTAGATTTTATTTTTTTATGAAAAAACGGACAGTTGGATTTTTATAAAAATATTACTGAATATCGAAAACAATATTTTCTGTGATATAAAATAAGTTTGAAGCCCATATTTTTAATTTTTGAAAAGCTATTTGAGTCGAAAGTAAATTTTTACCAAGTTTTAGTATTGTTTTTTTTTTTAGGTTTTTATTTTTTGTAAAAAAAAAGTCAATTCGATTTTTCTCAAAATTTTATCGAATGTTGAAAACAATATTTCTTATAAGATAAAATTAGTTTGAAGCCAATGTGTCAAATTTTTGAAAAGATGTTTACGTCGAAAAACAATTTTTACCAACTTTTATAAATTTTTTTTAGGTTTTTATTTTTTGTAAAAAAAACTGTCAATTAGATTTTTCTCAAAATTTGATCAGATGTCAAAAACATTATTCTTCGGTGCACAAAAGTGTTTTAGAGATGAAATCATATTTGAGTCGTAAAATTTTCGAGGTGATAATTTTTTTTTCAGTTTAAACCGTTAATTGGATTTTTTTCCAAAAATATACTTGTTTTGTATCACGTTACAATATATAATATAAAATTTAATTCAAGTCTCTAGCATCAATGGTTCATGAGATATTTAGGGTTAACAAAAATGTTCACCTTTTTTTAAACTGCTATGGTAAAAAAACCACCCACGCAATTTTCTTGAGAGCCCTTTCTGCACCTTTCGGCCTTATTGTCTGTATAACAACCTTTTTTTTTTTAGTCGAAATCTCTTCTGGTTCTTGAGCTATGGACGACGAAAAAAACGTCGCGAACGTACGTACACACGCACGCACATACATCTTTCTAAAAATCTTTTATTTCGACTCTAGGGACCTTGAAACGTCGAGAAATGTCAAAATGTTCAATTCGACAAATCGGACCCATTGCAATAACTTCCTATGGGAAGTTAAAAACTTGAGTGAAGGTCTACAAAAATTACATTTCTCGCGGCCTACTTTCAACCCTGCCTCTCGTAATCTCCTAAGAACCTCACCTAAAATCTCTAAGTGTTTTTCAAATGTATCTGTGACGATAATGATATCATCCAGATACACGAAGACAAATGGTTCCAACTCAGGCCCTAACACACTATCGATGAAACGCTGCCATGTTGCAGGCGCGTTGTGTAATCCAAAAGGCATTCTTTTGAATTGAAAGAGACCCCTACCAGGTACCGTAAAGGCAGTGTACTTCCGCGATTCCAATGCCATTGGAATCTGCCAGTAAGCGGACTTGATGTCCAACGATGTTAAAAATTTGGCATTCCTAAGTTTATCTAAAATAGCCGAAATTATCGGCAACGGATACGCATCCCTTTCTGTAACCTGGTTAACCTTCCTAAAGTCGACAGAAAACCTAAAACTATCATCTTTTTTCCTAATGAGAACAATCTGGGAAGCCCATGCACTGTTTGATTTCTCAATCACGTCCTCTTCCAACATCTCCTGAAGTGATCTATCTATGTGTTCCTGCATTGCCGGTGAAACCGGGTAATACCTTTGCTTCATAGGCTCAGACGAAGTTTTGATGACATGTTTTACCATTGTTGTTACCCCTAATCCCTCTGGCATATTCTTGAAAGCATTCTCGACTAAATTCTTTAGTTTCCCTTTCTGATCCTCGTCTAATTCAGACTCCTCTGTGATAGACGTAGTATCTATCGAAGCCACTATCTCCTGGCTCGAAAAACTCCACATGTTTGAACGCAAATCCGGGACTATGCCCGATAATGCCCAAAAATCGGCACCTAAAATCAAAGCATGCGGTAGGTTGGGAATGACTAAGCATTCAATCAAAATTGACCTACTCTCTACAACAATGGGTACTTTAACTATTCCTAAAACTCCTATACTTGCACCATCTGCTAAATAAACTTCCCTAACATTTGAACTATCTAATTGTAATCCTAAATCTTTTAAAACCTGCCATGCGTCCCTACAAATAATCGTTCGCGATGCTCCAGAATCTAGTAATCCTAAAAACCTAAAACCATAAATGTTAACTCCTAAAAACGGACGTCTATCCATGCCGCTTGAATCTAACGTGAAACCTAACCTAACTTTGTAAGCCAACTGGTCGCCAGCAGGCAACCTTCCTAACTCTGACGCCGGCGCTCTTGCCCTGCTGGTCCAAGAGTCCGTTGCCCGTTTCCCGACGAGCAGCGTCTACAATTTTGCCTTGTGGTCCCTACAGTACCACATCCAAAACAGCGCCTAGGAGCGGAACAGGAATTAGCGAAATGGCCTTCCCGGTTGCACTTAAAACAACGATTATTTCTATTGGGAGGGGGATCAGGGTTAACCGCAACTCGAGTATCCGATACCGAGGCGATATACGCAACATCCGGCTCCAAAGCCGACCTTTTGCGATTAGAGGGTGGAGGAACGAACGACTCGACATTTGCCCTAATGGTTTCCAGCCTTCTGCCCAAGGCCACCAAATCATTGACTGACTTAATTTCAGCTAAACCTAGCTGTGTCCGGTAAAATGGAGCGATAATCTTCATGAGAATAGCCAACTTCCTATTCTCACTCAGAGGCTCCGAAAAACGTTTGAAAAGAGTCTGCATGAGCGCAACGTACATGCCTATCGACTCTTCCTTACCCTGGGTTCGACGCCTGACCTCATCCAACAAGAGATCATCATAGTTGGAGGGCAAAAACTCCAACTTCAATTCCCTAACTAACTCTTTCCATGTTGAAGCCGTGTCCCTAATCGCCCTAAACCAGAGGAGCGCCTTCCCAGTAAATAAATCCACCGCTGACCTGTAAATTGCTTCCTCAGAAACACCACGAGCCTCCCTTAATTCTTCAATTCTTTCAATAAAAGAGTTCACTGATGAACCACACCGTTCACCAGAGAACTGTACGTTCCACTTGTATGGTCGCTCGGGGTTCCGGTCACGGGGTGTATCACCCTGTATTTGGAACCCACTAGAGCTCGTTCGTTGGCCGACTGACGCAGCTGGCGCATCCAAATCTGCTGTCGACATTGTTGATTGGTTATTATTATTATCATTATTATTAACATTTTTAGGAGGTTCCATCACCTCCTCTACCTCGGACAATTTAGCCATCAAAAGTAAAATTTCCCCCCTTAAGTCCGCTACCTCGTTAACCTCATCCGACGATTCTGCCTTAGCCCTAGCAATCCTACCCAACGACCACTCGATTTTCGTCAACACCTTCTGGTAATCCGACGACTTCGGATTTTTTGATACGTTCGGAAGCAAATCCCTAATCTCCAAAACTTTCGCCCTAACCGCTTTTGAATCCTCTTCAAATGAGTATGGATAGTGAGGACTATCCGAAGAAATTGAACCAGTCCGTTCCAACATGCGACTAGCCCTGAGGGTCATCCTCATCTCGTCCACCTTAGACCCTTCCTTCAGGCCCCTAGCCCGCAACTCATAAACGAGTTCTTCTTTGGAAAGCCTATTTATATCCATCCTGACCAAAGACAAGTATTCCCAAAAGAAAACTACAACCAAATTTTATTTAAACCTGTTGATACAAAAAAAAGAATTAAAACAACGCAGACTATTATGCCCAATAAAAAAAAAATTCAAAACGATCGATGTTAAGAAAAAGAAAGAAAAACTTAAGGAAAATCTCAACCTAAACTTAAACCACTAACAAAAATTAGCAATTGCAAAAAAAAATATGGTAACCCACTCAAATAAATTTTGAGATAACCAAAAAAATAGGACAACACCAGCAAAAAAAGAATAATATTCAAATTAATTCGCTTAAAACCAAAGTCAAAAAAGTATAATTATGGTCACACCAATAAAAAAAAATCACCTAAGAAAACCTAAAAGCAAATCAATATGTTAACACCAGTGGAGAAAAAGAATATTAATATTCAAATAAAACAAATTCTAAAATAATAAAAAAAAACGATATGGTAACACCCAAAGGAAAATATTTAAATTAATGTTAAGCAATCAAAAAAAAAGGTTTATATGGTAACACCAATAAGGTTTAAATTTTTAAATTTAAATTATAAAATGATCAAAAGAAAAAGGTAAGATGGTAACCCCAGTAAAAATATATTAAAATTAATTGAAATCAAAAATAAGTTGATATGATATTATCAATAAAAACGAATAAATTTAAGAAAACCTAAAAAAAAAATCAAGAAAATTACTTTAAAAATTACTTTAAAGTCAATTTTAAGAAACCGAAATAAAAGTTAATACCTATGGTCACACCAATAATATTTATATTAAAATTAACTAAAATTCAATATCGCACGAAAAAAAGAACCAAAGAACCGTCAATAGAAAAGACTTCAAATTATTATTCACGCTCCAAAATTCTTATTGAATTGATAATGAAATGAATATATATGAGTATATATATGTATATAATTATATCGAAGTGAACAAAGGTCACCTTCAATATAAATATATGTATATATGTATGTAGGTATGTATTTTTACGCGAATAAATTTTCCAAATTTTATACCAAAGAAAAATAAAAATAAATACAAAAAAAAACACTCCTTCAAACTGCCAACCGAATGGGGTTAATTTTTGAGAAATTCCACTGTTTCACAAGTTTTTTCCTTGGTTTATCATCACCGAATCTCCGTAAAATTTCGAACCTCCAACCTGCCAACCAAATTGGGTCAATTTTTGGAAGAACTTCACAAATATCCTATAAAAAAAACAAAAAGAATTAGTAACAACTTCAATGCAAATAAAAGAACAAGGAAATCACAAACTTATCAAAAAAAACAACACGACACAGCACAAGATTTCCAAAAACAACAAGTAAATTTTTCCACCCTAAGAACCAGCACCAGATTTTCAAAAGAATGAAGTAAATTTTTTTCTTTTACAAGCCCCACGTTGGGCGCCAATTTGTTGCAATTTTTCTGCCCGATAATTATATTTTGTAATTAAACAAAATCAAAACCGAAATTAAAATAAACAAAAGAAAACACTTATAACCAAATTTAATCGCGATGGAGGAAATGCAACGTGCCAATCTGTCAAATAACAGCGGCGAAGAGGCAAAAATTGCAACAGGCAGCAAATAAAGTGCTGATACCAAGACGAGCTCAGAATGGGGTGGGTTCAGCGAATGTAAATTAATCGACGATTCGATTAATTAAGTTGCTGATGATTTTGATATCACGTTGATATCAAAATGAATATAAATTTTGTTATAATTGCCACAGGGGCGTTCTTACGTTTCGTAAGAAAGAGGGCGCCAGCAATTTTTTTTTTTGAAAGAAAAAGAAAGGAAATTGCAAACCTTGATAAAAAAAGACAAAGAAAAGAAACCGAAGCGAAATAATAAATCCACTGTAAAGAAAACAGAAACAAAATGGACATATTTTATGACAACTTTATTAATTTAAATCTGCCTGAGAAACCTTGCAAAGCGCAGGATGAAAACTCACCATGAACCATGGAATGTTAAGGTCTTAATTCCCATCAATAAAATTGGGATGAAAAAAAAAACTCAACACACAATAAAAATTTGTACTTATCTTTTTCCTTATTCCTGTAGAGTTCCCAACTAGTTATTTCTCCATTCCTTTCTTTTTCCTCCTTAAATTTATTATTCCGACACAACTCACTTCTAATTTTCCTCAAATTTTATTTTTCTCAGTCTTGTTCAAAATCACCACTTTTCGTCTATTCACTATCAATATTTGGTAAGAATTGACGGCCAGATTCCAAGATCTGTCCTGTCTCTTCTTTTCATCTCCCGCCATTTTAGCTTTCAGCCAATATGGAGTGGCGGATTTCAATCACATCATCAACAGCCAATCGGAGGTCGGCTTGTTGATCTCAACTTGTGATGAAATACTCGCGATCCTGCTTACTCGCCTTTTCCTCTCACAGCTAAATGCAAGTCATCCTGGAATTCGCCGCCCGCTGGATTCACTTCCAGGTGACGACGATTCGAGGAGCTGCATTCAGCCACCCCCACTTTCTACTTCGATGTCGAACAAAGATCAAGAACTTAAAATTGAGGAAAATCTTTATCAACTTTAACTTTAACCTTTTTTTTTATAAATCGCGCGAAAGGAAAGAAAACAAAACAGTTGGGGCCTGTACGTTGCGTTTCGTTAACTTAATATCGAACTAAGTTTCTCGAAACTTAACCGTCCATACGTCCATGTAATCTGTTTAGTATTACAATCTTTTTAACATTAACGTACTCAACGTTTAAAAAAAGTTAACATTATAAACAAAAGAAATAAAATATGTACAAAATGAATTTAACCAAAAAATATAAAATTACAATTTTCATAAAACTTTAAGTTGGGCCGTAGGCCATTCTCCATTTGGAGTGACTTCACATGAAACCTTTCGGTACGCCTTCACCAGACCGTCCATCTGGTTTGGTTTCACTTGAATGGAAACCAACCTTCCTTGAAACCTGAAACGAGACTTGGTATTTTTTTCCTCACGAAAATGACAGAGAGAACCATGGTCAGAAGGACTATGGCCGTCCCGCTCTCTCTCATCCTCGTGTAGAAGGAATATGACAATTGTCAAATCGAACATTGTAAACAAAACACAAGTGAGCAAGTGGATGCAAAATGCATCATTTTTATTAAAAATTAAAATTAAAAGTGAAGAAAACTTGTTGCGTTCAATTATAACGCAATAACTTCCTATGTGAAGTTAAAACTAAAGCGACTACAAAAACTTCTAAACGTCAAAACTAATTCCATGCCACCGGCAACCTAAAGCAAAACAATATCTCAAAAAAAAATACGTGAAAGCAAAAACAAAGTAAGAAAATAATTCTTAAAGCTACATAATATGACAATGTAATATTAAGTAGGTATACCTACCACAAAATTTATATAACAAAATTCAACAACTCGAGTAGAAATTGTATGTTATTTGTGTAGGCGCAGTGCACTGGTAAATCTTAACAGTAGGCTTTAAGAATCCTTTTTTACTCCACTTTGATTATAGGTATCTTTTTTTCTTCAGTCGACAGTTTTGTTTAAAGCAAAGAAATCTGCCAAAAATACTCTTTACTAAAATTGTTGAAAAATCTAATAGGTAGGTACGCCCCCAAGTTATGTTATACATACATATGAGTATATACAATATACATATATACATTATATGTACCTATATTCATATTAACCTACTAACCTCCATTTGTGCATATTATGAATACCTATACATTATAAGTAATTAATAGTTACATACCTAACATTAGCCTAAACAATGTATCTACCTATGCTTATGTATGTACATTGGCAATGTACCTATACTTTGTAGTAAAGTATGATTCGTCCACTATCCCTATTTTCAGAAAAAAAAAAAGAAATTTAAAAATAAACCTATCCCAACCCATATCAAACTAATAACGAAATTGAAGAAAAACTCACAGAAACTCACAAAACATCATCATGTCGAATTCACCGAAAAGCACCAAAATCATTTTCGTTTTATGAATGAGAACGAAATTTAAAAAAGAAAAACAAACCTTCAAAATACATTTTCTGCAGCGAACGTGATTTGGCCTTGAATGCCACACTTTACCAGACATAATGTACCTACACAGTTGTTATTGTTGTTTTTTATTCTAAATAACAATATTCCGTTATCTTTCTCGACCATAACAAATTGTGAGTAAATTTCCCATAAGGACCAAATCTTTAAAATTGGGTGTTGTATTTGATATAGACTGATACAATAACTCGCCGTGCGATACTAGCGACTTATGAGCATTTGAGAAATAAGTGTCGCCATCTAGATCAGGATTTGCCCGGTGTCCCTTCTATTTGTAATTATTCAATGACAATACCCTTACCCACTGTCAGTTAACACATTGTAACGGTAAATTTTACCGCAACAAAAACTTCCTTTCGGTCGTTCTTTTCGTCTTTGAGGCAATTGGTGTAGCTAGCCTGTATTTTGCAAAAACAACAAACGCAAACAAAACGTGTTACAGCGAACAATAATGCTGTAGGTACTAGTGTGTGTAAGAAACAAAAACATTTCATAGACAGCGATGTTCTCGCCCTCTCCGTTCTTCCTTCTGCACCTTTACTACGCTTTAAACATGTTTCTCGACTTAAAAATACTGTCAATGAAAACTACATAACGAAATTTGTTGAACCAAAGCTAAACCTGGAAGCAAAAAATCATGTTTCCTCTAAATTGGTAAAGAAAGATGCAGTTATTTCTCAACTGCATTTTATAAATCGAGATCGATTACAACGTCTTTCGCGAAGATCGTCAAACTCGTCAAACTTGAGGAGGAGGAGTTTTTTTTGGCTCTTCAATAAAATTTTACAAATGAGAAATTAAACTACCTTATCATTCTTTCGAAATTGATCAGATTTGTGTCTGTGTAGATCTATTTATTCAATCTTTTAAAATGATTCATTTATAAATTTTTGTATCATATATCCCACTTTCATCTCAAAATTCATTGTATCTATGAGTCTTACATTAAAAATATTTTAGATATTGCTAATGATTAAGTTGAAAATTGTTATTTTGTAGTTGTTGGTGATTTTAACTTGCTTAATATTAATTGGAAATTCTAAAATGACGAAAAGCAAATGTTTCCTTATAATGTTGGCAAAGATTATGAATATAATGTTATTGATAGTTTATCAGTCTAAAATGTGTATCAAATCAACAATATTTCTAGTTCTGTTGGTCGTATTTTAGATTTAATTTTTTTGATAATTGCCTTGAAGCTCAATGTAATGAACCATCGTATAAAATGTTAGAAAATAGCAATCATCACAATGCAGTTGATGCACGAGTATATGTACTTGTATTTATTACAGTCAACTGTATATTTATATTTATTAAAACCTATCTGTTATTTGATACATTTGTTTACTTAATTATATTTGATATTTATGTGCATTCTTAAATTCATGTTTACCTGTTGATTATATAATTACTTTTCTCTTTTTAATTTATGTGCAGTTCTATTTATATGTATCTGTATATTTATTGGTTGGGTGTCAAATCGCCCAAAACCGAATCGCCCAAAACTTAAAAATGTCACATCGCCCAAAAATGTTGGGCGATTTGGCATTATGTTGAATCGCCAAAAAAAAAAAAATGTCAAATCGCCCAAAAAGAGTGGGCGTTTTGTCATAATGCAAAAATAGCCATGTGTCAGATCGCCCAAAACCAAAACTCCCGAATTGCAAAAATGAAGAAAAATGTCAAAAAAATTATTTTTGGGCGATTTAACATTTTTCATTTTTGGGCGATTTAGCATAATGTCAAATCGCCCAAAAAATATAAATAATTTTGGGCGATTTAGTATTAAATATATAAAATAAAAACCAAAACGGCAAACAAAACATACTACGTTTGCTATCAAGCAAAATGTCCCGCGCGTGTAGAATTACTGGAAAGTGGGGTTTGCATGAAATCCAAACAAAATAAAGAACACACACACGACACACAGGAACATTTATATAAGGAGCTGAAAGGGATTAATAAAATCCTTGCAGAGTGCATGATGTCTGCCGGAGTGCTAGGTTCAGCTAGTGTTATTAGCGGAATAAGATCAGCATTCAAAAATGTTGCCGAAAAGTAAGTGATTAAAATAGAAATTAATCAACTGTTTTGTAGTTTTAAACGAATGAATTTATATTAGATTAGATTAGATTAGATTTATTTCAATAATAAAGTTTACAAAATTTACAATTACAATTTTAGTAAATAAAAAGTTATAGGCGTGGCATTGCCGTCTGCCCGATTGATTCGTTAAACATTTTGTATGTATGTAATATAAAACAATAATTTTTAAAGTAATTTAAATGAAAATTAAAACTTCTAATTCAGAATTTTGTAATTAAACACAAAATAAAAAAAAAACAAAAAAGATAAAAAACAAGAGAAATTTACATTTTGGATCTTTTACAAGAAGAAAATGAGCAAAAATTTAAAATCGTGATGAAAAGTACCTGTCGCAAGAACATGATGTAACTACTATGTAAATTCAGTATTTATGTAGTGTCTATATTTGAGTGCATCTTTTAGATAACTGTTGAGGGCTACCCAATTAGAACCATTCAATATGGTTTTAGTTTGTTCCATCGTCAAAGTCAACTCACCGAAGTAATTGCACCTTAAGTCTCTGTAGATAGGGCATATTGCTAAAAGGTGAAAAGTGTCTTCTTTTGCTCTCATATTGCTTATTGTGCATAGATTTGTTTCTTTATTTATGTATGTTGAACCATTTAAATTAAGCATATCACGCCTAGCTCTGCAAATTAAAGATATCGATTGGATGTTATTTGAATCATTAAAATAGTTGTTGCAGTTTAGGCTAAAGCTGAGCTCTGGGTAGATCAGTCTGTTGATAGAGTTAGTAGCTTGTTGAATGCATTCGTTGTGCTGATGAGTGTCGTGAAGCTCGAGTAACTTATACAGATTTTGCTTCAATTCAGCCCGGTCTTCGTATTGCAAGTTTAAGTTGAATCCACATATATCAGACAGCGTTTTCCATTCGTGAACCCATTCCACCTTCCTGCTTATTACAAACTTCGCAAGGATATTGGGTATTCTGTGCATTGGTGATCCAAGAGTTTTTAGGATATAATCAAAATGTAGCTTGAGAGTATAGTGGTATAATGAAGGTAAACCTGTTTCTAGCGTAAGAACGTAATTTGGCGTATTCATCGGCAGGCGGAAGAGTTTTTTTTAAAAAATATCGTAGCAGTTTTTCAACTTCTTCATATGAACGGTAACCCCAAGTTTGGCAACTATAGCACATGACAGAGCGCATAATTGATTCAAAGACCTTGTATTTCGCGGAGGTCTTAATTTCATTGTTCCCGATTATATCTTTCCAGGAAGAATTTATAAGCTTTTTAGCGGAAACCAGTTTTTTCTCAAGGTGGAGAGAAAACTTCATGTTTGATTGAAGTATAACACCAAGGTATTTGTATTGTGTGAATGTTTCAATTGATTCGCCATCTAGGAACCATTTTTCCCAATTTTGTTTGCCTGTTGCGAATGATCATAATTTTTGATTTTTCTAAATTTATTGCAAGCCTCCAGGTTTTACAATAAGTATTGAGTTTATTGATCATACGTTGAAGACTCTGTGGAGATTCAGCAAACAGAACGATGTTGTCAGCATAAAGAAGCACTTTAATTCTTATTTCTGCTACGCACACTCCAGCAGGTAGATGAGAAGAAATATCGTCAATGAACAGTGAAAACAATATTGCACTCAGAAGACAGCCTTGCTTCACTCCAGATGTTGTGATAAACCATTCTGACATACTTTTGCCATCCCACACCGATTGTCGAGTATTTTGGTACATATTTCTGAGGACTTTTAACAGCTTCGTAGACAATCCCTTCTGTGACAGTTTGTAGAACAATGCATTGCGATCAATAGAGTCAAAAGCTGCTTTAAAGTCGACAAAAAACATGTACAATTTTTTATTTTGTTTCAGAAAATGTTGGGCAATGGTCGTTACAGTGAAAATGTTGTCTATCGTTGAGTAGCTTTTACGAAAACCTGCTTGATACTCACTCAATACTTCGTTTCTTTCTATCCATTCGTTTATTCGATTAAGTAGAATTGCAGAGAAAATTTTTGCTGTTGAGTTCATGAACGATATACCCCTGTAGTTACATGCCAAATTAACATCACCTTTTTTATAAATCGGGTACACTACAGCATCTTTAAATTCCTGAGGCGCCATACCGGTTCTGAAGATGAAATTGAAGGCGTCAAGCATGTGCGTTAGGAACTCGATAGGAGCATTTTTGTAAAATTCGTTTGGGATTCGATCAGGACCTGGTGCTTTTTTGTTCTTAGAGCTATACAGGCTCAATTTTAACTCATTTAGAGTTATTTCCCGATCAAGTAGATCATCTTCGACAAGAGGTTCTGCGTAGTGAAAGTTGTGCTCTTCCAAGTAGCATGGATTGAGCAATATTTTGAAGTGTTCGGCCAGTTTTCCTGCCGTTAGGTGTATCCCACAAACGAAGTCTAAGCCTTTTAATGACTTTATTTTTGCCCAGAAACTTTTGGTATCTCTTGTACAAGAGAGCTCTATAGCTATTGCATTGTAGTAATGTTTGCGTTTGTAAAGGCATAATTCTTTATAATTTTTATTTGCGGTGATATATTTTCCTCTTAGGGTTTCGTTATGATCGATGGTGTTCCTTAATTTTCTAAGCAGATCGAATGATAGCTTTCTTGCGGTGAAGCATTCTTGGTCGAACCATTTTTGACGGTAGTTATTAGATTTTGGTGGGGTAGAATTTATGTGTACGACTTCCTTTATAGAGTTGTTTAAAATACGTACTTTTTCCTCGTTTCGAAGTTCCAATGTAGTTAAAAAGGTAATTTATATTTTGAGACTGCAGTGTGTGTAGACAATCATCGAGTGCATTGAAATCATTATCCCAGAAATTGCAATTTAGATACGTGGGCACAATAAAGTACCTTTTACTCAGGTTGTTGATTACAAGACATGTTTGATCATTTACTACGGTAAAGTTGCCATTGACGTTACTTTTAAAGCCAAACAAAGATCCACCTATCGCTCTACCAAAATTGTGCTCACGAGTGGCAGGTATCCAGTGTAAGTTATACGCACTGAAATATTTGTTAAAATTTTCTATTTGCTCACTTACTAAAAAAGTCTCAAATAAAAAGAAAACATCATGTTCTTTTACAAATTTAAAAAAATCTACAAAAAATATTTTGTTATCTAAACCAGCTACATTATAAGAAACTATTTTAATTTTACTTTTTTATATTGTTCATTTTCAAAATTATTATTATTACTACTTGCTTGACAGACGGCAACGCTGTTTCAATTGTTTTTCTGCTTCTGCTTCTGCTTCTGCTGCGAGGTTGTAGATGGCGCTGGCTCGTTTGACATGGTGACAGTGGATTGTTGTGACAGTTCGACTACAGATGTTTGTTTTGATCGAGAATTGTTTTTCTTTACAAAATCAAAATCACCTGGATTTATATCACCAAACATCTCGTTGATTACCTCCAAACCATCGCGGCTGCCACACATAAGAGAGCCTTCTCGTGTTATGCTAAAGATTATGTCGTTAACTACCAACTTCAAACCTCGAATTTGTGTTTTCGCTGTTGGATGTTTATTCTTTATGCATCTTCGTACTTGGAGAGCCTGTTTTCGTCGTTTGAGTTCGTCTCTTGTATAATCGGGATTCACGTAAACTCCAGTGCCTTTCAGTAGGCTCGAATTTTTCAGAAGCTGGTTGACTATGGCTTTGTTTTTTGTGTCAACCATTATCAATTGCTGTTGTCCCTTGGATGGAAGTGAAATGACTTCTTCAAGATTGATGTTTGGAAGATTCATGTTGTGTTTGGCTAGATTGTTGACAATTGTATGCGCATCACCATTTTTGCACATATTCGAAGGCACAGTGAATATTACATTTGTCTGCTTTAAGCGTTTTTCGAGGTTTTCCATAGCATTGTTTTTATTTTTAAGATGTTCAATTTCATTCGAAAGAGTCTCGTTTAATGTTTGCAGTGACTTTATTTCATTTAAAGTGCGGTCGAAATCCATTTTAAGTTCTTTGATTTTTTCAGTAAGAATTTCTTCAAAGAAATTTTTAAGGTCTGCAATTGACATATTTGCGACGGTCATGTTTGCAAAGGAGTTTTTCTTTCTGGTACTTAAAAATTCCGGTGAAGTTTCTTGCAAATTTCGTTTATTGGATAGTGGCATTAGTTGTACACTCAGATGTGAATTAATCAATAAAAAATACTTTTATTCAAATTAATAAAATTAATAATTTTTTAAGGAGCCGCGAAATTTTTGTTACTGTGACGTTTGACGTTTCACTCGACATTTTTTATATTAGTGGTCTAGTGTTAGCACCGGAACGCAGTACTTGTCGTATGACAAGATGAAAAGAGGACTCCAAAGAATTGCAAACAAAGTATTTGTAAAATCACCTACGACGCCTCTGGAAATTGTTGAGGCATTATTTACTTCCATTTCCATTACTGGGAGGGAATATATATATTTTTTTAATTTTTGTTGAGTTAACTCCGCTTAACTCAAATTGGGCCACGTTCGCATTGCAATTCTTAAGTGCGCCTATACTTTCTGCATGATTTTTTTTTAGCGAAACTTTTCAAAAAAAATCATAGAATTTTATTCATTAATTTTTCAATTTTTGAATTCAACGGATCTCTTTTTTGAAAGGCTAAGTTTAATTCACATTGTTTTCCCCCTAATTATGCATACTGAGCCCAAAGGCCATAACAACAACATAGAATCTGGACTTTTCCATAAAAAATGCACGGGACAACCGACGCATGCTTATGCTAGGGAGAAAAATCATATCAGTGCACTGTGCAGCTTGTAGGTCGAAAGAGAGCCAACCCCATAAGTCGGTTCTCTTGGCAGATATATTTCTCTATGCTCCTACGCAAGATGAAGAGAAATAATTTCTGGCTATTGGTATTGACCACATGAAATTGTGAAGGAATACATACAAACGTGATGAACCGAAACATAAGAAGAATAATTATTCAAAATATAAAGCTTATATTTTGTAATTGTTTGCTATTGTTCGCAAAAAAAAGAATACAAAATAAAAAGCTATAATCCACTAATTTAATAATTGACCTAAGTAGATCAAATTTAAGAAAACTAAAAATAAGTGTTTTTCTTGAAAAAAATGCATTTATTTTCAATTACATAAAAACTAAGATGCATTTTAACATCCATTTGTCAGTGTCTTATTGAAAAGAAATAATAGCATTGAATTTTAAAAACAAAAATTATACTGAATTCAGTACAATTTCGTAAAAAAATTACAACTTTACTTAATAACTAGCTGCGCCACGACGAACCTTGGATGAAATTCTAAGCATGAATGGATGAAATTCTAAGCATGTCGTCGAATCAACTAAACGGCAGAGTCTAATCGACTTCAAAACATCCTCACTGCAGGATTTGCTCCAACACGCTTCGTTTTGTTTTGTTGCTGAAAAAAACAAGTCAATGAGTACTTTTAAAACGTGTGGCTTATGTGAAACTTACTTTGAAAATGTTGGCTTCTTAGTAGTTTTTTCGACATTCTTTTGCGATTCACGAAATGCATGTTTCGCACTTATGCAACTGGTCTCAGCGTTCTGATGAATTCTCTGGAACCAGAAGATATTAATTTATTTGCTGCTGCAAGAGCCGTTTTTGTTGGAGGAGGATGTTGGAAACTCTATAAAGAATTGCTACTGTTGAGTCATTTCAACACTGGGCGGTCGACTATTGAATGGTGAAGCTTTCATTTACATGATTAACTTTTGAATTTCACAAAGCTGTTCGCTAGTTCGGAATTAAATTCATTATTCTAGTAGTGTTGTTGGACTATTGGAAGAGATAGTGACACTTTCAACCATAGAGGAAATATACTATCTAGAGTCCCGACCGGTACCCGTCCTACCTGAAACACCATCAAATTTTATTCGAGGTGAACTCTCTCAAATTCGAGGTGAACTCTCTCAAATTCGCTATCGGTGAATACATGTGAGTGGGAAAAAAAAAACAAAATGGGGGATTGGGCTAAAATAGAAACTTATGGAATTTTTGTGACCTGTCAAAAATGACAATCAATTTTGCAAAACAAAACAATGGGTTTCGGATTTTAAGAGTAAGTTTTTGTTAATTGTTTTGATATTTAATATAATTTGATATTTTTCAGACCAAAAACCTTTATAATGAAAAAAGTATACACAAGTTCACTTCATTGAATAAAAAGTAAGTCAAATTGCAGTGAAGGAGGTGTAACAATGATCGCTTTTTTGTATTGCCTGTGTTTTCATTTTAGATGCTGCATATTACATACCATAATGCAAAAAGCAACATCCCTCAAGAAATCTGGAAGAAAAAGCAAACAAAGCGCTGATTTACAGGTAAGTTGTTTTACATTATATTTCTCTTAACAAAATAATATCAACGTTTTTAACGACAGACGCTGGCCATTGTGTGAAGCGCAAGAACACTTTTCTAAACAATTTGTGTGGATTGTGGACTTAAAGGTGCATCTCTCTGTCCAGTACTCAATTGCTGCTGTATCATGTTTGTTGATATCTGCTTCCATCTCAGCGGCCATAGCTGCCGCAGGCGTTGACGGTGGAGGCATTTCAACATTCAGTGTAGCCGACCGCTAACACACTTCTAACAGCTGAGGTTTGGTGCTGGAACGACTCAACAGCAGTAACAGCAACTGCAGAGTAAGCAGGCAATTCAGGTTAGTTAATTAACTTGTGAGTGATCTAAACAGAAATATTTTAAATTATGATTTTTAAGGGCTTCCAACATGCTCGAACTATTCATCAGCTGCCAGGAAATATAATGCAAGCCGCTAAAAAAAACGACTTTTGCAGTGGCAACAAAAGCAACATCTTCTGGTTCCACAAAGTACAACAGCGAGCGGAGACCAGTTGTGTAAGTGCGAATCGAAACATTTATATCATGATTAACTCGCTTAACCTTCGTCTTTTAGGTCTAAATCCAGGCTTATAGTGCCAAATGTGTCACTATCTCGCTGCCAATAAAGGACTACAGGGACACTTAGGTGGCTGAAGCAGCGGCTACTGCTGCCGCTGAGGCTGACACATACGAGATAGAAGAGGTAGCTGAACCGAATGCCGATTTAGAAGCAACTTGTTGGGACAATATAGAACCTCATGAATGACGGGAATCGGAAATCACTGGTAAGCCTTCTTAAAAAATAAATTGAATAAAAAACAATCTATCATCAGTTTTGCATGTACTATTATAGAATTTCCTGCAATTTTTGTAAACTTAAAGACTGACAAAATAGAAGCTGAATTCCATGAATTCATAATGCCTATTGTATCACCGAAGCTACATAAGTGCATTCTGCTTAGAACTAACTGGAATAGACACAGGAATGCACCTACAAACTGCCCTAATGATGTTCCAAGAGTTGCTGCGCAAAGAGTCGCTAGCCGGCAATCTTCACCTGGTGAAAATGTTTGATTGGGATTTTGGAATTTGCCTCGTAAAAGAAAGTCAACGCCAACGACTTAAGAAGCCACACATTTTCAATCATTGTATTGAATTACGAGCCCTATTCCATAAATGGTATAATTATAAAACACATCAATTTTTAACAATTTCATTGAGGGCTTACTGACCAGAAGGCTCATGATGGCAAAACTGCTTCAAAGTAAGTAAGTTTTACATATGTATACCATAAAACTTGAAAGCACTAATTGACGTGTTTTTTTTCAGCAAGAAATCAAAACGAAGCTTGGATGTCGATTTTACTCTGCCGTTCACTTGATTCAACGATATGCTTAGAATCTCATCCATGATTAGTCAAGATTCGTCGTGGCGTAGCTAGTTTTTAAATGAAGTTGTAATTTTTCAAAATTATATGTAATTTAGTATAATTTTTGTTTTTTGAAATTGAATGCCATTATTTATAGATTATAGGTTTTGAAATGTATCTCAGTTTTTAAATAATTAAAAAAATATTGAATGTACTTTTTTCCAAGAAAAACACTTCTTTTTGGTTTTGCTAAACTTGATCTGCTTTAGGTCAATTATTATTTATTAAGTAGATCTTATCTTGTTTTAATTGAGGCATATGTTAAATAAAACAAAATTGAAAAATAAAATATTTGTAATCCTTATTCTTCTTATGTTTTGGTTCATCACGTCAACAGCATTTTAGAAATTCGGTATCTTCATCTTGCATCAGAGTTAAAACAACGTATCCCCCTTAACCTTAAATAGCAAGATGATTTTGCAAAGTACATATCTTTACCTTTTAGCTACAGCTTTAATCATTTTAGTATTTCACTTAATTTTCGTAATTTTTCATTTGTTATGAGAAGATTCATGCCTCCATTTGACTCTACCTGAATTTTTGAAAAATTTCAAACAGAATATTGAAGAAAATAATGCAGAAAAAATCTACTCCATGAATTTTGATAACCTCGAAATCACTAATATATCACTAATTATAAGGTTGAGTGCCGAATAGAATTTAAAAACATAATATTATTAATTCCATTTTATTTTACAAAAAAAAAAAATAAACATTATTAACAAACCAAGGAATCTAAATGTTTGATGATTAAAATAATTCTTTATCACTAAAAAAGAATACAGTATTATAGCTAAGGACTTATAATAAATGTAAAATTAAATGTCCATAAGGATCTAAATCATCGTAGATTTGTAGTGATTCTCGGGCAAAGCGCTCTGGAGGTGGAATAAGACCGATTGGTTCATGATAATTATGTATGATGTCTTGGATATTTTGGAACAACCTTTGAATGAATATTAATCAATTAGAATTAATTTTGGATTTTAAATAAACTTACTTCTGATGGTGTAGCTCTGTCCTTCATATAGCAGATGTCTTTCTCAAAATCGTCTGGGGAAAGCCATTGGAATTTTCAGCATTTTCCTTCTTCTTCTTGGCATCTTCGAAATCGATATGTATGCTTTATTGAAGCCACATCAGCATTCGGACACTATGAACAAAAGAAAAAATGAGAAATTAACAACTAGAAAAACGTAATAGTGAACATAGCAAAAATCTACAGTTGAACGGCTTGGGGTTTTCGCGGTAACGCTGTGCCACTATTGTTGGTTAAGAAACGAAATATTTCTTCTTTTTGTCTTTGGCTTTTGGTTTGTCTGATGAGTTTGAAATGGTAGGTGATGTAATTGCTGATGCTCTAACCGTAGCTTATTTTTTGATTTGAATCAAAATTGTTTATCGCCTTGTAACAGTTTCCTCTGAAAGAACATTATTTAGAAATGTGTTTAGTTTAGAGAACATGTATATCCTTCTCAACGAATAAAGCATGTCAGACCGGTTTCATCGCGAAGCTTTTCTTCAGTCTTCTGCAATATCTATCCCTTCTCATTCCTACAGTTCAAATTTGAGGACATAAGAACCTATCAGAATAGAGCGATTTGATTGATAGGAGCAACATCTAGTCATCAAGTGTAATTTCAACTAAAAAAAACACAACAATATTCATATAATTTGAGTTTTAAATGAATGTGAGGAACGCACTTACCTTGAATTTGTACCTCTTCGTGCCTGTGGATTTTTCGTTCCAGAATAGATATGTTGGCTTCCTTCTCGGGGAATT
This sequence comes from Eupeodes luniger, assembly GCA_951509635.1. Taxonomy (NCBI): domain Eukaryota; kingdom Metazoa; phylum Arthropoda; class Insecta; order Diptera; family Syrphidae; genus Eupeodes; species Eupeodes luniger. Next base: position 207,136,481 of record OX608073.1, on the reverse strand, counting down.
CCACTTCTTTTGTTGCAACTATCTCCTTGGTTTCTTCTTTATCTGAGGATTAAATTAAGCACAAATTCATTATATATTTTTATTTAAACAAATTGATATTTTTGATTAAAATTGTTTTACCTTCATTTGCATTACTGGGAATGAAATTTGTTTTGTTTACATTTTGTTGAGTTGTCAAAATTCTCACCTCGTTGTTAATCCATCAAAACTGGGCTTAACTTAAATTGGACCACGTTTGCATTGCAGTTCTATGGTGTGCCTATACTTTCTGCATGATTTTTTTTTGTTTTTAGCGAAACTTTTCATAAAAATCATAGAATTTGTTTCCCAAAAGCAGTCAAATATTATTTTTAGCACAGTTTTCACTGAAAGGAAGTTGCAAAATTAATTTTTCTTTAAATATTGCATTAATTTTTCAATTTTTGAATTCAACGGATTTCTTTTTTGAACGGCTGAGTTCACCTCATAGTTTTTTCCCCCGCGGTTGAGCAATATGGGCACAAATTCCATAGCAACTACATTCATAATGGCTTGGTCCCATAAGAAATGCACGGGACAACTAACACATGCTTATCCTTATGGACAAAATCCTCTCAATTTAGCTTGTAGGCCGAAAGAGAGCAAACCCATTAAGTCGGGACTCTAGATAATATATTTCCTCTATGCTTTCAACGTTGAAAAAAAGGTAGATGTCGACCATAATACAGTTTGAGTGAAGAAATATATTATTTACTTCAACATGTTTCCAACAACAATTTACAAACAAAGGGCAGCGTCTGTGTTTAAAAACTTTGATATTATTTTATTAAGAGAAATATAACTTCTGTAAATCAGTGCCCTTGTTTTTTGCAAGCTTCCAAAACTCAAATTTGACTTAAGTTGATTTCTGTATCATGTAATCGACAGCATCCAAAATGAAAACATTAAGTATGCGATAAAAAAAATCGATTATTATTGTTGAGTATACATCTTCTTGACCGAGGGATTATATAATTAGGTAAGAATTCGATGTAGTAAAGATATTTTTGCAACTTTCAGGAAAAAATGATGATCGAATGAGGTAAATGTAATCCGTATTTAGAGCAAAGGTTTTTACACTTTGAGGGTATTAGCTTTACGGGCGCTAGTCAAGTATTTTATTGGAATAATCCATAGCTGAACCAAATTTACTAAAATAAACCCTTTGCTGAAGAGATTTTTTTAAAAGCACCTACTTGAACTCCGATTCTTCTGGTTTGGAGATTAAAAAGGAAACTGGTATACCGTTTAGTCAATGAAATGCACTTGTAGCTCTTTATTGCAAAGGTTTTTGATGTGAAAAAAAAATGCATTGTGTTACATATTCAGATAAAACAAAATAATTTACAAAAACTTACTTTAAGAATCTCAAATTGAATGTTTTGTCTTGAAAATCGAAATTGCTATTTTTGACAAGTCACAAGAATTCCATAATTTGTTCTTGTAGTCCAACCTGACATTTTCTTTTTTTTCCACCAATTACATGTATTTACCGATCCGGAATTTGAGAGAGTTCACCTCAAATGGAATTTGAGGGTGTTTCAGTTCAGATAAGACGGGTACCGTTCTGCTCTCTATGGTCCGTTGATCTTGCAACGTCAAATTGTCTCTTTCTAAAAATTGTGTTCTTGTATAAATGAGTTGCATTACTTAATGTATCCCAAAATACACTAAAAATACATTGTATCTATCAGAAAAAAAACGAGTTTGAAAATTCTTGCTTCGGTAAAGCCATACAGAAATATATCTACCAAGAGAACCGACTTATGGGGTTTGCTCTCTTTGGACTTACAAGCTCTACTGAGCACATTTTGCCCGTTAGCATAACCATGTATTAGTTGTCCCGTACATTTCTTATGGGAAAATCCAGATTCTATGTAGTTGTTATGGGATTTTGGGCTCAGTATGCACAGTTAGGGGAAAATAATGTGAGGTGAACTCAGCCGTTCAAAAAAGAGATCCGTTAAATTCAAAAATTGAAAAATGAATGTTATATTTTAAGAAAAATGAATTGTGATACTTCTTCTCAGTGAAAACTTTGCTAAAAACAACATTTGACTACTTTTGGCATACAAATATTTTATTTGTATGAAAATTTTCGCTAAAAACAGAAAAAATAATGCAGAAAGTATAGGCGCACCATAGAACTGTAATGAGAACGTGGCCCAATTTGAGTTCGGCTCAGTTTTGACAGATTAACAACGAGGTGAGAATTTTGACAACTCAACAAAATTCATTCCCAGTAATGCAAATGAAGTTAAAACAATTTTAATCCAAAATAATAATTTATTTAAATAAAATATATAATGAATTTGCACTTAATTTAATCCTCAGATGAAGAAGAAACCATGGAGAATGTTGCAACAGAAGAAGTGGAATTCCCTGAAGAAAGCCACCAACGCCAACATGTCTATTCTGGAGCGAAAAATTATCGGCCACGAACGGGTACAAGTTCAAGGTAAGTGTGTTCGTCACATTCATTTTAAAATCAAATTATATGAATATTCTTTTGTTTTTTTTAGTAGAAATTACACTTAACGACAAGATTTTGTTCCTAACAATCAAATCGCTCTATTCCGATACGTTCTTATGCCCTCAATTTTTAACCCGACTGTAGAAATGAGAAGGGTTAATTACAGCGAAGGGATAGATATTGCAGAAGACTGAAAAGCTTCACGATGAAACCGGTCCGACATGCTTTATTCGTCGAAAAGGATATACATACATGTCGAAAATGTGGCTATGAAGTTGACGGATCGCTTTATTTGTTAACACTTTCACTGGTCATTCATAGCCAAGCCAATTGGATCAAATAGCAGCTGGATCAATTGAAGCATTTGATAGCAAAAGCATCACAGACAGGTCATGTGTCACCATCTGTGCAATTCAAAGCACTTCTTTCAGCCAGCTACCGACAGGCGAAAGATAGCAGTGTACGCAACCCCTTCCTCATGATGTAGACAATCGTTGATTTAATCTACAGTCAATTTTTCAAGACAGTACCTACCACCGAGAACTGACCAATTAATCTGTTTCACTATATTCTCAAGCATGATGACTTTTGCAGAAATTCACAGTTGAATATCTTACTTGTACATGTTTTGGCAAACTCTGTGAAGTAGCTGGTAAGGATATTTTTATAAATAATAAAATAATAACTATCTTAATTTTTTCTCTTTCTAATTTAAATTGTAGGTCTCTGGAATTTAATTGAAATACCTTCCTTCATTCAAACCCGATTCCAGAATTACTCTATCAATTTAGGTTTTTGAGATATTATTTTTTTTTTGTAATTCGAAAGCACTTACAGACTTTTCGAAGCTATCAATTTCATGAAATAGTTTTTTTTTTCAAAAAATGTGTGATGATGAATCTAAAATATCTTCCTTCAATATTCCGTTTACAACTTGTTTCTATTTCTTATTACGGATTTGTAGTCTAAGTCTAAGATAATAACATTAAATTCTTGTAATATATTTAAAAAAATAAAAAAAATAATGTTGAAAATGGGTATTTCTTAGTTTGAGCACATGTAGCTAAAATCAGAGTTCGGATTCGTAATCAGCATACAAATTTAACGAACTATTTAAAATTGTAAAAGAATTAAAATCAAGGGTTTTTCAAAACTTCAGGTAGAGTCAAATAAGAAATGACTTAAACTGTAGTTAAAAGCAAAGACATGTACTTTGCAAAATCATCTTGCAATTTAAAGTTAAGGGATATTTCATGTTTTACCGTTTTAATTGTCCTTAGAATTTATAAAAGGTATATCTTAAAAACCTGATGTGATAGAAAAATTGAAGGTGAGGTTCAAAGTCAGGAAAACTCAATCCTCTTGTTGAATGCAGCCAATGAACATTGGCGTCAATAAACGCGCCGCACCAGCCGCCGATATAAACAAAATCTAGTACCTGATTGTACATAAATGTGAAGGTGAAGTCAAGGTGGAAAAAGAAGAAAATAAAATACTTACATTCAAACTTTCAAGGTGGTTGTTTCATTTTTTTATATACAGAGTTTTCCTTTGTTCTTTTTGGTTAAAAAAGATAATTTTTTGAGCGAACATTTTGGTCCTTAGCGAGCCTATTAAAAATCGAATCGCCTTAATTAATTGTGCCTTATATTGATTGCTTAATAAGTTAAATCAATTAATTAAAAAGACAGTGTTTACGACATTTTGTCGTGATTTTCATTTTATGTCAATAAATTTTGGAACAATAAAAGTATAACATTCTTTCAATAAGATAAATTAAAATCAAGCTTAAAAACTATAACGTGTGTTCATCATCATCGCTATCGCCGTCACCGTCACCATCGCAGTCATCATCGCAGTCATCATCGCAGTCATCATCAACTTCGCCATCACCATCGTCATCTTCATCATCATCACCATTGCCATCGCCGCCGTCGCCGTTACCATCACCAACTCCATCAACATTGTCATTGGAGTCTTCAAGTGTTGCAAGAGTCCATCCACTAATTATCGCCACCCAGTTTCATCACTAAAATCAAAGTATTCGCAGTGAATAAATTTCACTTTCATTTGTAATTTACATTATACAATATACATACATATCTACACATTACATATCACACAATTTAAATTTAAATATACATCATAATTTACAAAATGAATGCTTCTAAAATTTTGAAAAGTTTATGTACTCAAATCTCGAAGGATTTTGAGAATTTCAAGAAGACAGTCAATGCATCTCGTAGCACAAAAAATTATGTATCTACAAGGCTTGATACACTCAGTAACAATTGGCTTCCTATTGTAGAGCAACACCAAATTGTTATTTGTTGCGATGAGATTAAGGAAGTTGTATTATCTTCGATGGAAGAGGTTTTTAGTGAGGGAAACGATATATATACGCTTTACAAATCCCTGTTGTTGGACGAGTTGGATAAATTTGCTGAAGCAGAAGCAAATGAAACAATACCTACAAATGCCTTAGTTGAAAAGTCAGCCAATCAAAAGCCACACGACGTTCGTTTGCCAAAAATACACCCACCGACATTCACCGGGGAATATCAAAATTGGCGTTCATTTCATGACCAGTTTGTTTCTTTGGTTCATAACAATTCGTCGCTTACAAAAATCGAAAAGTTGCATTACTTAAAGGCTAGTTGCAAAGAAGGTGCAGGCATCTTATTAGAACACATTAGTGTAGATGATGCAAGTTATGATAAACTTGGGAACTTTTAACAACGAGGTACGATTTTAAACGAATACTTGTCAACAACGAACTCAAATTGTTTTACGAATTGCCTGTTGTTAAGGAAGAGAATTCGAAAGGCATTCGCGAACTTTTGGACAACTCAACAAAAATTTTACACGCGTTAAAAAATTTAGAGTTGCCAGTCCATCATTGGGACGCAATTATAATATTTCTGCTTTTAAAAAAGTTACCTGCTACCGTTCAATCGAAATGGGAAGCAACTCTTGGAACCAAGAAAGAAATTCCTACTTATAGAGAATTCTCTGACTTTTTGGAAACAAGGTTCCGAACATTAGAGATGATGGACCAACAATACCAAGTAAACGCAACAACACAAAAAAGGCAATCAAAGAATGTTTTTCTTCTCAATACAGAATCGACAGAAAACTTCGCATGTAAAGCTTGCCATAAAGGCATACATTCATTAAGAACATGCTCAAAATTTTTAAAAATGGATGTGAATGCTAGACAACGACTTGTTCGACAGTTTGGCAACTGTTTTAATTGTTTAGCATACAGTCATCGAACAAATAATTGCCCAAGCAATAAATCCTGTCATTTTTGCCAGAGAAAACACAATTCACTCTTACATTTTCCAAATACGTCAAATTTTAACAACACAAATCAACAAACACGCTCACAATCAAACCCTTTTACAAATTCAAACAATCATCAACCATTAGGTCAAGGGAATAACAATCAATTTCAACGCAACACACATAACAACACATACATGAACAATCCCCATTCACAAGCACAATCAAACTCAGTCAATCACACCCAACAAAATAATAACCTAAACTCATTCAATCGGTCAAATGCACCAACTTTTCAGCCATACGAAGTACCACCTTCAACATCTACTAACTGTTTTCATCTAAACGAATTTAATAATACCCAAATTTTGTTAGCAACAGCAATAGTAAAAGTTAAATCAGCTTACGGAACCTATTTCAACCTAAGAGCTTTGATTGATCCTGGATCTCAAGCATCTTTTATTACAGAATCTGCAGCTCAATTATTAGGCCTGAAAAAATATCCGACTTCGTTCGACGTTTCGGTTTTAGGAGAAAATAAAAGCGGATCTTGTAAGAATTTTGTTGAATTAAATCTTCAGTCAACCCTTTCTGAATTTGTAACATCTACAAAAGGCTACATTTTCAAAACTCTTACTGGATTTCTTCCGAATAAAAAGATACCAACAAATAAATTAAAACATATAGAAGGTTTAAAATTAGCTGACCCGTCGTTTCATGTACCAGCCAAAGTTGACTTGTTACTAGGCAGCGATATCTACTGCGAAATAATTTTACCAGATATCATACGAGGAGATCAGGCTGTTGCTCCAATAGCACAGAAAACAAGATTCGGTTGGATTTTATTAGGAAAAACACAAGTTGAAGAAAGACAAAATGTACAAGTTTACACCCAAATAACCGATATCGACAATCAAATGAGAAACTTTTGGGAAATAGAAGAAAACCCATATGAAAAAGCCGAAGCTGAAGAAGATGTTGCTTGCGAGAAGCATTTTCTAGATAATACTAAGAGGTTGCCGGGAGGGCGTTTTGAAGTATCATTGCCTTTCAAAGAAAACCATCGCCCGGAATTGAAATCTACACAACACAATGCACTTATGATGTTTTACAAACAAGAGAAGAAGTTGCTTAATAACCCGACACTTTATAACGAATACAACAAAAGCATATCGGAATATCTACAACTAAATCAAATGGAAGAAGTGGATATGAAAAATGATCATACACTCAATTCACCGTGTCATTATGTTGTTCCACATCACGCTGTCATTAAAGAATCCAGTACGACAACCAGGCTTCGCGTAGTTTTCAACGCTTCATTTAAAACTCCGGATGGAAGTTCGTTGAATGATCATCTGATGACTGGACCTAAGACACAAAATGATATAATATCAATAGTTCTAAGATGGAGAACTCATAAGATTACCTTTACGTCTGATATTGAAAAAATGTATAGGCAGATCAAGATTCATCCAGACGATGCCTACTATCAACTACTATTTTGGCGTGACGATCCATCCAAACCCGTTAAGTTGTACAAGGTTAAAGTTTTGATGTTTGATACTGCCCCAGCACCATATTTAGCTAATCAAACCCTCCAAAAACTCGCCACTGATGAAGAGTCAACATATCTACTAGCTGCTAAGATAATACGGAAAGATATGTATGTTGATGATCTAGTATCAGGAGCAGATTCAATTGAGGCAGCCAAACAAAAATATGCAGAAGTTTCCAAGTTATTCTCATCTGCAGGTTTTCATCTCCGTAAATGGATGAGTAACAATGCGGAATTTCTTGAAGCAATACCGCAGGAAGATCGAGAAACAAGTATCTCTCTAACACTTGGGTCAGATTACACCAAGACACTTGGAATTAGTTGGTTTCCTTCTACAGATTCGTTTTCATTACAAAGGATTGTCATAGACAACATAATCTCGAAAAGGACAATACTGTCAACCATTGCCCGACTTTTTGATCCACTAGGATGGATAGCACCTTGTGTTATAAAAGCAAAAATCATTATGCAAAAACTATGGATAAGAGGACTTTCATGGGACGATATATTACCAGTCGAATTACAACACGAATGGCTCTCCTTCCAGGAAGAGTTAACCATGCTAGAGGACATCAGGATTCCGAGATGGTTGAACACAGAAGATGGTATTCAAAGTATCGAACTCCATGGTTTTAGCGATGCCTCGACTAGAGCATATGGAGCTGTAGTATATTTACGAGTTTTGGATAATAACAATCACATTCACACCCATTTGCTAATATCCAAGTCCAAGGTTGCACCAGTTAACACCATTTCTCTACCGAGACTGGAACTTTGTGGTGCCGTCATGTTAGCAAAATTGCTGAACTACATAAAATCAGTGTTGCCATTTAAAAACATTAAAGTATTTGCATGGACGGATTCTACCATTACTCTAGCTTGGATAGCAGGATTGCCATCAAGATGGAAAACATTTATTGCGAATCGAGTCACCGAACGAAGAGAAGAAAGAGATAAAGGTACATATTGTAGTAGAGGAAGATAATCAAATTTTGAAATTGATTAGTAAGCAATCAGAACTTTCAAAAGTGTTGAGAATAATGGCTTATATGAATCGATTTATTTATAATGCTAGAAAACCCAAAATTTTCCGATCGATTACAGTTCTGTCACCCTTAGAACTTGATCTTGCCCTAAAATTAGCCATAAAAATGGTTCAAAATGTAATGTTTTCTGATGTGAAGGGAACTAAGAAAACCAAACTTAATAAATCTCTTAATCTTTTTACTGATGATTTTGGTATTATAAGAATTGGAGGAAGATTACAAAATGCCATTTTAACATATGATCAGAAACATCCTATCGTATTGAAATCAGACCACAATTTGTCAAGAATGATTATTGAAGATGCCCATGAGAAAACGCTTCACGGTGGAATACAACAAGTTATTGCTTTTATTCGTAACAAATTCTGGATTTTCAATATGAAAAGGACAGTTAAGAAATATATTAACAAGTGCATAACTTGTTACAAAAATAACCCAAAACCGATGCAACAGCTGATGCGCATTCTTCCTGCACCCAGAGTCAATATTTCGCGACCATTTGAACACACAGGTGTTGACTACGCTGGACCCATCGAAGTTAAAGCTTGGAAAGGACGAGGTGCCAAGCGATTTAAAGGATATTTCGCAATATTTATTTGCCTTTCAACAAAGGCAATTCATCTTGAAGCCGTCACAGACCTTACAACACAAGCTTTTATTGCCGCATTCCGACGTTTTACATCGCGAAGAGGAATTTGTACAAATATATATAGTGATTGCGGTACCAATTTTAAAGGTGCAAGTACGGAACTGCAAAAAATGATAAACGAAGCTTAGCATAGTTACAACGAGATTGCTGAATCATTGAGCAAATTGGGTACTAAATGGAACTTCATTCCTCCAGCTTCTCCTCACTTCGGAGGCTTATGGGAAGCTGGAGTGAAATCGGTTAAATACCATTTGAAGAGAATTGCTCTAAACCAAGCTCTGACGTTTGAGGAGCTCAGTACGCTTCTAGCTCAAATAGAAGCTTGTTTAAACTCGAGACCCCTCTGCCCGTTAACAGACAGTTTGGATGATTTTAATGTTTTAACACCAGCTCATTTTCTAATCGGCACATCTGCACATATAGTTCCAGAAGGGAATAAAACTATAGAAAGAATTGGTTACCTAGACAGATGGAAACGTCTTCAAGCATCGCTACAGACCTTCTGGAAGGAACGGAGCGGCGAATATCTTACAAGGCTTCAAAATCGGCCGAAGTGGCTGAAAACCGAAAAACAACCAAGTATCGGAGATCTCGTGTTACTAAAAGATGAACGACTTCCACCATCGAAATGATCGATGGCAAGAATTATCGAAACATATCCAGGACAAGATGATCTCATCTGCGTAGTAAAGGTGCGAACACAAAACTCAGAATTTAAAAGGCCTATCACCAAAATATGTCCGCTACCATCCAACGATACCAATGGAGAAAAGACACTAATTTAAAACCCAAAGAACGTTCATTTAAAAACACCCACACCCACACACACCCACACACACACACACACACACACACACACACACACACGCTCAAATACCATAATCGTAAAACAATTTAAAAATTAATAGAGTCCACAAGCTAACCAAATTCTCATTAAAAATTAAAATATAAAAATTAAATTTCATCTATGGAATACTCGCTCATCAAATTAAAGATAGAAAGGCTACTATAATTGAAACCCACTCACACACACATACACATATACACACCCGTGCGTACACACACACCCACACCCACTCACACACACATACACATATACACACCCGTACACACACACACCCACACACACATACACACACATACACACATTATTAAATGCACATAATCAAAAAATACATATAACACGTACTTAATCAAACCACACAAACCCATAATCTATTATATAATCAAATATACACAACATATACACACCTAATCAAACATATATCCCACACATACAAATATAATCAAACATATACCACACATACACATTTATATACACCTACACATATCAAATTGTATAAACATATACAAATTTCAACCATTTAAAATTTCGAAAGAAGAGCTAATATTATAATGTTCGTCAAGAACTTTAATTAAAATTTCAATAAAACACCTAAATTGAAAACAAGATTAAACTTTCAAAAAAAAACAGCTAAAACTGAATTGGAACTAAATTAAAAATGTCAAACAAAACCTAAAATAAAATTGGAATAAAATCTTATAATCTAAAAAGAAAAAATAGTAACAAAAAAAATAAAAACACTACGTAAAAAAAAAAAAATTTTAAAATCTTAAATAATAAAATGAATTCAAAACAATCGAAAACTCACATGAAACATGAAATTTAATATGCCATAGGTGGCAACTATATTCATTAATCTGAAAAAAAAAAAATAATAAAATAAATTAATAAAGTACCCACACAATTAAATTAAATTAAATACCTACTTACCTAAAAACCAAATCCCATCTTGAAAGAAAACAAAAAAAACAGAAAATAAAAAGGAATATCATTAATGAATTTAAGAAAAATCATTCAAGTTAAATTCTAAACAGCACATCAATAACATACTACATATCATCAATTAATACACATCTTGATTAACTACTTCTAAATTACAAAAACAACACTATAACAAATAATATACATATGAATAAACTAAAACTACACAAAAGGTTACAATCAACACATAAAATCACTAAATTTTCAATAAATAAAATCATATTAAATATACACATTTAGCACTACAACACAATTAATATTCATTAAAACTATTAAAACGAATCGCGAAAATTAAAACAAAACAAAATATACGCCCGCCATTTATCATAAGAGTACAATATGTAAAACGGGAACAACAAACAACATTAAGTTGAATGAGGTTGAGAGTTCGAGACTCGAGACTCGAACTTTCATCAACAAGAAAACTTAAGGATGCGCGTCGACGATCGTTAGTTATTCATCTCCCACATAGATGGCGCTAATAACATAATTTAAGTTGCATGTTGAATTTTATAAATAATTTTTTTTTGTTATACAAATTTACTAATCAAAATTCTCTATTTCATGTGAGAGACCCAATAATATGAAGGAAAGTTACCAGATCGTTTACCTTGTGCACTGTGGGGGGAGAATGTTGAATGCAGCCAATGAACATTGGCGTCAATAAACGCGCCGCTCCAGCCGCCGATATAAACAAAATCTAGTACCTGATTGTACATAAATGTGAAGGTGAAGTCAAGGTGGAAAAAGAAGAAAATAAAATACTTACATTCAAACTTTCAAGGTGGTTGTTTCATTTTTTTATATACAGAGTTTTCCTTTGTTCTTTTTGGTTAAAAAAGATAATTTTTTGAGCGAACATTTTGGTCCTTAGCGAGCCTATTAAAAATCGAATCGCCTTAATTAATTGTGCCTTATATTGATTGCTTAATAAGTTAAATCAATTAATTAAAAAGACAGTGTTTACGACATTTTGTCGTGATTTTCATTTTATGTCAATAAATTTTGGAACAATAAAAGTATAACATTCTTTCAATAAGATAAATTAAAATCAAGCTTAAAAACTATAACGTGTGTTCATCATCATCGCTATCGCCGTCACCGTCACCATCGCAGTCATCATCGCAGTCATCATCGCAGTCATCATCAACTTCGCCATCACCATCGTCATCTTCATCATCATCACCATTGCCATCGCCGCCGTCGCCGTTACCATCACCAACTCCATCAACATTGTCATTGGAGTCTTCAAGTGTTGCAAGAGTCCATCCACTAATTATCGCCACCCAGTTTCATCACTAAAATCAAAGTATTCGCAGTGAATAAATTTCACTTTCATTTGTAATTTACATTATACAATATACATACATATCTACACATTACATATCACACAATTTAAATTTAAATATACATCATAATTTACAAAATGAATGCTTCTAAAATTTTGAAAAGTTTATGTACTCAAATCTCGAAGGATTTTGAGAATTTCAAGAAGACAGTCAATGCATCTCGTAGCACAAAAAATTATGTATCTACAAGGCTTGATACACTCAGTAACAATTGGCTTCCTATTGTAGAGCAACACCAAATTGTTATTTGTTGCGATGAGATTAAGGAAGTTGTATTATCTTCGATGGAAGAGGTTTTTAGTGAGGGAAACGATATATATACGCTTTACAAATCCCTGTTGTTGGACGAGTTGGATAAATTTGCTGAAGCAGAAGCAAATGAAACAATACCTACAAATGCCTTAGTTGAAAAGTCAGCCAATCAAAAGCCACACGACGTTCGTTTGCCAAAAATACACCCACCGACATTCACCGGGGAATATCAAAATTGGCGTTCATTTCATGACCAGTTTGTTTCTTTGGTTCATAACAATTCGTCGCTTACAAAAATCGAAAAGTTGCATTACTTAAAGGCTAGTTGCAAAGAAGGTGCAGGCATCTTATTAGAACACATTAGTGTAGATGATGCAAGTTATGATAAACTTGGGAACTTTTAACAACGAGGTACGATTTTAAACGAATACTTGTCAACAACGAACTCAAATTGTTTTACGAATTGCCTGTTGTTAAGGAAGAGAATTCGAAAGGCATTCGCGAACTTTTGGACAACTCAACAAAAATTTTACACGCGTTAAAAAATTTAGAGTTGCCAGTCCATCATTGGGACGCAATTATAATATTTCTGCTTTTAAAAAAGTTACCTGCTACCGTTCAATCGAAATGGGAAGCAACTCTTGGAACCAAGAAAGAAATTCCTACTTATAGAGAATTCTCTGACTTTTTGGAAACAAGGTTCCGAACATTAGAGATGATGGACCAACAATACCAAGTAAACGCAACAACACAAAAAAGGCAATCAAAGAATGTTTTTCTTCTCAATACAGAATCGACAGAAAACTTCGCATGTAAAGCTTGCCATAAAGGCATACATTCATTAAGAACATGCTCAAAATTTTTAAAAATGGATGTGAATGCTAGACAACGACTTGTTCGACAGTTTGGCAACTGTTTTAATTGTTTAGCATACAGTCATCGAACAAATAATTGCCCAAGCAATAAATCCTGTCATTTTTGCCAGAGAAAACACAATTCACTCTTACATTTTCCAAATACGTCAAATTTTAACAACACAAATCAACAAACACGCTCACAATCAAACCCTTTTACAAATTCAAACAATCATCAACCATTAGGTCAAGGGAATAACAATCAATTTCAACGCAACACACATAACAACACATACATGAACAATCCCCATTCACAAGCACAATCAAACTCAGTCAATCACACCCAACAAAATAATAACCTAAACTCATTCAATCGGTCAAATGCACCAACTTTTCAGCCATACGAAGTACCACCTTCAACATCTACTAACTGTTTTCATCTAAACGAATTTAATAATACCCAAATTTTGTTAGCAACAGCAATAGTAAAAGTTAAATCAGCTTACGGAACCTATTTCAACCTAAGAGCTTTGATTGATCCTGGATCTCAAGCATCTTTTATTACAGAATCTGCAGCTCAATTATTAGGCCTGAAAAAATATCCGACTTCGTTCGACGTTTCGGTTTTAGGAGAAAATAAAAGCGGATCTTGTAAGAATTTTGTTGAATTAAATCTTCAGTCAACCCTTTCTGAATTTGTAACATCTACAAAGGGCTACATTTTCAAAACTCTTACTGGATTTCTTCCGAATAAAAAGATACCAACAAATAAATTAAAACATATAGAAGGTTTAAAATTAGCTGACCCGTCGTTTCATGTACCAGCCAAAGTTGACTTGTTACTAGGCAGCGATATCTACTGCGAAATAATTTTACCAGATATCATACGAGGAGATCAGGCTGTTGCTCCAATAGCACAGAAAACAAGATTCGGTTGGATTTTATTAGGAAAAACACAAGTTGAAGAAAGACAAAATGTACAAGTTTACACCCAAATAACCGATATCGACAATCAAATGAGAAACTTTTGGGAAATAGAAGAAAACCCATATGAAAAAGCCGAAGCTGAAGAAGATGTTGCTTGCGAGAAGCATTTTCTAGATAATACTAAGAGGTTGCCGGGAGGGCGTTTTGAAGTATCATTGCCTTTCAAAGAAAACCATCGCCCGGAATTGAAATCTACACAACACAATGCACTTATGATGTTTTACAAACAAGAGAAGAAGTTGCTTAATAACCCGACACTTTATAACGAATACAACAAAAGCATATCGGAATATCTACAACTAAATCAAATGGAAGAAGTGGATATGAAAAATGATCATACACTCAATTCACCGTGTCATTATGTTGTTCCACATCACGCTGTCATTAAAGAATCCAGTACGACAACCAGGCTTCGCGTAGTTTTCAACGCTTCATTTAAAACTCCGGATGGAAGTTCGTTGAATGATCATCTGATGACTGGACCTAAGACACAAAATGATATAATATCAATAGTTCTAAGATGGAGAACTCATAAGATTACCTTTACGTCTGATATTGAAAAAATGTATAGGCAGATCAAGATTCATCCAGACGATGCCTACTATCAACTACTATTTTGGCGTGACGATCCATCCAAACCCGTTAAGTTGTACAAGGTTAAAGTTTTGATGTTTGATACTGCCCCAGCACCATATTTAGCTAATCAAACCCTCCAAAAACTCGCCACTGATGAAGAGTCAACATATCTACTAGCTGCTAAGATAATACGGAAAGATATGTATGTTGATGATCTAGTATCAGGAGCAGATTCAATTGAGGCAGCCAAACAAAAATATGCAGAAGTTTCCAAGTTATTCTCATCTGCAGGTTTTCATCTCCGTAAATGGATGAGTAACAATGCGGAATTTCTTGAAGCAATACCGCAGGAAGATCGAGAAACAAGTATCTCTCTAACACTTGGGTCAGATTACACCAAGACACTTGGAATTAGTTGGTTTCCTTCTACAGATTCGTTTTCATTACAAAGGATTGTCATAGACAACATAATCTCGAAAAGGACAATACTGTCAACCATTGCCCGACTTTTTGATCCACTAGGATGGATAGCACCTTGTGTTATAAAAGCAAAAATCATTATGCAAAAACTATGGATAAGAGGACTTTCATGGGACGATATATTACCAGTCGAATTACAACACGAATGGCTCTCCTTCCAGGAAGAGTTAACCATGCTAGAGGACATCAGGATTCCGAGATGGTTGAACACAGAAGATGGTATTCAAAGTATCGAACTCCATGGTTTTAGCGATGCCTCGACTAGAGCATATGGAGCTGTAGTATATTTACGAGTTTTGGATAATAACAATCACATTCACACCCATTTGCTAATATCCAAGTCCAAGGTTGCACCAGTTAACACCATTTCTCTACCGAGACTGGAACTTTGTGGTGCCGTCATGTTAGCAAAATTGCTGAACTACATAAAATCAGTGTTGCCATTTAAAAACATTAA
The DNA here is from genome assembly GCA_951509635.1 of Eupeodes luniger. Taxonomy (NCBI): domain Eukaryota; kingdom Metazoa; phylum Arthropoda; class Insecta; order Diptera; family Syrphidae; genus Eupeodes; species Eupeodes luniger. Next base: position 207,120,672 of record OX608073.1, on the reverse strand, counting down.
AGTATTTGCATGGACGGATTCTACCATTACTCTAGCTTGGATAGCAGGATTGCCATCAAGATGGAAAACATTTATTGCGAATCGAGTCACCGAACGAAGAGAAGAAAGAGATAAAGGTACATATTGTAGTAGAGGAAGATAATCAAATTTTGAAATTGATTAGTAAGCAATCAGAACTTTCAAAAGTGTTGAGAATAATGGCTTATATGAATCGATTTATTTATAATGCTAGAAAACCCAAAATTTTTCGATCGATTACAGTTCTGTCACCCTTAGAACTTGATCTTGCCCTAAAATTAGCCATAAAAATGGTTCAAAATGTAATGTTTTCTGATGTGAAGGGAACTAAGAAAACCAAACTTAATAAATCTCTTAATCTTTTTACTGATGATTTTGGTATTATAAGAATTGGAGGAAGATTACAAAATGCCATTTTAACATATGATCAGAAACATCCTATCGTATTGAAATCAGACCACAATTTGTCAAGAATGATTATTGAAGATGCCCATGAGAAAACGCTTCACGGTGGAATACAACAAGTTATTGCTTTTATTCGTAACAAATTCTGGATTTTCAATATGAAAAGGACAGTTAAGAAATATATTAACAAGTGCATAACTTGTTACAAAAATAACCCAAAACCGATGCAACAGCTGATGCGCATTCTTCCTGCACCCAGAGTCAATATTTCGCGACCATTTGAACACACAGGTGTTGACTACGCTGGACCCATCGAAGTTAAAGCTTGGAAAGGACGAGGTGCCAAGCGATTTAAAGGATATTTCGCAATATTTATTTGCCTTTCAACAAAGGCAATTCATCTTGAAGCCGTCACAGACCTTACAACACAAGCTTTTATTGCCGCATTCCGACGTTTTACATCGCGAAGAGGAATTTGTACAAATATATATAGTGATTGCGGTACCAATTTTAAAGGTGCAAGTACGGAACTGCAAAAAATGATAAACGAAGCTTAGCATAGTTACAACGAGATTGCTGAATCATTGAGCAAATTGGGTACTAAATGGAACTTCATTCCTCCAGCTTCTCCTCACTTCGGAGGCTTATGGGAAGCTGGAGTGAAATCGGTTAAATACCATTTGAAGAGAATTGCTCTAAACCAAGCTCTGACGTTTGAGGAGCTCAGTACGCTTCTAGCTCAAATAGAAGCTTGTTTAAACTCGAGACCCCTCTGCCCGTTAACAGACAGTTTGGATGATTTTAATGTTTTAACACCAGCTCATTTTCTAATCGGCACATCTGCACATATAGTTCCAGAAGGGAATAAAACTATAGAAAGAATTGGTTACCTAGACAGATGGAAACGTCTTCAAGCATCGCTACAGACCTTCTGGAAGGAACGGAGCGGCGAATATCTTACAAGGCTTCAAAATCGGCCGAAGTGGCTGAAAACCGAAAAACAACCAAGTATCGGAGATCTCGTGTTACTAAAAGATGAACGACTTCCACCATCGAAATGATCGATGGCAAGAATTATCGAAACATATCCAGGACAAGATGATCTCATCTGCGTAGTAAAGGTGCGAACACAAAACTCAGAATTTAAAAGGCCTATCACCAAAATATGTCCGCTACCATCCAACGATACCAATGGAGAAAAGACACTAATTTAAAACCCAAAGAACGTTCATTTAAAAACACCCACACCCACACACACCCACACACACACACACACACACACACACACACACACACACACGCTCAAATACCATAATCGTAAAACAATTTAAAAATTAATAGAGTCCACAAGCTAACCAAATTCTCATTAAAAATTAAAATATAAAAATTAAATTTCATCTATGGAATACTCGCTCATCAAATTAAAGATAGAAAGGCTACTATAATTGAAACCCACTCACACACACATACACATATACACACCCGTGCGTACACACACACCCACACCCACTCACACACACATACACATATACACACCCGTACACACACACACCCACACACACATACACACACATACACACATTATTAAATGCACATAATCAAAAAATACATATAACACGTACTTAATCAAACCACACAAACCCATAATCTATTATATAATCAAATATACACAACATATACACACCTAATCAAACATATATCCCACACATACAAATATAATCAAACATATACCACACATACACATTTATATACACCTACACATATCAAATTGTATAAACATATACAAATTTCAACCATTTAAAATTTCGAAAGAAGAGCTAATATTATAATGTTCGTCAAGAACTTTAATTAAAATTTCAATAAAACACCTAAATTGAAAACAAGATTAAACTTTCAAAAAAAAACAGCTAAAACTGAATTGGAACTAAATTAAAAATGTCAAACAAAACCTAAAATAAAATTGGAATAAAATCTTATAATCTAAAAAGAAAAAATAGTAACAAAAAAAATAAAAACACTACGTAAAAAAAAAAAAATTTTAAAATCTTAAATAATAAAATGAATTCAAAACAATCGAAAACTCACATGAAACATGAAATTTAATATGCCATAGGTGGCAACTATATTCATTAATCTGAAAAAAAAAAAATAATAAAATAAATTAATAAAGTACCCACACAATTAAATTAAATTAAATACCTACTTACCTAAAAACCAAATCCCATCTTGAAAGAAAACAAAAAAAACAGAAAATAAAAAGGAATATCATTAATGAATTTAAGAAAAATCATTCAAGTTAAATTCTAAACAGCACATCAATAACATACTACATATCATCAATTAATACACATCTTGATTAACTACTTCTAAATTACAAAAACAACACTATAACAAATAATATACATATGAATAAACTAAAACTACACAAAAGGTTACAATCAACACATAAAATCACTAAATTTTCAATAAATAAAATCATATTAAATATACACATTTAGCACTACAACACAATTAATATTCATTAAAACTATTAAAACGAATCGCGAAAATTAAAACAAAACAAAATATACGCCCGCCATTTATCATAAGAGTACAATATGTAAAACGGGAACAACAAACAACATTAAGTTGAATGAGGTTGAGAGTTCGAGACTCGAGACTCGAACTTTCATCAACAAGAAAACTTAAGGATGCGCGTCGACGATCGTTAGTTATTCATCTCCCACATAGATGGCGCTAATAACATAATTTAAGTTGCATGTTGAATTTTATAAATAATTTTTTTTTGTTATACAAATTTACTAATCAAAATTCTCTATTTCATGTGAGAGACCCAATAATATGAAGGAAAGTTACCAGATCGTTTACCTTGTGCACTGTGGGGGGAGAATGTTGAATGCAGCCAATGAACATTGGCGTCAATAAACGCGCCGCTCCAGCCGCCGATATAAACAAAATCTAGTACCTGATTGTACATAAATGTGAAGGTGAAGTCAAGGTGGAAAAAGAAGAAAATAAAATACTTACATTCAAACTTTCAAGGTGGTTGTTTCATTTTTTTATATACAGAGTTTTCCTTTGTTCTTTTTGGTTAAAAAAGATAATTTTTTGAGCGAACACCTCTCAAAAAGTAAATTTTGTTGACCACTGTTATCAGGCTCAACGGAATTTAAACTTCGCACTCTGACGCAAGATGAAGAGAAAGAATGTCTGGCTAATGCTGTTGACCACATGAATTCACGAAGGAATACATACGAACGTGATGAAGCAAAACTTAAGAAGAATAGGATTAAAAATATTAAATTTTTAATTTTGTTGAATTGAAAATATGCCTAAATGAAAAAAATTAAATCTACTTAAACCAGCTTTTTTTTATTACTATTTTTAATAAGATCAAATTTGGGAAAACCAAGAAGAAGTGTTTTTCTTGGAAAAAAGTACATTTATTATTTTTTTAATTACTCAAAGCTAAGAAGTTACATTTCAACATTCAGTTTTATTTTTTAAGTGAAAATACATAATAGCATTGAATAAAAAAAAATATACTAAATTGCATTCAATTTTCAAAAAAAATTAAAAGTATTTAAAAACTAGCTGCGCCACGACGAACCTTGTTATTAATGGATGCTATTTAAAACAGAGCGCAAGAGTCAAATCGACTTCAAATCATCTTCATTGCAGGATTTGTTGCAATACCGCTTGTTGCGAGGCAAGATGAGGTGGGTGAAGTGGAAGGGTAGGATAAGGATGAGGTAGGAAAAAGAGATAGGAAGATGTTAGGTGGGATTGTTGAGCTCCGTGGGACGCGGCCTGCTTGCAGTGCACGGCGTCAGCTCGTCGCACGGGGGGGGATCTTGCCCACGAAACTCAACCTCGCCTGCAAGCAAAAACATAAATCAGGGCAAGGAATAAGGAAAAGGTAAGGAAACATGAACGGACTGACTATAGGCACATCAGGGCACTGCGGATGTTAGTGCAGTGAGGCCATTACCCACCCTACCTTTAGGTGTCCGCGGCCAGTGTTGGACACCCCCAATATTGTTGGTCGATGATCGGGTTCAGGTCACCTCAGACCAACGTCCACTCCGCTACCCTCGACACCCCTGAAAAGAAACTTAAATTCTCATTGTTCCGCTGGGGCGAAACAAGAAAAAACTTTTTATTTCTTTTACCGGCGTTTCTGTCAGAAGTTTTATTATTCACATGACAAAACAATAATTTTCCAAAATTTTAATCAGCCTTAAATTAACAGAATAAGGAACAAAAGATTTAACAAAAATTAAAACAATAAATCAAAAAAAATGGTAACAAAAAAACCACGGTCGGTAGTCGCGCGTATTTTCTACTTTTCTACCTTTCCGTAGAGACCAACACAGGCAAAAAAATGGTATTCGGATGATGTATTGTACCTCTAACAGGAACACATCATCCGATCCACCTACCCATACAGTGTATCCCCTTGAACACAATGAGATGCAGCTGTAGCTAAAAAAAATCGCTGTAGTATAAGCAGTCAATAAAAACGCTCACTAATGTAGCAAAGGACGTCTACAATGATGTAGCGCGGCTGTTCATGTTCGGGCATGTTCAACGTATATGAAATTTATATTTGAACTGAATTTGTATGATAGCGTACTATAAAAAAGTTACAAAACCAGAAAAAATTCTCAAATGCATTGAACGTTTGTAATGCTTCTTTATCTTAGGCTGAGGTAAGCTCGCCGGACTCCAGGGTCGTCTCGAGAAAGCACGAAACTCGAGTATAGAGAGTTGACCAAACTACTCCTTTCCAAATAAAAAGAATTAGGTTTTATATTTTTTTGATTTTATTTTTTCTAATCCAATAAAGCGGCAAGCAATAGGATACCTATCGATAATAATACCTAGTATATACTAACTTAATTCTACGGTCAAGAGCCCATCGACACCGGAAGGGTGAAGGGGAATTACTTAATAATACGGCAAGTGCCCGTCGACACCGGAAGGGCGAAGGGGAATTACTTAATGATACGGCAAGTGCCCGTCGACACCGGAAGGGTGAAGGGGAATTACTTAATGATACGGCAAGTGCCCGTCGACACCGGAGGGGTGAAGGGGAATACTTAATGATACGGCAGGTGCCCGTCGACACCGGAAGGGTGAAGGGGAATAATACAATAATTTGTTGTTACTACACAGCACGCTATGGAGCAACGGCCCATCGACTCTTAATAGAGAAGGGGAATATCGGGGGAAACTTGCGCTTCAGAATATAAAGCCCAAAACCTTTAATAAACTTCGGCGAGCAAGCTTACTCTTTCTTCGGATTTCTTGGGTCCATAAGCCAATTCTCCTGCAGGAACCAAATGTGAACTCTATAATGACGAACAACAATATCGCATGTATTTTGTTTTTGTATTTCGGCTGCATGTTGGTGTCACTTATTTCACTTGGTGGGTATGCAGATGGCGGTTGATTGGTGTCGGTCGGTAGATGGAGGTTGATTGGTGTCGGTCGGTAGTAGGAGTGTGACGCTTCGTTACACATCCCCCTTCCTTTTTGAGACGAGAACCTTCTCGTCTTGAAGGTTTCCTGGTATATAAAAAAAACGGTAAGTATATTAATTATTAATAATATATGTAGTTATATATATATTTTTTTTTTCTAAATAATTTTACAAAAAAGGTTCAGTCCTTATTAAAAAATAAAAATAATAATTAACAATTTATAATAAAAAAAACTTATGTCATCAATTCGGTACGTTGATTGTTTTATTTTTTTGGTCCCTGAAGTTTAGGGAAGCTCTCGTTCCTTTTCGGTTCATGAGCACCATTACTGGACCCCAGGGGCGGTGGATCATAAACCTTCTTTGGTGATTCCTTCCCGATAGTTGGATCCCCTCGAAAGGATTACTTGGACTCGGGCCAGTTCCTTCGGTTATGGCACAACATGCCATGGCTTGGCGACTGGTACTGGGTTGGTGTTGGTCCGCAATGGTTGCATCCGGTCGGTTTGTGACAATGACTTTAACAGTCGATCGGTCGGCCACTTTGTCCATCTTCCATTTCTCCTTGTAGGCTCGGAGGGCCTGGTCCCGCTGCTCCCGGACGTTTGCCATGGTGGAGCTCACCGGAGATTTTGGCACGATGGGTTGGGCTGCTGCAATATGGTGTCTCTCCTTTCTGACCGCTCGTATTGTCAGCGGTTCCTCCAGTCGGGGAGGTGCCAGGATCGGTCTTGGCCGATTGGGTACCCTTTTACAAGGATCCAATCCTTGGACCTCTCTCTCCGCTGGGTCTAGGCGGCGGTTGATCCTATTTTTTTGGTCCATCCTGATTGCTGGTTGACTTGGTTGGCGAGGTTGGCTTAAAGCTGGTGATGGTCTGTTCGGCTCGGTGGTCGGTTGCTGAATGATTTCAGACAAATTCGATGAGCTATGAGGGTTTTTAGAGGGGTGATTATTCCGGTTTTTAGAAGTTCGTTGACTTCGTCGTCTATAACCTTTTGCAGGGCCGGGTTGCGAGGAAAATACCGTTGTTTAAACGGTTTGTTGGTTGTAAGTTCGATTCGGTGGGGAGGAACGGTTGATACATTGTTAATTCTATCGAACTTCGGTAATTCTTGATCAAGGAAGGTATGGAGTTGTTGTTGCTGATTTGTGTTTAAGTGGGTTAAGGCGTGACACTGCTTACGTGGCGTCGGAGGCTGGGTATTGGAACTTGCAACGGATTTGCCGCTAACCGTAATTTGCAAGTTGGCTTGATTCATAAAGTCCATCCCAAGTATGGCATCCTCGACGAGTGACGGTAGATAAGTCGCAGTCCCGTGGACTTCTACGTTTCCGATCATTAGGGTCACGTTGAAGTGTTCGGAAGTGCCAACAGCTTTTCCATCGGCCAGATGATGGATCGTCTGAGGTTGACTCGTCATGGGTAGTCCCCAATTTCTGAAGACTGTCCTTATTCCTGGTCCAATGAAAGTCTTCGTGGATCCCGTGTCTACTAAAGCTTGATAGGTGTGTTCTCCTATTCGCATCGGAATATAACATCGGGGATCGTGGCGTGGCGGTGTGTTTACGACTGAGCATGAGTTGCGTTGGCACGGGCAGTCTTTTGTTAAACGTCCGTCTTCTCCGCAAAATGAGCAAAACAGTCGGAATGGACGATGACACGTCTCTTTTCGGTGACCCCTCTGTTTGCAGTTCCAGCAGTGTGTCTCCCGATTGTACGGTACGGTCGGCGGAAGGGTTCGAGGAGAGGCTGCGACAGGGTTTGCGGTTACGGTCGGAGGGCAGCTGTTTCTTTCTTCTTTCTTTACGGCTTCCAATTCTTCTGCCAGAGTCATGAGTTCGTTTAGATTTTCGAAATCTCGTCGGCGGATATAAAGGCGATATTCAGGGCGCATGTTATCAAATATTCGGTCGACATGTTCATTAATTTTCATCCGAGGGTGTTGGCGGATCAGGTATTGCATGGCCAGAATATATTCCTTCGCGTTCTCTCGTGGGCCTTGACGCTTGCGCATTATTTCCTCCTCTAATTTGACGAGATATCGTGCTGGCAGAAAGTTTTGAACGAATGATTCTCGGAAATCTTCCCATTTAGTGAATCCATCACTGTAGATGCGGAGCCATTCCAGTGCCTTACCCCGTAATAACTCTGGTAATGTTCGCAACATGTCGTCGGGCGGTATATTATAGCATCGAGTCAGCTCGGCAACTCGCTTGAGGAATTCCAAAGGGTTTCCTGAAGCGTCGAATTTTAGTCCCCATTTACGCACTATGTTCGTTATTTCTGCTTCATAGCTTAGGGGCAGTCGGTGTGGAGTGTGACTCATGAATGAGTTGAAACGTGCTGGCGCGTCTCCGGAGTGCTCTGGTCGTGGCTGATTCATCGGTGCTGGATTTGCTATACGAGGTTGTTCGTTATCGCGGTGTGCAGCATTCAAATTAGGGACATGAAAGGTAGTCTCCTCATATAATGATGTTTTCTGCTTGGTGATCGGGTCAGGAGCGGTATTCTTAGGGTGTTTATCGGCGTCGTCATCCAAGGCGGCATTTACTCTTTTCTCGGCTACCTCTGCCCATTGGGCACACAGGTTTTGTGTAGAAGCGTGTGCACGTACCTGTTTGAGATGATCGCTTAAACGCTGGCGGAGGACTTGCATGTTACCCTCGGTTTCTATATTCCGCGCGGTGAGCATTTCTATAAGTTCGTTTTTCTTGAGCATGTATATGAAGCTGAGGCTCCTGAACGGATTGATTTCGTCCATGGCAGTGTTGGTCGGCGTGTTGGTGATCGGCGGCGGTTGGTGAACGGTGGTCAGTGAAGGGTGGTCGGTAGTCGGTGGTCGGTGAACGGTTAACGGTGGTCGGTAGTCGGCGGCGGTAATCGGTGGTCGGTAGTCGGCGGTCGGTGGTCGGTGGTCGGTGGTCGGTGGTCGGTGGCAGTAATCGGCGGTCGGTAGTCGGCGGTCGGTGATCGGCGGTCGGTAGTCGGGTGGAAAACCTCTAGGAATTCTTTACGGTGGGCGGATCGGTCGGAGTTTGGATGAATTCTCTAAAGGTCCCTGCTCGGGCGCCAATTTGTGATGCTTCTTTATCTTAGGCTGAGGTAAGCTCGCCGGACTCCAGGGTCGTCTCGAGAAAGCACGAAACTCGAGTATAGAGAGTTGACCAAACTACTCCTTTCCAAATAAAAAGAATTAGGTTTTATATTTTTTTGATTTTATTTTTTCTAATCCAATAAAGCGGCTTAAGCAATAGGATACCTATCGATAATAATACCTAGTATATACTAACTTAATTCTACGGTCAAGAGCCCATCGACACCGGAAGGGTGAAGGGGAATTACTTAATAATACGGCAAGTGCCCGTCGACACCGGAAGGGTGAAGGGGAATTACTTAATGATACGGCAAGTGCCCGTGGACACCGGAAGGGTGAAGGGGAATTGCTTAATGATACGGCAAGTGCCCGTCGACACCGGAAGGGTGAAGGGGAATTTACTTAATGATACGGCAAGTGCCCGTCGACACCGGAAGGGTGAAGGGGAATTTACTTAATGATACGGCAAGTGCCCGTCGACACCGGAGGGGTGAAGGGGAATACTTAATGATACGGCAGGTGCCCGTCGACACCGGGAGGGTGAAGGGGAACAATACAATAATTTGTTGTTACTACACAGCACGCTATGGAGCAACGGCCCATCGACTCTTAATAGAGAAGGGGAATATCGGGGGAAACTTGCGCTTCAGAATATAAAGCCCAAAACCTTTAATAAACTTCGGCGAGCAAGCTTACTCTTTCTTCGGATTTCTTGGGTCCATAAGCCAATTCTCCTGCAGGAACCAAATGTGAACTCTATAATGACGAACAACAATATCGCATGTATTTTGTTTTTGTATTTCGGCTGCATGTTGGTGTCACTTATTTCACTTGGTGGGTATGCAGATGGCGGTTGATTGGTGTCGGTCGGTAGATGGAGGTTGATTGGTGTCGGTCGGTAGTAGGAGTGTGACGCTTCGTTACACGTTCCCAAAAAAAAAGTGAAAAGTCAAAAAATGAAATGGGTTTCCCCCATCTGTCATCTCAAATGCAGCTTGTAGCTCCGCCAAAAGTTAAAGTTGAGTCAACTTTCGCTGCAGATAATTTTCTTACTACAGCTACAGCTTCTCATTGTGTCGATGTATAGTATTCTCGTATCTTTTAACTTTGACAGTGCTACAGGCATCAGCTGCAGCTACACCACTGTGTTCAGCCGGTATACCTCAACCAACATTTTCACACTCAAATAGTGGGAGACCACGCAGGTATTAGTACACTTCCAACAGAATAGGGGTATCAGTGTCCCAAGAACCAAGGGTGCGTTCCAAAATTGCGAGGACCAACAACGAGGCAATTGAAAGCTACGTAAACAAAACAACATACAACAACATTTGGGTAAGTATGAACTTTATTTTCTTGATAATAAATCTTATTTTGGTTTATTCTTTTATTTTTTTATTTAGGATTGAGGATGCGGTTCCTGACCAGGCGTCCACAACACGCTTCGTTTTGATTTGTTACTGAAAAAAAAACAATTAGTGCTTTCAAAGTTTGTGGTTTATGTTAAACTTACTTTGAAGTAGTCTTGCCATTATGAGCCTTCTGGTGAACGAACACGAAAATTGAGGCAAGCCGTTTGTGGCATTTTTATGGGAGGCAAATTCCAAAATCCCAATCGGACCATGTCAAAAATGGACAATTTCCCATTGTATTATTTTTGGACATCTTCGGCAGGTGAAGGTTGCGGGTTCTCAATTCTTGGAACATCATTAGGGTAGTTTCTAGGGGAATTTCTGTGTCGACGATCTTCTATGTGATTCCAGTTAGCTGTGTTCAGAATGCACTTTGTTTTGGTGATTCGATAGGCATTATTTATTTATGGAATTCAGCTTCTATTTTTTCAGTCTATAAGTTTACCAACATTTCTGGAAATTCTAAAATAGTATATACGAAAATGATGAGGTTTTCAATATTTAGAAGGCTTACCAATGATTTCCGATTTCCGCCATTTAGAAGGTGTTCTACCAATGGGTTGCTTCAAAGTCGACATTCAGTTCATCATCTACGTGGTCTGTGTCGGCCTAAGCGGCCACAGTAACCGCTGTCTCGGTGAGCTCAGTGTCCCGCTGTCATTTAGTGAGACAGTTGCACTCTATGAAAACATAAAATGTTGCTTTAGTTGCAGCTGCAAGATTAGTTTTTTTGGTCTTTTTGCATCATATTTCTTGGCGGCTGATGAATAGGCGGAGGACGTTGGAAATTCTAAAGAACCATAGAATTTTAAATATCCTAGTTTAGATTACTCGTAAGTAAATGAATTAATTTACCTGATTTGCCTGCATACTCTACCGTTGCTGCTGTTGAGTCGTTCCAAAACTTGGCGGGCGACTATTAATGTCAAAGCTTTCACGTGAAACATTGACTTCAATTTCACAAAGTCACACAAAGTCGATGACATAGCTGAGGATGCTCGCTAATTTGGAATTGAATTCGTAGCTCTGGTGGTGTTGTTGCTGCTGCTGTTGTTGCATTGAAGCATCTGACTATTGGCAGCGACGGTGACACCTCCAACGTCAACGCCTGCACCCACCATAGCCGATCATGATACAGCAGCAATTGAGTGTAGAATAACTATTTACAAATAAGGGCCAACGTCTGTGCTTAAAACAATGATATTAAGAGAAATATAATATAAAACAGACTCACCTGGGAATCAGCGCTCTTGTTTTGAGCAAATCTTCTTAATTTCTTGAGAGAAGTTGCTTTCTGTATCATGTTTTGCAATCGGCAGCACCCGAAATGAAAACACTAAGTAGACGCCAAAAAAGTCGATTATTATTCTTATACACATCTCCTTGACTGAGATTTAACTTACTTTTTTAAAATACTTATGTATTAAGGTAAGAATTCGTTATAGTAAACATTTTTCCGTATTATTTGGCGTTAGTCAAGTATATTATTGAAATAATGCATTGCTGAAACAAAGTAACTAAAATATTTTTTTTGTTTACGAGATTCTTTTTTTTAAACGTACCTACTCGAACTCCGAGTAGAATAAGTCTCATTGTTTTCGTCTGGTTTCTGGTCTATAGTTTTATCAATTAAATGCACTTCTAGCTTTTGATTATTAAGGTTTTTGATCTGAAAAGATATAGATTCTGTTAAATATTTAGACAAAACAAAAAAATTTACAAAAACTTACTTGTAGAATCTCAAATTGAATGTTTTGTTTTTGAAATCGAAATTGTGAAACTGTCATTTTTGACAAGAATTCCATAATTTGTTCTTGTAATGCTGTCATCGAGTACCTAACAAGTTCCAACGGAAATCAAGCCCTTAACACTTCCGTCATTTTAGCAGAATAGATTTCTTTCTTTCTAAAGAAAGAGACAACTATTCTTTTAGATTACGTGCGCATGGTTCTGATCATTCACTTTTTGTTAAAAGTTATGGAGATTTGGCGCCAAAACTTTGCTAAATATCTTTGATTTTAATTATAAAAAGTGAAATTCAAGCTAAAGTTTTATTTCGTTGCTCAAAGCAAACTATCAATTTCTCATTATATGAATATACCAATAGCATGAATTAATTTATCATTTATTAAACTTATTAATATATTGTTATCCTTTTAGGAAAAAACATTAAGTTTTTTAACTCAACAGAAAGGATTGTTGAGTGAAATAGCTATAACTCCAGCCTATGAACTTGGTGGTAGCACACACAAGTTGTTGTTGTTTCATTCTAAATTTTCAATTGTAAATTCGGCAAGCAGCTGCCTTAACCTGCGAGTATAAAATTTCATACAAAACCCCTTAGAAAGGATTGTTCTTTATTGGAGTTATCTGGTGCATACTTAATTTTATCATTTGGAGTTTTATTTGTGCTGGGAGCAACATTATTTTATTTCTATTGTTCGATTTTCCGTCAATTAATCATGCCAATCACCATGGACCGAGGAAAAGTTCGTAATTGCACTTTGTCGAGTTGTACCAGGCCAGATGATGATTTTATGGTGGCTTGCGAAAAGTGCAAACGCCTGTGGTACTATGACTGTCATAGTTTTGATGCCGAAAAATACGACACGTTAACCCCATGGTTTTGTGAGGAGAACGATTGTGTTTTTCGGGAAGACAGCTCTTCTCCAGATGAACATTTGAAAAGCAAAGATTCTTTGGCTGCATTAGCAGCAGATGATGGAGTTGATCAAAATGTTGATTTAATAATTGAAGCTGCTGCAGTGGCGCAGGCTGCTGTAGCCCAAAGAGACAAGGAGCTAATGGATCTGCGAGCTGAGCTTGCGGAGACGAAGTTGAAACTATACAAGGTTTCTATGGGTAAGGAACAATTACTTCCCTCCTGCACCAAAGCTCCAATTCTCAATTCAAAGGCTATGAATCCAGCTAAGCTGGAAATCATAAGGAAAATTCAAGCTTACCATCAGGCACTGTTGAGCAGTACCCTGAAACAAAATGATCAACGTCCAAGTCAGTCTACTCCGTTTCGAGAGCTTCCCGAAAAGTATTCAGAAGCTCGTATTAGTTCCTTCCAAGACTCAGATATGGCAACGCTTCTTAATCGTAACAACGTGCAAGAGTTACCATACTTCTCAGGCGAGAACAAAAGAGAATGGCCCTATTTTGAGGAGGTACACAAGTCAACAACAATTGAGGGGAGGTTCAGCGAGAAAGAAAACGTCGCTCGTTTGCGTAAAGCGTTGAAGGGCGAGGCATATCATATGGTGAGTGATCGCCTGAAATATTCTTCAGACGCTGGAGCGTCTTGGACGTTCGGACGTACTCGTTCATTACTTAACGACTACGTCCGAGCACTTGCTGCAAGTGCAATAAAAACCAGCATACATTATTTCAATGTGAAGAGTTTTTGGCGTTGACACCAGTTCAAAGGCAAACGTTTGCTCAAGAAAGGTCTATTTGTTTTACTTGTTTGAACCCGTCTCGACACAAGTGGAAAGCGTGTGCAAAAAAACGTTCATGTGGTACAGATGGTTGCAGTGAACGTCATCAACCCTTGTTGCACACGACAGAAAACACCAACAAGGTGGAATTGAATGCATCAGCAGTGCTGTTCGTGCCGCAACCACATGTTCACTCTTCTCACGTTGGGGCTGACGTCTCCATAATGTTTAAGATAGTGCCGATACGGATCTATGGCAATGGAGACTTGTTTGCGGACACTTATGCCTTCTTGGATGACGGGTCTTCGCTGTCTATGATTGATGAGGAATTGTTTAATGAACTTGGGTTGTATGGGCAATCTGAAAAACTAACATTGCAATGGACAAAAGGTGTTTTTCGTGTCGAGGATTGCAAGAAAACTACCTTTTCGGTTTCTGGAAAAAACACTCGTAACAGGTATGTTTTGCAGAACGTATACACCATCAAGAACTTAGGTTTGGCTAGCCAGTCTGTCGATGTCAGGCATTTGAAAAGTTTGTGCCCTCATCTCCGTGGTCTCCCACTCGTTGACTTGGTGGACGCTCGACCAAAAATCTTACTTGGTCTGGATCGGGCGAAATTTCTTTTAGGGCGTGGCCAATGGAATGGCAAGGATGAGGAACCACACGCGTTAAAGACACTTTTAGGTTGGATAGTGTATGGTAAATCAGCTCCTTCAATGAATGTGTCTTGCTTGAATCCGGCATCGAAACCATCTGAGAAGCTAATGTACCACGAAGCCATTAAGGAAGAAGTAGACCTGCACGAGCTCGTTCGACATCATTTCACCACGGAGGAATTTGGGGTTATGCCTCCAAAAGGTGAACTTGCTAGCCGAGAAGTAAGTCGTTCCTTCGATATTATGGAACGGTCCCTAAAACTTGTGGGTAGACAATACGAGATTGGTCTGTTGTGGTCTTCAGATGATGTCAAACTTCCCGATAGTTATAGTATGGCTTTCAAAGGCCTTATTGCCTTAGAAAAGTCTTTAAAGAAGAAGCCTCAACTTTTGGAGTGGCAGAATCACTATTTTCGGGATTTGATTTCAAAAGGCTATGCCAGAATCACATCGCAAGACGAGTTGGAAAGGGATTGCCCAAGGGTTTGGTATGCACCAACGTTCATCATCATTAACCCGAACAAGTTTCCGCCAAAGCCAAGATGTGTGACAGACGTGGCGGCTCAGGTCAACGGAGTCTCTCTGAATTTTTATTTGCTGAAGGGACCGGACAATCTAGTTCCACTTCATGCGGGTTTGTTCAAGTTCCGCGAGCGTCAAGTAGCTGTGAATGGTGATGTCAGAGAGATGTTTCACAGGATTCGCATTAAGTCTGAAGATCAGCAATGCCAATGCATTCTATGGAGGGACGGAATAACAACTAGGCAGCCAACGGTGTATATCATGCAAGTAATGATGTTTGGCCCAAGGTGCTCTCCGTCATGCGCGCAGTACGTCAAGAATCATCATGCCACCCTTTTCAAAGATGAGTGCCCCGAAGCTGTAGATGGGCTAACGAAGCGCACCTATGTCGATGACTATTTTAATAGCCACAACTCAGTCCAAGACGCCGTCAAGGTTACCAGAGATCTTCTCCAAATTTGTCATTCGATGAATTTCGATCTAGTTGGGTTACAGTCAAACAGCCAGGACTTTATGCATCAGATGCCGGAGGCTAATGTCAACTCCAAGTTGGTATGTATTAATCCTAATGAAAGCGAAAATTGGTTTCCAAAATTTTAGGAATATATTGGCACCCCATCTCTGATAACTTTGCATTCAAGATTTCATATGATGAAGTCCTAAAAGAAATGTTGGCCGAAGATGTAATTGTTACCAAAAGAAAAATGCTCAAAACAATTATGAAGATTTTTGATCGTCTAGGACTGATCTCACAGTTCATAATTCGTGGACATATAATATTGCAAGAAGTATGGAGAGAAGGTTTCGAGTGGGACGAGCCGGTGTCATCTCATTTAAGTAGTGCGTGGCTAGAATTTATCAAAGCTTTAAAACATGTTGAAGATATCAAGATTCCTCGCCGTTATTCATTGAAAAACCTGGATGATTGCAAAGTTAGCTTGATTGTGTTTGTAGATGCGTCGGAAAAGGAATTTCCTGGTGTGGCGTATTTGCGTTTTGCTTGCAATGATGAGATTGAAGTAACGCAAGTTATGGCGAAGGCTAGGGTCGCGCCTGTCAAGCAACTATCCCTTCCCCGCTTAGAGTTGCAAGCCGCTGTACTAGGCGTTTGATTAGCAGCTACAATGAAGGCGTCACACACTATTAGAATTGATGACACTATTTTTTTGTCGGACTCGAGAACAGTGCTGGCTTGGATCAACTCCTCTAATTATAAATTACCCTCTTTCGTGGCTTCAAGAATAGGTGAGATTTAGGACTCTACTTCACCTCGTGAATGGTTTTACGTTCCATCGATGATGTGGCTGATGATGGCACGAAAAGTTTCGACAGTTCGATGGGAAATCAAAACACGCGTTGGTTCAAAGGTCCTGAATTTTTAAAACGTCCTTTTAATGATTGGCCCGTTACTACTTGCATTGAAAAGGTAGATACTAAGACATGTAAAATTTTTCTTCATGATTCTCATAAGCAAAAATATTATTACGGTGCGTTTGAGTTTTTATCAGCTAGATTTCAAGCAAGATGGGCTTCATCTGTTCGAGCTATAGCGTTTTTGCTTCGATTAAAACACATCCTTCAGAGCAGGCCCACCGATAAAGAGATTTACATTACACCTGTGGAGTTCAGCAAAGCCGAAGAATGGATGTTTCGGAAAATACATGAAGAGTCTTTTGCAAACGATATAGCTTCATTGAGATCCATAGGTAAGGTCAGTTCGTCGAGTTCAATACTGAGCCTTTCACCGTTCCTTGGCGAAGACGAAACGTTGCGACTAAGTTCAAGAGCACAAAGGGTCAACTCTTCCTACTCATCCTGAAATCCAGCGATACTTCCGAACAGGCATCCTTTGGTTGATCTTTTTATCGAATAACTTCATCAGAAAAATTCTCACATAGGAACTGCTACGGTAATCTCTGATATTCGACAATCCGCCTGGATTATAAGCATACGTGGAGTTGTTGAGAGAGTTCGAAAAGGCTGTTTTATGTGCAAATATCTCAGGGCTAAACCGATTATGCCAATAATGGGTCAACTACCTGAAGCTCGCTTGGCCTTTGATTGCAGACCTTTCACTCATGTTGGAGTAGATTGCTTCGGTCCTATGTTGGTGAAATTTGGCCGAGGAACAGTTAAACGGTAACGGGATGATATTTACTTGCCTAATATTCAGAGCGGTGCAAATAGAGCTGTTGAATGATTTAAGTTTAGACCAGTGCACCATGGCTGTCAGACGTTTCATAATCAACCGTGTTGTAACAAGATGTTTCTACAGTGACAATGGCCTTAACTTCGTCGGAACAAAGAGGTTATTGGAAAAAGATGGGAAGGAGATGGAGGCTTGCCTCTGCGAGTACTCGTCAAGGTATGAGGGCATCTTATGGAGCTGTATACCTGCTTATTCTCCGTGGATGGGAGGAGCTTGGAAGCGTCTCATTCAATCCGTCAAAAGGAGCATCAACTTTGTTCTTAAGGGTATCGTTCCTACGGAGGATGTCTTAAGGAATACTCTTACAGAGGCACAGGGCCAAATAAATAGACACCCACTCACTCACATCCCGGTTGACCCTAAAGATCCCAAGCCTTTAACTCCAAATTCAATGCTTTTCGGAGAAGACAATCGAGATGTTACAGCACCTGGAGTTTTTTTCGAAAGCGATGCTTGGAGTAAGCTGCATAGCCGTCGATCTCACACTTGATGGCCGAACTTACAAGAAGATGGTATAAAGAATATTTGCCTACGTCCTCGTTTTTTTTTACAATATATCATCAATTCAATATCAATTAGTCTCTCGACTAATTTCTTACAATACGGTTGTGTTTTTTTCTTTCTCTTTCTGAAAATGAATAATTCCAAATGCTATAAGTGTTTAAAAGTAATTACTGAATTGACTTTTGTTTCGTGTGAAATATGTGGACTGGATTCACATTTAGAATGTTCTAAAATCAGCAAAAAAGACTTTAAAGTTATAAACTCTTATAAGAATTTATTTTTTAAGTGTGAAATATGCGCTCATATTCAATTGCAAAATTGTATAAAAAAAGTAAGAGAACTTTCAATTCTATTAAATAACTCTCCCAATAATTCTCTGAGTGCACTTGCAATAACATCCATCACTACTAACACATCTAATTTAAATGCAAGTCGCAATATTCGTGGCACTACTCGAGCACAGAGAATACCGATAGTTAATGATAATAAAAAACGGCTCTCCACCTCTGTTGATAGAAGAGTTGCATTGAAGGGTTCATCAACTCCTCTTGATCGTGTCTCTTTAAAGCATAGAAGAGTTTCTATAACTGACTGTCTTTCTTCTGAAAATTCGAATGACATCGCAAAACAAACAAAAGCATCATCATCTTCTTCTATCAAAGTTGATGGTAATCCCAATGCTTCCATTAACATGGTGTCTCCTTTACTCTCGTTGGATGGATGTGGCGATGACTCTGAAGTAAATTCTAGTAAAAGCGCTGATGTGATCATTTCGAATGTTGACACCATCGAAGCTGTCGCTACTGGCTCTAATGATATTGCTGTTGATGCCCATAATGTTGAATTTGCTAAAAATGTTGCTGCTGCTGCTGGTAACTTTGATGACGTTGCTGCTGGTGTTGTTGTTGATGTTGCTGACAATTTTGCTGCTGCTGATTCCAATAGCGATAATGTTGCTGGTTCTTCTACCCAAACTACTAAAGATGCTGGCATCAATGTTGATGTTGCTGGTTTTCCTTCTCAAATTGTTTATGAACTGTCAAAGTCAACAGCTGTTCCTCCTCAGGATTCTTTGGATGCTCATAATTTGGATAAACAAATTCCATTTTCTCACGTTCATAACAAAAAGAGTAAACATAAACAGCTGTTTGGCAGTGATGCTGATGCTATAAATGCTCTCCCATCCATACCCCGACGGCGTTTTATACACATCTCTCGATTAAATAAGACGGTTACCGAAGAGTGTGTTATAAATTACACTGCGCGTCGACTGAACCTGCCTAAGACAAGTTTTGTTTGCTCTAAATTAGTGAAAAAAGATGCAGACATTTCATCTCTTCATTTTATTAATTTTAAACTGGGTGTTCCTGCTGGATCACTTAATGATGCTCTTAATACATCTATCTGGCCTGTTGGAGTCCAGATTAAGCAGTTTATAAGTCGTCCAAAAAACGAATTGCACCCAAATCAACAAAATTCTCAGACGTAAACAAAACATGTATTGCTGCTCCTTTTAATGAATGCTTTACGATTTTTTACCATAATATTGGAGGTATGAGAACAAAATCGAATGATTTTTTTATTTATGTTGCTGATTGTTGTTATCATATTATCGCTCTAACCGAGACATGGTTAAATGATAGTTTTCTTTCAACCGAATTTTTCACATCTGATTATAATGTTTTCCAAAAGATCGCTGCTCCGTACAGACGGGTTTAAATAGAGGAGGAGGTGTTTTATTTGCTATTCGATCTGAATATAGAAGTAGAGAAATTATTTTATCTGATACTAATATTGAACAAATGTGTGTATGTGTAGATTTATCTATTTTATCTTATAAAAATATTCATATTTATTTTTTTGTTTCATACATTCCTCCATTATCTCAATGTTCAGTTTATGATGCTCACATAAAAAATATTAATGATATTGCAAAAAATGTAGATGAAAATTGTTATATTGTTATTCTTGGAGATTTTAATTTACCTAATGTAAAATGGTTATTTTCAAATGATGAAAAACAAATTTTTCCTTATAACTTGTGTAAAGATTTTGAGTATAATTTAATAGATAGTTTAACAGCTTTGAATTTGCATCAAATTAATATAATTTGTAATTCTATTGGACATATTTTAGATCTAGTTTTCATTGATAAAAATCTTGAAGTTCAATTAGATGTAGCTAGTTTTAAGTTAGCAGATGACAGTATACATCATAAAGCACTTGAGATTAAATTTAATTTTTCTGTTTTAATTGAATCTCAATTTGGTTCTAATGTAGTGATTAAACATGATTTTAAAAATGCTGATTTTGTTTCTATTAATAGATATTTTGAATCAGTAAATTGGGAAGTAATTTTAAATTGTAATAACTTAGAGACAGCTTTTACTATGTTTCGGGATATATTGGATCAGGCTGTCTTTAATTTTGTTCCCATAAAGAAATTTCAAAATTCAAAAAGACCGATATGGTTTAATAAAAGTTTATCAAGGCTTAAAAATGTTATGATTAAACTTCATAAAAAAAGTAAAATTTCTGTCTCTATTCGTGAACAATTTAATAGAACTAGGAAGGAGTATGAATTTTTAAAAAGATTTACTTATAAACAATATATTTGGTCTCTGGAGTCGAAAATAAAGAGTAATTCTAAAGTTTTTTGGTCATTTTTGAATACTAAAAGAAAATCAATTGGGATTCCATCTAGTGTATCTTACAATGGGGTCTTTTCAGAGAACTTAAGTAATATTTGTAAAAATTTTGCTTCATTTTTCCAATCAAATTTTGCTGACTTGGGAATAAATTATGACCAAGATTTTAATAATTTAAATTCCAATATAAATGGTGGCAGCCTTTGTTTATCGTTAGATGAAGTGTTGTCAGCCTTATCATCTCTGGACAATAGTTTCTCCGCTGCACCAGATAATATTCCCCCACTTCTTTTAAAATTTTGTAAATACAATTTAGCAGCCCGACTGTGTTATATTTTCAACATGTCTTTGCGACAAGGTATATTTTTAGATACATGGAAACATTCTCTTATTACTCCTCTGCATAAATCTGGATCTAAGGGATCTGTGGAAAATTATAGACCTATTGCTAAACTTCAGTTGATTCCAAAAGTATTTGAAGCAATTGTTAAAAATAAACTGTATAATTTAGTCAGAGAGAAAAAACTAAATGAGAGAGCCAAACTTCCTCGTCTCCGTCCCTTCGAAACCTCTTACTCTCATTTTTTATAGCGTGTTGAATTCGTATCGGTGTATACATGTTTCCACCGCGAAGAAGAGTACACAAAAAAACATGATTTCCGGGAAATCCCACATTTTTCATTTTTGTTTATTGATAGCCAAGAAGACTATGTTTTTTAAAGTCTCATTATAATGTTTGTAATTCTCATGAATTTCTTTCTTTAATTTTACTAACATCTTGTCGTTTTTATATCTACAAAAATACTCCTATAATTCAAATTAATTCTAGCAAAACATTTTTGTTTGTCAATAAATAACGGGAGAAGTTATACCGGTAGTTCGTGGTGAATTTGTTTTTCTCTAAGTTAGAGATAGATGGCATTAACAACCAAAACAAGAAAGTATGTGTGCAGTAAAGCAGCATTCACATGAGCGCGACCAACGAACGACGAATGAATTACAAAATGTGAGTTTATATACGTTTGAAGACATATTTCCACACAAATTCTTAACAAAACGATAACAATATAGTTTCTATTTGATTTATGATGCATACTTTTACTTTTCAATATCATATATGTATTAATAAATTTAAGAAAACAAATTTATTCGTAGCGAAAAAATTTTAGTTGATACGAACTGTCAAACTTTATTCGCGTTCCACATTATCCACACTCGCAACGAATATAATAATCGCGCGTACTTAACCTAAAAAAATCATTCTTGTTTTGGTTTCGGTTTTGAATGTCAAACTTTATTCGCGACGAACTCTCATGTGAAAGAAATGTCAAAATCGACGAATATTCGTTCATTCGTTGGTCGTTGGTCGTGCTCATGTGAAAAGTGCTTAAGAGTGTAACAAGGTTTAGGTATTTTAGACTAGACTTTATTTGTATATATGAACGAGTACATGTTTTTTATAAATGCAAACATCTATGAATAAGCCACAATGCACTTTCAGAAAATTGGCAACAGAAGTAACAAGTTGATAGTCTTTTTATTTAGTCTCTACTTAAATCACTTATTTTCAGCATTTTGGAAATGTCGTGAGTAATGTAAAGAAAATAAACAACGAGTACACACAAATAAATTAAATAGGAATGGGAAAAGAGATGAGTATATAGAAATGTTTTTAATGTTCCATGTTTACATTCTGTAACTCTCGTTTTCAATGTTCCTGAAACTCTCGCATCGACAAAATTAAGTCGATAAACTCTGAAAATTGAAACAAATCTGAGTTTTTTTTTGCATTTTTCAACAGTCTGAGCGAAAATTAAACGCATAAACGAAGCTAATAATAAAATTAATAGTTGTAGTGCTTTCAGAGTCTTATGTTTCTAAGGTGGTCGCCATTTTTCAAAGGTGGTCGCCATTTTTCAAAGGTGGTGAGCAGAGAGAAAAGAGAGAAAAGTTTACTCTTTCTCGTGGTGAGAATTGCGCACAAACTTGCATAAGTATTGGTTCCCCACATTTTTTTTATATGGAGTTAATACATATGCAAGTTGGTGGCCAAATCGCAGCTTGTAGGCAAAAAGAGAGCAACCGTCGAAGTTGGTTCTCTCTATTAGTTCTTTCTCGATGATTTAGTTCGAAATCATATTTCTCAGCATCAGCATGGCTTTATGTGTGGTAGATCGACAGCAACCAATTTATCAATATTTACGAATTATTGTCTTGGTTCCTTAGAAAATCGCTTGCAAGTCGACGTTATTTACACCGATTTTTCAAAGGCATTTGATCGTGTGCAACACAATATTCTTTTGAAAAAACTTGAGCTGCTAGGGTTTCACTCTGCTCTCCTTGACTGGATTAAAAGTTATTTGGTTGGGCGCAGTCAATATGTTAAAATTGGTGATGTTTTATCAAATAAAATAATAAACTTTTCAGGTGTTCCTCAAGGCAGCCACCTTGGGCCACTCCTTTTTATTCTTTTTATTAATGATTTGCCAAATTATATTTCTTATGCAAAATGTCTCTTATATGCCGATGATCTCAAGATTTTTAGCTGTGTAAGATCTCCATTAGATGCCAGTAAAATTCAAACTGTAGACCATATGGGTTCTTCTTCAAAAGGAATTGTATATTTTCTTAATGAATCTATGTTATCAAATGAATACATTGAATTGGAATTTACAATTTCATCTATGATCAATGATTCATTATGTTCATTCATCAAAACATTTTTTATTTCGTTATTTATGTTTGTATAGGTTTTTCCATCAATATTTATGGAATCTTCAAATGTAATCAGGTTTTTTCCTGTAATAATTGTATTATTTAAAATATGTTCGTTATTTAACAATATAATGTTTGATTCTATTCTAACGATAGGTTGATCGTATTCTTGTGAAACTTTACAATTTGCTGGATTATTATTTAACATTGCTAAAGTACAATTATTATCTATATCTTTATTAATTTTACATATATAATTATTCAAATAGTTCATACAATTATTAATTCTGATAAAAGATTCGTTACATTTTGCGATCATTTTATCTATTATAATTTTTCCATGTCTAAATGAAATAGGCGTGATTTTATAATTTTCGCATTTTTCTTTAATAATTGGATATTTGTATACTGTTACTAAATAATCTTTAGTTTTTACAAGAGTAATGTTTGAATATTCTAAAATATTTATAATCGGAATATCTTCATGTTCCTGTGATATTATTTTGTGAATATCTTCAATATTAAGAGTTTCTGAAAAAAATTCATTTACCTTTGCAGCATTTATTGTTCTAACAATATTTAACAGTTCTTCATAAATTTCTGTTAGTAGGACTTGTTCTTTAATATTTTGTGGATTCATATCTCTAATAATTTTGTCAAATTGGGAGTTTATTACTCGTTGTTTGTTATTATTATTTATAATGTCGTTAAGACTTGTTTCAATTGCTACAAGGTCATCCTGATCTGGATTTCCATAAGCATATTTGATTAGTTTGCCCAAAAAATTTATACTTCGTTTATTTATTTTATGATAATTTAACTGATTTTCAAGATTTTGAATCTTCCTAATTAAAGTGAGCTCTTGTTGACTCCTTTCATTATTTTTGTTTAATATTTCATGAAATATATTTAAGACTTTGGTTAAGTTATTTAAATGGGAAATTCTATTCGTAGCTTCATAAATATACACATTATCTGTTTGAGTTACTATTATTTTTTCGTCCTGAACGTTTTTTATTTTTATATTCGCGGTTATAAGCACGATTACATTCACGAGTAATATTAGGAATGTTAATGTTTTCATCTTCCTGAAAATAATTGTTTTTAATATTATTTTTATGAACTACAACACTAGTTGTTGTTAAAATGGTATCACCTTGATCCTTTTTTACTATATATTTAATATGCCGAGCGTTCGATTTCTTTCGAAGGCCTTTAATTATGGTAAATATTATATCACCCTTTTTATATTCCTTATGCTTGGAATTTTTGTTCAAACGTACTAAAACCTTGTTAGATGCGCACTCTAATTTTTTAATTATTTGTTCATTATTATTGAATTTTAATTGATTAAAGAATAACTCTGTAGGTCTAAATCCCGTTAGCGTATGAATTGAATTATTTAATTTTTTTACACTGTCGAATACTTCTTCTTCGAAATTCGTACAATTTTGTATCATTAATATTCTACTTAATTAAATAAATAAATAAATAAAAAGACGTATAATTTAATAATTGGCATGAGAAGATCCCAAAAAGAAGTATTTTTCTTGGAAAAAGTACATTTAATATTTTTTTATTTTTTAAGTGAAAATACATTAATAGCGTTAAATCTAAAACAAAATTATACTAAATTACATACAATTTTGAAAAAAAAATTACAACTTTATAATATAACATAGATTGAAAAATGTTGGCTTATTAAATCGTTTGCGTTGATATTCTTTTGCGAGGCAAATTCAAAATCCCAATCGGACCATATCACAAATGCACAATTTCCGATTTTATTATTTTTGACATTTTCGGCATATAAAGGTAGCGGGCTTGCAATTCTTTGCGCAGCGCGCAGCCACTCTTGCAACATCATTAGGCAATTTGTAGAGAATTTCCTGTGTCGACGTTGAAGAATGCACTTAATTCTGGTGATGCAATAGGGATAATGAATTCAGGGAATTCTTCTATTTTGCACGTCCTTAAGTTTACCAAAACTGCAGGGAATTCTTAAATAGTACATACAATTAATGAGTTTTATCAGTGCCAATGTTATTAAAAAATCACAAATAAATATTAATTTACAATTTTTTCATTCCACTAAAGTTTGAAACATGAATATTTTGAAAAATATGAAATTTGATGATTTTTTCCAATTAGAAAAACGAGCAAGCAAAAAACAGTGCAAAAGTTATAGCGTTTAAATAAAGTTCCAACAAATATTTTAATTATGTTGGCTAAGCCGATAAATTTGTACATTACCATTTGTATATTCTTCAAAATTGATTCAACCAAATTCAACCCCTGAAGCAAAAAGCACCAACATCTTTGAATTCAAAAAAACATCTAAACATCTTAATTAGATGAAAGCTATTCCTTTATTATTAACACTGCGCATAGGTAAAGTAAAGCATAAATAATTTTGAATAAAAATAATCCTAGTCAGCAAAGAAACAGTAGAATATACAATATATAAAAAATTACAGTATAGCTCAAAACAAATAAACAAGTTGTTTGCAAAAAAGGTTTATTTTCAAGATATAGAAATATATCTAGGCTTTAATTTGACCAACTTTTACAAAAACTTTCAATGATAATACGTGTTTTTGAGGTTCTTTGTTTTCGGGCGTCTTTGTGACTGTATTCACATAAGTATATTGTACCAAGAAATCCTCTTCCTTGGTTGACAGCTCCATAATGGTTGTGGTCATATCGTGCATAGTTGGGTTAGTTAGCTTTTCACAACGCACAAGCAGAACGTCGGGCACATGATAGTTAGCGAACAATTGAATGCGATACTTGATCGACCCTGAATGATACTCCGGCTTGATGGCATTGTGTTCGCATTGTCAACAACGCACAGATCGCTTGACCCACAAACACTTCCACTGCGGATAGAGGTTGTTCACACTGAATTGTTGTGACAATAAAGAAATTAATTTTCATTATATAAGGAAATCTCAAATGGAAGTTGACTTACTGTTTTTGATGTTGATTTTCTGTGTGAAAATCGATGGATTCAACTCGCCGACATCGTCAGTAAATGTCGAGGTGATATAAAAAACACGACACAAACTTCTTGAGATCAAAAACAAAGTAAAGATATTTATTCAGTAAAAAAACGGCTATGTATCTAATTTGAAAAGTTGGAGACAATTCAAGAGTGAACAAGAAAGACATATATTTACAAAGAATTTTGAGGTTTATACGCTCCAACACTTCCTCCATAAACAACAAACTCAAAACGTGATGATCATCTCATTGTTGAATCAGTCCCATCTTATATCGCAACCTTTCAAAGCGAACTCGTTCCAACGGTTTAGTCAGTATATCTGCAACTTGATCCTCTCCAGGAATATGCGCCAGCTTGATACTGCCTTCTAAGAAACACTCTCGCACATAGAAATACCGAACATCAATGTGTTTCGTCCTTTTGTGGTATTCGGGATTTTTACCAAGTTTAACAGCACTTGCAGAATCGATGAACAGCTCAGGTTTAAAGTCCTTTTGAAGAGTAAGTTATCCCATTATATGTTTCAGCCACATAGCCTCTTTTGCACCTTCACTAAAAGCCATAATTTCTGCTTCCGTAGTAGACAAAGCTACTGTTCGTTGTAGTTGACTTGTCCAACAGACTGCTGCTCCAGAGAAGATAGCGACAACTCTTGTTGTGGATCGTCTTGTTTTTATGTCGCCTGCGAAATCGGCATCACTGTACACTTTCAACTGTGTAGAGTCCTTTTTGTAGCTTAAACAGGATTTGCTGGTTCCACGGAGGTATCTGAAGATTCGCTTTACGTCATTCCAGTCTTTCTTGGTTGGATTTTCAACTGCTCTTGCTACTGAACCGACAGCGTAGGTGATGTCAGGTCGTGTAGCTGTTGCCAGGTAGAGTAAACTTCCAACAGCTTCGCGGTAGGGAACTTCTTCCTTCGCATCGTCAATATCTTTGGTTTCACCTTGTACCATGGGTGTTGTAACCGCATTGCATTGGCTCATATTAAAACGATCCAAGATTTTCTTAGTATATTTTTCTTGACTCACTGTAATCGAATCATTTTTCAAACTAATTTTCATGCCAAGAAAATTATCTAAGAAGCCGATTGTTATTTTGAATTCAGATTTTAGTTCAGCTGGGAAATTTTGAATTAATTTTTCATCATTGGCAATCACCAACCCATCATCAACATATATTACGACATACCTAATAGTTCCATTGTGGTTGCAATAGAAAATGCAAGGATCTGCATTGCTGTTCTTTAATCCTGATTTCTTCATGAAGTTCAAAAATCGTGTGTGCCAACAGCGTGGAGCTTGTTTTAGGCCATATAAGCTTCCTTTCAAGAAGCACACCCTATCCGTACCATCTTGGAACCCATCGGGTTGTTCGAGGTAAACTTCCTTCTCAAGAGTGCCATACAAGAAAGCTGTCTTCACGTCAAACTGCTGGATTTTTAAACTCTTCGATGCAGCTAAGGCTAACAACAATCGAACTGTATCATAGCGTGCGACAGGGCTGAAGGTTTCGTTGTAGTCGATGCCCCTTTGCTGCGCATAGCCTTTTGCAACTAGACGAGCCTTATAACGAGGATTGCTTCCATCAACTGAGTCTTTTATTCGGAACACCCAACGATTCTGTACAACTTTTGCACTAGCTGGTCGAGCAACGAGCTCCCAAGTTCCGTTTTCTTTAAGAGAACGCAATTCATCGTGCATAGCTGCAAGCCACTGTTTGCTCTCTGCTGATTTCACGGCTTCTTGATAAGATGCTGGATTCTGGATTGACTGTCCCAACTCTACAAGCATCACATACTCGTTCATCCAGGCTGGCTTCTTACTTTCTCGTGAACATGTTCGAACTTTCTGAACTATGGTCTCATCGTTGCTGCTGTTGTCTTCCTCTTCGTTCATGCTCTCATATAAATCACTGGTATTGATTTCTTCTATCAGATTATCTGTTGACGTACTTTCATCTTTCATTTCAGATTTTTCTTTGGCGGTGACTTCTCGATTTGATGACTTTTCAATTTTAATTTCATGTGATGGTTGACTGTCTGCATCTTCATTGTTCAGGCTTATGGTGCATACCATTTGGCTTGAAGATTACATCGTGACTATAGACTACTTTCCTGAGTTTTGGAACCCAGACTCGGTATCCGTATTTGTCGTTGACATATCCAACTAAATTGCCAAACAACGCTTTTTGGTCAAATTTCTTGCGCCGTTCATTCGGAATGTGAACATAACATCCGGTTCCAAATATTTTCAAATGATCCAGCTTTCCACAGTCTCTGTCATACCATAACTCGAAAGGCACTTTATTCTCGACTGCAGTTGGACCGGTACGATTAAGGATATACGCGGCTGTATTGCAGGCCTCAGCCCACAATACCTTTGGCAATTTACTTGAAAGTCGCATGGCTCTTGCTGCTTCGACGATAGTGCGATTTTCTCGCTCAGCTAGTCCATTTTGTTGTGGAGTATAGGGAGGTCCAATGCAATACTCAATCCCTCGTTTCGCAAGTACTTCAGCAACATCGTTGTTATCGAATTCTTTACCACCGTCGCAACGTAACTTCTTCACAGTGTGTCCATTTGTTTAAGCTTCGTTTGAAAATTGTTCCAAGGATTTGCAGACTTCGCTCTTATGTTTCAAGAAGAACAACTTTCGGAATTTACTATAATCATCTTTGAAACAAACGTAAAAACGAGCTCCTCCAACAGATGTTGTTTCAACGGGACCGAGTACATCCGCATGAATTATTTCACCCACAGCAGTTGGTCTAATACTTCGCTTTTTGAATGGAAGTCTGTGCATTTTGCCGAGCGCACAACCATCGCATAACTTCTCATCGCCTTCAGCCACATTGATGTTCATTTTATTTAAGACGTTTTTAACATGCCTTTTGTTTTAGTGAGCAAAACGTTCATGATACACTTGCAACGTATCCGAGGCATTTGCTAAATGAACTTCCGCTGGTTTAGTTGGCCTTACAACACGAATATTCAACGCGTAAAGTTCATTTTGTAGATGACCAGAGATTATTAACTGGCCACTCTGTATCTCGTGAATTCTCACACTTTTGCTGTCCAAAGTTGTAGCAAAACCGTTTTGTGCTGCTGCTTTCACCGAAAATAGATGCGCATTTGCATCTGGCACATACCAAACACTTTTCAGTGTTGCATCCTGCCATGCTCCATCTGAATGCCTCTGAATCGTGATATCTCCTTGGCCGTATGCTTTCATCGTGACGCCTTGCTTTCCGAGGCTAATTATTTCTGGAATAGCAAATTTTGTAAAGCTCTCGAAGTACAATTTGCTTGGCGTTATGTGCCTGGACGCACCACTGTCACAATACCATTGGTCGGCTTTAATGCAATTGTTGGTTGATGCATTTAAGGATAAGCCCTTAAAAGCATTCTTACCTGCCATTTCCATTTTGGCCAATCACTTGGGCCTTCGAGACAATCTACAGAAACTTTGTAGTCCATGGATGTAGCCATTGTTCGTCTACGATTTTTTTGGTCAATATGCAAATTTATACCGACTTTTTAAATAATTCACGCACTTCAAACAACTTAAACCAACTTTATTCTCTTTTACGCAATTTTTAACGATCTGGGCCCATAACCTGATATAAAAAACACGACACAAACTTCTTGAGATCAAAAACAAAGTAAAGATATTTATTCAGTAAAAAAAACGGTTATGTATCTAATTTGAAAAGTTGGAGACAATTCAAGAGTGAACAAGAAAGACATATATTTACAAAGAAGAACAGACATA
Source organism: Eupeodes luniger (assembly GCA_951509635.1). Taxonomy (NCBI): domain Eukaryota; kingdom Metazoa; phylum Arthropoda; class Insecta; order Diptera; family Syrphidae; genus Eupeodes; species Eupeodes luniger. Next base: position 207,090,776 of record OX608073.1, on the reverse strand, counting down.
AGTATAAGTCCACAAATAGAGTTAAGTTTACATTAACGTATGTGTTTGAGGTTTATACGCTCCAACACGAGGGACTGATCTGAATCTGTTTGGCCTTTGGAGGATTCTTGTCTGGCCAGCCCATTTGCCTCCGAATGATTGCCACCGTTAAGCCAGTGCGATCCTTAGGAGCAAAATGAATGGATTAGTTTTAGATTTAATATTTGAATTCACTTAATTTACAGTCAAGGTTGGACATTTTTTGGAGTCTTCCTCTTGCAGAACTACCGACATCTAGAAGATGAAGATTAAGCGAGTTGACTACGATATGAATGTTTCGATTTGTACTTACACAATTGATCTCCGCGCGCTGTCGTATTTTTGAGCCGCTTGCATTTTATTTCTTGGCAGCTGATGAACGATCAAATGAAGTTGACCGTCAACCCGGGATCTCTATATGTTCTTTTCTATAACAAAAGATAGATTCGATCCTGGTTGATGCGTTAACTAATTAACGGTAGCGAAATGAGCGAAGTTTTCTTCAATTCGAAGTGTACCAACTTGTATTCTACTTTTACTTTTTACTATAAAGTCGACTTAGAAATGGCCGATAAAAAAACCATACGAAACGAGCGAAAACGACAAGTCTTTATAGCGAGCGAAGTTCAAAGGAAAGACAGTGATTTCCCCTTAGGGTTTAATACAAGAAGAAACTTTTATTTCATTTATAAGCTTCTATTTATACACATATTTTTCTAGTAGTTTAAGAGAGAGAAGTTACGTTAATTTTACAAATACAATTTTAGGGCGAATTCAAATGTAAAAATTATGGCGATTGGTATAATTTAGGCGCTTAATTTGAATGAAAATAAAAGCAAGTTTAATAGTAAATTGAATAGTTTAAGTACATACAAATTAAGATAGTTAGTAATAGTAATAGATTTTATGATGATTTGATTGGCTCCAACATTCCGCCTCCTTTGAAAGGACTTCCTTTCAAGACGGTATCGCTGCTAGTTTTCGAATTGGCCTTCGAAACTCTCCTCGTGACGTTTTAACATCGGCTACACGTACATGACCATCAGGACCCTTGATTAGTTTTACGACTTTTCCCATAAGCCACTTTTGGGGTGGCAAGTTATCTTCATGGATTATGACGAGACTACCAATTTCGAGGTTTGGAGTTGAAGTTGTCCATTTGGCACGATTTTGGAGTTCTAGGACGTATTCCGATGACCACCGCTTCCAGAAGTGGGTTTTGACGGCATTGATTCGACGCCATCTTTCCAGATGGCTTATGTCAGACACTTCGTGACTTGGTTCCGGAATCGCTCTGAGAGAAGACCCAACTAGGAAATGAGCTGGCGTTAAGGCTTCCAGATCGTTGGGATCAGGAGACATTGGAGTAATTGGCCTGGAGTTCATTATGGCCTCGATCTCTACCAGTGCCGTTGTTAGCTCTTCAAAGTTCAGTTTTGCACCGCCGAGACTGCGATAAAGATGGCCTTTTGCTGTTTTTACGGCCGCTTCCCAAATTCCACCGAAATTAGGTGCCCTGGGGGGTATAAAATGAAAGTTTATGGAAGCATTAGAACAGAAATTTATAATATTTTCTTGAATAGAACGTTTGAACAACATATCGCGCAGTTCTTTTAATTTTGACTGCGCGCCAACAAAATTTGTGGCATTGTCGCAATGGATGGTTTTACCCAGAGTTTCGATAAAAGGTGTGCTGCACAAAGTTCAAGTCTGGGAAGTTGTTTCTTTTTTGCGGGTGCAACTCGAGATTTTGCGACTAACAGCTTCACATTTACTGACCCGTAGGAATCTAAACTTCGCAAATATATACAACACCCATAAGCCTTCATTGACGCATCTGCAAAACCATGGACTTCACAACTTATTTTGTTTTCAAGAAAAACATATCGAGGAATATTCAAATTTTGTAGTGAGTGAAGATCATTGATGAATTGACGCCATTCTGCTTCGATTGCTTCTGGAATGGAGTCATCCCAATCCAGCTTTTCTATCCAAAGCTGCTGGAGAACTATCTTTGCTCGAATGATGATGGGACTAAGCAAACCGATTGGATCAAAAAGTGAAGACGCAAGTGAGAGAATCGATCTTTTAGTATACTTCGTATATGTTTGGTTCGGTTTGTACGAAAAACTGAACTGATCAGTACTAGGGTTCCAAGCTATACCTAAAGTACTTGTAAGGTTTGATTCGGTAAGCTTAAATTCTTTTCTTGTAGCTTCTTGAATCAAGGAAAAATGATTGCTGTTCCATTTTGACAGCTCTAATCCAGCAGAATTTAAGATGGCGACTACTTCGTTCCTTTTGCGAGTTAACGTTTCTAAATCGTCTGCCCCAGTTAGCATATCGTCCACATAAAAGTCTGTTCTAAGACATGAAGCACCTAAACTGAAGCGATCTTGGTTGGTATCTGCCAAGAATTTCAAACAACGAATTGCCAGGAACGGAGCCGATGAAGTACCATATGTGATGGTGTTTAATTGGTAGGTTTTTATAGGAGTTTGTGGATTTTCTCTCCACAAAATGTATTGCAAACTTCTATGCGATGGATGAACCAAGACTTGTCGATAAATTTTGACTATGTCTGCAGTCAAGGCATATCTGTATAATCGAAAACGAAGTAGTGTGATGAGAAGTTCATCCTGTATTGTAGGACCGACCATGAGGATTCCGTTTAAGGAAATTTGCGAAGAAGTGCGACAAGACGCGTCGAAAACTACGCGTAATTTTGTAGATACGCTATCAGGACGTACTACACATTGATGTGGCAAATAATAATGAGTTTGTTCAAGATTTGGATTGGATACCAGCGACATATGACCTAAAGACTCATATTCTTTCATGAAGTCGACATATTGTGTTTTCAAAGCTGTATTTTTAGATAATCTGCGCTCAAGAGATAAAAACCTTCGAAATGCGATGTCATAAGAAGCTCCAAGACAAGAAGGATCTTTCTTCAAAGGCAGTTGAACCATAAGACGACCACTTTGAAGAACCTCCACAGTATTTCTGAAATGATATTCACATTCAGTTTGCTCCTCAGACCATTTGCATTTAAGATCCTGAATCTCCTCTAATTCAAAGAATTTTTCAACGTATCTATGAAGTGAATCTTCTTTTGAATTGATGAAGCATGATTTTCTCTTGTTGTTGAGTTCTGTCCTGTATCTTCCCGATACAATCCATCCTAGAGCTGTTTTTTGCAATGACGGCAGTCCGTCGCCCAGTTTAACTTGACCTGATTCGAGTAATTCAAAAAATGCTTCTGCCCCTAACAACAAATCTATTTGACCAGGTTGATTAAAACTCTCATCGGCAAGCTCTGAGTTCAGCGGAAGATTCCAATTGCTAGCATTAAGCGCTGCTTCAGGCTGATATCCAGTGATTGATTGGGCGACTAAAAATTCAAGAGTGATTTCAAAATTGGAATATCTTGAGCGAATTGTAGTTTGTGTTTGATGTTTTGTTTTTGTTTCTGTTGTACCAATTCCTATGATGTCCACTACTTTTTTGTCCTTTTGTAGTCCAAGTGAGTTAGCGAATTTCTCATTTATAAAATTTACCTGAGAACCTGAATCAAGTAGAGTCCTACCCAACTGAAAACCTCCTGATGCATCTTTTACGAGAACTAAAGCAGTTGCCAGGATGACTTGACCTTCAGGAATACGCTCCCTTTCCAGTGCCGAGTGCACTGCAGCTGACGAAGTTGGCTGAGATGTGTGTTTTTGAGCATCAGTACCAACAACAACAGGATCTGTTTGATTTCTATGTAAAAGACTATGATGTGGTTGTTTACACTTGGCACTTAAAATGCGATGGACATCTAGAAACATTATGCCCTTTAACTAAGCAATTCAAACATAGACCTAATTTTTTGGATTTCCAAAAACGATCCATGACCAAAAGCTCGAGAAAAGTTTTACAACTTGTAATCAAATGGGTCTTGTCTCCGCAATGAGTGCAGGATCGTTGGCTAACAGCTAGCGAAGTTTGAGGTCGATGATGGTTCACGAAAGTTGGCCTTGATTTGATGGCTGGTTTTAAAGTTGAATCCGAACGACTTTGTTTGCTATCTCTAGCCTCCAGGAACTGACACCGTTTGTTGAGCACGCTTGCACATTCCTTCCATTCAGGCAATTTCCTGTAGTCAAGTTGCTCATCCCATTTAGACTGTGTGTCTTGGTCCACCTTTGATATGGCAATGTGGATTATAATTGCATTGCATATATTTTCGTATGAACCTATCGAAAGCAAGGAACTGAATAGTGCAGAAATATCGTCCACTAAACTCCGTAACGAAACCGAAGAAGCCTTTGAAACCTTTGGTAATTCAATAAGTTGCGAAATGTATTCTAAGAAGATCAGACAGTCATTATCATAACGATCCTTTAAACTTTGAAGCGCTTTCGAATAATTTTCTTCTGTAACTTGATAGGCCTTAACCGTACCAAGAGCTTGATCGGTCAGACACGACAACAAATAATTAAATTTCTCAATTTTTGTTAAACTTGAATCGTTTTCTACAAGATTGTTAAAAGAATTTATAAAATTCTTGTAATCCGAATATTTCCCACTGAACCTTGGTAAACGTTGTTTCGGAAGATGGCTAGTTGAATGTGGAATACCTAAAGTCATATCTGCAACACTACTCCGCCTATTTGTTCCCAAAAGTGAAAGAATTTTTGTTTTTGCTGTGATATATAAATCTTCTATTTCGCCTCTGCTAGTGTCATTAGGAACTAAAACTTCAATTTTTGTTTGATAAACCAAAATTTGTTTGAAATAGGACTCTAAAATCCCAAGGCGGCACTCAAGCTCAGTTGCAGTTAAAAAGTTTGAACTGGATTCCACGATATTTTTAATACGGGTAATGCTTCCCCTGGTTGAAGCACGTTGTTGTTTCAATTCATCGAGAGTTGGTTCAGTCATTTTAAAAAATATAACTATTTCTCGAAGAGCGACAGTAGAAATTAAAACGATTTAATTTTAAACGAAAATCAATTAAATTCGTTCTTACTTATTAAAGAAACACTAGCTGGTAACCCTGCTCAAGATTAGTTTCTCCCAACAAAATCTGTCTGAACAATTTAATAATCCCGTCGCGAATCGACTTCAAAAGATTGATTGTGGAAGTTAAAAATATTTTCGTTGAGTTATAGCAAGTAGCGAATTTATTTTAAAATAAACGTTAAGTTCAAGGGTTGAGATGAGAATCCTCCGAAAAAGCGAATCAAATTTTATTGCAATCAGCGACAAAAATCCAATTGAACCACAAGCTCTTTCAGTGCATTGATCATGCAGCAAGATCTCCCGCGACGACGACGACGTTGACGATGTTGACAACCAAGTTGATGATGTGTGGGCGAAATGAGGATCGATGCACTGAGAGCAAGTTATAATCGAATAAGGTGTGTATACTATGGACCGAAATTGTGGATGAAAGCTTATGACTGGTGCAGCAGGTAAGCGCGAATTTAAAATCGAATGGAGCGAAACGACGATAAATGCAATGGTGTGGTGGTGGGTAGGCGGCGGCGATTAAAAAGAATTTTGAATTTCGAAAGTGAGAGAAAGCTTATCGACTTTTAAATTATGTTGTGGATCGTGTGTTTCTCTTGTGGATTATATCAAGTTTAATCCAATGAAAGCACTAACGATTGTGCAGCAAAATTACGAAATTATGTTTGAAAGACTATTTGATGTTAAATGATTTGTAGATTTAATTTTGAATTTGTTTTTTTTTTTTGAATAAATTTGCGATATGTTGTTCGATAAATATGTATATGTATGTAGAATATATTTATATATATGTAGTTTAAATATGTAGATATTTAGTTTAAATATAAGCAATTTTAATGTCCTTTTTATATCGAAGGTGCGTTTTTGTTTTAATTAGTTTAGGATAGATGTTTTATGTGTTTGATTTTTAGATTTTTGTCAAGCAGCAACGCACATTAGAATAAAATTGGACAAAAGTACCTTGGTGGAAGATGTAATACTTATCTTCCACAATTTTTGTAGCTTCTCTTAGGGTTTCTTCCTTCTGGGGATGTTGCTGGGATTTTTCCTGGACTTTGCTTCTCGTTTGTCCTCGCAATTTTCACCTGCACCATGCACTCACGAAACCGAAACCGAAGCGCGACGATAAAATGTTCAATGTCTTTTTATATGTATAGTTTTTAATGAAGTTTATAGTTTTTTAACACTCTTTTGTCTTTTGTCTATATATATATATAAATGGACGATTTTTAAAATGACACTAGTATAATGTCTTATACTGTTTTTTACGTGGATTTCGACTTTTTAACACGTTGGGCGCCAAAAAATGAACGATCAAATGAAGTTGACCGTCAACCCGGGATCTCTATATGTTCTTTTCTATAACAAAAGATAGATTCGATCCTGGTTGATGCGTTAACTAATTAACGGTAGCGAAATGAGCGAAGTTTTCTTCAATTCGAAGTGTACCAACTTGTATTCTACTTTTGATTTTTACTATAAAGTCGACTTAGAAATGGCCGATAAAAAAACCATACGAAACGAGCGAAAACGACAAGTCTTTATAGCGAGCGAAGTTCAAAGGAAAGACAGTGATTTCCCCTTAGGGTTTAATACAAGAAGAAACCTTTATTTCATTTATAAGCTTCTATTTATACACATATTTTTCTAGTAGTTTAAGAGAGAGAAGTTACGTTAATTTTACAAATACAATTTTAGGGCGAATTCAAATGTAAAAATTATGGCGATTGGTATAATTTAGGCGCTTAATTTGAATGAAAATAAAAGCAAGTTTAATAGTAAATTGAATAGTTTAAGTACATACAAATTAAGATAGTTAGTAATAGTAATAGATTTTATGATGATTTGATTGGCTCCAACAGCTGATGAATGGGCTGAGTTGGCAGTTGCTGCTATTATGTCATTCCATCACCAACACTCAGCTGCTGGGAGAAGGGCGTTAGCGGTCGACTATTGCATGGCAAAACTTCCACTTGCATCATTGACTTGGTGGTGTTGTTGCTGCTGGTTTTGTTGCATTGAATGCGTTTGACTAATGGTAGAGATGGTGACACCTCCACCGTCAACGCCTGCGGCAGCTATGCCGTTGAGATGTATATACAAACACAATGGGCAGTATCTGTCGTTAAAAACATTGATATTATTTTGTTAAGAGAAATATAATAGGTATACAAAAAACTTGCCTACAAATCGGCGCCGTGGTTGCTTTGTCTTTCAGATTTCTTTAGGGAAATTGCTTCCTGCATTATGGTATTTTATTGGCAGTTTCTAAAATGAAAACACAGACTATAAAATAAATCGATTATTGTCGCACCTCCTTCACTGCAATTTGACTTACTTTTTATTCAATGAAGTGAACTTGTATATACATACTTTCTTCATTATAAAGAATTTTGGTCTGAAAAATATCAAATTATATTAAATATCAAAACAATTAACAAAAACTTACTCTTCAAATCCGAAATCCATTGTTTTGTTTTGCAAAATTGATTGTCATTTTTGACAGGTCACAAAAATTGCATACGTTTCTTTTTAGCCCAGTCCCCCATTTTGCTTTTTTTTGCACCACTCACATGTATTCACCGATAGCGAATTTGAGAGAGTTTACCTTGAATTTGAGAGTTCACCTCAAATAAAATTTGAGGGTTTTTCAGGCAAGACGGGTATCGGTCGGTTCTCTTGGTAAGTATATTTCTCTATGCGATATGCTTAGAATAGAATCTCATCTATGATTAGTCAAGATTCGTCGTGCCATTATTTATAGATTATAGGTTTTGAAATGTATCTCAGTTTTTAAATAATTAAAAAAAATATTGAATGTACTTTTTTCCAAGAAAAACACTTCTTTTTGGTTTTACTAAACTTGATCTGCTCAGGTCAATTATTATTTATTAAGTAGATTTTATCTTGTTTTAAGTGAAGCATATGTTAAATACAACAAAATTGAAAAATAAAATATTTGTAATCCTTATTCTTCTTATGTTTTGGTTCATCACGTCAACAGCATTTTAGAAATTCGGTATCTTCATCTTGCATCAGAGTTAAAACAACGTATCCCGCTTAACCTTAAATAGCAAGATGATTTTGCAAAGTACATATCTTTACCTTTTAGCTACAGCTTTAATCATTTTAGTATTTCACTTAATTTTCGTAATTTTTCATTTGTTATGAGAAGATTCATGCCTCCATTTGACTCTACCTGAATTTTTGAAAAATTGGAAAATCATCACAAGTTTTTTTGAAAAAAATCTGCTCCATGAATTTTGATAACCTCAAAAATGTGTATATTATGTCACTAATTATAAGGTTGAGTGCCGAATAGAATTTAAAAACATAATATTATTAATTCCATTTTATTTTACAAAAAAAAATAAACATTATTAACAAACCAAGGAATCTAAATGTTTAATGATTAAAATAATTCTTTATCACTAAAAAAGAATACAGTATTATAGCTAAGAACTTATAATAAATGTAAAATTAAATGTCCATAAGGCTCTGGAGGTGAAATTAGACCAATTGGTTCATGATAATTATGATGTCTTGGATATTTTGGAACAACCTTTAAATGGATATTAATCAATTAAAATTAATTTTGGATTTTAAATCAACTTACTTCTGATGGTGTAGCTCTGTCCTTCATATATGTAGTAGTTGTCTTTCTCAAAATAACTTCTCAGCTACATGTTCTCAAACTAAGAAATACCCATTTTCAACATTATTTTTGTATTTTTTTTTTTAATATATTACAAGAACTTGATGTTATAATCTTAAGGCTACAAATTCGTAACAGGAAATAGTAAACATTAATTTGTAAACGGAATATTGCAGAAAGATATTGTAGATTTGGACCATCACATTTTTTTGAAAAAAAAACTACTTTATGAATTTAGATAGCCATGAAAAGACTTCTAATTAAAAAAAGTAGTATCTCAAAATACTAAATTGATGAAGTAATTCCTGAAGTTGGGTTTGAATTGAATGTGTTGACGGCCGGCATCGACAGCAATATATGTATCATTGATGAATTGGAACGCATTTAAGTTAAATTCATAGAGGAAATATATTATCTAGAGTCCCGACTTAATGGGTTTGCTCTCTTTTTGCCTACAAACCAAATTGAGAGAATTTTGCCCATTAGCATAAGCATGTGTTAGTTGTCCTGTGCATTTCTTATGGGAAAATCCAGATTCTATGTAGTTGTTACGGGCTTTTAAGAGAGTTACCTCAAATAAAATTTGAGGGTGTTTTAGGCAAGACGGGTACCAGTCGGGACTCTAGATAATATATTTCCTCTATGGTTAAATTCAAGGACCTACAATTTAAATAAAAAAGAGAGACAAAATTAAGATAGTTCCTATTTTATTATTAATACAAATATTCTTACCAGGTACTTCCCTTAAACTTAAGCTTCACTTCTTCATACTTTTGAGTATAGTGGAACAGAGCAATTGGCCAATTCTCGGTAGATTGTATTTGTAAATTAACGATTAAATCAACGATTGCCCACATCATGAGGAAGGGCTTGTGAACACTGCAATCCTTCGCCTGTCGGTCGCTGGCTGAAAGAAGTACTTTGCATTGCACAGATGGTGACACATGACGTGCGTGTGCTATTGCTATCAAATGCTTTAATTGATCCAGCGAGCCAGTGATCCCTTAATTTCATAGCCACATTTTCGACATGTATATCCTTCTCAACAAATGAAGCATGTCAGACCGGTTTCATCGCGAAGCTTTTCAGTCTTCTGCAATATCTATCCCTTCGCAGTAATCGGCCCTTCTCATTCCTACAGTTCAAAATTGAGGACATAAGAACCTATCAGAATAGAGCGATTTGATTGCTAACAACATCTTGTCATCAAGTGTAATTTCAACTAAAAAACAAAACAATATTTATATAATTTGAATTTTAAATGAATGTGACGAACGCACGTACCTTGAATTTGCACCTCTTCGTGGCTGTGGATTTTTCGTTCCAGATACACATACATATGTTGGCTTCCTTCTCGGGGAATTCCACTTCTTTTGTTGCAACTATCTCCTTGGTTTCTTCTTTATCTGAGGATTAATTTTAAGTACAAATTCATTATATATTTTTATTTAAATAAATTGGTATTTTCGATTTAAATTGTTTTACCTCCATTTGCATTACTGGGAATGAATTTCGTTTTGTTTACATTTTGTTGAGTCGTCAAAATTCTCACCTCGTTGTTAATCTGTCAAAACTGGGCTTAACTTAAATTGGGCCACGTTTGCATTGCAGTTCTATGGTGCGCCTATACTTTCTGCATGATTTTTTCTGTTTTTAGCGGAACTTTTCATAAAAATCATAGAATTTGTTTGCCATAAGCACTCAAATATTATTTTTAGCATAGTTTTCACTGAAAAGAAGTTGCAAAATTAATTTTTCTTTAAATATTGCATTAATTTTTCAATTTATGAATTCATCGGATCTCTTTTTTGAACGGCTGAGTTCACCTCATAGTTTTTTCCCCCGCGGTTGAGCAATATGGGCACAAATTCCATAGGAACTACATTCATAATGGCTTGGTCCCATAAGAAATGCACGGGACAACTAACACATGCTTATCCTTATGGACAAAATCCTCTCAATTTAGCTTGTAGGCCGAAAGAGAGCAACCCCATTAAGTCGGGACTCTAGATAATATATTTCCCATAGAGAAATATATCTACTAAGAGAACCGACTTATGGGGTTCGCTCTCTTTCGACCTACAAACTAAATTGAGCACATTTTGCCCATTAAAATGAGCATATGTTACCGCTTGAACAGAATGAGATGTAGCTGTAGCTAAGAAAATCGCTGTAGTATAAGCTGTCAATAAAAACGCTCACTATGTAGCAAAGGTCGCGCACAATGGTGTAGCGCAGGAAGAACGTCAGCTGTCATTTTTTTTGACATTTAATACATTTGTGTTTTTGTAAGACTTCATATTTTTGGGCAGCTTGATTTTCAATTTTTAAATTAAAAAATGGACGAACGCGATGAAATTGCATTTATTGCAATGATAATGCAAATGTGCTACTACGGAATGAAGCTTTTGAAGAAGAGAAAACGAAGGTGGTGGGTACGTCCTTTGTACCAAGAAAGACCTACGAAAGGTTTCTTTGAAACAACTTTTCAGGTGGGGTAAAATATTAATAGTCTTGCTTAAATTATCCTAAAACCTTTCGCTTTCAGTTTATCAAAAACAATGACGAAGAATTATTTTTTAAGGCCACTCGGCTAACCAGGATGCAATACGATTTGTTGTTGTCTCTTGTAAATTCAAGTCTACAAAAAAAGTCCATTAGAACTCCAATAAGTCCAGAGTGTAGGATGGTTGTAACATTATTGTAAGTCATAATTCAAAATCGAAAGTATTTATTAAATAACCACTCTATTCAGGTACTTGGCGCAAGGAGTTTCACCAAACTACTTGGCATGGACTTTCAGGATGGGAGCATCCACGGTTAGACAAATCATCATTGAAGTCTGTGAAGTATTTTGGGACGTACTATCTCCGGTTTATATGCCAAAATGCAAAATCGGAGATTGGAAAGACATCAGCAACGAGTTCGACAGACGATGGCATATGCCCCACTGCGTCGGTAGCATCGATGGAAAGCACGTTGCTATAAAGCGTCCGCCAAACTCGGGTTCGAAATATTACAACTACAAGGGATTTTTCAGTATTGTGTTGCTAGGTGTTTGCGATGCTAACTATACCTTTACCGCAGTTGATGTAGGAGCTTATGGCAGCCAGAGCGACGGTGGTATATTTAGCAATTCCGCATTGGGAAAGCAAATGTTTCTTAACGAAATTGAATTGCCACCACCCGAAAAACTTCCCAACTCCAATAAAGTAGCGCCATACTTCTTTGTTGCTGATAGTGCGTTCCCACTAAGACAAAACCTGATGAGGCCCTACCCTGGAATTTTATTGGATTTACCACACGAGGTTTTTAATTTCAGGCTCTCTAGAGCACGTCGAGTAATCGAAAATACCTTCGGTATTTTAGTTGCACGGTGGAGGATTTTAAATAAAGCCATTGAATTTCACCCGGAGAAGGCAGATAAAGTTGTGCTAGCTTGCACTATAATTCACAATTTTATAAAAACAACCGATAAGCTGTACAACTCGAAATCATACTGTCCTGAAGGATATTTAGATTCATACGACAGCGACGGTGAACGAATCGATGGATTGTGGCGCAGAGAAACAGAGGACTTAATATCTGTTCGAAGATTCGGGAGCAACAACAGGGTGGAAGGAGCATCTCAAGTTCGAGAAACAATGACGAAGTATTTTTTAAGAGAAGGTCAAGTACCTTTCCAACCAAAGTAATCTTAAAAACTCTGGTTCTAAGTTCATCAACTAAAAAGGTTGCTTTGATAATAACATTAACGACATACCTCTTTTATATACATGTATATTGAAGATATGCATGCATACCTATGTTTTGTTAAATAAACACAAACTATTTTCGTAACAAAATGTTTTTTTTTTTATTTGCACTTGGCACCAGGTTTTTGATTCAGTCTTACATAAATTATTATTTATTAACTACATATAAAGCAATTTAAGGTACATATGTATGTATGTATGTATGTATATATTTGGTCCTTAGGATTCCACAGCCATATTAAACTAAGTTTTTGTAATCCTTATTAATTACAAAAAATCAGTTTTGAAAACGCTAATAATAATATGATGAATGTTTTTTTTGTGTTTTAAGAAAAATAAAAATGTATTAGTAAGTTCATACATTTTCATTTTATTTTTCAAAACTCGCGAAGAAAAACCATTCATTATATTATTATTAGCGTTTTCAAAACTGATTTTTCTAATTGTCGAAATTCACTCGTCGGGTAAAATGTTTTCGATATCATTTAAATATCTTAATACTTCAAGTTTTGCTTGATTTTTTAATTTTTTTGGAAATTTTTTAATTTTTTTTACTAAGGATTGGCAGAACAATTCATCCTCATCAGGTTCAGGCAAATCAGAAGCAGGGGGAGGAGCTGCAACCGTTAACACTTGGGAAGCCTCCCGAGGTTTCTCTAGGAAATCCTGAACCGATTTCATAGTAGCTAAAAATGATGACTCCATAGTAATTTTTTGCTTCTTTGCAGTTCCGTTAGAGCTCGAGGGTGTGGTTGTTGGAATAGGTTCTTGGGAATTAAACAAATCCAATTCCGGTTCTTCAGGGCTCTGACAAGCGAACGATGATGACGTAGATGTAATATTACTTATCGTACTGAAAATATAAGTAAAATATAAAAAATGTATGTATAAACATAATAAATATACTAACGGTCTTGGTTTCAAGTGTTCCCTAATAAATTCCATTTGGTCACGAAACTTCCAAGAAGATTCCGGCTCTTCAGCAGCTTGACCAGATTTTGGTTTTTTATTAAATTCCCTGGAGAAGCTATCTCTTAGGGCCTTCCACTTCTTTTTGCATACATCAACTAATAAATTGGATTATTAAATAATGCTTGCAAATAAACAATTTTAGCCAGTCAATAATTCTGAGAACTAACAAATTTTGCTCTACTTATTAGGATGAGGAGAATGCAATATAAACACAATAATTTATCACCACGAAATAAAAGAAATCTACTTTTTTTCAGCAGAAGCAAAAACAAAGTTAAAAAACGAAGAATTTGTGTTTATATTTTTATGAAAATACATCCTGAGATCTAAAAAATATTAACTGGCTTAAATTATATACTTACTCGGTAATCCCAATTCATCCGCAATATTATTCCAAATTGCCGCTTTCTTCTTGATGTTCTTGTAATTCGGATTAGTTAAATCCCATAAAATTGGATGGCATCTCACAATTTCAATTAACTTTTCATTTATATCTGCCATTGTTTTTCAATTTCGTTGTTTATCTGTGAAAAGTCAAAGAATGAAATGGGTTTCCCCCATCTGTCACCTCAAATGTAGCTTGTAGCGCAGCCAAAAGTTAAAGTTGAGTCAACTTGCGCTACAGCTACAACTACAGCTACAGCTACAGCTTCTCATTGTGGCGATGTATAGTATTTTCGTATCTTTTAACTTTGACAGCGCTACAAACTACAGCTACAGCTACACCATTCTGTTCAAGCAGTTAGTTGGCCCGTGCATTTCTTATGGGAAAATCCAGATTCTATGTAGTTGTTAGGGCTTTTGTTGCTCAGTATGCACAGTTAAGGGGAAAACAATGTGAGGTGAACTCAGCCGTTCAAAAAAGCGATCCGTTGAATTCAAAAATTGAAAAATTTTTGCAATATTTTAAGAAAAATGAATTTTGCAACTTCTTTTTAGTGAAAACTGTGCTAAAAATAGTATTTGACTGCTTTTGGCACACAAATTCTGTGATTTTTATGAAAAGTTTCGCTAAAAACAAAAAAAATCATGCAGAAGGATAGGCGCACCATAGAACTACAATGCGAACGTGGCCTAATTTGAGTTTAACCCAGTTTTGACAGATTAACAGCGAGGTGAGCATTTTGACAATTCTACGAAAATTTAAACAAAACAAAATTAATTCCCAGTACTGCAAAAGCAAATGAAGGTAAAACAATTTAAATAAAAAATATTAATTTATTGAAATAAAAATATATAATGAATTTAATCCTCAGATAAAGAAGAAACCGAGGAGAATGTTGCAACAGGAAAAGTGGAATCTCCCGAGAAGGAAGCCAGCAACGCCGACGTATTTACTCTGGAGAGGTACAAATTCAAGGTAAGTGTGTTCATTACGTTAATTTTAAACTCAAATTATATGAATATTATTTTGTTTTTTTTTAGTTAAAATTACACTTGTGAACAAGATTTTTAATCAAATATCGTCTGGCTATCTGCTATCGTGAGCTGAATAACTCCAATTCGGCTATTTCGACATTGCAATCGATTCCGAGTAAGTCTAGACTTCCAAAGATAAACATGCTTCTAGCAAAGCTACAACATTGACACTCAAGAAATCCATTGGAGGCTATTGCCTCTTACAAAGATGTACTGCGTTATTGTCCAATGGCCATGTAGGCTATAAGTTCACTCTTGGAAGTCAGCGTCGATGGAATTGAAGTCAATTCGTTGGTGAATGGTAAGCAAGCAATGATTTTAAATATTTTGTGTATTTTAAGCTTCTTTTATAATTTTATAGTGAGTTCGGCTCTAAAGAATGTTGAGTGGTTAAGTTCGTGGATAAAAGGCCATGCTCAAATGTACGTTCATAAACATCTGGATGCATCAAAAACATTCCAATCTATTAACGACAACACAAAACTTCATCAAAACGATTATATTCTAACGTTAATTGGAAAAGCTCTCTACTACAATGGGCACCATGCTCAGGCGCAGCAGTATCTACAAACAGCACACATGATAAGTCCATATAGCACAGAACATATCATGCCATTAGCCGTGGTCTATGAGAGGAATAATAATCTAGCAGAATTGAAAAAGCTGGCTAGCCAGCGATCGAACATCAATGAATTTAGTTCGGAAAATTGGTTTGTCATGGCTGAGAGTCTATCGGCAAATGGAAAATATGAACAGGCTTCCTATTTTACCCACAAAGCAATTTCAGTTGATTCAACAAATGTTGAAGCGTATCTTTTGCGTGGGAAGATATTTCTTCAATTCAAATGATATAAGGAAGCAATTCATTATTACAGGGCAATTCAGAGTTTGGCTAACTATCGTTTTGAGATATACAAAGGTCTTGCGGGTTATTACATCGGACTTAAGCGCTTAAAAGATGCACAGACAATATGTGCATTGGCTGCACGCTGTTTCAGGAACTGCCCCAGGAGCTATGTGGTAAGAATTTGTTGTTATTTTTCATTTTTCATTTGCATTTTACCTCAACTTACTATGAATTTCGATGAAATATAAACAGCTACTTGCCAGTACACTTTTGTACTCTTCGAATAGTGTTACAAAACGCCAGGCAAAGACTTTCATTGATGTTATTTTGTCTTTTTAATTTCCTAGAACCACAAATTCCACAAGCCAAACAAATTCTAACCAACACCAAGGTCCCGATAATAACAAATAAACAACACGAAGAAGAAGCCAATGATCTCTCGCCGATTCGGAATGCGATTGTGAAAAAACCACCACTGCCAGTTCAGCAGATCCCGAGTAAATTGGTCACCAGTACACCCATACAAAGTGCACCTTTAATGTGGGTATGTCATCCATTTGATTTAAGCATTAAATATATTTTTACCTCCCCAATAGTAGTCGTCGTGCCAAGCGAACCATTCCCAATGCAAATGGAGAAACAGAAGATGAAATCGTTGAGAAAATTGTCGCCAAACGTTTTAATCCCCGGAGAAAAATGCACGAGTACTTGGTCAAGTGGGAATCGTGTTCGCATGAGCACAATACTTGGGAACCGCAGGTTCATTTAGAAAATGTTCCACAAATCTTAGAAACCTTCGAAAAACAACTTAACCGTCAGAAAGAGCAAAGAGCCACACAACAAGCGAAGCAACAGGCAGCCAGCCTCACTGCCGCCATCAAAGTGGTGGACTTGAAGAAAGATGTCATAAAGGATCCGAATAAAATAGAAGAGACGACCAAAATGAATTTATCATCGCCCGGAAGTGATTCAAGTCGGTTGTCGAGAACGTCAAAAAACAAGGCTATGGATCAAGTCAAACAGTGGTGTGCGGATGAACCAGTCGAAAATAATGCCCCAGCAAGTGGTGTAGCAAATGTACAGACAAACACCCCACTGCCCATGCAAGCGGCACATCCCGTCTTACAAACAAGTAATTTCGGTCCTGGAAGCATTCCTGCTTTGAAGAGGAAGCTGGACGATAGTGATTTCGATGACTCGGCGATGATTGGTGACGAAGACTTGGAGGAGGACCTCATTCCGTCGCACACGATGAAAAGAATGAAAAACGGCGACACTGTCTCGGTGAGGGTTGAGACGAAAAATGAGCGTTCTGTTGAGGTTAGTTCTTAGAGCATTTTATTTCAAGGGTTTTTGTTCTAATTGATTTCCTTGCAGTCGAAAATAATCAAAGTCAATGGAAGCATGAAGAACACAAGCGCAACGGAACCGTTTTCAGCTGATGTGATCATCACTCAAGGCACAACACTACTGAAGTTGTCAAAAAGGCTGGCTTCAATGGGACAATATCAACGAATGTAAGTAACTTTAAACTTTAATTTTTTGATGGTTTCATCAAACTTAAAGCATATTTTTTCTTTCTTAAGGCTTCACCAAAAACTGAAGCTCACATTCGCGTTGTTTCGAAGGGAGAAACAAATAGCGGAATTGACCGAATGGGTAGCGAAGTTGCTGCATCCTTGACTTCAAACGCCAACGAGAATGGCCCCGTTCAACACAACATCCAAATCCCCACGCAAACTTCGAATACAATTATGACTCCAATTCATCGTCCTCAAGTTAATAAAACCTTAACTTCTAATCCCCTGTCAAATATTGGAAACATTCAAATAATGCAGGTCCAACAATCGAACATGGCTAGAAGCAACAACAACAACAATCAGCAGTTGCACGAACTCAAACTCCAAAGCAAAAGATTCTGCAACTCTCGAAATCTGGTGACTTGAAAGTGACAAAGAAAGTTATGTTGAAGGAAACTACTTTAAAACAACAACAAGTCCTTACCCGGCACCAATCACAGGTTCAGATACAGAAAGTCCAACAAATTGCGCCACCCATGCGACATGTCGGGACGCCGAAACAGAAGCAGTCTCAGGTGAAGACGGCGGTGATGGATGTTTCGTCATTTAACCATGAGGAACACCAGCAGCAAGCCTTGTGCCCTATCACTGGTAAGGGTTTAAAAAAAATTCCAAAAATATTTCTTCAATGTTTTTCTTTTTTTAAGGTAAAATACTTGGACGGGTAGAAGGAACGGAAATCCACGATGAGCAACACCATCAAGTCGCAACAATGCAATCGGGCGTCCTGCAAACGCAGCTGCTCACGGCCGCCGATCAGCAACATGAACAGGGTGACTTCCAGGAAATGGAGCAATCTGGCAATCTTTTACAGCTGGCTGATCAGCAACTCATGACCAACGAAGATGGCTCACCATTGCCAGTGTTATCAGACTCAACGGAATTTAAACTTCGCACTCTGAGGCAAAATTAAAAGAACGAATTTCTGACTAATGCTGTTGACCACATGACATCACAAAGGAATACATACGAACGTGATGAACCAAAACATAAGAAGAATATGATTAAAAATACTAAGTTATTAATTTTGTTAAATTGAACATATGTTTCAATAAAAAATAAAACCCACAGCTTATTTGTTTTTTATTATTATTTGCTAAAAACGAAATAAAAAATTAAAAAAGGTATAATCCACTACAGTTATTGACCTGAGCACATCAAATTTGGGAAAACCAAAGAGAAGTGTTTTTCTTGGAAAAAGTACATACATTTAATATTTTTTTATTTACTCAAAAACTAAGAGGTTACATTTTAAAATCCCAGTTTTTGTTTTTTAAGTGAAAATACATTAATAGCGTTAAATTTAAAACAAAATTATACTAAATTACATACAATTTTGAAAAAAAAATTACAACTTTATAATATAACATAGATTGAAAAATGTTGGCTTATTAAGTCGTTCCTCTTCCTTGGTTGGCAGCTCCATAATGGTTGTGGTCATATCGTGCATAGTTGGGTTAGTTATCCTGAGGATCGATTGAGTGGACGTGCCAGGCTTCAGTGGCTTTCACAACGCACAAGCAGAACGTCGGGCACATGATACTTAGCGAACAATTGAATGCGATACTTGATCGACCCTGAATGGTACTCCGGCTTGATGGCATTGTGTTCGCATTGTCGACAACGCAGAGATCGCTTGACCCACAAACACTTCCGCTGTCACTTGGAGTCTTCCTGCGATGTAGTCTTGTTTTTCTTGCTTCTACCAGAACTACCGACTGGTAGTACTCTTTACACCTAGAAGATGAAGATTAAGAGAGTTGACTACGATATGAATGTTTCGATTCGTACTTAATTGATCTTCGCACGCTGTTATGTCGTTTTTTTTTAGCGGCTTGCATTTTATTTCTTGGCAGTTGCTGCTAGTATGTCGTTCCAACACCAACACTCAGCTGCTGGGAGAAGGGCGTTAGCGGTCGACTATTGCATGGCAAAACTTCCACTTGCATCATTGACTTGGTAGTGTTGTTGCTGCTGGTTTTGTTGCATTGAATGCGTTTGACTATTGGTAGAGATGGTGACACCTCCACCCTCAACGCCTGCGGGAGCTATGCCGTTGAGATGTACATACAAACACAATGGGCAGTATCTGTCGTTAAAAATATTGATAATATTTTGTTAAGAAAATATAATATATAAAAACTTGCCTGCAAATCAGCGCCTTGTTTGTTTTGTCTTCCAGATTTCTTCAGGGAAATTGCTTCCTGCATTATGGTATGTTATTGGCAGCATCTAAAATGAAAACACAGACTATAAAATAAATCGATTATTGTTGCACCTTCTTCACTGCAATTTGACTTACTTTTTATTCAATGAAGTGAACTTGTATATACTTTCTCCATTTTAAAGAATTTTGGTCTGAAAAATATCAAATTATATTAAATATCAAAACAATTAACAAAAACTTACTCTTCAAAATCCATTGTCTTGTTTTGCAAAATTGATTGTCATTTTTGACAGGTCACAAAAATTCCATAAGTTTCTTTCTAGCCCAGTCACCCATTTTACTTTTTTTTGCACCACTCACATGTATTCACCGATAGCGAATTTAAGAGAGTTCACCTCGAATTTGAGAGTTCACCTCAAATAAAATTTAAGGGTGTTTCAGGCAAGACCATAGAGAAATATATCTACCAAGAGAACCGACTTATGGGGTTCGCTCTCTTTCGACCTACAAACTAAATTGAGCACATTTTGCCCATTAAAATGAGCATATGTTAGTTGGCCCGTGCATTTCTTATGGGAAAATCCAGATTCTATGTAGTTGTTATGGGCTTTTGTTGCTCAGTATGCACAGTTAAGGGGAAAACAATGTGAGGTGAACTCAGCCGTTCAAAAAAGCGATCCGTTGAATTCAAAAATTGAAAAATTTTTGCAATATTTTAAGAAAAATGAATTTTGCAACTTCTTTTTAGTGAAAACTGTGCTAAAAGTAGTATTTGACTGCTTTTGGCACACAAATTCTGTGATTTTTATGAAAAGTTTCGCTAAAAACAAAAAAAATTATGCAGAAAGTATAGGCGCACCATAGAACTGCAATGCGAACGTGGCCTAATTTGAGTTTAACCCAGTTTTGACAGATTAACAGCGAGGTGAGTATTTTGACAATTCTACGAAAATGAAAACAAAAAAATATAATGTTTTTGATTGCGATCAACAAGAAGTCTAGACTGCAGACAATAAATATAAATTGAAATTAATCAGAACAGAAATCAATTTTTTGAAAATACTTTTTAATAATCTTTTTGAAGCGTTTTTTCTCTCTTAACAGGTAAGTTGTTTTTTAAATATATCTTAACATAATCATGCTTTTTTATAGATATACAAATTATGTTTCCGTTCTGGCCAATTCAATCTCGTGAAAAAAGTTTTGAGTTTTAGTTGGGTTGTGCACTGGCAATGGGTAGAGTGGTGTCTTGTGAGCCACAGTAGCTGCTTCGTCGGCATATTCGTTTCCTTGTATACCTGTGTGACCGGGGGTCCACATTATTTTTAGTTTTGTTGGTGAACGTATGAGAATGTCTCTAATTTATAGTTATAATGTATTTTCCCTTTCTTTTTTAGAGAAGTTTTGGCTGTTCCAATATAGCATGAGCCTCTGCCTTGAAAATAGAAGCTTGTTCGCATAGTAGACCCGTGCTAATAAGCAATCCATTCTCTTAGACAACAGCGAATGAGACGCTTTCGTTTATTTTTGACCCGCCGGTGAAAATAAAAGACGTAGATAGCACGGAAGTATCTGTTGTCAGTAATACCTTTTCTATTGAAGTTAAGGTCTAGGATAAAAGAAGACTTTGATTGTCCAAGGTGGATGCAAGGCCTTATATTTGGAGAATTGTCTCAATGGAAGTTGCAACTAAATTTAAGTGGTTCGAAGTTCTTAATTGGTTTGTTTTTTCTCATTTCCACGTTATTTTAGGCCAACGCGAGCTGAAATTCTGAACCATTGCCGATATCTAGTAAGGAAGCTGTTTTACGAAGAAATATCAAGGATAAACCCTATTAAAGCACTGCGCTACTTACAAACGCATATATCTGAAGTTATTAACCATTTCGATCCAGTGCAGTTACATAATGTAAGCTAATTAAAATTAATCTAAATTTCTATGACAACATAAAGCTTAAAATTTGTATTTAGTTTCATAAACTCGCCGCATTTTTGTTCAGACCAGAAGATCCAGTATCCGTAGGACAGTTGACTTTAGCTACATTGG
Organism: Eupeodes luniger; assembly: GCA_951509635.1. Classification (NCBI taxonomy): domain Eukaryota; kingdom Metazoa; phylum Arthropoda; class Insecta; order Diptera; family Syrphidae; genus Eupeodes; species Eupeodes luniger. The sequence continues at coordinate 207,069,300 of OX608073.1, read as the reverse complement.
CTGTTGAAAACCAAAACCTGGAATCTAAAGGTAAACTATTTTGAATCTACTTAAATTATTCAATTAACTTTCACAAAATTACTATAGCAGAGGAGAATGACAATGAAAACGATTTCAACAAAGAATCTTATGATTCCAGTGCATCTTTATCCGATAGTTCGTTATACAATTTATATAAAAAGAGCGGTGGAAAACTTGCCAAACAAGACTACCTATTCGAAATAAGAAGCCGTAGAGCATTTTTATTCAACAAGCTTTCTCAATTGATGCCAACGAATATAGTTCAACCAAAAGGGAATTTAAGTGATTTTATTTTGACATAACTTTAAATTGCTTTTATTTTATTAACTTTTCTCAAAAAGAATTAAAGTGTATTTAAGTAAATTTAGGCGATTTTTTGATTAAAGTTGAGAGTAATTTAATTTATTATTTTTGATGTTGTGTTGTTTCAAATAACCTTATTTTATTTTTGATGTTTATAACAATTGTAATATTGTACCTTATGTAAGTGAATACGAAAATGAAAAAAATTGTTTCAAAAACTATTTTATTGCATATTGCAAGAAACTTAAATCATAAAATAAAACTTTGTTTTTTTATATTATAGGATTAGTACAATTTTGTTCAAAGTTTGGTTAGTAATAAATGTATGTATCTATTAAAAAAAATATTTGTACATTTGAAAACTTTTGAAGATTGATAAAATGTAGATACATGGTTAGGTTAGGTTAAAGTGGCTGTCCAAGATGGAAACGGACACACTTAGGCCAGTTTAATGGCCCATTGAATGAATGAATCTTGAGGCTTCCTCCTAAGATCAATGGAACCAATTTGAGTCCCTTACGAAACGTGAGAGGCTGATTATGCTGATATGATTTAGATCGTTAAAGAAGAATTCTCCTATCACGAATTGTGTCGTAATCACAAACTTAAAAACGTATCACCAAATCCGTTTATCACATGTTTTCAGTGGCCCTACTCTGTATTTCGTTTAGAAAGTCAATTCTATTCGATAGTGATTTTCGTTCCGAATTGGATTTCGTACTACGATAAAAAAGCCACAGACAATCAATTCGTAATCAAATTTATATAATATGATTTTATTTATTAAATATTATTTTGTTGAAAAAAGAAAAACGATAAATTCGAATTGATTGCGAACATAACTCTTCGTATCTTAAATTGAAACACATTATTTTACATTCATTTAAAAATGATTATAATTTCTGTTTTAGCTTTCCATTTAATTTTTTTCAACTTACAAATTTAATTTAATATAATTTTTGTTTATTTGTTTGTTTCCTGGAGCTAAATTTTTATACTTAACAAGTTTTTTTTTTAATTATAATTAATAATAATTTTTAATCGTATTTATTCATTTTTATTTTTATATTTAAATACATATACATTATATTTAAAAATTAAAATCATAAAATGATGTTCAAAACTACTAGGTATATAGGTAAATATATAATTTTTTTCGTGTTATTTCTTTTTTGTTATTATTTATTTGCAATAAAATTTGATCTCGTTTTCACTCAAAATTTGGCTTAAATAAAACTTAATAAAAATAAAGGAATAGAATTTATAAAATAGGAAAGAAATTAACAGAGCGAAAGAAACGGAAATACGAATCAATAAAAGAAAACTTAAAAATCTTTGACATCTATTGTTTTATAGAATTTATTATTAATTATTTTACATATCTAATTCCATGAATAAGTTTTTTGTTTTGTTTTGTTTTTATTTTTGATTTCTAAATCGATGACTTAAAAACAACATAAATAGCTTAAAATCAAACAAGTTTTAGAAACAAATAATACCCTACTTGTCTCATTCAGCCCTATCACGAATTCGGAAATCGGAATTCGTAATTGGAAACTTCTAAGAATCCCGACAAAATAAAATCATATTTTGTAATAGTTCTTTTTCGAGATTCTTAAAAATTTGCTATTACGATGGAATTCTTGTTGGAGCTGATTATTTCGTCAATGAAGAACAAATACTATAAACTCTATTATAAATGTACTTTCCAATAACTTGATGTAACAAAAACAGAAAATATTATATATAAAAAAAATATATGTGATGAGTTCACTGTTTGAATTGTTTTTCTTATCTTTTGCATCCTTCATGCATGGGACATCGTCGCGTCGTATGTCGACCAACTTACGGGTCAACTCGCGTCGTTTTCGTTCTTTTTGGCGCTGGTGGATCATCTTCTGATTTATCACTTTTGATATCATCAAACGTTGAACTGTGATTCTAGAATTTTTGATTTTTTTTTTTTACAAAATACATACAATACAATGTAAAAGTTATGTTTTTATCTTACTTCATTTCTTGTTGTTGTTAGATAATCGAAATCAGTCGATTTGTTGTTGTTGGGTGGAAGCGAGGGTTGGCGTTTTTGTAAGGCGCCCGGTTCTGGTTTCTTTCTATCATTGGAAATATTTACAAATGTACCAGACTTTGGCGCAATTGGATAATTATCCAGTATATCCATTGGGATATACATAGATCTTGTGGTTTTGGAAATCCGTTACGGATTTATAGTACATTTCTGGCAGGTGAATTGTAGATGAAAAATCTCGACCTTCGCACACGCCAACTTTGGAATTGATGATGTGCATTGCAAGATCGCATATAGCCCACATTTTCTGAAATAGAATCAATCAATAAATTAGAAATAATCATCAAAACCGCGAGAGATGAGTGACAGGCTACTTACAAAGTTATATGAATTATCATCTCCATTTGGTGTCGTATCTTCGTGGTTTTTAATTTCTTCAATGAGATTTTTATAAAATCCATACGAAAATGACTCTTTGTTGGCCAGCAGGGATTCCAAAGTAAATCGCAGGCATTTTTCGACTTCTTTCAGCTGTGTTCGGTCCTCGTGATTAGTAAATTGTGGATCATGAGCTAGAACTGGAATCGCAAAGGACAGCATGTAGTCAGGTAAAATTTTTGTCGTTGCACAATCTTGTGGTGCTTTTGTTGGAAGAGAAACAAATATTATAAAAAAAATGTATATGTTAAATATAATAAAGGCATTTACTTGATGTGGCAATGGTTTTCGTGTATTCCTTTCTTTCTTCTAACGTCAGACTCAATGTAGTGCTGCATTTGCTCCAATAGTCTGCAAAATATGTTTAAAAAAACCTTTAGCCAAAAGTAATGAAAAAAATATGTTTTTTGTTACTTCTTGTCCTTCTCATGTCCACACAGGGCATAGAATCCCATAAAGTCAAGAGGTAAACATTTATTTGGCAGCCCTTTGTTAAGACCCTTGTGCAGTTTTTTGACAAAGATTTCTCTAACTTCTCGGACTGGTTCAAACTAAAAAACAAAACAAATTGATCAGCTTCTTCTTCAGGACAACCCCACACATTTCTATACAAACTAACCATTAATTGTGACAGATTAAAATACTGTTCACTACTATACTGATCGCCGACACCTTTCTGCTCACAGATCTTCAACATTGAACAGGCCGCTGTTAACCGCAACCAGGATTTTTCAGCGGGACACAATCTATTCTGTTCTAGTAAATCACCTCGCTGATTTATAAACGCGCTTAACATTCGGAATGTCTTCTGAGCCGAGTGCTCATCTGTTTTCAATCCCAATAGCCAACGAGCCATCGTTTTCAGAGCATCTAATTTGCACAACGTGTCCGCAGGAAGTTCTGATTCTTCACAGCATTCCTCAGTTGGTAGAACATATGGACGATTCTCGGGCACTCCTTGAATGAGCAGCTCTTTAACAACACGTCTTGCTATCATATTTTTGATTTGTGTTTGGAAGGCAGATGGCATATTGTATGCAATATGACCTAAGCACACAACCTTAGTTCCATAGTTCTCACAATTCGGACCAAATGTTGATTTTAGGACTTCTATGATTTGTGTAAACATTGGATGTACTATTGGTGGTTGGTCGGGTTCAGATGCAGTTCAGACGCCGATGGATTCAACTAGCCGACATCGTCAGTAGCTGCCGAGGGACTGATCTGAATCTGATTGCCACCGTTAAGCCAGTGCGATCCTTAGGAGTAAAATGAATGGATTAGTTTTAGATTTAATATTTGAACTCACTTAATTTACAGGTTGGAAATTTTTTGGAGTCTTCCTGCTATTGTAGTCTTGTTTTTCTTGCTTCTCTTTCAGAACTACCGACTGGTAGTACTCTTTACCTAGAAAATGAAGATTAAGCGAGTTGAGTACGATATGAATGTTTCGATTCGTACTTACACAATTGATCTCCGCGCGCTGTTGCGTCGTTTTTTTTTAGCGGCTCGCATTTTATTTCTTGGCAGCTGATGAATATTCCGAGTTGGCAGTATTGCTGCTGTTATATCGTTCCAACACTAACACTCAGCTGCTGGGAGAAAGGCGTTAGCGGCCGACTATTGAATGGCAAAACTTCCACTTACATCACTGACTTGGTGGTGTTGTTGTTGATGGTTTTGTTGCATTGAATGCGTTTGACTATTGGTAGAGATGGTGCCACCTCCACCGTCAACGCCTGCGGGAGCTATTCCGTTGAGATGTATGTACATACAAAGCACAAATGGGCAGTATCTGTCGTTAAAAATATTGATAATATTTTGTTAAGCGAAATATAATATATAAAAACTTGCCTGCAAATCAGCGCCTTGTTTGCTTTGTCTTCCAGATTTCTTGATGGAAATTGCTTCCTGCATTATGGTATGTAATGGGCAGCATCTAAAATGGAAACACAGACTATAAAATAAATCGATTATTGTTGCACCTTCTTCACTGCAATTTGACTTACTTTTTATTCAATAAAGTGAACTTGTATATACTTTCTTCATTATAAAGAATTTTGGTCTGAAAAATATCAAATTATATTAAATATTAAAACAATTAACAAAAACTTACTCTTCAAATCCGAAATCCATTGTTTTGTTTTGCAAAACTGATTGTCATTTTGACAGGTCACAAAAATTCCATAAGTTTCTTTTTAGCCCAGTCACCCATTTTGCTTTTTTTTGCACCACTCACATGTATTCACCGATAGCGAATTTAAGAGAGTTCACCTCGAATTTGAGAGTTCACCTCAAATAAAATTTAAGGGTGTTTCAGGCAAGACGGGTACCGGTCGGTTCTCTTGGTAAATATATTTCTCTATGATATTTCCTCTATGGGCGTTTTTCTTTTTTAGTTCAGAGCTGAGCTCTGAGCAGACCATAGAGAAATATATCTACCAAGAGAACCGACTTATGGGGTTCGCTCTCTTTCGACCTACAAACTAAATTGAGCACATTTTGCCCATTAAAATGAGCATATGTTAGTTGGCCCGTGCATTTCTTATGGGAAAATCCAGATTCTATGTAGTTGTTATGGGCTTTTGTTGCTCAGTATGCACAGTTAAGGGGAAAACAATGTGAGGTTAACTCAGCCGTTCAAAAAAGCGATCCGTTGAATTCAAAAATTGAAAATTTTTTGCAATATTTTAAGAAAAATGAATTTTGCAACTTCTTTTTAGTGAAAACTGTGCTCAAAATAGTATTTGACTGCTTTTGGCACACAAATTCTGTGATGTTTATGAAAAGTTTCGCTAAAAACAAAAAAAAATATGCAGAAAGTATAGGCGCACCATAGAACTGCAATGCGAACGTGGCCTAATTTGAGTTTAACCCAGTTTTGACAGATTAACATCGAGGTGAGTATTTTGACAATTCTACGAAAATGAAAACAAAAAAATATAATGTTTTTGATATTTGATTGCGATCAACAAGAAGTCTAGACTGCAGACAATAAATATAAATTGAAATTAATCAGAACAGAAATCAATTTTTTGAAAATACTTTTTAATAATCTTTTTGAAGCGTTTTTTCTCTCTTAACAGGTAAGTTGTTTTTTAAATATATCTTAACATAATCATGCTTTTTTATAGATATACAAATTATGTTTCCGTTCTGGCCAATTCAATCTCGTGAAAAAAGTTTTGAGTTTTAGTTGGGTTGTGCACTGGCAGTGGGTAGAGTGGTGTCTTGTGAGCCACAGTATCTGCTTCGTCGGCATATTCGTTTCCTTGTATTCCTGTGTGACCGGGGGTCCACATTACTTTTAGTTTTGTTGGTGAACGTATGAGAATGTCTCTAATTTATAGTTATAATGTATTTTCCCTTTCTTTTTTAGAAAAGTTTTGGCTGTTCCAATATAGCATGAGCCTCTGCCTTGAAAATAGAAGCTTGTTCGCATAGTAGACCCGTGCTAATAAGCAATCCATTCTCTTAGACAACAGCGAATGAGACGCTTTCGTTTATTTTTGACCCGCCGGTGAAAATAAAAGACGTAGATAGCACGGAAGTATCTGTTGTCAGTAATACCTTTTCTATTGAAGCTAAGGTCTAGGATAAAAGAAGACTTTGATTGTCCAAGGTGGATGCAAGGCCTTATATTTGGAGAATTGTCTCAATGGAAGTTGCAACTAAATTTAAGTGGTTTGAAGTTCTTAATTGGTTTGTTTTTTCTCATTTCCACGTTATTTTAGGCCAACGCGAGCTGAAATTCTGAACCATTGCCGATATCTAGTAAGGAAGCTGTTTTACGAAGAAATATCAAGGATAAACCCTATTAAAGCACTGCGCTACTTACAAACGCATATATCTGAAGTTATTAACCATTTCGATCCAGTGCAGTTAAATAATGTAAGCTAATTAAAATTAATCTAAATTTCTATGACAACATAAAGTTTAAAATTTGTATTTAGTTTCATAAACTCGCCGCATTTTTGTTCAGACCAGAAGATCCAGTATCCGTAGGACTGTTGACTTTAGCTACATTGGCTGTTGAAAACCAAAACCTGGAATCTAAAGGTAAAATATTTTGAATCTACTTAAATTATTCAATTAACTTTCACAAAATTACTATAGCAGAGGAGAATGACAATGAAAACGATTTCAACAAAGAATCTTATGATTCCAGTGCATCTTTATCCGATAGTTCGTTATACAATTTATATAAAAAGAGCGGTGGAAAACTTGCCAAACAAGACTACCTATTCGAAATAAGAAGCCGTAGAGCATTTTTATTCAACAAGCTTTCTCAATTGATGCCAACGAATATAGTTCAACCAAAAGGGAATTTAAGTGATTTTATTTTGACATAACTTTAAATTGCTTTTATTTTATTAACTTTTCTCAAAAAGAATTAAAGTGTAGTTAAGTAAATTTAGGCGATTTTTTTATTAAAGTTGAGAGTAATTTAATTTATTATTTTTGATGTTGTGTTGTTTCAAATAACCTTATTTTATTTTTGATGTTTATAACAATTGTAATATTGTACCTAATGTAAGTGAATACGAAAATGAAAAAAATTGTTTCAAAAACTATTTTATTGCATATTGCAAGAAACTTAAATCATAAAATAAAACTTTGTTTTTTTATATTATAGGATTAGTACAATTTTGTTCAAAGTTTGGTTAGTAATAAATGTATGTATCTATTAAAAAAAATATTTGTACATTTGAAAACTTTTGAAGATTGCTAAAATGCAGATACATGGTTAGGTTAGGTTAAAGTGGCTGTCCAAGATGGAAACGGACACACTTAGGCCAGTTTAATGGCCCATTGAATGAATGAATCTTGAGGCTTCCTCCTAAGATCAATGGAACCAATTTGAGTCCCTTACGAAACGTGAGAGGCTGATTATGCTGATATGATTTAGATCGTTAAAGAAGAATTCTCCTATCACGAATTGTGTCGTAATCACAAACTTAAAAACGTATCACCAAATCCGTTTATCACATGTTTTCAGTGGCCCTACTCTGTATTTCGTTTAGAAAGTCAATTCTATTCGATAGTGATTTTCGTTCCGAATTGGATTTCGTACTACGATAAAAAAGCCACAGACAATCAATTCGTAATCAAATTTATATAATATGATTTTATTTATTAAATATTATTTTGTTGAAAAAAGAAAAACGATAAATTCGAATTGATTGCGAACATAACTCTCCGTATCTTAAATTGAAACACACATTATTTTACATTCATTTAAAAATGATTATAATTTCTGTTTTAGCTTTCCATTTAATTTTTTTCAACTTACAAATTTAATTTAATATAATTTTTGTTTATTTGTTTGTTTCCTGGAGCTAAATTTTTATACTAAACAAGTTTTTTTTTTTTTAATTATAATTAATAATAATTTTTAATCGTGTTTATTCATTTTTATTTTTATATTTAAATACATATACATTATATTTAAAAATTAAAATCATAAAATGATGTTCAAAACTACTAGGTATATAGGTAAATATATAATTTTTTTCGTGTTATTTCTTTTTTGTTATTATTTATTTGCAATAAAATTTGATCTCGTTTTCACTCAAAATTTGGCTTAAATAAAACTTAATAAAAATAAAGGAATAGAATTTATAAAATAGGAAAGAAATTAACAGAGCGAAAGAAACGGAAATACGAATCAATAAAAGAAAACTTAAAAATCTTTGACATCTATTGTTTTATAGAATTTATTATTAATTATTTTACATATCTAATTCCATGAATAAGTTTTTTGTTTTGTTTTGTTTTTATTTTTGATTTCTAAATCGATGACTTAAAAACAACATAAATAGCTTAAAATCAAACAAGTTTTAGAAACAAATAATACCCTACTTGTCTCATTCAGCCCTATCACGAATTCGGAATTCGTAATTGGAAACTTCTAAGAATCCCGACAAAATAAAATCATATTTTGTAATAGTTCTTTTTCGAGATTCTTAAAAATTTGCTATTACGATGGAATTCTTGTTGGAGCTGATTATTTCGTCAATGAAGAACAAATACTATAAACTTTATTATAAATGTACTTTCCAATAACTTGATGTAACAAAATCAGAAAATATTATATATAAAAAAAATATATGTGATGAGTTCACTGTTTGAATTGTTTTTCTTATCTTTTGCATCCTTCATGCATGGGACATCGTCGCGTCGTATGTCGACCAACTTACGGGTCAACTCGCGTCGTTTTCGTTCTTTTTGGCGCTGGTGGATCATCTTCTGATTTATCACTTTTGATATCATCAAACGTTGAACTGTGATTCTAGAATTTTTGATTTTTTTTTTTACAAAATACATACAAAACAATGTAAAAGTTATGTTTTTATCTTACTTCATTTCTTGTTGTTGTTAGATAATCGAAATCAGTCGATTTGTTGTTGTTTGGTGGAAGCGAGGGTTGGCGTTTTTGTAAGGCGCCCGGTTCTGGTTTCTTTCTATCATTGGAAATATTTACAAATGTACCAGACTTTGGCGCAATTGGATAATTATCCAGTATATCCATTGGGATATACATAGATCTTGTGGTTTTGGAAATCCGTTACGGATTTATAGTACATTTCTGGCAGGTGAATTGTAGATGAAAAATCTCGACCTTCGCACACGCCAACTTTGGAATTGATGATGTGCATTGCAAGATCGCATATAGCCCACATTTTCTGAAATAGAATCAATCAATAAATTAGAAATAACCATCAAAACCGCGAGAGATGAGTGACAGGCTACTTACAAAGTTATATGAATTATCATCTGCATTTGGTGTCGTATCTTCGTGGTTTTTAATTTCTTCAATGAGATTTTTATAAAATCCATACGAAAATGACTCTTTGTTGGCCAGCAGGGATTCCAAAGTAAATCGCAGGCATTTTTCGACTTCTTTCAGCTGTGTTCGGTCCTCGTGATTAGTAAATTGTGGATCATGAGCTAGAACTGGAATCGCAAAGGACAGCATGTAGTCAGGTAAAATTTTTGTCGTTGCACAATCTTGTGGTGCTTTTGTTGGAAGAGAAACAAATATTATAAAAAAAAATGTATATGTTAAATATAATAAAGGCATTTACTTGATGTGGCAATGGTTTTCATGTATTCCTTTCTTTCTTCTAACGTCAGACTCAATGTAGTGCTTCATTTGCTCCAATAGTCTGCAAAATATGTTTAAAAAAACCTTTAGCCAAAAGTAATGAAAAAAATATGTTTTTTGTTACTTCTTGTCCTTCTCATGTCCACACAGGGCATAGAATCCCATAAAGTCAAGAGGTAAACATTTATTTGGCAGCCCTTTGTTAAGACCCTTGTGCAGTTTTTTGACAAAGATTTCTCTAACTTCTCGGACTGGTTCAAACTAAAAACAAAACAAATTGATCAGCTTCTTCTTCAGGACAACCCCACACATTTCTATACAAACTAACCATTAATTGTGACAGATTAAAATACTGTTCACTACTATACTGATCGCCGACACCTTTCTGCTCACAGATCTTCAACATTGAACAGGCCGCTGTTAACCGCAACCAGGATTTTTCAGCGGGACACAATCTATTCTGTTCTAGTAAATCACCTCGTTGATTTATAAACGCGCTTAACATTCGGAATGTCTTCTGAGCCGAGTGTTCATCTGTTTTCAATCCCAATAGCCAACGAGCCATCGTTTTCAGAGCATCTAATTTGCACAACGTGTCCGCAGGAAGTTCTGATTCTTCACAGCATTCCTCAGTTGGTAGAACATATGGACGATTCTCGGGCACTCCTTGAATGTGCAGCTCTTTAACAACACGTCTTGCTATCATATTTTTGATTTGTGTTTGGAAGGCAGATGGCATATTGTATGCAATATGACCTAAGCACACAACCTTAGTTCCATAGTTCTCACAATTCGGACCAAATGTTGATTTTAGGACGTCTATGATTTGTGTAAACATTGGATGTACTATTGGTGGTTGGTCGGGTTCAGATGCAGTTCAGACGCCGATGGATTCAACTCGCCGACATCGTCAGTAGCTGCCGAGGGACTGATCTGAATCTGATTGCCACCGTTAAGCCAGTGCGATCCTTAGGAGTAAAATGAATGGATTAGTTTTATATTTAATATTTGAAGTCACTTAATTTACAGGTTGGAAATTTTTTGGAGTCTTCCTGCTATTGTAGTCTTGTTTTTCTTGCTTCTCTTTCAGAACTACCGACTGGTAGTACTCTTTACCTAGAAAATGAAGATTAAGCGAGTTGACTACGATATGAATGTTTCGATTCGTACTTACACAATTGATCTCCGCGTGCTGTTGCGTCGTTTTTTTTTAGCGGCTCGCATTTTATTTCTTGGCAGCTGATAAATATTCCGAGTTGGCAGTATTGCTGCTGTTATATCGTTCCAACACCAACACTCAGCTGCTGGGAGAAAGGCGTTAGCGGCCGACTATTGAATGGCAAAAGTTCCACTTACATCACTGACTTGGTGGTGTTGTTGTTGATGGTTTTGTTGCATTGAATGCGTTTGACTATTGGTAGAGATGGTGCCACCTCCACCGTCAACGCCTGCGGGAGCTATGCCGTTGAGATGTATGTACATACAAAGCACAATGGGCAGTATCTGTCGTTAAAAATATTGATAATATTTTGTTAAGCGAAATATAATATATAAAAACTTGCCTGCAAATCAGCGCCTTGTTTGCTTTGTCTTCCAGATTTCTTGATGGAAATTGCTTCCTGCATTATGGTATGTAATGGGCAGCATCTAAAATGAAAACACAGACTATAAAATAAATCGATTATTGTTGCACCTTCTTCACTGCAATTTGACTTACTTTTTATTCAATAAAGTGAACTTGTATATACTTTCTTCATTATAAAGAATTTTGGTCTGAAAAATATCAAATTATATTAAATATCAAAACAATTAACAAAAACTTACTCTTCAAATCCGAAATCCATTGTTTTGTTTTGCAAAACTGATTGTCATTTTGACAGGTCACAAAAATTCCATAAGTTTCTTTTTAGCCCAGTCCCCTATTTTGCTTTTTTTTTGCACCACTCACATGTATTCACCGATAGAGAATTTAAGAGAGTTCACCTCGAATTTGAGAGTTCACCTCAAATAAAATTTGAGGGTGTTTCAGGCAAGACGGGTACCGGTCGGTTCTCTTGGTAATATATTTCTCTATGGAGCAGACTCTGAGCGAACAGAGTAGAGTAGAGAAAAGTTCTGAGCAGAGTATGTTCAGAGCTCTCTGATTTAATTATGAAACAACTTGAGCACTAAACTATCATAATTTGAAATGTCGTCTGTTTGAAGGCGTTCAAAATTTTCTTTAATCAAATTAATTAAAAAAACAGTCGTAGCGTTGGTCCATTTGAAGCCTGAAATAAATTTGATTCACAAAAATGCTATCTGCAATTAGTTTTTTCTAAATTATCTTTCCTTCTGCACCAGAGCAACCAGCCTCTTCCGCCATTTTTATTGTTTTGATGATGATTTTTTTTAATTTCCCGGCTTTCAGATATCAAATTGTTTGTGATCAGCATTTTACTCCGTTTACTCTATTATTTTATTCTGAGCTCACAGAGCGCGCTCTGAACATGTTCAGAACTAAAAAAGAAACACGAATTTGAAGCTCTGAACGTTCAGAGCTCAAAAAGAAACACAATTATTTTTTTGACAGTTCGAGCTCTGCTCTGAACTAAAAAAGAAAAACGCCCTATGGTTCGTAGGTCGCGCTCATGTGAATACTACTTTAGATTTCGATCCATGGCGATGGCGGCACTGAATCGAGGAATCGAATTGAAATGGAATCGAAATGACATTTGGGTTTTATTTGTGTGCGTACTTTCAAATAAATTTCAAATTTTATAACAATGATCTCAACACAATGACTCGAGCCAAATTAAATTCAGCTTAGAAGTCATAGAGAAATATATTTACCAAGAGAACCGACCGGTACCCGTCTTGCCTGAAACACCCTCAAATTTTATTTGAGGTGAACTCTCAAATTCGAGGTGAACTCTCTTAAATTCGCTATCGGTGAATACATGTGAGTGGTGCAAAAAAAAGCAAAATGGGTGACTGGGCTAAAAAGAAACTTATGGAATTTTTGTGACCTGTCAAAAAGGACAATCAATTTTGCAAAACAAAACAATGGATTTCGGATTTGAAGAGTAAGTTTTTGTTAATTGTTTTGATATTTAATATAATTTGATATTTTTCAGACCAAAAACCTTTATAATGAAAAGAGTATATACAAGTTCACTTCATTGAATAAAAAGTAAGTCAAATTGCAGCGAAGGAGGTGCAACAATAATCGATTTATTTTATACTCTGTGTTTCCATTTTAGATGCTGCCCATTACATACCATAATGCAGGAAGCAATTTCCATCAAGAAATCTGGAAGACAAAGTATACTTATTTACAGGTAAGTTTTTTATATTATATTTCTCTTAACAAAATAATATCAATGTTTTTAACGATAGACGCTGCCCATTGTATTTGTGTGTACATCTCAACGGTCATAGCTGCCGCAGGTGTTGACGGCGGAGGTGTCACCGTCGCTGCAAATAGTCAGATGCTTGTAATGCAACAACACCAGCAGCAACAACCCCACCAAAGCTACGAATTCAATTCCAAATTAGCGACATCCTCAGCTATGCCATCGAATTTGTGTTACTTTGTGAGATTCAAGTCAATTTTACAAGTGAAAGCTTCGACATTAATAGTCGACCGCCTAGTTTTGGAACGACTAAACAGCAGCAACATCAACGCCTGAGTACCTATGCAGGCAAATCAGGTAAATTAATTCATTTACTTACGAGTTAAATAAATTATAAATTATAAATAAATTATAACGAGTAATGTAATGGATATTTTAAATTCTATTGTTCTTTAGTATTTCCAAAACGTCCTCCGCCTATTCATCAGCCGCCAAGAAATATGATGCTGCAAGCCGACCAAAAAAACGACAAGCAGCTGCAATTAAAGCAACATTTTCTGGTTTCATAGAGTGCAACTGTCTCACAAAATGATAGCGGGGACGCTGAACTGACCGAGACAGCGGCTACTGCGGCCGCTTACGCCGACACATACCAAGTAAATGAGGAACTGAAAGTCGACTTAGAAGCAACCTGCTATGACGGGAATCGGAAGTAGTCGGAAGTAAGTCCTCTGAATATTGAAAATCTCTTCATTTTCGTATGTACTATTTTAAAATTTCCAGAAATGGTGGTAAACTTATAGACTGCAAAAATAAAATCTGAATTCCATGAATACATAATGCATATTGAATCACCAAAACTAAGTGCATTCTGAACACAACTAACTGGACTCACATAGAAGACCGTCGACACAGGAATACCCCTACAAACTACTCTAATGATGTTCCAAGAATTGGGAGCCCGCAACCTTTACCTGCCGAAGATGTCCAAAAATAATACAATCGGAAATTGTGCACTTGTGACATGGTCCGATTAGGATTTTGGAATTTGCCTCGCGTAAGAATGTCACAAACGACTTGCCACAAATTTTTAATCAAAGGAGCTAATTACGAGCACTATTCCGGGAATGGTACAATTCAAAACCAATCAATTTGCTACAATTTCATTGCACGTTCATTGACCAGAAAACTCATAATGCCAAGACCACTTCAAAGTAAGTAACATAAACCACAAACTTTGAAAGCACTAATTGTTTTTTTTTTCAGCAACAAATCAAAACGAAGCGGTATTGCAACAAATCCTGCAATGAAGATGATTCGAAGTCGATTGGACTCTTTAAATCTCATCCATTAATAGTCAAAGTTCGTGGCGCAGCTAGTTTTTAAATAAAGTTGTATTTTTTTTCAAAATTGTATGTAATTTAGTATAATTTTGTTTTAGATTTAAAGCTATTAATGTATTTTCATTTAAAAAACAAAAACTGGATTTTAAAATGTAACTTCTTAGTTTTTGAGTAAATAAAAAAATATTAAATGTACTTTTTCCAAGAAAAACACTTCTTTTTGGTTTTCCCAAATTTGATCTGCTCAGGTCAATTATTATAGTGGATTATACCTTTTTTATTTTCCATTTCGTTTTTAGCAAATGATAATATTTTTTTTTGCATTTATCTTTATTGAGTCTTTCAAATGATAATAAAAAAAATAAGCTGTTTTAGGTAGGTTTTATTTTTTTTATTGACACATGTTCAATTTAACAAAATTAAAAACTTAGTATTTTTAATCCTATTCTTCTTATATGCAAAATATTTTTGTTAATTTTGAATGTTTTAAGAATAATTCAACTTTTTTAACAAAACACGAAAACCTTCAAAGTTTTAAGCAAGACAAATCTACAGACCCTATTACACTAAACATTAGATGGAATTGTGCAGAAAATAAATAAACCATAGAGTAATAAAGTTCAGTTTGCAGTTGAATGAAAAAAATAAGATCGACTTTCATTTTAACATCAGTAGACTTTTTTTTATTGACTAACTTTTCAGTCAACTTTAACATAAATTTGCCTTGATTGGAAGGCAATTTTTTAGCAGCTGGCCAATCAAATTACTTACTCTCAAGTCCTTTATACCGTCTGAATCTGCCCTGTATGAACTACCCAGGCAGACTGACGTTCCACTAATTTAAAACCCGCAACATTTGACATGCGGAACAGAATTATATGAAAAAGAATGCGTTCAAGTGAATAAGAGAATACCGCTCAGCATTATCGATGTTATCGGCATCAACAAGGTGAATTCAATTCGAATGAATAGTAAGTAGAATGAAGTTCAGTGAAAATTGAAGAAAAATTTACCCCGATGAATTGCAGAATAGGGCAGTATGACAAATTATAGTATTACACCCTGTTGGATTTGAGCAGCCGCCGCACAGTGGGGCACCTTGTATGGGGAACCGGAAAAAACTCCATAAAATCTGAACCACTGAATTGATTTTCATGAAATTTTCAGAGAAGATTGATTAAAGCAAGTAGAATCAACTCTAAAAATAACCGCCCACTGCCACACCCACAAGAAGAGGAAATGGCTTTTGACCAAAACATGTTTTTTCTAAAATCCAACATTGAAAAAAATATTAAGATTATTTTAATTTATTTTAAAAACATACTTTTTTTTGGAAAAAGTATTTTGTGTTTTTTTTTCATTGAATTGAAATCTTGTTTATATATCTTTTATTTAATATTTGGGGCCCTCAAAAGGGCCATTTTTGAAGAAATCTTTCTCAAAGAATTTAGAGTTTTTTTCATAATTATATTAATAAGTGTTTAGCTTCCTCACTCATCAAATAATTTTTGGACTTCGGCTCAGGCCTTAAAAATGAAATATAGGGATCTGACGATATAAGGAACATATGCAGGACATCTTCGTTTGTAGCCGTCCTTGAAATTTTCCTGCTATTGTTGGATCGAAAATATCTGTAATCCTTATTTCGGCTCTCTTGGGCCTCCTCTGACAAGGTACCAATGGGAAGTTCACAAGATTCTATAATTTCCTTTCCGTGTAAAAGAATCTTATGAACACTTGCTGGTAAGTAATACCAAGGATATAACTTAACAGCAATATTCGCAGTTTCAATAGAGTATTCTTGAAACTTTCCTGCATCGATATAGTGATTACAACAAATAACCTCCAAAATAGTCGCCAAACGCCTTATTAAATTTTCATCAATTTTGGTAATTTCAGATGTGAGAGATGGGTTATCAAAAAAACGTCTTGAAGTATTACCGGAGTTTGTTGTTCCACACCCTTGTTTAACAACATCAACAAGCAGTCCCATTTTTTTCCGAAATTCGTTCTGTATACGAGTTTTTGTATTTTTTTTTAATTCTGCAGTTTGTGGGGTTATTCTCCAAGCTTTAAACGGAAGATTATAGGAAAGGTGCAGGATATACTCCATGAAGCGTATTCTTGCATGCAAGGTCGACATTCCAAACTTTAGTGAATCATTATTTGTCGGCTTCAACTGCAAACTTGAAATGTTGTTCATTTCCGATGTCCTTGCACCACAAATTGTACAATTGCTACTTGCAGAAGTATTTGTAACAATTTGCACAGTTTTTCCGTCTATCATTGTAAAATATAATACGTGTGTTATTTTAGTTCGAAAACCATTATGCTCTATTTCTGTGGCTCGAAGATTTTTAATTTCATTCTCAACACGATCTCTTTCCTTCCTGACTTCTTCAGGAGTCTCGTTTGAAAATGAAAATCTAATCGCGCGGCAGTAACGGGTTGAAGATGGTCGCGGATTTTTCCATAAAATGTCTTCCTTTTCTTCTTCGACGAGCTTAAGAGGCACAAGGGATGTCAAAAATATGTGTTCATCAGAAACACCTTCCTCGGAAACTCCATAATTTTGCATATATCTGCTTTGCCCACTTGCTCCATCACATCCCCATTTGGTCTGGAGAACAAGATGTCGGTGTCGATTGACGGTTAATTTTTCATCCAAAGTTTTTAAAATTCTACTGCAGGTGTGATCTAAAAGATCTTGCAGTGGGACACAGGCAGATGTTTCATTTGCTGTGGAGTTATTTGGGTAGCATTTTTTTTTGGCATCTGTAACCTTCTTGTACGAAGGGTAGATATCGTGCCCAATTTCTTTACATGCTTTCCGGATTACTTCATACTGTTCTTTAGTTAGTTTTGCCTGGACAGTTAAGGCTAGAGCAGCATCTGGGTCAAAAGATGACGTTGACGGTGATGATGATGCTGCTGCATCAATTAATGCTTGAGGCACATTGTCTTGAAGTTTTCTTATCTTGCTTCTTTTGCTCCGATGGCAGCATTCTTCGAAGTCTTTCATTGGTCTTCCACCAAAATTAACACGGGGTTCCTCAATAGAAAAATCGGTAGAGTTCTTAACATCAAACTTACCTTCTATCCAATCCCTGTTTTTTTTAAAGAAAACACTTTTATTGATTCACGATACCGCGTATTAAATTTCGACAAAAAATTTTGTTTATATTTTTTTAAAATTAAGTCCGTTTCTATTTTTGTTAAATTTGTATGCCTTGTTTTTAAAAACTGTTCAAAAGATTCTTCTTTTTTCAATATCAAGTCAACTAAGACAGATCGAGAGATTGAAAACAAAACAGCCATCTTGGCAAAGCAACTTTATTCGATTGTAACAAATAATTTTAATGTACAAATTTTAAAGTTTTTCTTTGTTTTCAAATAAACGGTTAATTTTTTTCTACAACAGTTAAGTAAACAGACAAAACCTTGACTTTGAAATTAGTAGTGATGTAAATTCAAGGTCAATCTTTGTACTTATGTATGTATGTACATATGTATGTTCATATATAATGTATGTATACAACACTGCCTACTTATCTGGGACTCGAACCCACTTTGCTCTCCACCTGTCAAAAAAAAAGTTTAAAATTCCTTCACATTTACCATAAAATTGGAACATTTTTTTTGTCTGGGGTAGGTAGTGAAAAGAAGTTTCGAATCAGAATTCGAATTCTGATTCAACGTTCCAAAAAATATTTAAAAACCGTTGTATCATCAAACGCACTCTTTTTATCTACCAGCGAAACTCTCATTATTTTAAGCTGACTTTTTATATTCAAATGGCTATAAAATCCGAATTCGGACGTCTTCGGGTGTGATTTTTTTTGGAAAAAATAGCTGAGACCCAAGACTTTCAAACGCAATTAATTTGCTTACAGCGCCAAACAGCGCTAACAGTCAAAACATTATTTGAATTTAAAAAACCTTTAAAAAAACAGTTTTTCGTAAAAAAAAAATACTATCCAATTTCAAATTTCAAAAAAAAACTCTGATTTTATTTGCCTGCTCTATTTCAAACATATTTACAAAAAAAACATTTTAAAAGGTACAAAACATTTTAAAAGGTACAAAACTACAATTTTTTTTTTTTTTTTTTTTTTAAATCTATTTTCGGATTCTCCATCCTTTTTGCTTTGCGAAAATGTTTTTGAATTTTTTAAAATCCTAATTTGATAAACATAGGTTTTTTCCGCTGTTTCCCCACTGTGCGCCGGCCGCTCTCTTTAATCTATATGTTGTTATCGGAAGCTTCTACTGACAAGAGGTATTTCTACCTGAACTCTGTTAAATCTTAAAATTCGAGAAAAAAACATTCAGGTAATTTTGTTCACTTTAATTTTTTAATTAAAACAACATCACTACCCATAACATCTCTCTCGATTAGATTTAAAACTTTTTTCTTAACTAATCCTTTTTTGCTTTTATATCCGCTGTTCCCTCTTCCTTACTTTGTGTTGCTTTATCTACATAAATATTCAATATCGCTCCAATGCCAGGATACAACACAAAATTCGTGGTTCGAATCTTTTTGTCTGTTAAATAAGAAGTCACCGAATTTGTATTGAATGCAATGTCCATGGCATCACTGTGCGTGATTCTGTCGATATTGCTGCGTCGAATTTTAATCACAGCATTTTCAAAACCATTAACCTTTAAAAAGAAAGCAAACGCAAATTTGTATACAAAAACCAATTATGATAATCTAAAGACAAAGAACAAATCATACCTTTATAGTTAAGTCTAATTGATATTCACTATCTACATCGGGCCATTTCTGTTCCAGTACATCTTTGTCCCACTGAATGTCATCTATTTTCTCATTCAATCGATTCGGCGTTGAGATAAGTTTTGACCACAATTCGGATGCAAAGTGTGGAGCGCGTTCGAAATACTTTCCATACTTTATCACATCTTTTGAAGCCCGCTATATAAACCGACCAAAATTAAGTAAAAGCCTTTTGTAACCAAAGTAAAAACCTAGCACTTACTCTTATAGAGTTTGTGAGTCCCTGGATATGGCGACACTTAGCTGATGAGTGTGTCTGTAGTTGAAGGTGGCACCAGCCACATAATAATTTCGAGCATCGAAGAGCACTGAATCTTCTTTGATGAATTTTTCATCGGTTGGATTAAACTCGGGATTTGGTGGCTCCTAACGGAGCTTGTGAAACGTGTCGATTGTTAGCCAAAGTCTTTTCTGCCAATTGAGGATTCCAGGAGAAGCTAGAAAAATGGAAACAAATTACAGGAAAATATAACACCAGTGAATTCGTTTTTACTTGTAGTTGACCAGTTTCTATGAGACGTTGGCGCCACATCCGCCAGAATTATCAGTCTTGTGGTATCAGTGCCATATTCGTTGATCATATCCGATGGATCGACTCCATTGAACTTGGATTTTGACATTTTCTCCCATGACATAACGACGGCTTCTTTGGTATCCCTAGTGATGGCTTTGTTTTTCTTCGCATCAACTATGTCAACCTGATGAGCGAGTCTTATTGAATCCACAATCTAGTATGAAGTTAGTTTAAGTACTTACCTGATCCTCTGTTAGGTTAAATGACGAAACATCCATCACCGCCGTCTTCACATGAGACTGCTTCTGTTTCGGCGTCCCGACATGTCGCATGGGTGGCGCAATTTGTTGGACTTTATGTATCTGAACCTGTGATTGGTGCCGGGCAAGGACTTGTTGTTGTTATTTTGAAGTAGTTTCCTTCGACATAACTTTCTTTGTCACTTTCAAGTCACCAGATTTCGAGAGTTGCAGAATCTTTTGCTCTGGAGTTTGATTTCGTGCAACTGCTGATTGTTGTTGTTGTTGCTGTTGCTGGTGTTGATGTATGTTTCCACCAGGTGCTACCTTGCCTCGAGAAATAATCATTTTTCCAGACGTTGGCGATGTCTGTTAAATGCCTGGCGATTGGGATTTTCTTTGAGCAATGGTCGCCGTTCGTGGTTGACTTTGGAGGACACGAGTATTTGTCTGCACTGTTTTTGGGGTTCCCGCTTGAATTCTGGTCTGTTGCTGCTGTTGCTGTTGATGATACGTTGCCGATGGGGCCGTACGTACAATTGTGGTTTGATTATTGATAAGTTGTGGACTCGAACTTCTAGCCATGTTCGATTGTTGGACCTGCGTTATTTGAATGTTTCCAATATTTGACAGGCGATTAGAAGTTAAGGTTTTATTAACTTGAGGACGATGAATTGGAGTCATAATTGTATTCGAAGTTTGCGTGGGGATTTGATTGTTGTGTTGAACGGGGCCATTCTCGTTGGCGTTTGAAGTCAAGGATGCAGCAACTTCGCTACCCATTCGGACAATTCCGCTCGTGCATTTTTCTCCGGGGATTAAAACGTTTGGCGACAATTTTCTCAACGATTTAATCTTCTGTTTCTCCATTTGCATTGGGAATGGTTCGCTTGGCACGACGACAACTATTGGGGAGGTAAAAATATATTTAATGCTTAAATCAAATGGATGACTAAGTTATACTCACATTAAAGGTGCACGTTGTATGGGTGTACTGGTGACCAATTTACTCGGGATCTGCTGAACTGGCAGTGGTGGTTTTTTCACAACCGCATTCCGAATCGGCGAGAGATCATTGGTTTCTTCTTCGTGTTGTTTTTTTGTTATTATCGGGACCTTCGTGTTGATTAGAAATTGTTTGGCTTGTGGAATTTGTGGTTCTAGGAAATTAAAAAGACAAAATAACATCAACTTGCTTTGTATTTGTATAAGAAAAGATGAACAAACTTTTAGCTTCGGTAGATGGATTCGAAGCATTATCAACGACGGTTTTTGTTATTTTAACTGGCATCTTTTGAAGCTCCCCATGACCCATCTTAGAAAAGGATTGTATCGTTTTTCCAGCTACAATCCATGTCTCACGAATACTTTCTTCCATTTTAACCCATGTTTGATAAAGTGCCCATGAATTTTGTTGATTATTACTGCCACTGTTCAGATTACTGTTGAGCTACTATTGTTGCTGCTCATTATATATTTTTATTTCAATAAATTAATATTTTGTTTTTAAATTCTTTTACCTTCATTATTTTGCATTACTGGGAATGGATTTTGTTTTGTTTTCATTTTCGTAGAATTGTCAAAATACTCACCTCGCTGTTAATCTGTCAAAACTGGGTTAAACTCAAATTAGGCCACGTTCGCATTGCAGTTCTATGGTGCGCCTATACTTTCTGCATGATATTTTTTGTTTTTAGCGAAACTTTTCATAAAAATCCCAGAATTTGTGTGCCAAAAGCAGTCAAATACTATTTTTAGCACAGTTTTCACTAAAAAGAAGTTGCAAAATTCATTTTTCTTAAAATATTGCAAAAAATTTTCAATTTTTGAATTCAACGGATCGCTTTTTTGAACGGCTGAGTTCACCTCACATTGTTTTCCCCTTAACTGTGCATACTGAGCAACAAAAGCCCATAACAACTACATAGAATCTGGATTTTCCCATAAGAAATGCACGGGCCAACTAACATATGCTCATTTTAATGGGCAAAACGTGCTCAATTTAGTTTGTAGGTCGAAAGAGAGCGAACCCCATAAGTCGGTTCTCTTGGTGGATATATTTCTCTATGTTAGAAGTAGAACAAACAAGAGGGAAAAAACTTATCGCACGCACACAAGCAAAACCTCACACAGCAATAACTCGATTCCCCGATTCAGGTTTACAAACAAATTTTCGATTCGATTCACCTCGTTCTGTGGGATTGGATCGCGTAATCCTATTTCGATCCGATCCAGGTCTATACGGCGCTAAATCCTGATTCAATTCGAATTCAATTCTCCTTGTAAACGCGGTAAATGTTTCAATTAACCATCCGTAATCGATTTTTGATTGGACGTACATATCCTTTCTTACATTGCTCGCATTCACAAAGCTAGTGGCTACGTAGTCAAGGGATTCTGATTGGCTTAATCTAACTACAAAAGTAGTTGAAATATCCCCTCTGACGTAGTGTAAAATTTTAGGCTACAAAGTTAGTGCACACTGGTTTTGACGTTTCACAATCAGCTGCTCGGTAAGGACACAAGAATTCAAAATGAAATTAATCATTTATTTATTTATTTATTTATTTAATCCGTTAATTATCTAACGTTAATATAAACTTATAGCTATTTGCATAATTTTTAATTTTAAATTTTAAATTAACATAGAAATAAATAAATACTATAACATATTAAAAAAGCTTTCTTTAAATTGTTTACTTTTAACATTGTCATTAACAGATGAAATTAAATTATAAAATTTATTGAAGACTGAAATCAATTGATTTAAAGGGCTATTCATACCATAGTTAGTTCTGCTAAAGATCGGACATAAAGGTATCTGTCTTCTAATGCTAGTTTGACTATAGCTAAAATTTAGACGATTCAGAGCTGTTGCGGATATAATAGAACCATTAATTAATTTTAAAATAAAACAAAATTGGAGATATTGCCTATGTTGTGAAAGTGTAGGGAGGTTTATTAGCAAAAGTATTTAAATACATATAAAAATCACTCATATTATATCTTATATTCGGTTTTATTGAATTTAAAAACAAAACAAACTATTTAAAGTACTGAAAACACAAATGTTTCCTGTATTATATATTTGCATTTGTCATATTATGACAGTTCCGGATTGACTTGCTTTGTAGTGAAGTTTTGCATTCACAAATCTAGTTGAATTTCGACTACGTAGCCACTAGCTTTATGAATGCGCCCATTTAGTTCTCAACAGCTGATGGACACCTTGTTGTTAAAATTAAATGACAGCCGAGGTTTATCATATTTATATTGAGTATTTGGTTTATACTATTTACAAAATACAATATACAATACCACCTGCATTAAAACTTAAAACATCTTTGCTTTTTCGCTTGAAGAGTCATTGCCAATTGCCACAATATACTTATTTATATACCATGCTAAAAGTATAGTATTTATATTTTCTTAAAACAAATGAGCTCAAAACTTACTTTTTTATCAAATTATCAGGGCAAAGGGCCGAGGACATTTGAGGATGTATGGCCCCTTATGCGATGCACGGTACTTAAGCTTTTAAAACAGGAAGCTGTTTCTCAAGTTGAATGGCAGGATTTATTCTATGGGGTTCATTTGGTCTGTCTTTGGGATGACAGAGGAGCAAGTAAAATATACGATAGTCTGAAAAATGATATAGTGGAATTTATTGAGCAGGCTCAAAAAAAGGTGCAAAACCAGAGCGGCGAACAAGCCTTACTTAAAACTTACATTGTTGAATGGAGAAAATTTTTCACCCAAAGTAGTTATTTGCCCCTTCCTTTTCGACAACTGGAAATAACTCTGCAAGGGCGATCATTATCATCAGCAAATAATGCATCAAGCAATCAAAAGAAAGTAAATAACGATGAGAGTATTGTTCGAAAACTAATGTTAGATTCTTGGAATAAAAATATATTTATTGACATCAAAGACCATCTCCAAGAATCTGCAATGAAAATAGTTCATTGTGAACGTAATGGTGAGGCCTACGATTGCCAGCTTGTGATTGGAGTTCGAGAAAGCTATGTCAACCTTTGTTCAAATCCCGAGGATAAACTAGAAATATATAGAGAATATTTTGAAGCAGCTTACTTGAAAGCTACGAACAATTTTTATAACATAAAAGCAAGCGATCAGCAACAAAGCAATGGTGTTCAGGCATTTATGAAATATGCAGATGCCAAGATACGTGAAGAAGAAATACGGGCAAAGCGATACTTGGAGTCTAGCAGCTTTCACGCTCTGTCCCAATGCTGTATAAAGGTTCTTATTGAAAATCACTTAAATACCATTTTAGCAGAATGTTCTACACTTATCAAAACCTATGAGGTAGAAAAGTTAAATTTAATGTTCAGACTTCTTGACCGAGTACAAAATGGAATTGAACCGATGCTGCGTGATTTAGAAAATCATATAGTTACTGCCGGCCTAGCAGATATGCTATCAGTTTCTGATATAATTGTTCAAGATTCAGAAAAATATGTTGAACGTCTATTAGAGCTTTTTAAAAAGTTTAGTGTCTTGGCTAAAAACGCATTTAATAACGATCCTAGATTTCTCACATCACGTGATAAAGCATTTAAAACTGTTGTAAATGATATAAGCGTATTCAAAGTAAGTGAATAATAAAAAATACTTAACTTTCTACCTAACTTATCTTTTTCAAGCTCGAGTTGCCAACTAATGTTAGTAATAGGGGTATTAAACATACATCTCCTGAGAGCAAGTGTCCAGAGCTCCTAGCTAACTATTGCGATATGCTTTTACGTCGAACACCGTTAAGTAAAAGACTAACAACGGAACAGATTGATAAGAGCTTAAGAGATGTTTTACTGCTTCTTAAGTACGTCAATAACAAAGATGTATTTATGAGGTACCACAAAGTACATTTGACTAGAAGGTAAGAATATGTAAGCTAGCAAGCATGTTTTCTATTTCTCTGCAGTATTTAGCACAATTCTCTTATCATATGCGTTATTTGTATATTCCTTTTTAAGTGGGCATTTTTAATGTACTTTTTAACTAAGCATATATGTAGATATACATCAAGGGTCACAACGGTAGATACAAATTATCGGTTCCTAAAGTCATTAAAGTGAAAAAAAAAAAATAATTTTTATTGGTATTTTTAAGGGTTGTTTAATTCTTTTTCCTACTATTTTTGAACTTTTTATGATAGTTCGTTTTGTTGCTGACAAATACTCTACATAATATTGTTTTACAAGAAATACAATTCAAACTCCTACTATAAAAACAAAATAGAAAACATCTTCAAACATTTTCTAAAGTTTAAAGTGCAAAGTTTTATATTTAAAGAGTAAAAAAACATGCATTTTTGCCCCTTATGCGAGAAAGGACGATTCCGGAGATGCTACTATCAAGAACTGTAAGCAATCTACCTCGAAGCTGATATTGTGACAAAAATTAAGCTCGGTTGACTCCGGTGGTCTGGACAACTAACACGTATGAGTGAAGAGGAATCAGCTCGTCGGCTTGCGATCAGGATAAATGGAGAAACTTGTTGTATTTTGAGGCCATGACCAGAATCCGGTTGTCGAGCCGATGATAATGATGATGATAAAAGCATCATTTAGTTAGCCGTCTGCCGGATAAAATTAAAAAAAAAAAACATTTTGGAGAAAAATGTATAAATGAATAATACAATGAAGATATTTATGCAACGAGAAAAATTTTCACTTTGCAGAAAGGTATAATTTTTGGCTAGAGCTTGCTTCTAAGAAATAATTGCAGAAGTTATGTTTTGTTTTACTATTTTTGTTTAGTTTTAATTTGATCCCTCTCTTTTAAATTTACTTTTTACTTTTACTGTTATTATTTTTGTCTTCAATTTATCGACTTTCGCTTTTTCATCTATTTAAATAGTAAATACGCTGTAAATCCCGTTCCCACTTGCTAAAATGAATTGAAATTCAAGGGGTTACCCTTGGGTGCATACCTTTTCTCAACCCTTAATACATTTGAAACTTTCATTATATCTGAAATATCCTCACTAGAAGTTACAAAGAAATATAAATTTACCAAAAATGATGATCGAAAGCAACGTCTAACCGGAGTTATAGTTTTTACATTCGTCCTGTACAAACCACCAAATATACTCGAAATTGGCTTTTACAACGAAAAAGTTAAATAGTCAATCCCTAAAATAATGGGTTGTCAAACATGCAAAACAAAAGTATTATGGCTGAAGCCAGGCCTTGTTTAACCTCAACACACCACTTTATATATCATAGCATCACATGTAAAACCCAAATAACACCTTTCCTGAAATTATTCATGTCCAATCTGACTAACTTTTTACTACTATTCTGCCTATATTAAATATCAAACAAAAGAAAGCACATTTACATTCTGTTAAAAGGTTCCATTTTAAAATCCATTCAATTTAAAAAAAAATAAAATCTAAAAAATGTAAGGAATACCAAAATAATTGTACACTAAAGTCGAAAAATATATCACAAAAATATAGGAACCGAAAAAAAAAATACTTTTTGAAGAAGAAAGTATTTAAAAAATTATTCAAAAACACAACAATATAAAAAAATTAATTAGGTATGGTTAAATTAAAAGTTTATACATGTACATATTTATTCAGAGAAGAAAATACTAATGAAATCTAATATATAAAATATTCCTGTCACAGTGTTAGTTGCCATACTCCTCCGAAACGGCTTAACCAATTTCAATGAAATTTTGCATATACATTCGGTAGGTCTGAGAATAGGTTTTTAACTAATTTTTAAATTCCTAATTGTTATGGTTTAATTGCATCAACATCGTACACGGTGCAACGATCTTACGATAGTATTCAGTGATGCTATATGTACAATCTATTATATAAAATATTCCTGTCACAGTGTTAGTTGCCATACTCCTCCGAAACGGCTTAACCAATTTCAATGAAATTTTGCATATACATTCGGTAGGTCTGAGAATAGGTTTTTAACTAATTTTTAAATTCCTAATTGTTATGGTTTAATTGCATCAACATCGTACACGGTGCAACGATCTTACGATAGTATTCAGTGACGCTATATGTACAATCTAATATATAAAATATTCCTGTCACAGTGTTAGTTGCCATACTCCTCCGAAACGGCTTAACCAATTTCAATGAAATTTTGCATATACATTCGGTAGGTCTGAGAATAGGTTTTTATCTAATTTTTATATATCTAATTGTTATGGTTTAATTGCATCTACATCGTACACGGTGCAACGATCTTACGATAGTATTCAGTGACGCTATATGTACAATGAAGCATTGATTGCTATTGAGGATCTTTGCATTATCATTGCCAACTTACCACTCAGTCATTTCGGTATGCATTCACCAAAAAAAAAAGGAATGGCAGCGATTGTTGCTCGCAATGTCCCACTAATGAATGCAGAACAAAGAACCATTTATGACCACACCATGCTCGCAGTTTCGGCAGGACAAAATGGATTCTTTTTTTTGATGTACCAGGTGGAACTGGCAAAACATTCCTTATTTCGCTAATTCTTGCTAAAAAAGTTTAAAATTATCATCTAGGATGAATGCACTATGGCACACAAACATTCGCTTAAGGCGTTGAACAGGACATTGAAAGATATAAAAAACAATGACAGACTATTTGGCGGCACTCTGTTACTTCTTTCAGGTGATTTGTGACAAACACTTCCCGCTATTCCGCGTTCAACGTACGCTGATGAGATCAACGCGTGCTTAAAATCATCGCAACTGAAAGTAAATATGCGTGTTCAAATGCTTCAAGATCCATCCGCTAAAACGTTCTCAAAACAACTGTTGATAGATTTAGGCGACGGAAAAGTTACTACAGATGAAACTGGATGCATAAAATTACCGGTCGATTTCTGCTAGATTATTGATTCACAAGATGTTCTCATTGACCAGATATTTCCCGATTTTCGATGTTTTCCACACGGACAATTATACGTGGCGTGCTCTCAAGCGGGCAAACCATCCAGTTTGTTTGTATTGGCGAAAGATGGTATCACAAAAAATATTGTACACTCTGTTGCATTGAAGAATTGATATTGTTTTTTTGTAGTATTGTCATAATTAGCGATATGTATATAATTTTAACGAATTAATTTTAAATTAAATTAAAAAAAATTGTTTGGTGATTTTGTATTTTAATATTTTATCACCTTTTACAGTGCTCTATACCTCCCCCACTTATATATCACATCCTTACACACTTACAATAAGTTATTTATTTCCAGCAAAATATTTTATAGAAATTATTTATATGAAGACACAACGTTTGTCGGGTCAGCTAGTTACTTAAATAAGAATAACTCATTGCAATAGATGAAATTTTCTGGTGTGTGTGTGATTTCAAAATATAATTAAAGTCTTCAAATGTCAAAATTCTTTGCAAATTTTGACAAGACATTGGGCAGGTTCAGACAACATAAGGGACTTCATTTGCAGTCAACTTTATTATTTGAACGTAAATTTTGACCAAGGCAACTAGTTAGTTTTTCAAGTGTCATGAATTTAAAATTCAAAACTTTACTTTACAAACCTCTACTTCAAGTTCATAGTACAAGAACTACCAAAATCATTATTTTCTACAAAACACTACCCAGGCAAGCTACAAGTCCATCACGATTTGTATTTTGTATTTTAAAGAAATATTACATATTTCTTTTCCAAATTTACAAGGAACCTTTTTACAGAAAGCATTAAATGAAGTTGTGCAGAAAATAAATAAATAATTGAGTAATAAAGTTCAGCTTTTAATTGAATTAAAAATTGATAGTTAGGGAGATTTTTCTTGACTTACTTTCCAGTCAACTTTCCAATAAAGTTGCCTTAATTTGAATGCAATTTTTTGGCAGCTGGCCAATCAGATGCTAGAAACTTGCCTTACTTTTAAGACCCTTATGTCGGCTGAACCTGCCCATTTTTGGAGCACTGAACAATATTGTTTAAAAATTAAAAAATGTTATATTCTTTTAGCTGTTCAAATGCTTCCATAATGAAACTAATCCCTTGGTCTAATATTTTATAGTAAAAATGTACCTCAAATTTTTGTTCTGGCTCTAAAATTTTGGCAGGGCATTCATTATAGAGCGCATATATGTTATTTTAGGATACTGTGATGGTATTTGTAGGTTAAGAGCTATGGCTACAGGAGATTTTACGTAGTTAAAAAGTTTTTAGTATCTTACAGAACTAGAACGCTATTAGATAAATTAACTGACAGGCTTTGTAAATATACTTATTAATTATATTAATTTTTTCTAAAATATAAATATGAACTAAAAATCTAAAATTTGACTTCCTAATGACTGCAGTGTTTCTATTCTCAAAGTTGCTAGCTTCACATATTTCAATGAGAGCTTCATATATATCTCATTAGCTATTTTTTAAGCCATTTTGTTTACTTTCTTATCTGGTTTCAGATAGGCTTTTTAAGGTCAAAACAGGGACATTTTTTTATATATACATATACATATGTACATATGCATTATACAATGTCAAAAAACTTAACAGATTCTAACAAAAAGCGAGCTGAATCATTAACAACCAAATTCAGGGATTGCGATCAGCTGCGAACAAGACTTTTAATTCACCAGCCTCTTTTCCTTTCATGTCACATAGAGTCACTTATTAAAGACAAACATCACCATTGTCATCGCATCATCGGTCATTTCAACCCTTTGTCTCATTTAGACACATAAGCGAAACGATACAAAACACGACAGAGATAAAATTTCATAGGTATAGAAGAACTTTAAACGCTGTTCTTTGTCTGAATTTGCTGTTATTTTACGAACAAATTCGTGCACTTTTTAGATTTTGTGATGTAGTTTTTTTTTTACTGTAGGAGTGTGGGTGTGAATAGGCAGGTGAACAACTACTTATTTTTGGAAAAGTAGATACATTGTATGTATCTAATTAAGAATTGACTGCGTTAGTTATAATAAAATGAATATCAATATTGCTGTGAGCTATAGAGAAATTAGAATAAAGAAACGTAGGTAGTGGTTAGGAGATTGTGCCTATTTTAACGCTTAGCTTAGCTTAGCTTAGCTTTTTAGATTTTGTGATATAGTTTTTTTTTACTGTGGGAGTGTGGGTGGGAATAGGCAGGTAAACAACTACTTATTTTTGGAAAAGTAGATATATATATCTGTCTACAAATTAAAAATTAGGGGTTAGTTATAATAAAATGAATATCAATATTGCTGAGAGCTGTAGAGAAATGAAAATAAAAAAACGTAGGTAGTGGTTACGAGATTGTGCCTATTTTAACGCTTAGTTCGTCCGGCCCTGGCCAACATACAGTGTCGGCCTAAACTAATGTAACCTAATTTTTTGTTTTTATTTTTGGTGTATCATTTTGTAGGTTGAATTGTTTTTTTTTTTAATCTTTTTATTATTTTTTTTTTTTTTTTTTTTTTTCATCGTAGTCTTAAGAGCTTCACAGTCGGTGATAATAACGAAGTGTTTGCCGAGAAGAAATTGGCAAAATCTTTCGGTAGCCTCTACAACAGCCAATGCTTCCAATTTGTTACTGTGGTATATCATCTCTTCTTCCGTTGTTTTTCCTGTTGTAATAAGCAACAGCTCGCAATAGTTTATCATCTCGTTGAAGAAGTACTCCGGCAATTCCTAGAGAACTGGCAACTGTATGCAATTCGTGTTCTGCCGACGGATTGTATAAGGCAAGCACTGGCTCATTTGTGAGACATTTTTTTAAATCTTGAAAAGCAGATTCCTCTTTAATTGTCCATTGGAATTTGTTGTCCTTCTTCGTGAGGTTTGTTAATGGCAAAGCAATCTGTGAATATTTTTCAATGAATTTTCTAAAAAAACTTGTTAAACCTAAGAATTGTCGCACGCCATGTTCATTAATAGGCCTTTTAAAATTTTTCTACAGCTGACGTTTTTGCTTTGCCTGGTCGAATGGTGCCGTCTTTTTTCTCATGTCCAAGGTACTCTATTTGTTCTTTAAAGAACTCGCACTTCTTCAAATTTATTGTTAAATTGGCGTCTTTGAGAATTCTTAAAAACTGTTTTAACTTTGACATCCCTTCACTGATTGATTGTGTTGGTATGACGATATCATCCATATAGCAAACGATAGTGTGAGGACGCATCTTTCGTAATACGGTGTTCATAAGTTTCTGGAAGAGTGATGGAGCTTTGACTAAACCAAATGGAACCACTGAAAACTCGAAAAGCCCATCTGGTGTTATGAATGCAGTAATATGTCTATGTTCTGGCTTTATTGGCATTTGATAATACCCCGATGCTAAGTCCAGCACTATGAAGTATTTATAACATACCAGATCATTCATTTGTTTTTCCATGAGAGGAATAGGGAATTTGACCTTCTTGGTTATGGAATTTAGTTTGCGGTAATCGACACACATCCTTTCTTCACCATTTTTCTTCTTAACAAGTAGAACAGGGGATGCAAAATGAGACTGAGACTCCTTGATAATACCACAATCCAACAGCTCGTTCACCAAAGAAGTGAGCAATTGTCTTTTCGCATATGAAACTTTGTACGGGTGGTGTACAACTGGTTCTTGCTTTGTTAAATTTATTTCTAGTTGAACTAGGCTAGTGCGTCCCAATTCATTCTTGTTAAACGCTGCACAGTCCCTATACTCGTTTAAAAGGCTAATTAGGGCTGTAGGATCAATTTCTTTATTAACATGTAAATCTGTCTCTATTATTGGTTTTCGTTTCTCAATAATTTGAACGAGATTTGTTTTTGTACTTACTTGTTTTTCTTTGCGTTCAATAGTTAAACGTTCACCTTGCTTATTTAAAAAACAGAGTGGATTATTAAGGATATCCTTTCCAATTAATACAGAGTCTGATAGCGCGTCATCTTTGACAGTTAAAGCGCATACTTGGAAAACAGAATCGTCGATACAAATTTCGCATGAAATACTTCCCATTGTTTGGCACCTACCACCGCCAAAACCATGCAGAATTAGACCGCAGTTGTCAATTTGAGAATTAATGGATTTTGAAATTGTTTCGGTAATTATCGAGCGCTCACTGCCTGAATCCAGTAAAGCGATGTATGACTTTCCATTGATGAGAACGGATTTATGATAGCAATCATTGTAAACCACATTGATTCTTGCGTTACTTCCTGCCGTTCTTTCTGTTTCTCTGTTTTCACGATGTTTGATGTTCAAATGGTAGACATGTGCATTCAAGAGGACACAAGCGTCCACAGGTTTTTCTCAAAACCCACCTCTGTCTATGAACTCCTACTCTCACCTCCCCGCGGTGAACATCGGGTGCCTACTACCTCAACTGGAGATTGGGTTCTAACCCCAGTGGAAAGTTGTTGGGGGCAGCAAACGAGAGAGGGGGGGAGAGGTGTTTCCACTAAGGCACCTCTCCTTATCCAGACGGCAGCGGACGAATTCTCGAGATGGAATCAACGGTGGCGTCTACAGTTCCAGTAAGGTTGAACTACTTAGTGAACACCTTATAGGGCTTCTACGACTTATTCGGAGCCCAGGCCTATAAGGAGCGGTTTATCCGGCTCCCCGTCCTTGGAGTTATATTAAGGATCTGTCCCTCCAGGTTGGGGGTTGTGCCGTCGGGGTGACTTCCTGACTACGTAAAAACCTTTCTAGTTGCGAAGCACCAACAAGCCTCGGATACGGACGGATTCACTGTTGACAACCCAAGCAAACGAAACAAGGACAACGAACTTCGGATCTGTACGTGGAATGTTAGGTCCCTTAACAGACCACGTGCAGCCGAACAACTAGCGGAAGCCCTAAACTGCTGCAAGGCAGATATTACCGCCATCCAAGAAGTGCGATGGGATGGACCGGGCAAACGCAAATTAAAAGACTGCGATGTATACTACGGCGACTGCTACCGAGAACAAAGGCAGCGTCTATTTGGGTGTGGATTTGTGGTTGGAACTAGACTCAGGCAAAAAGTCTTGAGTTTCAACAGTGTGAGCGAGCGCATCACGACAATCCGCATCAAGGCTAAATTCGCCAACATAAGCCTAATATGCGCGCATGCCCCAACAGAGGAGAAAGATGAAGACACCAAAGACATATTCTTCGAGCTCTTGGACAAGACATATGAGCAGTGCCCTGGCTATGACATTAAAATTGTCTTAGGAGATTTTAATGCCAAGCTAGGAAGAGAAGACATCTTTGGTGGCACAATCGGGAGATACAGCCTGCACGACACCACCTCCGACAACGGATTCAGGCTGATCGATTTCGCTGCGGGGCGAGACGTTCTGGTAGCTAGTACGCAGTTCACACATCTCAATATCCACAAGGGGACATGGAAATCTCCTGATCAATCAACTGTCAACCAGATTGACCACATTGCGATCGACGCACGACACTTCTCCAGTATACAGGATGTCCGAACATTCCGAGGGGCCAACATTGACTCGGACCACTACCTCGTTGTAGCCAAGGTACGGCTACGGATATCCCGATCCAAGCCAAAACAAGGAAGTACTGTGAGAAGTTTCGACGTTAGACGGCTACAATCGCAAGAGACTGCCATGTCCTTTTCCGATCGAGTCTCAAGTAACCTCTTAAGGAGTCCTATGTTGCCTGCATTAAGCATTGAAGACCAGTGGCAACATTGTCTTGCGGCCATCAGAGATGCCGCCTCTGAAGTGCTAGGTTTCACACGGCCACCACAGCGAAACCCCTGGTTTGACGACGAATGCCGGCAAGCGCACGCAGCGAAACAACAGGCATACAAAACGGCGCTGCACAGGAGGACCAGAGCTGCTCGCGAGCTCTACGAGCAGAAGAGGAGAGAGGAGCACCGGCTTCTTAGACGGAAAAAAAGAGAGCATGAGAAGCGCGCGATCGAGGAGATAGAGGGATGTCACAACAGGAATGAGGTTCGTAAATTTTACCAAAAGGTAAAAAAAACCTCCCAAGGGTACCAGCCACGAACCGAAGCCTGTAAAGACGATCAGGGGAACATCGTTGTAGAACCGCAGTCTATGCTGAAAATATGGAAAGACCACTTCTCCAAATTATATAACGGCGATGACGAATCGAATTCCGCTGTAAGGGAGATAGAACCACTCAACCTAGGCGACGCAGATCAACAATTCCGCCTACCCGACCTCGGCGAAGTGAAGATAGCTATATCTAAGCTGAAGTCAAACAAAGCTGCTGGAGCTGACGGCATCACTGCCGAACTATTCAAAGCAGCAGGGGATGACTTGGTAGGGAGCATGCACCAACTCATCTGCAAAATATGGTCGGAAGAAAGCATGCCCGATGAGTGGAATTTCAGCATAGTTTGCCCGATACATAAGAAAGGAGACCCTCTAAATTGCGCCAACTACAGAGGCATCAGTCTCCTTAACATTGCGTATAAGATCCTCTCTGCCATATTATGTGAACGTCTGAAGCCGTTCGTCAACAACATGATAGGTCCTTATCAGTGTGGCTTCAGACCAGGAAAGTCCACTATCGACCAAATATTCACACTACGGCAGATCTTGGAAAAAACCCAGGAACTTCAAATCGATACCCACCATCTCTTTATCGATTTTAAAGCCGCGTATGACAGCATCTATAGGGAAGAGCTCTACTGAGCAATGTCTAGTTTTGGCATCCCTGTCAAACTCATCCGTTTGTGCAGAATGACGATGTATAATGCACGCTGCTCCATCAAGGTCGGAAAAGATCTCACCGATGCATTTGATGTCAAAAAAGGTTTTAGACAAGGCGATGCACTGTCATGCGACTTCTTTAATATCGTTCTGGAAAGAATTGTGCAAAACTCAACCGTCAACACTAGAGGCACAATCTTCCAAAGGTCCATCCAATTACTCGGATACGCAGATGATATTGACATAATTGGAAGATCAAAGCGTGATGTCAGTGGAGCGTTTTTGAGCATTACGACGGAAGCGAAGAAGATGGGTTTAGTGGTCAATGAGGGCAAGACCAAGTATATGCTGTCATCGAAAAAGGACATTGAACAACGACGTCTTGGACAAAACGTCACCATGGACAGCTATAACTTCGAGGTAGTTAAGGACTTTGTCTACCTAGGCACCGCTATAAACACAGACAACGACACCAGCGCTGAAATCAAACGAAGAATAACTCTTGCAAATCGCTGCTTCTTTGGACTAAGAAGGCAATTGAGAAGTAAAGTCCTCTCTCGATCATCTAAAATCACCATCTATAAGACACTCATCATCACGGGGTTCTCATTTATGGCGCTGAGGCCTGGACCCTGTCAAAGAAAGATGAGAACGTCTTAGGATGCTTCGAGAGAAAAATTCTTCGGGTGATTTTTGGTCCCGTACGTATAGATGGAGAATGGAGGAGAAGATTTAACGACGAACTGTACGGGCTGTACAGCGACACTGACCTTGTTAGCAGAATAAAAGTCCAACGGCTTAGATGGCTGGGTCATGTAGAGCGAATGGACATCAACGCTCCAGCCCGGAAGGTCTTCGAATCCAATCCCGAGGGACGGCGCAGTAGAGGAAGACCGCGACTCAGGTGGCGCACTCAGGTGGGTGAGGACCTCAACCAACTTGGCGTGCGAAACTGGAGACAGCTAGCTAGCGACCGAGCTGGCTGGAGACGCATGTTGGTTGAGGCCCAGGTCCGCCCCGGACTGTAGCGCCACCTTAAGTAAGTAAGTTTTCACGATGTTTGTCTTCTACGTTAGGCACCCAAGATCTTTTTCTTGATTGAATGCAATCCCGTGCAAAGTGACCAGGTTGTTGGCAATTGTAACAGATGATTTTACTCCCCGTAAATTTTGACGAAGTATATCGAATCTTGTTTTAAATTGCATCGAATGCTGTCGAACCGTTTTATTTTTTCCACGAAATCTGCCATATCTTTTATTGATCCTCCAGCCAAGCTTGAACTCATTAAAGGGTCATTGAGCCCTGTCAATATATATTGAATAATGGTTTTATCGCTAAGTTGGATCTTCTTGCCAAGCATATTCATTTCGAAACAATAATTCTCAATTGTCTCACTTGGTTTGCGCAATTTTTTTGGTAATTCCTGGTGAATTTCCACTTCACTATGCTGATGCGGAAAATTGGATAGTACTCCACTAGCCAATTCGGTCCAGGATGTGAAGGCTCCATCGACTGTATCCCATGAAAAACGCGCTGGTCCTTGCATCTTTGATGCAGCAGCCATCAATAACGCTCTTTCATCCCATCCATAAATTTTAGTTAAAGTTTCTATTTTATCTACCAATGAGTTGGCTGACATTGATAAAATACTTCCTGGGGAGAAGACAGGCAGAGTATCCGCGATTTCCCTAATACTGCAGTTCACCACTCTTATTCCCGAAGACTTATCTTTTTCTAGAAGTTTTAGTTTTTCGTGCAGTTCTTTTTCTTTCTTCCTTTTTAACTCAATATATTTGCAAACTACAATAAAAAGAGCAAACAATAGTCTACTCAAACACACAAGTATATGCAGAGTTTTCAAATACACATGCATACATCTTCAAATGCATACATACATATACATACTGGCTCAACTTTCCATTACCGCAGCACGAACTTCGACACGCGTTTTTTTTTATTTGATAGATATGCACAAATAAATAATAATTATAGCAATTTCAGAGCGAGGAAACATTTATTTCTATTTTTAATTAATTTTCAAAGTTCACTTTTTTACATACAAAACACGCAAAAATGGTTGATTTTGACATTTCTTCCCTGTTTTCTGTTCAGTGTTGCCATACTTGTTTTTTTTCGTTGGGGATTTCTTTGTTTTTAGTGCTCAAATGCGAAAAGTACTTTGCAATACCCAAACTCGCACCCACCCCAAATCCTATAGTGATTCCAAGCAGGGGGTTGCATACCTTACATACCTAGCTCTTAGTATACCGTAGTATCAATTAAAAAAAACTTGTTTTAGGCTCAAAAAACGCAATACAAAAAAGTAGGGTTAAGTCCGAAAAAGAAAATATTTTTTTTTATGACTTAACGGTGTTTCCTCGCCTTAAAATTTAAAACATGTTCTATTGAGACCCCTACCTAACTGTACAAAAAAAACAGAATGAAATTCGTGCTGCGGTAATCGAAAGTCGCCCCAAAAAAAACGCTATTTCTTTAACCGAAATCACGCTTACATACCCAACTCTACAGACGTTGTTCAAACAAACTAACTCTTTTAAGCAAAAAAAATATATATATATGTACCTATATTTTCGTCACCTGGCTGAGCTGGGTCAATCCCACTTCTGAACTGTTGAAATAAATATAAAAGCTTTATTCACTTATTTATTACTTTAATCAAAATTATCTTTTAAGTCTATTAAAACAAAAATCTTATTTCTTTCTTAAAACACGTCTGCCTTCTATCAGAACCAGCATAGTAATAATCGCTCTTCTCTTCTTAGTAAAGGTATGCAATCTCCTCTCTCATCCATCTGTCCTGCTCTTCATATTCCCCTTACTAACTCGTTTCAGATTCGGCCATCCTGACCTCATCGACGTTCTCGTCGAGTTCAGTTTCTAGTTGAATCCACTTTTTCATCCTGTCCGCAGCACACACAGATGAATACGGCTTCTGTACCCTTTGTTCATAGGGTATATTACGTACATTGTATCGATCATGTGGCAATACTGCCGAAATAACATATGGTCCCTTATATTTAGGTTCAAGTTTTCGTGAAGTTCCTGTTGCAGGTATTCCATCATTCAGCAGCATAACAAGATCTCCAGTCACATATTTGTTTGCTTCCTTATGTTATGAGTCATGTTTTCCTTTTTGTTTGATTTGACAACTGGTTATGGCTTCAGCACCCTTGCATCTAATTTCTTGGAAATTTCGTTGCTTCTAGTTGAGGTCTACATCCTGTGATAGAACGTCAGCACACGGGCTTCTTGGGATATAACCCATCAAGATTTGTTGAGGTGTTGTTTTGATTGCTTCATTATATGTATTGTTGATGCCCCATTGTACAAGCTTAACTTTAAGATCCCAACGATTTTCGTCTTCTACTGTAGGAAGGAGCGCTTGTAAAATGGTTCTGTTGTAGCGTTCAACTTGGCCATTAGCTCTCGGAGTTCTCGTTGCGTTCTGCACATGTTGGATACCGCGGTCTTCAACATATTCTCGAAAAAGTTTTGCAATAAAAGCGGTCCCTCTATCAGTTATTATCCTTCTAGGACTGCCGTAATTGAAAAAAATATCTTCCAAAAAGTTAAGTGTGGGTTTCGTTTGTGTGTTAGGGACAGCTTTCATAAGCAGGAACTTAATAAAACCATCAACTAGGACTATTAGATGAGTATTTCCATTCATCGATTTAATAAATGGCCCGAGATGGTCCATATGTACTGTATCAAATTAAACGTTTTTCTTCTCAATAATATGCAACTCACCCGGCAGACGGCAAATATATTTTTTTTGCCATGCTAATGTTCTTATATAATTTTTCAAATGTATTTCGAGTTTTGGTGAAATAAAGAATTTGTAATAATAATAATAATAATATGCAACTAACCTCGTGGTTGTATTTCCTTTTTATTATACGCACATTCGACGCAATTTCTCAAAAACTTCTTAACAAACTGCGTCATCCTCGGAAACCAATACCTGTCTCTCAAATGCTTCATCGTTTTGTTTTCCGAAAAGTGTCCCATCCGTCTGTGACTGCCTTGTACCACCCGTTGTCTGACTCCTTTCGGTATGTAGAGTCTTATTTCGCCATCCACCTGTCTGTACAATCTTCCGCTCTGTAGTTTGTAGTCTATGTATTTGTTTGTCATTATCATTCAATGGTGGACTTTTTAAGATTTCAATTATTCTCTCTACTTCCTTATCCTGCAACTGGCTGATCTTCATAACATCCGTATTCACGACGACGTCAGGTTCCTTTGCTTCCTCATATGGCTGTCTGGAAAGAGCATCTGCATGTGCCATTATTTTCCCTGGACGAATATGACCTTCATAATCGTACTCTTGCATTCTCAGCCACCAACGAGCTATTCTTGGAATAATTTCTTTTTTTTTCATCGTAGTCTTAAGAGCTTCACAGTCGGTGATAATAACGAAGTGTTTGACGAGAAGAAATTGGCAAAATCTTTTGGCAACTGTATGCAATTCGTGTTCTGCCGACGGATTGTATAAGGCAAGCACTGGCTCATTTGTGAGACATTTTTTTAAATCTTGAAAAGCAGATTCCTCTTTAATTGTCCATTGGAATTTGTTGTCCTTCTTCGTGAGGTTTGTTAATGGCAAAGCAATCTGTGAATATTTTTCAATGAATTTTCTAAAAAAAACTTGTTAAACCTAAGAATTGTCGCACGCCATGTTCATTAATAGGTCTTTTAAAATTTTCTACAGCTGACGTTTTTGCTTTGCCTGGTCGAATGGTGCCGTCTTTTTTCTCATGTCCAAGGTACTCTATTTGTTCTTTAAAGAACTCGCACTTCTTCAAATTTATTGTTAAATTGGCGTCTTTGAGAATTCTTAAAAACTGTTTTAACTTTGACATCCCTTCACTGATTAATTGTGTTGGTATGACGATATCATCCATATAGCAAACGATAGTGTGACGCATCTTTCGTAATACGGTGTTCATAAGTTTCTGGAAGAGTGATGGAGCTTTGACTAAACCAAATGGAACCACTGAAAACTCGAAAAGCCCATCTGGTGTTATGAATGCAGTAATATGTCTATGTTCTGGCTTTATTGGCATTTGATAATACCCCGATGCTAAGTCCAGCACTATGAAGTATTTATAACATACCAGATCATTCATTTGTTTTTCCATGAGAGGAATAGGGAATTTGACCTTCTTAATTATGGAATTTAGTTTGCGGTAATCGACACACATCCTTTCTTCACCATTTTTCTTCTTAACAAGTAGAACAGGGGATGCAAAATGAGACTGAGACTCCTTGATAATACCACAATCCAACAGCTCGTTCACCAAAGAAGTGAGCAATTGTCTTTTCCCATATGAAACTATGTACGGGTGGTGTACAACTGTTTCTTGCTTTGTTAAATTTATTTCTAGTTGAACTAGGCTAGTGCGTCCCAATTCATTCTTGTTAAACGCTGCACAGTCCCTATACTCGTTTAAAAGGCTAATTAGGGCTGTAGGATCAATTTCTTTATTAACATGTAAATCTGTCTCTATTATTGGTTTTCGTTTCTCAATAATTTGAACGAGATTTGTTTTCGTACTTACTTGTTTTTCTTTGCGTTCAATAGTTAAACTATCACCTTGGTTATTTAAAAAACAGAGTGGATTATTAAGGATATCCTTTCCAATTAATACAGAGTCTGATAGCGCGTCATCTTTGACAATTAAAGCGCATACTTGGAAAACAGAATCGCCGATACAAATTTCGCATGAAATACTTCCCATTGTTTGGCACCTACCACCGCCAAAACCATGCAGAATTAGACCGCAGTTGTCAATTTGAGAATTAATGGATTTTGAAATTGTTTCGGTAATTATCGAGCGCTCACTGCCTGAATCCAGTAAAGCGATGTATGACTTTCCATTGATGAGAACGGATTTATGATAGCAATCATTGTAAACCACATTGATTCTTGCGTTACTTCCTGCCGTTCTTTCTGTTTCTCTGTTTTCACGATGTTTGTCTTCTACGTTAGGCACCCAAGATTTTTTTCTTGATTGAATGCAATCTCGTGCAAAGTGACCAGGTTGTTGGCAATTGTAACAGATGATTTTACTCCCCGTAAATTTTGACGAAGTATATCGAATCTTGTTTTAAATTGCATCGAATGCTGTCGAACCATTTTATTTTTTCCACGAAATCTGCCATATCTTTTATTGATCCTCCAGCCAAGCTCGAACTCATTAAAGGGTCATTGAGCCCTGTCAATATATATTGAATAATGGTTTTATCGCTAAGTTGGATCTTCTTGCCAAGCATATTCATTTCGAAACAATAATTCTCAATTGTCTCACTTGGTTTGCGCAATTTTTTTGGTAATTCCTGGTGAATTTCCACTTCACTATGCTGATGCGGAAAATTGGATAGTACTCCACTAGCCAATTCGGTCCAGGATGTGAAGGCTCCATCGACTGTATCCCACCAAAAACGCGCTGGTCCTTGCATCTTTGATGCAGCAGCCATCAATAACGCTCTTTCATCCCATCCATAAATTTTAGTTAAAGTTTCTATTTTATCTACCCATGAGTTGGCTGACATTGATAAAATACTTCCTGGGGAGAAGACAGGCAGAGTATCCGCGATTTCCCTAATACTGCAGTTCACCACTCTTATTCCCGAAGACTTATCTTTTTCTAGAAGTTTTAGTTTTTCGTGCAGTTTGTTTTCCTTCTTCATGAAAGCCTTTTCTTGTTCAATTAAACGCTTCTCCCTCCTGATAATATCCCATTCACGAGATCGCGCCTCCTCATCGTTCATTTGACTTCCCGAAAAGACTGATGCACCAACCTTCAAAATTGGTATGCAATCATCTCTGTTGGTGGACGAATTTTGTGACTCCATTTCTATGATAAGACTAGATAAAGGTAGTCCCTGTTACTCAACTAACTGATTATCCTCAGACTGTCTCAGGCGAGTCAATAAAATTATTTTTGTCCCGCTTGTATATAATTGCCTTGCTTTCAGCTCTTCTCGCAGTTGCTTTTTTGTCATACATTCCATTTTCGAACTCAACAATTAACTAAAAAAAGAAAAGAAAATTATAGACAGAATTTGTTTCTTTCTTCCTTTTTAACTCAATATATTTGCAAACTACAATAAAAAGAGCAAACAATAGTCTACTCAAACACACAAGTATATGCAGAGTTTTCAAATACACATGCATACATCTTCAAATGCATACATACATATACATACTGGCTCAACTTTCCATTACCGCAGCACGAACTTCGACACGCGTTTTTTTTTATTTGATAGATATGCACAAATAAATAATAATTATAGCAATTTCAGAGCGAGGAAACATTTATTTCTATTTTTAATTAATTTTCAAAGTTCACTTTTTTACATACAAAACACGCAAAAATGGTTGATTTTGACATTTCTTCCCTGTTTTCTGTTCAGTGTTGCCATACTTGTTTTTTTTCGTTGGGGATTTCTTTGTTTTTAGTGCTCAAATGCGAAAAGTACTTTGCAATACCCAAACTCGCACCCACCCCAAATCCTATAGTGATTCCAAGCAGGGGGTTGCATACCTTACATACCTAGCTCTTAGTATACCGTAGTATCAATTAAAAAAAACTTGTTTTAGGCTCAAAAAACGCAATACAAAAAAGTAGGGTTAAGTCCGAAAAAGAAAATAGAAAACTGCAACTGATTCATTCGGACGTATGCGGCCAATGCGTACCGAACCCTTAAGCAAGACAGTATACTTTATAACCTTTATTGACGACTTCACCCGACTTGTTTCAGTGTATTTCATGCGAAGGAAAAGTGAAGCGCTTGAAAAGTTCAAAGCTTACAAAGCATTAGTAGAAAAACAGTCAGGTG
Source organism: Eupeodes luniger (assembly GCA_951509635.1). NCBI lineage: Eukaryota > Metazoa > Arthropoda > Insecta > Diptera > Syrphidae > Eupeodes > Eupeodes luniger. The sequence goes on along the minus strand of OX608073.1, from coordinate 207,026,676 downwards.
AGTTCATTAAGTCGTTTAGAAGCGACAATGGAACTGAATACACTAACGACAGCTTCGAAAAATTTCTTGAACAAAACGGCATTGACCACGAATTTTCCGCGTCCTATACCCCTCAAAAAAACGGGATAGCCGAAAGAGCCAACAGAACGCTATTGGATATGGCCAGGTGTTTAAAAATTGAGGCACGGCTGCCTTCATACGAAACAGGTGTCCAACAAAAATGAATGGAAACGCTACACCAGAAGAACTGTGGACTGGTAAAAAGCCGGATGTATCAAAGTTCAGATGCATTGGAACGAATGCTTACGTTCTGGACAAGCGAAACAAGATTTCTAAGTTTGATCCGAGGAGTACAGAACACAAGATTGTGGGATACGAAAACGAACATGGAACCTATAGACTCTGGAAACCGGATACACGGCAGATCATTAAGAGCAGAGATGTGAAGTTCGTGGAAAATTCACAAGAAAACAAGAAGAAAAGTAATGAAATCCAACCAAACCTTTACACTTTCACCACTGAACCATCGGCACTGAAAAACGAACACCAAGAACCTGAATCAGAAACTCTAGATGAAGCACCACCACCGAATCATTTTCCAAGCAGCTTTAAAACATCAACAGCTGATAGTGAAGAAACCTACAACGTAAAAACCGATCCAACGACATTGAAACAGCTGGAAAAATGAATGATTGAGATGAGTGGTACAGCGCAATGCAGGATGAATACGACTCGCTAATGCGCAACCAAATCTAGGAATTGGTGGAGAGACCTACTGACAGACGAGTAATTCAAAGTAAATGGGTATTTTAAACGAAGTATAACACGAACGGTTCTGTACAACGGCGAAAAGCGAGATTGGTAGCGAAAGGCTATGAACAAATTCCCGGACTAGACTACACATCCACTTACGCTCCCGTCCCCAGCATCCATTCTATCCGCCTGACACTGGCAATAGCTGCAGAGCACAAGTTCAAACTACACCAATTGGACGTATCTTCTGCTTATCTCAACGGAGAACTAGATGTTGAAATACTCGTATACATGGAACAACCGGATGGTTTTGAGAAAAGCGATACCAACAAAGTATGCAGTCTAAAAAAGGCTCTCTATGGCTTAAAACAGTCAGGCCGGCAGTGGAATTTAAGGCTGGATAAAACTTTAAAAGGGCTCAATTATTCCCAATCAGCATATGATAGATGCATTTACTTCAAAATTAATAATCAAAGTTTCACAATCCTGACCATCTACGTTGATAATCTTCTTTTGGCAACCAACGACCCTGAGGAATATTTTCTCGTACACCGCAAACTATCAGAGGACTTTGATATACGCGACTTGGGAGAACCTAAACTTTGTGTGGGATTGGAAATCTCACAACACAACAAAGGCATAAGCATAACTCAACAGGGCTACATTAATAATCTTCAACAACTTTATCAACTGGAAGAAGCTAAGCCATCACAAAGCCCGCTCAAGTAAAGCTAAAACTGGAAAAGGAACCTACAATAAAAGGCGAAAGTGAAAAGTTCACCAAAACTTCCTATAGACAACTAATCGGACGATTGTTGTATATCTCATCGTTCAGCAGACCAGACATTTCTTTCATTGTGAGTGCACTTTCCCAGTTGTTCTCTCAATGGCTCTAGTAGAAGTACTTGGATTATTTTCAATTTCCCTCAACACAACTTCGTCATTGAGATGGTGTTGGAGCCTTCCAATCCTTCCACTGCCAGGGATTATGCCTTCCATATAATAATAATGAACTCTTATAAATACCCGATGGTCAGGACTTGAAGCATTTGGATATCTTTCTGCATACTTCCTTGCTGCTGCTCTTGCATTTCCGCCACATTCGTCATAAATAAAATGCATCATAGCATATTCACGTGACGTGTAAGACATTTTTAGTTATTTATGAAATAAAGTACCACACTATTATAGCTTAAAAACCTTATGGGACACCCTGTATACTTCGGAATTTATTTTGCCATTTTAAAAACGCTGTCTCAACGTCCATCTGCTCCTCATTTAAATTCATTTTGCAATAGTATGACACTAATAATTTTAATGTTTGCATTTTTACTACCGGTGAATAAACGTTATCAATATATTCTTCTTGTTGAAATCAACGCACGACTAATCTTGCTTCATAAGTATTCTCATTCTTTTTCTTATATACCCATTTTACATCAATAATATTTTTATCTTTAGGCTTATCTACTAATTGCCAGGTTTTATTCTTAATTACACTTTGAAACTCTGAATCCATAGCACTTTTCCAATTTTCCGATTCTTTACTGCAAATTGCTTCATCAAAACTATTAGGGACATCACAATAATTTACATATATATAATTTGTTGCATGCTCTTCATGCCCGTATCTAACTATTGGACTTTTCTTTCTATTTGATCTCCTTACATCTAACTGGTCATTATCTTCACTCTCTTGACTATTATTTTCTTCTTATTATTTTCCTCATTACTATTCATTTCATCATTTACTTCAATTTTTATATCACTATTTTCTTTAATTTCTATTCTATTTACTTTATCTTTCTCTTCATCTAAACATATAACTTTTACATCTTCTTCTATAACATCAACATGTCGTGCATTTACAATTTTATTATTTATCAATACTCTATAACTGTTTTCATTGTAGCCTACCAGAATTCCTAATTTCGATTTATCATCCCATTTACTATTTGTTAATTGTTCGGGCGTTCTCACAAAAACTCTACTTCCGTACATTTTCAAATGCTTTGCATTTGGCCTTTTATTAAACGTTGGGCGCATTCATAAAGCTAGTGACTACGTAGTCAAAATTCAAATAGCTTTGTGAATGCAAAACTACACTACAAAGCTAGTCAATCTGGAACTGTCATATTATTGACGAATGCAAATATATGATCTAAGAAACATTTTTAATTTGATAATTTTGACTTATCTTTTGTGTTTTTAAATTCAATAAAAATAAATTTAAGACACAATTTGAATGATTTATATTTGTATTTAAATACTGAACGATTTATTTCATTTTGAATTCGTGTGTCTTTACCGAGCAGCTGATTGTGAAACGTCAAAATCATTCTCCACTAACTTTGTAGCCGTATAAAATATTTTTCACCTTGACAACTCGTAGTTTGATGTGGCCCATTTAAATCTGTATGAATAATTTCTAATACTCTATTAGCTTTAGTTCTATTATTACGAAAAGGTAAATTTGTCATCTTACTTTCAATGCAAGTAGCGCACTTAATATATTCATTACCTAAATCTTGTGGCAAACCAATTAATAATTCATTTTTACATAGTTTATTTAAATATTGAAAACTTACATGCCCTAATGTTCTGTGCCATTTTTCTTTTTCTGACATTTGATTATTTTTTACAATATTTACATTTATTTCTTCATTTCTTGCTTTATAAACCAAACTTTTCATAAAATATAAATTGTTTTTTTTTTTTAACCGTTGCAATTAAATTTCTTTGTTTGTTAAAAATGGTTGATATATTTTATGTTGATACTATTTTGTGTTTTTCTGTCACTTTTGCATAACTAATTAAATTCTTTTTCATATCTTTTACAAAATAAACATTCCTTAAAGTAATTTCGAAATCGTATGCATGTTTTCTAAATACAGTTTTTATATTGCCAATTTTTGTAGCTTTGAGAATATTACCATCACCTAGCTTAACACTAACAGGTTCTTTTAAAACAATAAATTCATCATAAAACTCTATTTATAATATGGTCTGTGCAACCGCTATCAAGTATCCAAATAATTTCATTACTTTTTTTCATAACATCATTATTATTACAATAAATATTTGAATTTATATTGCTTACTGCAGCTGTGAATACATTTTTATTACCATAACCACCGCCGCACAGTGGGGCAACTTGTATGGGAGAGCGGAAAAAACTGCATAAAAACTAAGCCAATGAACCGATTTGTTTGAAATTTTCAGGAATGATAGTCAATAATAAGACAAATTTACACTATTAGTCTTTGCCCGATACCCTGCCTAGTTTTTCTTGTTTTAATACAAAGTTTTTTAATTTTTGTTTGAACAGACGTATTCTTAGTTCAATAAAATTTGAACTACTTGAACGATTTTTATGAAATTTTACAGACATGTAGACGTAGAGTATACAGAACAACCAGTGAAAAATTCAACCCACATGTAAAAAAAGCGTTTTAACCCATGTTATTGTTTTTAGAAAGAAATGGGGGAAAAACCGAAAGAATTTTTCATTTTTTTCTACTTCATTTTATTTTTATGTTATTATATAATACATACATATATGATTTAATTCTATAATAAAATTTACAACTTTAGTTAACTTTCAATTTAACCTAGTTCAATTCAATTAAACATAATATTAATTCAATTTAACTAAATTTAATTCTGAAAAGTAAAAAGGAAACAATTATTGGCTCACATTATCAACTGGAGTGCTTCGTCACTGAAAGGAAGGTGTTTTTTTTTTGTTTCAGGTCTCATGTACGTTATATAGGGATCTGAAGACTCTAGATCTAGAAGATTATGCAATACATCCTCGTTCGTTTACAATTTTGTTTGTTGTTGTTGAAGGTGTTGAATATAACAACAACTACATTATACTCTTTTCTTCATTGCTTTCGGAACATTGACCTTGAAATTTTTTAATGCAACAACAACAACATGGTGGTCTAACACAAATTCATACTTTCTTTGTAATAGACCACCAATTTGTTGTTGTGACATTTAAAACTTTCAATGTTTATATAACGGTGAGAAAGCAGTGCAGACTGCAATTAATTTTTTGAGGAGAGGAGTGACTTTTCAAAAGATATTATAAATACTTATAGTCATTTCTCAGAAAATTAAAAAAAAATAAAGCTAAATTGTAATTTTCCTTACAATTTCAGTTTTTCGCTTGTTTTCAAAGTCCGATTTACAGGGTTCAGTTTTGTTTTAAGTTAACTTCAACCACTTTTATTTTGCATTAGAATGTGTAAAACAAAACTTCATACTTAGTTTTAAAAAAAGGAAAAAATGATTTTATAGCCTTTTGAAAAGTCGCTTCTGTAGTTGTCAATGAAATTTATAGAAATATTAGGTAATAGTATAAGCTTCAAGAAAATTACAATTTTAGACCGGAGCTCAGCTTAGCTTTTTTTGTAGGCTTACAAAAGTTCACATTATCTGGTTATTTTTTCTCACTCGCTCTATTATTATTATTAATTTTATATTTTGAAAATGTGGGCTATTTTATATTTTTGTATTTTTTTGTACTATATGAACTACAAATGTGGTAAGTTTCATACTTGTATCTTTACAAATAAAACCACAGTAAGCGAAATTGTTCAGTAGTTAAAACATATGACTTTTGGGTAAAATAATATTGTTGAATTTCCTAAGTCTCTCAGAGCCACAAACGAAAATGAAATAAAGAAAACGAATAAGAACTGTTTTCTCTGATTATTAATGAAAACAATAGCATATCAAATATCGCAATAAATAAATAAAAAAAAATTGAATTTTTTCCCTGTTTGCCCCACTGTGCGCCGTGTGTTGACAGTTGTGAACCTTGATTGTTGTTGTTTCTACCATATCCACCGCGATAAAAGCCTCTGCCGTAACTCCCCCGCTGATACCCTCTGTTGTAGCCACCACGATGTCCCGATTTTGAATTTGAGTACCCTCTGCCTCCGCCTCGACTGAATTGTGTACCTTTTTGCTGCTTACAATATCGTTGTATATGCCCAACTTATCCGCATTTGTAACACTTGCTTCTCATTTCTGCATTGAATACATTTGAGTTATCTCTGTCTGATTTTGTTCACTTCTGGCTTTCTTTTTCTATGCTTTTCATCATTATTTTTGATTTAACATAGTCATAGGTTCTTTCTCGTTCTTTCAACACATCAATCAAATCACCAATATAAGAATACTCGTGAGGCAGGGCTTTTAACATATAGCGCACCTTCTTCTTTTTTTTTTTTAATTCATTTTTATTACTTCAATCTTAAACCTATCTTAAAGCTAGACAAAAGTTCATAAAACTAGCCTAATTGACCATAACTTACAATTAACTTACTGGTCCCATACGGACACTCTAAGTTAAACTATAACACTTAATACTAATGCCTTTCGGCCCTAAGATCTATTCTACTTCAACAAAATTTTATTTATTTTTGTATTTATTAGAAAATTTGAAAAAAAAACTAATATCAATATCCTTTTTTATTTTTACTTTAAACTACTTAAATAAGGTCCTTAATATAAAATTTAAAGCTAACTTAAACTACATATAAACTACTTAAAACTAGAACAACCACAGCAGCAAATCTAACTATCGAACATTTTTTATTTTTCATATTTTGTTGTCCTTTTTTTTTATTTTTTTTTGTATTTTTTATATTTTTTTTTGTTTTTTTTTATTCCATGTTTTTTTTTTATTTTTGTTTGTATTTTTTTATTTTTTTTGTGCCACCATGCCTATTCTACTTAAAACTAAACCCTAAAACTATAAAACAAGTATGTAATTCGGCCAAGGCTTAAAACCCCATCCCGACTACCCACTATCAAGTTCGGACACAGCCCTACTGAACCGAAGGAGCTCTGCTCCGCCTTGTGCCATGACGTCCCGATTGTACAGAAGTCGCCTATCCACGATTCGTCGTCTGACGTGGTAGATTAGCGGAACTGCCAATCTATCCTGTATCAGACCGCATCTATCTAAAAAGAGAAATGCCTCTGGTGGAATGAAGCCGCTCAAGCGTGCACTCTCAAAATACTCCTCGTTCGGATAGAACGCCCCGAAAATTAAATTCTTGGTCGAAGACATAGGTCTTGTAATGTGACCTCGAACAAGTTTTATCACGAAATTGTCAATTCTGTTGATTCGAGCCCCGTTGTATAGGACCTCGTTGGAATAGTAATGCACATAAGAAGATTCTTACTTACTTAAGGTGGCGCTACAGTGCTGTGTGAACTAGGGCTTCACCCAACAAACTTCTCCATCTAGCTCGGTCCCTAGCTAGATGTCTCCAGTTTCGCGCTCCGAGTTGGGTGAGGTCACCTTCCACTTGTGCGCGCCACCTGATTCGCGGTCTTCCTCTACTGCGCTGTCCTGTGGGTGTGGATTCGAAGCATCTTTCTCTCGAAACGACCCAAGGTGCTTTCATCCACTTTTGTCATAGTCCATGCTTCTGCACCGTATAGCAGGACGGGGATGATAAGGGTCTTATATAGCGACACTTTGGTCCTTCGAGAGAGGATTTTTCCACTCAATTGCTTTCTTAACCCAAAGAAACAGCGGTTTGCAAGAGTTATTCTTCGTTTGATCTCAGCGCTGGTGTTGTTTTCTGCGTTTACAGCGGAGCCTAGGTAGACGAAGTCCTTGACTACCTCAAAGTTACGTCTGTCGATGGTGACGTTTTGACCAAGACGTCGGTGTTGTAGGTCCTTTCTTGATGACAGCATGTACTTTGTTTTGCCCTCATTAACCGTTAAACCCATTTTTGCCGCCTCTGCCTCAATACTCGCAAAAGCCCCATTGACATCACGCTGAGTTCTTCCGATTATGTCAATGTCATCAGCATATGCTAGTAATTGGACAGACTTTTGAAAGATAGTGCCTCTAGTGTTGACGTGTGAGCTTTGCACTATGCTTTCAAGTACGATGTTAAAAAAATCACATGACAGCGCATCACCTTGTCTAAAACCTTTTTTGACATCGAAAGGTTCTGTTAAGTTGTTTCCAACCTTTATGGAGCAGCGTGAATTGTCCATGGTCATCCGGCACAAACGGACGAGTTTGGCAGGGATGCCAAAACTAGACATGGCTCTATACAGCTCGTCCCTGTAGATACTGTCATATGCGGCCTTGAAATCGATGAAAAGATGGTGGGTGTCGATTTGGTGTTCTTGGATTTTTTCCAGGATCTGCCGTAACGTGAATATTTGATCGACTGTGGACTTTCCTGGTCTAAAACCACACTGATAAGGACCTATCAGGTTGTTGACGATGGGCTTTAGACGTTCACATATTACGGCAGAGAAGATTTTGTAGGCGATGTTAAGTAGACTGATTCCTCTATAATTGGTGCAGTTAAGAGGGTCTCCTTTTTGCAGGATCGGGCAAACAATACTGAGGTTCCATTCATCGGGCATGCTTTCTTCCGACCATATCTTACAGATAAGTTGGTGCATGCTCCTAACCAACTTATCTCCAGCTGCTTTGAAGAGCTTGGCATTCAAGCCATCCGCTCCAGCAGCTTTGTTAGACTTCGTCTAAGTCGGGAGGACGGGATTGTTGGCTTTCGTCGTCTATGTTGAATGGATCATCCTGCCTGACAGCGGAATTCGGTTCGTCGTCGCCGTTATACAGTCTGCAGAAGTGGTCCTTCCAAATCCTCAGCATTGACTGCGGTTCCACTATGATGTTTCCACTTTCGTCTTTGCAGCCTTCGGTTCTAGGTTTATGTACTTGTGAATTTCGTTTCACCTGTTCATAAAACTTTCGAACTTCATTTCTGCTTTTAAACCTCTCAACATCTTCGACCGCACGCTTCTCATGCTCTCTCTTTTTCCTTCTGAGAAGTCGGTGTTCCTCTCGCCTCATCTGCTCATAGAGCTCATGAGCAGCTCTCGTCCTTTTATGCAGCGCCGCTTAACGTGCCTGTTGTTTAGCTGCATTTGCCTGCCGACATTCCTCATCAAACCAGGGGTTCCTTGTTGGTGGTTGCTTGAAACCCAGCACGTCAGAGGCGGCTTCTCTGAGTGCATCTTGGCAATGATGCCACTGGTTTTCTATACATTGTGTCGGCGGCACAGAACTTCGAGAGAGGTTACTTGTAACTCGGTCGGAGAAGGATTTGGCGATCTCTTGCGATCTATGAGCCTGAATCCGTTGTCGGAAGTGTTGTCGTGCAGGCTGTTGTTCCCGATTATTCCACCAAAGATGTCTTTCCTTCCTAGCTTGGCATTAAAATCGCCCAGGACAATTTTAATATCGTAGCTAGGACACTGCTCATATGTTTTGTCTAAGAACTCGAAGAACATATCTTTGGTGTTGTCATCCTTCTCATCTGTGGGGGCGTGTGCGCATATCAAGCTAATGTTGCCGAATTTAGCATTGATGCGGATGGTCATGAGGCGCTCGTTGATGCACCTATAGCTCAAGACTTCTTGCCTAAGTCTGGCTCCAATGACAAAGCCGCATCCAAATAAGCGCTGTTGGTTTTCTCGGTAGCAGTCACCATAGTAAATATCGCAGTTTTTCATCCTCTTTTTGCCCGGCCCATCCCATCGTATTTCCTGGATGGCGGTGATGTCTGCTTTATAGCAGTCTAGGGCCTCCGCTAATTCTTCGGCTGCACGTGGTCTGTTAAGGGACCTAACATTCCACGTGCATATCCGAAGTTCGTTGTCCTTAAATCGTTTGCTTAGGTTGTCAACAGTAAATCCGTCCGTATCCGAGGCTTGTTGGTGCTTCGCAACTATGAGATTTTTAAGTGGTCGGGAAGTCACCCCGACGGCACAACCCCCAACCTGGAGGGCCAGATCCTTAGTATAACTCCAAGGACGGGGAGTCGGATAAACCGCTCCTTATAGGCCTGGGCTCCGAATAAGTCGTAGAAGCCCTATAAGGTGTTCACTAAGTAGTTCAACCTTACTGGAACTGTAGACGCCACCGTTGATTCCATCTCGAGAATTCGTCCGCTGCCGTCTGGATAAGGAGAGGTGCCTTAGTGGAAACACCTCTCCCCCCCTCTTTCGTTTGCTGCCGCCAACAACTTTCCACTGGGGTTAGAACCCAATCTCCAGTTGAGGTAGTAGGCACCCGATGTTCACCGCGGGGAGGTGAGAGTAGGAGTTCATAGACAGAGGTGGGTTTTGAGGAAAACCTGTGGACGCTTGTGTCCTCTTGAATGCACATTTCTACCATTTGAGCATCATAAGAAGATTCGGCTGTTCGATATAAGCCGGTACACGCTGTACACGCTTAAACACTGCCGCTCGAACACTCGAAACTTCTCTATCTGGGAAGGGGCAACGCTGAACCACCCAGGACAACCATAAACGATCATCGTCCGTATGAAGGCCATGTTGCAAATTACCTTCACTCTGGGGTCAAGGCGACTGCTGTAAAACAGCCGTTTCGTCAGAGCGTAGGCTCCTCTGGCCCTAGTCAGAGCAGCATTTATATGTCTGTCGAAATATAAATACTGATCTAACCAGATACCGAGGTACTTCACTACATATTTTTCTCGCTAATCACTGCCCGTGAAGATCAACGATGACCATCTTGCGCCAATTCTTGCACGTATCCCTCGTGGTCCTAGCCAACGGAGTCCGGAACAGAATTGTCTCCGACTTGTGGACATTTATTTTCAGTTTCCAGTTGTCGCAATATCGCTGAATCTTGTCGAAATCACGCTGCAAGAAAATTCTAATAACCGCAAATGAGCTGAAGCTCAACCTTCGTCACTAACAAGGTCCCGTTTGCTCGGCGATTATGGCATTTACCAAGGAAAAAAAAGGAAACGCGGTTCTCAGATGGCTATTGTGTCTTTTTATTTCTAAGGTAAAAGTGATGAAGTAGGGCTCTGTTTTCCAGGTCGTGGTTCTGGCGAATGCCTGAATTCACCCTGTACACTTGCTGGAAAGCAGCTCCCACTGCCTCCACCTTTTCCTTCGTATCTTCAATTATGTAGAAGTCATCGTCAAAGATGGCTTCTTCCGGATCTATTTGCGCTGTCATAAGTTCGTCTCTTTTCTTTTCGTTCTTTTTCCTGAATATATTGTTGATTTTAGGAAACATACTTGGGTCACTGGAATTACTGACTGGATCTTGTGATCCCAGTACTTGTTAATTGATAACCTGTTGTTCTCCTTAATCAACAGATTGATATCTTTTATTGACGACTTCAGTGTCCTAACCTCCAAGTCGTGTGGGTCTGTAAGTCGTCTGTACAAGTTTTTGAGTCTAGTCAGTAAGCCACTCTTGTGCCTGCGCAGTGCGTCAATAGTCGCGTTTCTGTAGGCGTCCATTTGGTCTCGTTTTTTGTACTTTGGTATTGTCCGTTCCATCGTTTGTTTTATTTTTTCGTCCATCTGTTGTAAATGGTCAATCTCTGTATTTGTCAGGTTTCTGTTGTTTGGTGGGGCTATATCTCGCTAAGGCATTGGTGAAATGGGGCCAGCGCATCTTACTGTAATTGTAAGAGTGCGTTGCAACGTATTCCTTTAACTCCACGCGTTCGTTCCGAATCTGCATTACAGCAGTCAATCCGCAGTAATCACTGTCGTACATTCAACGCTGTAAAGATTCATCAAATTAAAAAGATGGTTACCTCTGGGATTACTATATTGATTTTCCCAATCTTCATGTTTTGCGTTCAAGTCACTGGCCAAGATGAAATAGTTTTCTACCAAGCTCAGTTTAAGTTCCCTGAAAAGAATCTCGACTTCTGAAGCAAAGTAAGAATCCCAGTGAGAGGCTAGTATTGTGGCTTTGGCTCGGTTGAAGAGTTTTCTACATTCTCTTCTAAGTGAGTCAAGCTCTGATACCCACCATTATGGTTTCCTCTTTCCTCTTATGAGTATAAGTGGACAAGATATTTCTAGCGATCTACTCATAGCTGAGGTGAGGTCATTGACTTTATTGTCAAGTTCTCTAGCGTTAGAGGAAGGACTAGATAGTCCAGGTTTTAGTAAACTTTGTAATAAGTTCCTGTATGTAGCCCAGTCAGTCAGACTACAGTTTTCATCCACATCGACATTGATCTGGATATATCTATGATCAGAGAACAAGTGTTCTTTGGATACTTTCCAGTCCAAGATTATATGATGAATACTATCGGAGACAATAGTTATGTCTAGGACTTCTTGTCGAGTTTTAGTAATAAGGGTTGGTTCATTTCCAACATTAGTTACTAAGAGGTAAGTACCAAGAATATAATCAAAAAGAGACTCACTTCTTTCGTTGATATTCGTACTCCCCCATACCGTGTGATAAGCTTTAACATCGCTCCCAATAAAGAGGTGGATATTCTGCCGTTCCGCTTCAGTGAAGATTCTCTTAAGCGCTTTACCAGGGAGAGGGCCATGGTGGTCATGGCCAATATACGCCGACACTAGCCAGAAAATTCCTTTGGTTATATCCAGCCTAGCTATAATGGTATCTCTATCACTGAAATTATGGCGTCAATATACATTAATGCTACTTTTCACTAATATGCAAGATCTAGGTTCATCTTTATCTGTCTCATACAGTGTGTAGTAGCCAGGAGTTTTGAGTCCACGAACAATGGATCTCACAATACATGGCTCTTGGATCAGGAAAATGTCTTTCCCGTTTCTTGCCAGACGAAGAAGAAGTGAAGAAGAGGCCTTTATGGAGTATTGGAGATTAATCTGTACCAACTGCAGCATTTTGGGTACAATTAGGCAGATCAACCTCCACCACGGTCTTGTTTTGATCTTCTTAGTCTGAGGATGAACCCAAGAGTTCGTCCTCGCTCAGAAGAACCATGTTTAAATAGTCCTCAGTCTTCAGTAAGCTTTGACTGTTGCCGCCTTTTTTAGAAAGTCAAGTCGTGATCTGGGAGGGCATGGGTGCATCGTCAACCTCTGGTTGGGAAGACAACGTCCCAGGCCTACCAACAGCGAGTTCACCTTCGAGTGTTGCTGAAGGCCCTAGAGGACCAAGGGATTCTTTATTGGGTACCAAAATGGCACTCCATTAAAGACTACCCTTCACCTCCTTGATGGGATTGAGGGGAGTTCTGGTTTTGTGCACACGAGGCCGTTTTGGTGTCGGTATGGTCCCCTCAAGAGACCTTTCGCGCTTAGACGTGGAGTCTTTATCGGTCCTTGCTGCAGCAAGAACAATCTTTGCCCATTCAACGCTAGTGGTTTGCTGCGGTGTCCTTCCAGCCTGAAATGATTCACCAGAGGCCTTCAGTATTCTTGCAGCTTGCCGCCTTTGTTTATAAAGTTTTTTGAGAGTTTCTCTTTTCCATTTCTGGATTTGTGCTATTTTGTTTAAATTCATAATTTGGTCTCACGAGTTGCGGAGAAAGAGAGGTCCGCCTGTATAGAGATTCACATTATACAGATAAATCTAGTTACTCCGTTAGAGACTGAGCTATTTTTTGAATTGGGGCCCCAGCCAAGCTGATCATCGGCACGGGTCGTATTACACCTTAGATCCAGCCCAATAAAGATAAGAGGTGGTCGGAAGGAAGGGATATGTAAATGATTGGGATCGGTAAACAGCAGTTAAGCTAAGTTACCTAGGGTGGGAAGGAGCACCAGAGAGAGGAGCTCTAGCTTTTTCGCCATTACATCGTGGGAGGTGGCATCGGAGTTGGTTGTGAAGGGATCGCACCAGCGATCACTTAATTAATTGCCTCAAACCCCAAAACAATTAATAGAACATTCAACCTGCCTCGATATTTAATATCCATATTCCCATCGCATTACATTTCATGATCAGCTATAGCAAAGCCAAAGCACAAACAATACAACATTCATATTTCCGTTGGCACACTCAGTGCATTGTGCATATAGCTATAAATAAATGCTCATATAATTCAACTGGCACCTTCAGTGCACAAGCTATATATAATATGACACCAAATATACAACAACACTTTCAGTGATTGAAGAAAAACAAATATAATGAAGGGCCGCTGACTTATGGTAGTAAAATATGCATCATAAGCAAGCTAGCCCAAAACACTTGAAGTGCATGGCTATTATGCTGATGCTGCATTTTATGGGAATTCTTATTGAATATCGAAGTATTGTTGAATACCAATACAGGCATTATTTTATTGACAAATTTTGTATAAAAAGAGAAGAATAAAATTATAACACTCACTTCTTATTCTACATTCAAAGATTGTGTTTCACTTTATAAAGCAACTCGCTGGAGTCAAACCCATTTTTAATATAGTAATATAGACGCCCTAAAGAGCTACTCGCTTTTGGGTCAAGGTTTACAAGGCTACTCGCCGGACCACGTCTAAATTACTATAAGGAATAAAAAGTCAGGAATATATTTATCAAAAGATTACAGGAATATATTTAGTCCAAGCATTTTCCAGCTACAGACTTTGCATCCAAGCGTTATCCAGCCACAGACTTTGCATGGTGACATAAGCGTTGGCTTATATGCCTTGTTTATGTTGAGGGGGTCCTTTATTTTCAGGACTCATCTGGAGAAAGCTCTCGAGAATCATCGATCTTACTCAGCTTCTACAACTAGATAAACTGATTTAATCTATATTATTTATGTAAAATTTTAGCTGATAGGTCTGTAAGCTATAGCTTTAAATAACTTTATTCTAATTGTTGCAATTTTATTTGCCCGATAATTAAACAAAATCAATTAATAAAAGAAATTAATAAAATGAAATTAAAAACAAACGAGAACACTCAAACCAAATTTAATCGCGATATAATATGAAAGCACGAGTTGTGCTATGAGCCGAACTGTCAAATGACAGCGGCGAAGAAGCGAGGGCAAAAATTGCAACAAGCAGCAACTCAAGTGCTGCCACCACGACGAGCTCAGAATGGGGTGGGTTCAGCAATTATAAAATTAATCGACGATTCGATTAATTAAGTTGCGTGAAAATGATTTGATATCACTTGATATCAAAATTATTTATTCAATTAGAAATTGCCACAGGGGCGTTCTTACATTAAGTAAGGAAGAGGGCGCCAGCAATTTTTTTCCTGAAATAAAAAAAGGAAATTGCAAACCTTGATAAAAAAAGACAAAGAAAAAGAAACCGAAGCGAAATAATAAATCCACTGTAAAGAAAACAGAAAACCAAAATGGATATCTTTTATGACAACTTTATTAATTTAAATCTGCCTGAGAAACCTTGCAAAGCGCAGGATGAAAACTCAGGATCTTTTCAACAATTTAAAACAAAAGATTTCATGAACCATGGACCGTTAAGGTCTTAATTCCCATCAATAAAATTGGGATGAAAAAAACTCAACACACAATAAAAAGTTTTACTAATCTTTTTCCTTTTTCCTGTAGAGTCCCCAACTAGTTATTTCTCCTTTCCTTCCTTTTTCCTCCTTAAATTTCTTATTCCGACACAACTCACTTCTAATTTTCCTCAAATTTTATTTTTCTCAGTCTTTGTTCAAAATCACCACTTTTCGTCTATTCACTATCAATGTTTGGTAAGAATTGACGGCCAGATTCCAAGATCTGTCCTGTCTCTTCTTTTCATCTCCCGCCATTTTAGCTTTCAGCCAATATGGAGTGGCGGATTTCAATCACATCATCAACAGCCAATCGGAGATCGGCTTGTTGATCTCAACTTGTGATGAAATACTCGCGATCCTGTTTACTCGCCTTTTCCTCTCACAGCGAAATGCAAGTCATCCTGGAATTCGCCGCCCGCTGGATTCACTTCCAGGTCACGACGATTCCAGGAGCTGCATTCAGCCACCCCCACTTTCTACTTCGATGTCGAACAAAGATCAAGAACTTAAAATTGAGGAAAATCTTTATCAACTTTAGCTTTAACTTTTTTTTTTTTTAAATCGCGCGAAAGGAAAGAAAAAATAATTAAAATTTGGTATCTGTTACTTAAACCCCGAATTAAGTTACCCGAAACTTAACCGTCCATAAGTCCATGAAATCTATTACAAGTATTACAAAAGTTTCAAAGTTAATATCATGAGCGTTAAAGAAAATAAGAAAATAACAATTTAAACCAAAGAATTATGAGAGAATATAAATTTACAATTTTCATTAAAAGTTTAAGTTGGGCCGTAGGCCATTCTCTATTTGGAGTAACTTCTCGCGCAACTTTTCTGTATGCATCCACCAGACCGTCCATCTGGTTTGGTTTCACTTCCATGGAAACCAACCTTCTTTTGAAACCTGAAACGAGACTTGGTATTTTTTTCCTCACGAAAATGACAGAGAGAACCATGGTCAGAAGGACTATGGCCGTCCCGCTCTCTCTCATCCTCGTGTAGAAGGAATTGTGACATTTGTCAAATTGACTATCACTACATAGTATAAAACAAAGTCGCTTTTTCTGTCATGTGTCATGTTGTATGTCCCTATGAAAGCTTAAATCTTTAAAACTACGCAACGGATTTTGATGCGGTTTTTTTTAATAGATAGGGTTACTCATGAGGAAGGTTTTTATGTATAATATCATCCATTAAATAGTGGACAAATACTGTTATTTTTGAGGTTTCTAATGTGATGTCGCAAATAATTACATTTTTTCCGCTTACATTGCAAACGCAGGCTGAATCCTACAAGATTTATCAAAATAACTAGAAAGCTGTGAACGTTGTATATAAAGATATTCTGTAATATATTAATTATTGTTGTAAAATAAATAGGTAAAAATGTAAAAAAAAGTAAAAATGTAAAAAAAAGTAAAAATGTTAAAAAATTGTAAAAATGTAAAAAAAAAGTAAAAATGTAAAAAAAAAGTGAAAATATTGTGTATAAAAGATATTCCAAAGATAAGGAAAGGGGAATTGTTTTAAGTACTCCAAAAACGCGTGCGGGCTACGGCCAGTAAATGAATAAATCAAATCTACTGGATTGATTTTATCATTTTTTCAGTGAGTTACATATTTTAAACCCGTGCAAAGCCGGAGCGGGCCGCTATGTTTTTTTATAAACAACGTTCACAGTTTTTCTGTAGCGTATTTAGTATATCAGCATTGCACCCGTGCGAAGCCGGGGCGGGTCGCTAGTTGTAAATAAAAAGTAAACAAACCGCGAGGTGGATGCAAAATGCATCGTCGTAATTAAAAATTAAAATTTAATGTTAAAAAAAACTTGTTGCGTTTATTTATAACGCAACAAATCCCACCCTTTCCTCCTTGAAAAGGTGTTTGTTCATAATACAAACAAGATTACTTAAAAAGGGACTTCCAATATTTAATCGTTTTCCGATAATGACGTAAACGGCTTTAGATCTTTTATGTGCCAAGTGCCACGATCTTTGCCTTTGTCATCTACAAGAACATACGTCCAAGGAGATAACCTTTTAGAAATTTTAAAAGGGCCCACAAACTTCGGTGCCAATTTAGCCGCGTAGTAGTTTGAAGCATCGGATAAAACAAAATTTCTTCGCCATACAAGGTCATTCGGGAGATATTGAGTATCTCTCCTCCTGAGATTGTATGTCTCGGCGGATTTCTTAACAGCTACTTTTAATTTCGCAGCTATCTCTAATCTTAACTTCCTGAACCGTTCTTCAATAGTTCCTCCTTCGACTCTCCTATTCCCTTCAATACTCTCACTCCTAATACCTTCGTAATTCCCACTCGTTGACATCTCTTTTCCAAAATTCGCATAATACGGACTAACACCTAGAACTTCATGTTGGGATGTGCGTATAGCACAAGCTACCTTAGCTAACTGAGAATCCCAGACTCGGTGATTCTCTGAAACATACGCTCTCAAAGTTGTCTTTATGATTTGATTAATCCTTTCGGCAGGATTAGCCTGGGGGTGGTAATGCGGAGTAAACCTAATCTTCGATGAATAACCCTCACAAAGTGTCCTTAACTCCCTACTCTTGAACTGTGGACCATTGTCACAAATGACAATTTTTGGAACTCCAAATAACAGAAAAACATTATCTTCTAGCTCTTTACATACCGCCTTTGCGGTGGCTGTCCTAAGTGGGAACAATAAGGGAAATTTGGTAAGATAATCTACTACTGTTAGAATGTACATAAATCCTCTGTTGGACTTAGGTAAGGGCCCTACTAAATCTACACTAATCATCTCCCAAGGAGATGATGCTCCTACTCTCTCAGTCATAAGACCGGCTGGCTTGTCGTTAATCGGTTTCACCTGTTGGCATATACTACATTTCCTAACATATTTAATGACGTCTGCTCTCATCTTCGGCCAATAATATTTAGCTCCTACTCTCGCGAACGTTTTCCTAACCCCCATGTGCCCTGCTAGTGGACTATCGTGACACTCTTTTAAAACTCCTATCCTATCTTTCTTTCCGACTACTAACTTCCACTCTTCGTTATTGTCATGCACGATCACATGATTTGACTTTACAAATTTGTACAACCTGCCACTGTCTATTCTCCAATTCGGAAAAGCTAACGGATTAGACTCAACTGAAGAAACCATCTTAGCCACCCAAGGGTCCTTATCCTCATCTGAAATCCCAGCTAACTCTGGAACTCCCCGAGATAACATGTCTGGTACTACATGTTCTTTCCCTTTCCTATGAATGATTTCAAAATCAAACTGTTGGAGCCGAACTGCCCAACGTGCAAGTCTACCCTGTGGATCTTTGAGGTTGCTCAACCAAATCAAAGAATAGTGATCCGTTACGACCGTAAACCGAACTCCTTCGATATAAGGCCGTAACTTCTCGACCGCCCATAAAACTGCCAAACATTCCTTTTCCGTAGTGGAATAATTTCTTTCACTCCTATTGAGTGACCTACTTAAGTAACAAATTACTTTTTCCCCCTCTTCAAATGTTTGGGTGAGTACGGCCCCGATGCCGTAGTCGGATGCATCTGTCTGAACGACAAATGGAAGCTTAAAGTCTGGACATGTCAAAATTGGAGCCATGATTAGGCATTCCTTTGCTTTACGAAAACTATCTTCACATTCCTGTGACCAAACGAATTTCCTACTTTTTTTCAACAAATCTGTCAAAGGCCTAACTAGTGTTGCGAAATTCGGTACGAAGCGTCTGTACCATGAAACTGTCCCTATGAAGCTCCTAACTTGTTTTACATTTTTAGGTGCAGGTATTTTCACCATACTATCTACTTTTTCTGGGTCTACGTGTAACCCGTTTTTGTCGACTACATAACCTAAAAACTTGAGTGAAGGTCTACAAAAATTACATTTCTCGCGGCCTACTTTCAACCCTGCCTCTCGTAATCGCCTAAGAACCTCATTTAAAATCTCTAAGTGTTTGTCAAAAGTATCTGTGACGATAATGATATCATCCAGATACACGAAGACAAATGGTTCCAACTCAGGTCCTAACACACTATCGATGAAACGCTGCCATGTTGCAGGCGCATTGTGTAATCCAAAAGGCATTCTTTTGAATTGAAAGAGACCCCTACCAGGTACCGTAAAGGCAGTGTATTTTCGCGATTCCAATGCCATTGGAATCTGCCAGTAAGCGGACTTAATGTCCAACGATGTTAAAAATTTGGCATTCCTAAGTTTATCTAAAATAGCCGAAATTATCGGCAACGGATACGCATCCCTTTCTGTAACCTGGTTAACCTTCCTAAAGTCGACACAAAACCTAAAACTATCATCTTTTTTCCTAATGAGAACAATTGGGGAAGCCCATGGACTGTTTGATTTCTCAATCACGTCCTCTTCCAACATCTCCTGAAGTGACCTATCTATGTGTTCCTGCATTGCCGGTGAAACCGGATAATACCTTTGCTTAATCGGCTCAGATGAAGTTTTAATGACATGTTCTACCATTGTTGTTACTCCTAATCCCTCTGGCATATTCCTAAAAGCATTCTCGACTAAATGTTTAAGTTTCCCTTTCTGATCCTCGTCTAATTCAGACTCCTCTGTGATAGACGTAGTATCTATCGAAGCCACTATCTCCTGGCTCGAAAAACTCCACATGTTTGAACGTAAATCCGGGACTATGCCCGATAATGCCCAAAAATCGGCACCTAAAATCAACGCATGCGGTAGGTTGGGAATGACTAAGCATTCAATCAAAATTGACCTACTCTCTACAACAATGGGTACTTTAACTATTCCTAACACTCCTATACTTGCACCATCTGCTAAATGAACTTCCCTAACATTTGAACTGTCTAATTGTAATCCTAAATCTTTTAAAACATGCCATGCGTCCCTACAAAGAATAGTTCGCGATGCTCCAGAATCTAGTAATCCTAAAAACCTAAAACCATAAATGTTAACTCCTAAAAACGGACGTCTATCTATGCCGCTTGAATCTAACGTGAAACCTAACCTAACTCTGTAAGCCAACTGGTCGCCAGCAGGCAACCTTCCTAACTCTGACGCCGGCGCTCTTGTCCTGCTGGCCCAAGAGTCCGTTGCCCGTTTCCCGACGAGCAGCGTCTACAATTTTGCCTTGTGGTCCCTACAGCACCACAACCAAAACAACGCCTAGGAGCGGAACAGGAATTAGCGAAATGGCCTTCCCTATTACATTTAAAACAACGATTGTTTCTATTGGGAGGGGGATCAGGATTAACCGCAGCTCGAGTATCCGATACCGAGGCGATATAAGCAACATCCGGCTCCAAAGCCGACCTGTTGCGATTAGAGGGTGGAGGAACGAAAGACTCAACATTTGCCCTAATGGTTTCCAGCCTTCTGCCCAAGGCCACCAAATCATTGACTGACTTAATGTCAGCTAAACCTAGCTGTGTCTGGTAAAATGGAGCGATATTCTTCATGAGAATAGCCAACTTCCTATTCTCACTCAGAGGCTCCGAAAACCGTTTGAAAAGAGTCTGCATGAGCGCAACGTACATGCCTATTGACTCTTCCTTACCCTGGGTTCGACGCCTGACCTCATCCAACAAGAGGTCATCATAGTTGGAGGGCAAAAACTCCAACTTCAATTCCCTAACCAACTCTTTCCATGTTGAAGCCGTGTCCCTAATCGACCTAAACCAAAGAAGCGCCTTCCCAGTAAATAAATCCACCGCTGACCTGTAAATTGCTTCCTCAGAAACACCACGAGCCTCCCTCAATTCTTCAATTCTTTCAATAAACGAGTTCACTGATGAACCACATCGTTCACCAGAGAACTGCACGTTCCACTTATATGGTCGCTCGGGGTTCCGGTCACGGGGTGTATCACCCTGTATTTGGAACCCACTAGAGCTCGTTCGTTGGCCGACTGACGCAGCTGGCGCATCCAAATCTGCTGTCGACATTGTTGGTTGGTTATTATTATTATCATTATTATTATTATTATTAACATTTTTAGGAGGTTCCATCACCTCCTCTACCTCGGACAATTTAGCCATCAAAATCAAAATTTCCCCCCTTAAATCCGCTACCTCGTTAACCTCATCCGAAGATTCGGCCTTAGCCCTAGAAATCCTACCCAACGACCACTCGATTTTCGTCAAAACTTTCTGATAATCCGACGACTTCGGATTTTTTGATGCACTCGGAAGCAAATCCCTAATTTCCAAAACTTTCGCCCTAACCGCTTTTGAATCCTCTTCAAATGAATATGGATAGTGAGGACTATCCGAAGAAATTGAACCAGTCCGTTCCAACATGCGACTGGCCCTGAGAGTCATCCTCATCTCATCCACCTTAGACCCTTCCTTCAATCCCCGCGCTCGTAACTCATAAACGAGTTCTTCTTTGGAAAGCCTATTTATATCCATCCTGACCAAAGACAAGTATTCCCAAAAGAAAACTACAACCAAATTTTATTTACACCCGTTGATACAAAAAGAATTAAAACAACGCAGACTATTATGCCCAATCAAAAAAAGAAAACAAAACGATCGATGTTAAAAAAATATAAATCTTAAGGAAAATCCCAACAAATCTAACAAAAAAATTAACAATAGAAAAAAAGCAATATGGTAACACCACTCAAGTAGATTCAAAAAGAAATTTTAAAATAATTTTAAGCAGTCAACAAAAGAATTACTATTGTCACACCACAAAAAAAAATCACCTAGGGAAACTTAAAAAAAAAACAGTACGTTAACACCAGGAAGCCTAAAAAAAAAGAATTAATATGGTCCCACCAACAAATTAGATTTGAAACAAATTTTAAAATAACCAAAAAAATAAAACAAGAGGATAACACCCAAAAAAAAATAATATACGAATTAATTTTAAGGAATCAAAAAAGAATTATTATGATCACACCAGTAAAAGCTCGAATAAATTTTAAGAAAACCTACAAAAAAAAGTCACACCAGGGAAAAAAAATTATATTAAAATCAATTTTAAGAAAATTAAAAAGTTTGTCTGGTAACACCAATAAAAATTATAGCAAAATTAAATACCGCACGAAAACAAAGAACCGAAATGATTAACCCGCAAAAATTATTTTAAAATCAATTTTAAGAAAACGAAATAAAAGTTAATACCTATGGTCACACCAATAAAAATCAAGTAATTTTTAAGAAAACCTACAAAAAGAAATCAATATGGTAATGCCCGCAACAATTATTTTTAAAATCAATTTTTAAGAAAGCGAAATAAAAGTTAATACCTATGGTAACACCAACAAAAAAAATCAAATAATTTTTAAGAAAACCTACAAAAAGAAATCAATATGATAATACCCCCAAAAATTATTTTAAAATCAATTTTAATAAAACGAAATAAAAGTTAATACCTATGGTAACACCAATAAAATTTATATTAAAATTAAATAAAATTCAATACCGCACGAAAAAAGGAACAAAAGAACCGTCAATAGAAAAGACTTCAAATTATTATTCACGCGCCAAAATTCTTATTGAATTGATAATGTATTTTATATATATATGAGTATATATGTATATAATTATATCGAAGTGAACAAAAGGTCACCTTCAATATAAATATATGTATATATGTATGTATGTATTTTTACGCGAATAAATTTTCCAAATTTATACCAAAAAAAAAATAAAAAGAATAAAAGAAAAACACTCACTCAATAAAATCCTGAAAACCTTCAATTATTGTGCCAATCAAAAAGACAATTTCCACTTATGTTTCACAGATTTTTTCGTAATTTATCCTCACTGAATCTCGTTAAAATTTTGAACCTCCCACCTGTCCACCAAATTGGGTTAATTTTTTTTGAAGAATTTCCACCGCTGTTTCAAATCCCCGTCACAAGATATTTCCTTAATTCCACTTCACAAATATCCTATATAAAAAAAACAAAAGGAATTAGTAAAACTTTCAATGATACACAAAAGAACAAAAGATCACAAAACTTAGCTAAAGAAACAAAAAAAAACAGACACCCAGACACAGCAAAATATTTCCAAAAACAATACAAAGTTTTCTTTCACAGGCCCCACGTTGGGCGCCAATTTGTTGCAATTTTATTTGCCCGATAATTAAACAAAATCAATTAATAAAAGAAATTAATAAAATGAAATTAAAAACAAACGAGAACACTCAAACCAAATTTAATCGCGATATAATATGAAAGCACGAGTTGTGCTATGAGCCGAACTGTCAAATGACAGCGGCAACAAGCAGCAACTCAAGTGCTGCCACCACGACGAGCTCAGAATGGGGTGGGTTCAGCAATTATAAAATTAATCGACGATTCGATTAATTAAGTTGCGTGAAAATGATTTGATATCACTTGATATCAAAATTATTTATTCAATTAGAAATTGCCACAGGGGCGTTCTTACATTAAGTAAGGAAGAGGGCGCCAGCAATTTTTTTCCTGAAATAAAAAAAGGAAATTGCAAACCTTGATAAAAAAAGACAAAGAAAAAGAAACCGAAGCGAAATAATAAATCCACTGTAAAGAAAACAGAAAACCAAAATGGATATCTTTTATGACAACTTTATTAATTTAAATCTGCCTGAGAAACCTTGCAAAGCGCAGGATGAAAACTCAGGATCTTTTCAACAATTTAAAACAAAAGATTTCATGAACCATGGACCGTTAAGGTCTTAATTCCCATCAATAAAATTGGGATGAAAAAAACTCAACACACAATAAAAAGTTTTACTTATCTTTTTCCTTTTTCCTGTAGAGTCCCCAACTAGTTATTTCTCCTTTCCTTCCTTTTTCCTCCTTAAATTTCTTATTCCGACACAACTCACTTCTAATTTTCCTCAAATTTTATTTTTCTCAGTCTTTGTTCAAAATCACCACTTTTCGTCTATTCACTATCAATGTTTGGTAAGAATTGACGGCCAGATTCCAAGATCTGTCCTGTCTCTTCTTTTCATCTCCCGCCATTTTAGCTTTCAGCCAATATGGAGTGGCGGATTTCAATCACATCATCAACAGCCAATCGGAGATCGGCTTGTTGATCTCAACTTGTGATGAAATACTCGCGATCCTGCTTACTCGCCTTTTCCTCTCACAGCGAAATGCAAGTCATCCTGGAATTCGCCGCCCGCTGGATTCACTTCCAGGTCACGACGATTCCAGGAGCTGCATTCAGCCACCCCCACTTTCTACTTCGATGTCGAACAAAGATCAAGAACTTAAAATTGAGGAAAATCTTTATCAACTTTAGCTTTAACTTTTTTTTTTTTTAAATCGCGCGAAAGGAAAGAAAAAATAATTAAAATTTGGTATCTGTTACTTAAACCCCGAATTAAGTTACCCGAAACTTAACCGTCCATAAGTCCATGAAATCTATTACAAGTATTACAAAAGTTTCATAGTTAATATCATGAGCGTTAAAGAAAATAAGAAAATAACAATTTAAACCAAAGAATTATGAGAGAATATAAATTTACAATTTTCATTAAAAGTTTAAGTTGGGCCGTAGGCCATTCTCTATTTGGAGTAACTTCTCGCGCAACTTTTCTGTATGCATCCACCAGACCGTCCATCTGGTTTGGTTTCACTTCCATGGAAACCAACCTTCTTTTGAAACCTGAAACGAGACTTGGTATTTTTTTCCTCACGAAAATGACAGAGAGAACCATGGTCAGAAGGACTATGGCCGTCCCGCTCTCTCTCATCCTCGTGTAGAAGGAATTGTGACATTTGTCAAATTGACTATTGTAAATAAAAAGTAAACAAACCGCGAGGTGGATGCAAAATGCATCGTCGTAATTAAAAATTAAAATTTAATGTTAAAAAAAACTTGTTGCGTTTATTTATAACGCAACATAATATATAACATTATATTAAAAATAATAATAATAATGAAAAAAAACTTCATCAATTAATCATGCCAAATGTAGTGTATGTCTTTTCAATGTTAACCTTGATCGTTTTATGTGGTAAACTTTTCCAACCGGGTTGTATCGGTGTTAGCAAAAGATTGCTGATTAATATTTTTGATATTACGTATATTGATTTGATATTGCTTTTTTTATTGTAATGAGTGAATGAATGTTTCACTATAACATATTCTCCCCACAATAAATTGTGCCAATGACACAAGTGAGCCATCGATTGAGGATACAAATGATAAATGCTCAAACAAAACAATGATTGATGATGATATTTAAATATTTCCCGCGTTGTTTAAATTAACTTTGAAAGTTTCACAAAGCAACTATCAATTCGAACCATGCTCTGAATTCCCTGCGTGAAAATATGAAACGCTCAGTGAAAAATATTCTCCCTTACACAAATTTTATCCGAAATAACATAGATGTGCACCTCCAAAATTACTTGGGCATCAACAATAATGTCATCCTTAATCATAATCTAAATGACTTCAGTAATGATATTGCTACCGCAAGAATTTCCATTGGCGAAATCTCGAAAGAACTAAAGATCACCTCGTCTAAGGTTTATGATCTTTAGCCCTGTACGTTTATCTGTAATACTTCCATCCTAACGCTATCGCAATCCTTCAGACAAATTAATCATGGCGTTTCCACTTTAAGGATCTTGAATATGATGACCAACCAGAAAAAAAACCATCTTCAACCGAATCCTCCTAAAGGAAAGGTGGTTATAAAATTTGGAATTCTTTGGTAGAAGACAGACTGGAATGCTAGGTTCCAAAGGATCGAAGCTTCAAGCAACTCCTGGTTTCTCCTTCGAAATGCTGCAAACCTGTCAACGTCAGTTGGGTTCGATCATACTTCAATACGGATTATTTGATTGACTTAGCAAAATGTATCCCGATCACTCATAGGTGCTTTTAAATACTCATCCCGTTCAAATATATTTGGTTATTTCAACATTCTCGCGGCTATATCCAACTAGAAATCATGCAGATTTCACCACTTAATGCATTTAAAATTGCTGAACCCAAACCAGTTCTAATAATTAACAAACAGAAAAATAGTTCCGATCCCAAATAGACCTTGAAAACGAGAATTTTCCCAGCTTTTTCAAGTTATATTGCAAATTCCATTACTCAGACCACCGTAGGTGTGAAGCGGAAGTCCCAAAACTCCTTCTAAAAAGGGTGTCTTTCAATATCTCATATCCACACCCCCAATTGATAAGACCAATTCTGTTACGATTTTACATAGATACCAGAAAACGAGAACCTAACGTGATATCACATCCACTTTCAATAGCCTCGATTCTCCTGCATATCCTAACCCACTCGTGTCTCCTGTTGCCAAACTGACCAAATATTTATCTGAAACAAGCATTGAAGCGAGATACATAATGGCTCGTCTTAGAAACCAAAAGATTTTCAACTGCGTGCGTCTCTCGCTTATCTTCACGATAAACCAGAATTGTGTCTGCTATGATACAAAAAGTAATAGCAGATTAAAAGTTCTGACTGCCCAGGAAGGTCTGTCAATTGATAGGAAAGAGTTGATACACATTTTCGTTCAAATTCATGAAATAAAATAAATTGGGTAGCGCAACAGTCCGTTGAGAACTTGTGCCTAGTGGCTTACAACTCTCAACCATTCCTGTGTGCGAGTACTGTTGTCAGGGATTAAGGGGACCTACAGTTTTAACCCGAATCCGAACGGATAATTTGAGAAAGCACTTTTCATGACAAGAATTACTCTTGGAGAATTCGTCAATTCCTCGCAAGAGGCAGCACCCGTGAAAAAAACTTTAGATGGCATAGGCAGGGATCTAACCCAAGACCTCTGGCATGACAGTCCAACGCACTAACCATCATGCTAGGGGTACTCCCAATTTCATGAAACCAAATCGATTTTGACTTCATCTCAATGAATTTGAACATTGCTGTAGGCACCAAAGGTTTTACTCCCTACTTTCTTGGGTTATTTCAAAATCTGTCAACCTCACGCGTAAGAAAACCTTCACATCTTCTCCACCTTGGTCTTCTACTTGAGCGTTGAACTTGTCGAGTTGTAGAAACTGAATAAGGTCAATGATTCTCGAGAACTTTCTCCAGATGAGTTCTGAAACCAAAGGACATTCATATCCTCTACCTCTCCACAATCATTACCCCCTCTCGCATAAGGAAGGCAAAAGCTCGTGCTGATGTCATTAATTCCCCTCCCACCTCTCATTGTAATGGAGAAAAAGCTATCCAGCGTTCCTCTCTCCAGTGTTCCTTCTCACTCTAGGTAACATAACTCAACTGCTGTTTACCGATCCTAACCATTCCCGTACATGTTAGCATGATGTTCTTAACATTACAGACTCCTCACTCTATCTCCTCCTTTCAATTGCATCTTAGCACTATTGGGCTGATTCTAATGTGTTAAACGACACGTGCTGATGATCAGACTGGCTGGGGGCCCAATCAAAAAAATAGCTCAGTCTCTTACGGAGTATCCGGATACCTGGCGACCTTCGGAGCGATCTTCCTGGCGGTCCTTCTATGGCATGATAAAGGAAACTTTTGAGGCCTCCAGGCTACGGAAAATTTTTTCAACTTATCCAAGGATACCAATCTTTCTGTAAAATGCAGATGGCTCCTGGACAATTCCAAGTGAAGAATCGCTGAATACTCACTTTCCGGGTAGCTCTCTTACCGCAATGTGCAACAACCAAATTAGTTCAAATTTCAAGTTCACATATCCACAAGGTCTGATCACAAGGAACAAGCTACAATGGGCTCTTAGCAGCTTCGAACCATTTAATTCTGCAGGACATAATTACACCAATCCTTGAGACTGTAACGTTGAAAATTATTAATATGATAAGACTGATAGGTGGATGACACAATCTATCACTCCTTCAATAGCGCTCCTTCCGTGACCGCAGAATTGTCACGGAGGTTCAGTATAGTATAAAAGAAAACCTGACTGAACCGAAACATATCGGGTCACAATCGACACCTACAGGGAAACCCCCCTCCCCATGTCTTTTGCTTAGTGATTGCTATACCTCATAACCAGAAGGAACGTTGCATATGATCGACCATCGCTAATGTCCTGCAGCCATCCTACCCTATGCTAGCTCAGTCAAAGGGGGTGGGCTCTTGCTATGGGATCAAAGGCGGTTGTTACAAATTTTTATCCTGCAGAACTGGGTCCGGGTGTTCTGAACCCTAATTGATTTTAAATTGCTGAGGCCCGTTCAACAAAGACCGACGACGATCTGACCGAAGATATACAAGCCTTTACCAACGGCGAAAAATTGATACAATGCACCTTCATATGATTTGAGAGGCTCCCGATGATGAGAAGCCGAAGGAAAACCAAAGTGGAATTGATGACACCAGGGATTGGGCACAGTAGCGTACACACAAAAAAATATGGACACATATAGCTGTCAGTACATGTCTCGAACGAAAATTTAACTCCTCCCATCAACTGTTCGATTCCTTACATGATGGGGGAGGAAGGTGTCTAACTATAAAAATGAGGGAGATTAAAGCTGGTGTAAAAATCTCCCTTTCGGTCTCTCAACCCACCCAAGACTGAATCAGGAGTCGTAACTCCCTCTTCGAACCGATGTTTTTCGCGGACCGTAACTCTTACTCTCGAAAAACCCCTAATACCGCAAAGAAAAAACTAACTCAAAACAACTTAATAACTTCTCACTTCATCGTATAGTTGCCATCTTCCTTCACCTTGTCCGCTGGGGGGTGTTGTCCATCCCCTGCAGTAGAACTACTTCAATTAGCCATCTTGTTCTTCTTCAGAAAAGTTAAAAACTTAAAAATCCGATTACACTTAACCAATCTTTTATTCATTTATCCTTAACCTAACAATTAAAGTCTTACGATCTACTTAACTTCTATAATCTGAAATTTATATCCATTCAAGTATAAAAGAAATCGTAAGCACGTATATCCTTAATTCAAAAAAAAAATTATTAAACTTGAAGTTGACTTCTGATCTCCGATGCGTACTGTATTCCTTTCTTTCTTTAGTGAGTAAAAAAAAGTGAAAACCGAAAACTGTTAAACAAAAATAAGTGAAAAAAAAAATTGTATTGGAAACGAAACAGATGGATGTACGATCTAGGCAAGAGTCAGTGAAACTACCTTTATTTACATCCGCGGACGCGTTTTCGGACATACCCAACTTCTCTCAGCAGCTGATAAAAAAAAATGATTTCCGATGATCGAAACTTGGTACTAGGTACCTTAAAGGACGTATTTCGGGATCTTTTGTGTGTAATTACACCAAAGCAAAGGAAAAACTCGCGAGACGAACTATTGCCGGGTTCCTAGACGTAATTGACTGTGTACCGGATCGGAAGTACCTATATATATACGTACGTTGCTCAACGGGAGCCAA
Source organism: Eupeodes luniger (assembly GCA_951509635.1). Classification (NCBI taxonomy): domain Eukaryota; kingdom Metazoa; phylum Arthropoda; class Insecta; order Diptera; family Syrphidae; genus Eupeodes; species Eupeodes luniger. The sequence goes on along the minus strand of OX608073.1, from coordinate 206,997,332 downwards.
TCGCGAATCAAATCTTCTCACTCCGGAGGAATTTAAGTTATATGAGCTTTACATGACGATTTCCTTGTATTCGGAGTTTAATCCTTGTTTGAGGACAATATAAAATAAAAAAAAACTTAGTGACATAACAACTAAAACGATACACAAAAAAAGGAGTTTTAACTAAGTGTCAACTCGGCATGAGTGCCAAACCAAAAAAAAAAGAAATTAATTAAGTGCCAAATCAAAATGAGTATTAAACAAAAAAAAAGAAGTGTACGGATAGGGTATGATTCACTGAACACTGGATACACTGGCGTCTGTGTGCCGATGTTGGCAGGATACAACTGCTTGTGGCACGATGGGCTAGGGCTCCTGAATATGGCAGAGCGACTGCGTGATGACGTTCTCGTCGGGTTATAAACGCTCTGGACTTAGATGTTGGAGACAGATTGCGGATGCCTAACCACCTCCACGTCCTCTTCTTTTAATGGGATCGATTCCCCTCTGCCTTCCTGATGCACCGATTTAATGAGGACACGCCCAAATAATAAAATAATGATATGGATTTTACCTGAGTGTAAAATGAGTTTTGCAGAGTAAAAATTCTATGGCGTAGCAGCCTGACGTTGGGAGTGGGGTTAACCTCAGACTACCTTTGTATACGCAGCCGATGTAATATGTTGCCAGCGACAAGAAGTATTTGTGCTAATGTAATGTTGTTGAAATGGGCTTTCGGTCAAATAAATAAAACACTAAGTTTTCACGACGTTTCGTAATTTAACGTTGTGAAGTGTTGACTCACTTTCTTATTTAGGGAAGTCAATTTGTTGTTTTTTAATTTGTTTTTAATTTTTAATGTAACAAAAAAAACTGTTTACACCTGATGATGTTCATAATCATGAACGAAACGTCGTGAAAACTTAGTGTTTTATTTATTTGACCGAAAGCCCATTTCAACAACATTACATAAACAAAAAGGTCACTACCAAACAACATATATTTGTGCTAATGATAGCAGCAGGGTGAATTCGTCTGCGTACTTTGTACGTTCTTGAGAGTTATTCTCGGCCTCAGGAGGATACTTAACTCTTTAGTTTGAGTTTCTCTATGAGTTGAATAGAATAATTAGATCACCACTTAGCTATGACTTTGGATACGTGTGCCGGCTTCGGTGGTTGAGAAAGAAAAGAACGAATTTTCGCTGTCGCCGTTGTGCTTGCAAAAGTGCTGACAAACATGGCGTGCGTTTCCGATGGATTGCGGCATTTCCAGAAATGCAAAATCGGCGATTCAGCACATTTCGCCGACTGCCATACCGACATTAGGTCTGAAGGTGTAAACGCATGTGAAATAATTTTACTATCTGTGCGAGAGAAATTCTTTTGAGAGTTCCGAAGCTAATGTCGTGTAACTTATCCTTACAAAGCTTGAGATTTTGACTAAGACTTCTTAGTACAAAAGCTCAAGAAAAGGGGTCAAGTTTTGTATCTTTTGGATTAACTCTGTCATTTCCGAAGATTTCTTACAAAGAAGATGCAGAAGTGAGACAAAAAAAAAAAAAAAAAAAGGGTGACAACGTGAAGAAAAAAAAGTTTAGAGAAACAGTCAGTGATCGCTTCATCCTAACGACTACAACCAAGAGTCTCATGCACAGCTGAGCGCCGGGGAACTCATGACAAAAAAAAAAACTCCAAGTGAACTATTGTCGCGATCTAATTATCTTTTCAAATCTTTGGTGTGCGACACTGATTTGTGACCTTTTTGATCGACAACTTCATATAAATTATTGCCGATAATCTTACAAACCTTTACTCTAATGACCTTAGGATATAGTTTGGCGCTTAGGTGCTTAGATGCGTCGCTCATAATTTGGTTCCTTTTGAAAATTTCTTCTCCTACTTTGAACTCGACTTTCCTACTACGGAGGTTATAAGTTTTCTCGTGCGCTTCGTGGGACTTTTCCAATGCGGATTTCAAATAAGAGTGCAGAATGTTCATTTTCGCGATCTTTGGCAGCCAGTCTATTTCCGAATTGTTTAGGCCACTCAGATCTCTCAACAGGCGATAGTCTGCTCCGTGCTCTATCATTCTCTGACCAAATAAAGCTTCGTAAGGAGACATCGTGAGAGTCGAATGTACGGTTGTGCGCAGGGCACTACTGATGGAAGATAGATGGGCATCCCAATTAGTTTGACGAGGATTCACATAAGACCTAATGGCCGCTAGGATTGAGCGGTTAACGCGCTCACTAGCGTTCGAAATAGGAGCATACACTGCCGTACGGTAGTGTTTGATTCCGAAAACTTCAACTAGCTTTTGAAAATCAATGCCAATGAACTGGGTGCCGTTGTCGGAGAGAATACTCTCCGGCACTCCGTAAACTTCATCCCGGAGGAATTTTATTACATTCTCTGCTGTTGCTTTACGTAATGGTTTGATTAAAACAAACTTCGTTAGCTGATCCAATACGATCACGATATAAGCATTTCCGCTTCTTGACCTGAGATAAGGCCCAAGAAAGTCAACGTATAAGTGTTGAAACGGCCTTTCTACTTGAAAACTATTTCCCATTTCCGCTCTTAAGGTCATATTCGAAGCCTTACTGGTTTTGCATGATTCACATCGATCGACAAAATCCTTGACTTGTGTGAACATGTTCGGCCAATAAAATCTCTCACGTAACCTATAAAGCGTTTTAACTACAGCGCCGTGCGAAGCGCGTGGTGGATTATGAGCTGCAGAGATTAAAGTATCAGTCATATCTGACGGGACCCACAATTTCCACACTAAATCGTCGGCTAATGGATTTCCTACTGCATGTCTAGTACGTTTATAAATGAATCCTTCAGACACTTTGAGATCTGGGAGTCGGTCTTGTTCCCGTCTGATCTTATTTATGAGCTCTAAGTATTCTTTCGACTTGAAAGATGGATCGTCCAGATTGATATGAAGTACTTCTGACTTAGCATGAGATAGACATGAAAGATAAGCTTCAACTGTCAACTCATCGTCCTCATACATTCTCGACAGTGCGTCGCGTCGGGTACAACGTTTAGCGTTCCCTTCCGATGCTCCACTACAAAATCAAACCCTTGGAGACGCATACTCCACCTGGCCAATCTCCCGGTCGGATCCTTGAGGTTCATCAGCCATTTCAGGCTCGAATGGTCTGTGATGACTCGAAAACGATATCCCTCAATATAAGACCTGAATTTTTGGATTCCCAGAACTGCGGCGAGACATTCGCGCTCGGTGACCGAATAATTTCTCTGTGCAGCGTTGAGTTTCTGGGAGAAGTAGTAGATAGGCTGCTCCGCCCATCTTCATTTCTCTGACAGAGAACACAACCTATCCCGGATGCGGACGCATCACACAAAATAACAAATTCTTTCGAGAAATCAGGATTGACTAAGACGGGTGCTGAAGTCAAAGCTTGTTTGATGCTTAGAAAGGCTTTGACAGTTTCTTGACTGAATTTGAATGCTTTTCCTTTCTTCAGGGTGTCGGTCAATGGAGCGGCGAGAGTAGAAAAGTTTTTCACGAATCTCCGGTACCATCCTGCCATGCCTAAGAAACGTCTTACTTGGCGAATTGTTGATGGCACAGGAAATGACTCATTAGATAACTTAAACTTTGTGCGGCATTGCATAGGCCGAATGGCATAACCTTAAAATGATAAAGCGGCCGTCCAGGCACTTGGAATGCGGTCTTTTCCTTCGAAGATTCCTCTAGCGGTATCTGCCAGAACGCATCTTTCAAATCCACGCTCGAAATAAAGCGTGTATCTGAAAGGCGTGCTAACAGTCCCTCTATATGCGCAATTGGTCTCGCATCTTTCTTGGTTACCGAGTTCACCTTCCGAAAGTCCAGACACAACCGGTTCTTACCAGGTTTGCGCACTAACACAACTGGGGAACTCCATGCGCTGGAACTTTCTTCGATGACTCCCAACGAAAGCATACGATCCAATTCCGCGTACATTAGGGCTTGTACCGCTGGAGACACCGGGTAATACCGCTGCTTGATAGGGGAAGCGTCTACCGTATCTATACGGTGCTGTACCAGATGTGTCCTACCGAGACCTTGGATTGCAAATGACGGAAAACTTCGAATTACGTTTTGGAGTCTTGTGTAGTCTTCATTATTCAACTTTATTTGATTGGTGGGCCTTTCCTCAGTTTCACTAGATGCAATTCCTAAAAGACTCGAAATTATATGAGGCGCGATGTCGAATTTTTGCCAAAAATCTACGCCTAAAACTAAACGCTGGGTTAGTGACGGAACAATTAAAAGATTCATGCTTTTCCTCGTGTCTTTGTATTGGATCACAGTCGTGATCACTCCAACAACCTTTTGCTTATTCCCATCTGCAGTGGATACAGTGGAACCTATCTTCTTAACGACAATACCTTTCTCTTTCAAATAATCCAGTACATCCGTGCCTAGGCAGGATACGCTGGCACCTGAATCTAGAAGACCTAGAAATTTATCGCCAAATAACTCAACTGTCACATACGGTCGAGGATCGTTTGTTTCCCTGCTCACAGTGGCTGCAGCTATACTTTGGTAGGTAGTTCGTTTCTGATGAAAGCGATCTCTAATTCTTCTAACGTGTTTGGATAATTCTGGAAAAGTTACTATTCTTTTTCGGACTTCATAATAATTTCGTAGCCTTTCATGAAAAGGTTTCTTATATAAACATTCGGGTTTTGGTTCTTCAGTATTCAAAATCGGATTAGTTTGTACTTCAATTTTATTATTGTTTGGCTTTAAAATAATTTTAGGAGTTTCAGATGGTGGTTTAAGATCAGGATCTTGAACTCCGGGTTCATCTAGTCGGAACGAACCCCCCCGGATGGTGGGTTGTTCCTCTTTGCGTTTCCCGCACACCTCGGACATGATGGACTAAAAGTGTCCGCCAATCCGCAAAGGTAGCAGAAAATATTGCGTGTTGGGCTTCTACAGTCACGGAAATCATGACCCACGACCTGACAATTCCAGCACCTCCTCAGATTAACATCTTTGTGGACAGCTTCTACACTCTCGGGTATCGCAACGACTAAATTTTCACTTGGCTCTTCGTCAACTTCACTGACGTAACGCTTAACTAGCGGACGATGTGTGTTGGGTACAGAGTTGGGTCGCGTGTTCTCCTGCTGGTCAAGAAACTTCTCGATTGTACGGCAAACATATACTAGTTGCCTTAGACTATGAGTACTAAAGGTAATGAGTAATTCACCCATTCGCCTCTTTACATTCGTTTTTAAGATTTCGATTAGTTCCTTCTCCGACTTCTGGACACGCATCCTAGAATTAATGTGCAGCAAGGCGTCGTAGAAATCGTTGAACGATTCGCCGTTTTGCTGCTTCCTATCTGACAATTTACGAGCCAGTTCCGTGTCTGTCTCCAAACTGCGGAACTGTTCGATCAAAGCTGTCTGCAGCGAGAGCCAAGAAGTGTGACGGTTACTCTTCAAGTACATCCAGTACCATGACTCTGCTGGACCGGAAACAAAATGATGAAAACTCACTGCGACTTCATTCCACGGAACATTGTAGCTATACCTAACTCTCTCAAGTCTGAACAAAAATTCATCCACGGGCATGTTCTTACCATCAAATTTGATACCCCATTTGTGGTACTGTGGTATCTATTCATCGAATTTGAGTTGGATGGTGCTTGTCCCTGCGGCGACGAAGACGCTGGTGAATCGCCTAAATTAAGCGCATTCATTCGCGTTAAAAAGTCGTCAATATTCGGACCCAGAGCCATGTCTAACGGATGTGCTTTAATTTTATGTTTAGTTTATTCATCAAACAAAGTTACAATAGGTACTTCAGTGATTACTAGATAATATAATATATACAATTTAAAATTTTAAACATTACCACCAGCAAAGTTATTCAGAATTAACAATAGATTTGTTTTAAATAAATATCTACTAACATTGAAATCAATCATGTCGCAAACAGTATTTGTTTCTCTTAAACACCTGGATATTGGTTCATTGGAAGCATACACAGTTCTATGATATGGAACATTAAAAAACGGTTGGTTTTGAAGCAATCTCGCAGGAACATTAATCCCAATTAGGGCTAAAATTTGTGAACAATCAATATGATCTGCTACTATGTCACGAATGAACATAACCTCTGTGAACTTTCTACGAATGTTAAGAGGCAAAATGCCAAGTAGTTTACACCTCGTTTCATAGGTAGGAAGATCTATGTCCCATTGAAGTCGTTTCACTACAACTCTCGTAAATCGTTTTTGGATCTTTTCGATTCTAAATGAATGAAGAAAATATGAAGGATTCCAGATTACACTGCAGTATTCAAGATTAGACCTTACAAACGCAAAATATAAACACTTTAAGGTGTGTGGATCAGAAAACTCCTTTGAGTTTCGCAATATGAAACCTAACATTGAACTGCCTTTAGCAACTAAAAAATCTATATGCTTTACAAAGTCAAGTTTTTTGTCAAAAATCACACCAAGATCTTTTTTAAAGGTTATAACGGACAATGGCATATGATTGATTTTATAGATAAAATTAATGGGACAACGGTTTCGAGAAAACGTTAGGCTTTGGCATTTGGAAATATTCAAATGTAAACAGTTAGCTAAACACCAGTCTGATAAAAGATCAAGATCTTGTTGCAGAAGAAAACAATCATGTTCAGATTTTATACAACGGAATACTTTAAGATCATCTGCGTACATCAAGCACTTTGAATTTAAAAACATATCAGGAATGTCGTTTATAAACAACAAAAAAAGAAGAGGACCAAGATGACTTCCTTGCGGGACACCCGACGTAACATATACCGGTGCAGAAATAATGTTATTTATACGAACGTACTGAATACGATCCCTTAAGTATGAATTAAGCCATTTTAAAAAGTTTGAGTGAAAACCTACTTTATTTAACTTCATAAGTAAAGCATCATGATTGACTCTGTCAAAAGCTTTAGAAAAGTCAGTATAGACAACATCATACTGATAACCTTTCTCAAGTGCATTCAAGACTAAATTACTAAAAATAGTGAGGTTAGTTGCAGTGGATCTACCAGCTACAAAACCATGTTGGTATGGTGAAATCATTGCTTTAAGAGAAGGAGTTAATTTGTCATAAACTAACTTTTCAAAAAATTTAGGAATCGTAGCAATTTTACAAATTGGACGATAGTTGGAAACATCTTTCCTACTACCTGATTTGTAAATAGGTGTGATTGTTGAACGTTTCCAAGTATTTAAAAACTCTCCATTTGCAAGTGAACGATTAAAAATAATTTTTAAAGGAACAGCCAATGCATTCGCACACATTCTTAAAATTATTGGTGAAATTCCATCAGTATCACGTCGCTTATCACCCTTAAGCTTAGACAACGCTAACTCAATCTCAGAAGTGGAAAAACTTAAACTGCCTATATTAATAGGAGTATTTAAAGAGTGTATGTTTGAAGCATTAGGTATATTAGGACAACTGTCTAAATAAACCGACTGAAAATGTTTAGCAAACAAGTTACATACAACAGAGATGTCTGATGATGTAATGCCGTCATGGCGCATACAGTTGGGAATGCCATTTGATTGTTTTTTATTATTTATAAACCTCCAAAAACTTTTACTATTTGTTTTTAAATCACACTCAACACAAAACAGATATTGATTGTATAAAAATTTATTTAAAGTATCGAATTCTTTTTGTAAAATTCGATATTGTTTATATAATTTACGATCATTATTAGACTTGCGAAATTGCTTGTAAACCTTATTTTTTAAGTTATTAAGATTTATGATTCTTTTATTGAACCACACAGGTTTTTGGCTATTGATGTTCTTAATTTTGGGTATATATAACTCCATCGCAATATTAAGAACATTTATGCTGTCGGAACACTTGGTACAGCTACTGGTTCTGCCTGGGGTGTCACACGCATTGCTAAATATTGTGCCTCTGTCGCTTGACCAACACCTGTAAGACCTGTTGTCGTTGTGGATCCGGACGGAACGTTTACTGTCCTGACACGTGTAGTATTTTGACTTGTGGTAGGCGCAATAGCTGGAGCTCGTGAAGAAGTAGAGGGTTGGTGAATTGGAACACTTGAGGAGGCGGTGGGATTCGGGTTGGTAGGTTTACCTTGTATTAAGAGTGCTACTTGTTCTAATAGAAAGGCTTGGCTACGAGCCAACTCTTCTTTCATGAACCGCCTATCATCTAGCCTGTGAAGTTCAACAGTAGCTGAGACAACCTCTTGAATATACCCTGACCGATCAGCTGCCTCTTGAAGAAGCCTTTGTTCCTTAGAAGTTTGTTCCTCATAACTTTCTTCAACGTTGCCTCCGGCGGCGTTAGAATCTGAACCTTCAAAAGCTGCTCCCGGTGAGCGGGAGACATAATAATTACGTCATGCAACTGTGGGTTGTAAGAGCTTGTTACAACAACTTTGCGATTCTCCGCGCTCATTAACAGTGTTTAAACAAAAAAACTAATAAAAAAAAATTTTAAACTTACGGGAAGAATGGGATTTCTTCTATCCTAGCAATTCCTATCAAAAAAAAAATTAATTCAATTCTTCTGATCTAACAGAAGGTAATGTCTAATCAAACTTATAGAAATATGTGTTTAACCTTGACTAAACCTAATATTATTCGCGCTAACTATATAATTCTAACCTTGAGAATGTGAAACTCGCAACTTCTTATTCTCAACGGGCTAACTTCAAATCTGGCTTTTCAATGGACGGGAAAACTCACAACTTAACCGTCTCAATGAACTAAACAAACTAGACTTCGTATTCAAAAAAAAAAAATGTCAATAACCTTTTCTTCAAGTTTCGGTACTCCTAACTAAAGAAATATTATAGATATACTCAAACTTTCGTTTTCTCTCATGTAAAGGTTCGGGGGTGGACAACCTCCCGCTGAACAAGGTATATAACGAAATTAGCTGGCAACTAATTGATCTCTTCAAACAACAAAAAAAAATAAAAATTAGTGTGTGTAAATTTGAAACTACTATTCGTGCTACAAGAAAGGAATGTGATAAGTGTCAGAATCTTCATCAGTAATGATGTGGGATCATTATGCTACTGCTGACGTGCGTCGGGACTTAGATCACCAACCACCGGTTAGCATCTCATGATTCCTTACTAAAACTGCCGAATGGGATCCCTCTACTCGGCTTATTCCTTCGCCTGTGAATTGTGGACTGTTAACTATCCGAAACGGATTAAAAGGAAACTTTAGGTAAGTTGAAATGGGAGGAAATCTTCTGGCGAATGAACAGCTTCTGCAGCTGACGTGCGTCAGGACCTCAGTCACTAACCACCGGTCAGAAGACCTGTTCATTATACCTCCATCATCTCTTTCTTGCTATCGTTCTGGGACTTCTACAAACTCGCAACTGGCAACTAAGCAAACATACGCGAAGTCCGGACAAAAATCTGCATAATTCCGATACAACGAGAGGGTGAGGGGTCTGAGAGTGGACCTAATGCAACAGGCAAGATTCGGGAACTTGATCACCTAAATCTCCGGACAAAATAGTACCCAAACTCAGTCCTCGATGACAATCCTCTGACAAGAAAATCAACCGCCTAATAAAATCGCAAAAAAAAAACAACTTTTTGCTTTACCACTTAAATTCACTCAATTTTCCTTACACTCAAAAATCAACCTTACTTTACGTACTTCGTCTTCATCAGTCCTTCGGTCTAATTCTGGCCCCACGTTGGATGCCATTTCTGTAACGTTGAAAATTATTAATTTGATAAGACTGATAGGTGGATGACACAATCTATCACTCCTTCAATAGCGCTCCTTCCGTGACCGCAGAATTGTCACGGAGGTTCAGTATAGTATAAAAGAAAACCTGACTGAACCGAAACATATCGGGTCACAATCGACACCTACAGGGAAACCCCCCTCCCCATGTCTTTTGCTTAGTGATTGCTATACCTCATAACCAGAAGGAACGTTGCCTATGATCGACCATCGCTAATGTCCTGCAGCCATCCTACCCTATGCTAGCTCAGTCAAAGGGGGTGGGCTCTTGCTATGGGATCAAAGGCGGTTGTTACAAATTTTTATCCTGCAGAACTGGGTCCGGGTGTTCTGAACCCTAATTGATTTTAAATTGCTGAGGCCCGTTCAACAAAGACCGACGACGATCTGACCGAAGAAATACGAGCCTTTACCAACGGCGAAAAATTGATACAATGCACCTTCATATGATTTGAGAGGCTCCCGATGATGAAAAGCCGAAGGAAAACCAAAGTGGAATTGATGACACCAGGGATTGGGCACAGTAGCGTACACACACCAAAATATGGACACATATAGCTGTCAGTACATGTCTCGAACGAAAATTTAACTCCTCCCATCAAATGTTCGATTCCTTACATGATGGGGGAGGATGGTGTCTAACTATAAAAATGAGGGAGGTTAAAGCTGGTGTAAAAATCTCCCTTTCGGTCTCTCAACCCACCCAAGACTGAATCAGGAGTCGTAACTCCCTCTTCGAACCGATGTTTTTCGCGGACCGTAACTCTTACTCTCGAAAAACCCCTAATACCGCAAAGAAAAAACTAACTCAAAACAACTTAATAACTTCTCACTTCATCGTATAGTTGCCATCTTCCTTCACCTTGTCCGCTGGGGGGTGTTGTCCATCCCCTGCAGTAGAACTACTTCAATTAGCCATCTTGTTCTTCTTCAGAAAAGTTAAAAATCCGATTACACTTAACCAATCTTTTATTCATTTATCCTTAACCTAACAATTAAAGTCTTACGATCTACTTAACTTCTATAATCTGAAATTTATATCCATTCAAGTATAAAAGAAATCGTAAGCACGTATATCCTTAATTCAAAAAAAAAATTATTAAACTTGAAGTTGACTTCTGATCTCCGATGCGTACTGTATTCCTTTCTTTCTTTAGTGAGTAAAAAAAAGTGAAAACCGAAAACTGTTAAACAAAAATAAGTGAAAAAAAAAATTGTATTGGAAACGAAACAGATGGATGTACGATCTAGGCAAGAGTCAGTGAAACTACCTTTATTTACATCCGCGGACGCGTTTTCGGACATACCCAACTTCTCTCAGCAGCTGATAAAAAAAAATGATTTCCGATGATCGAAACTTGGTACTAGGTACCTTAAAGGACGTATTTCGGGATCTTTTGTGTGTAATTACACCAAAGCAAAGGAAAAACTCGCGAGACGAACTATTGCCGGGTTCCTAGACGTAATTGACTGTGTACCGGATCGGAAGTACCTATATATATACGTACGTTGCTCAACGGGAGCCAATCGCGAATCAAATCTTCTCACTCCGGAGGAATTTAAGTTATATGAGCTTTACATGACGATTTCCTTGTATTCGGAGTTTAATCCTTGTTTGAGGACAATATAAAATAAAAAAAAACTTAGTGACATAACAACTAAAACGATACACAAAAAAAGGAGTTTTAACTAAGTGTCAACTCGGCATGAGTGCCAAACCAAAAAAAAAAGAAATTAATTAAGTGCCAAATCAAAATGAGTATTAAACAAAAAAAAAGAAGTGTACGGATAGGGTATGATTCACTGAACACTGGATACACTGGCGTCTGTGTGCCGATGTTGGCAGGATACAACTGCTTGTGGCACGATGGGCTAGGGCTCCTGAATATGGCAGAGCGACTGCGTGATGACGTTCTCGTCGGGTTATAAACGCTCTGGACTTAGATGTTGGAGACAGATTGCGGATGCCTAACCACCTCCACGTCCTCTTCTTTTAATGGGATCGATTCCCCTCTGCCTTCCTGATGCGCCGATTTAATGAGGACACGCCCAAATAATAAAATAATGATATGGATTTTACCTGAGTGTAAAATGAGTTTTGCAGAGTAAAAATTCTATGGCGTAGCAGCCTGACGTTGGGAGTGGGGTTAACCTCAGACTACCTTTGTATACGCAGCCGATGTAATATGTTGCCAGCGACAAGAAGTATTTGTGCTAATGTAATGTTGTTGAAATGGGCTTTCGGTCAAATAAATAAAACACTAAGTTTTCACGACGTTTCGTAATTTAACGTTGTGAAGTGTTGACTCACTTTCTTATTTAGGGAAGTCAATTTGTTGTTTTTTAATTTGTTTTTAATTTTTAATGTAACAAAAAAAACTGTTTACACCTGATGATGTTCATAATCATGAACGAAACGTCGTGAAAACTTAGTGTTTTATTTATTTGATTGAAAAGCCCATTTCAACAACATTACATAAACAAAAAGGTCACTACCAAACAACATATATTTGTGCTAATGATAGCAGCAGGGTGAATTCGTCTGCGTACTTTGTACGTTCTTGAGAGTTATTCTCGGCCTCAGGAGGATACTTAACTCTTTAGTTTGAGTTTCTCTATGAGTTGAATAGAATAATTAGATCACCACTTAGCTATGACTTTGGATACGTGTGCCGGCTTCGGTGGTTGAGAAAGAAAAGAACGCATTTTCGCTGTCGCCGTTGTGCTTGCAAAAGTGCTGACAAACATGGCGTGCGTTTCCGATGGATTGCGGCATTTCCAGAAATGCAAAATCGGCGATTCAGCACATTTCGCCGACTGCCATACCGACATTAGGTCTGAAGGTGTAAACGCATGTGAAATAATTTTACTATCTGTGCGAGAGAAATTCTTTTGAGAGTTCCGAAGCTAATGTCGTGTAACTTATCCTTACAAAGCTTGAGATTTTGACTAAGACTTCTTAGTACAAAAGCTCAAGAAAAGGGGTCAAGTTTTGTATCTTTTGGATTAACTCTGTCATTTCCGAAGATTTCTTACAAAGAAGATGCAGAAGTGAGACAAAAAAAAAAAAAAAAAGGGTGACAACGTGAAGAAAAAAAAGTTTAGAGAAACAGTCAGTGATCGCTTCATCCTAACGACTACAACCAAGAGTCTCATGCACAGCTGAGCGCCGGGGAACTCATGACAAAAAAAAAAACTCCAAGTGAACTATTGTCGCGATCTAATTATCTTTTCAAATCTTTGGTGTGCGACACTGATTTGTGACCTTTTTGATCGACAACTTCATATAAATTATTGCCGATAATCTTACAAACCTTTACTCTAATGACCTTAGGATATAGTTTGGCGCTTAGGTGCTTAGATGCGTCGCTCATAATTTGGTTCCTTTTGAAAATTTCTTCTCCTACTTTGAACTCGACTTTCCTACTACGGAGGTTATAAGTTTTCTCGTGCGCTTCGTGGGACTTTTCCAATGCGGATTTCAAATAAGAGTGCAGAATGTTCATTTTCGCGATCTTTGGCAGCCAGTCTATTTCCGAATTGTTTAGGCCACTCAGATCTCTCAACAGGCGATAGTCTGCTCCGTGCTCTATCATTCTCTGACCAAATAAAGCTTCGTAAGGAGACATCGTGAGAGTCGAATGTACGGTTGTGCGCAGGGCACTACTGATGGAAGATAGATGGGCATCCCAATTAGTTTGACGAGGATTCACATAAGACCTAATGGCCGCTAGGATTGAGCGGTTAACGCGCTCACTAGCGTTCGATATAGGAGCATACACTGCCGTACGGTAGTGTTTGATTCCGAAAACTTCAACTAGCTTTTGAAAATCAATGCCAATGAACTGGGTGCCGTTGTCGGAGAGAATACTCTCCGGCACTCCGTAAACTTCATCCCGGAGGAATTTTATTACATTCTCTGCTGTTGCTTTACGTAATGGTTTGATTAAAACAAACTTCGTTAGCTGATCCAATACGATCACGATATAAGCATTTCCGCTTCTTGACCTGAGATAAGGCCCAAGAAAGTCAACGTATAAGTGTTGAAACGGCCTTTCTACTTGAAAACTATTTCCCATTTCCGCTCTTAAGGTCATATTCGAAGCCTTACTGGTTTTGCATGATTCACATCGATCGACAAAATCCTTGACTTGTGTGAACATGTTCGGCCAATAAAATCTCTCACGTAACCTATAAAGCGTTTTAACTACAGCGCCGTGCGAAGCGCGTGGTGGATTATGAGCTGCAGAGATTAAAGTATCAGTCATATCTGACGGGACCCACAATTTCCACACTAAATCGTCGGCTAATGGATTTCCTACTGCATGTCTAGTACGTTTATAAATGAATCCTTCAGACACTTTGAGATCTGGGAGTCGGTCTTGTTCCCGTCTGATCTTATTTATGAGCTCTAAGTATTCTTTCGACTTGAAAGATGGATCGTCCAGATTGATATGAAGTACTTCTGACTTAGCATGAGATAGACATGAAAGATAAGCTTCAACTGTCAACTCATCGTCCTCATACATTCTCGACAGTGCGTCGCGTCGGGTACAACGTTTAGCGTTCCCTTCCGATGCTCCACTACAAAATCAAACCCTTGGAGACGCATACTCCACCTGGCCAATCTCCCGGTCGGATCCTTGAGGTTCATCAGCCATTTCAGGCTCGAATGGTCTGTGATGACTCGAAAACGATATCCCTCAATATAAGACCTGAATTTTTGGATTCCCAGAACTGCGGCGAGACATTCGCGCTCGGTGACCGAATAATTTCTCTGTGCAGCGTTGAGTTTCTGGGAGAAGTAGTAGATAGGCTGCTCCGCCCATCTTCATTTCTCTGACAGAGAACACAACCTATCCCGGATGCGGACGCATCACACAAAATAACAAATTCTTTCGAGAAATCAGGATTGACTAAGACGGGTGCTGAAGTCAAAGCTTGTTTGATGCTTAGAAAGGCTTTGACAGTTTCTTGACTGAATTTGAATGCTTTTCCTTTCTTCAGGGTGTCGGTCAATGGAGCGGCGAGAGTAGAAAAGTTTTTCACGAATCTCCGGTACCATCCTGCCATGCCTAAGAAACGTCTTACTTGGCGAATTGTTGATGGCACAGGAAATTCCGTGATGGCTGCAATTTTGTCGGGGTCAGCCTTCAGGCATCCTTGACCTACTTTATACCCTAGGTAGTGAAGTTCATCAAAACAAAACTTAGACTTCTCGACATTTATTGTCAGACCAGCCTTAGTTAAATTTTCACTAACTATTTTCAGAACTCGGAGGTGTTCGTCAAAATCCCTGGAAACAACCAAAAGGTCATCGAGATAAACAAACACTCGGTCTTGTTGGAACTACTGGACTCATTAGATAACTTAAACTTTGTGCGGCATTGCATAGGCCGAATGGCATAACCTTAAAATGATAAAGCGGCCGTCCAGGCACTTGGAATGCGGTCTTTTCCTTCGAAGATTCCTCTAGCGGTATCTGCCAGAACGCATCTTTCAAATCCACGCTCGAAATAAAGCGTGTATCTGAAAGGCGTGCTAACAGTCCCTCTATATGCGCAATTGGTCTCGCATCTTTCTTGGTTACCGAGTTCACCTTCCGAAAGTCCAGACACAACCGGTTCTTACCAGGTTTGCGCACTAACACAACTGGGGAACTCCATGCGCTGGAACTTTCTTCGATGACTCCCAACGAAAGCATACGATCCAATTCCGCGTACATTAGGGCTTGTACCGCTGGAGACACCGGGTAATACCGCTGCTTGATAGGGGAAGCGTCTACCGTATCTATACGGTGCTGTACCAGATGTGTCCTACCGAGACCTTGGATTGCAAATGACGGAAAACTTCGAATTACGTTTTGGAGTCTTGTGTAGTCTTCATTATTCAACTTTATTTGATTGGTGGGCCTTTCCTCAGTTTCACTAGATGCAATTCCTAAAAGACTCGAAATTATATGAGGCGCGATGTCGAATTTTTGCCAAAAATCTACGCCTAAAACTAAACGCTGGGTTAGTGACGGAACAATTAAAAGATTCATGCTTTTCCTCGTGTCTTTGTATTGGATCACAGTCGTGATCACTCCAACAACCTTTTGCTTATTCCCATCTGCAGTGGATACAGTGGAACCTATCTTCTTAACGACAATACCTTTCTCTTTCAAATAATCCAGTACATCCGTGCCTAGGCAGGATACGCTGGCACCTGAATCTAGAAGACCTAGAAATTTATCGCCAAATAACTCAACTGTCACATACGGTCGAGGATCGTTTGTTTCCCTGCTCACAGTGGCTGCAGCTATACTTTGGTAGGTAGTTCGTTTCTGATGAAAGCGATCTCTAATTCTTCTAACGTGTTTGGATAATTCTGGAAAAGTTACTATTCTTTTTCGGACTTCATAATAATTTCGTAGCCTTTCATGAAAAGGTTTCTTATATAAACATTCGGGTTTTGGTTCTTCAGTATTCAAAATCGGATTAGTTTGTACTTCAATTTTATTATTGTTTGGCTTTAAAATAATTTTAGGAGTTTCAGATGGTGGTTTAAGATCAGGATCTTGAACTCCGGGTTCATCTAGTCGGAACGAACCCCCCCGGATGGTGGGTTGTTCCTCTTTGCGTTTCCCGCACACCTCGGACATGATGGACTAAAAGTGTCCGCCAATCCGCAAAGGTAGCAGAAAATATTGCGTGTTGGGCTTCTACAGTCACGGAAATCATGACCCACGACCTGACAATTCCAGCACCTCCTCAGATTAACATCTTTGTGGACAGCTTCTACACTCTCGGGTATCGCAACGACTAAATTTTCACTTGGCTCTTCGTCAACTTCACTGACGTAACGCTTAACTAGCGGACGATGTGTGTTGGGTACAGAGTTGGGTCGCGTGTTCTCCTGCTGGTCAAGAAACTTCTCGATTGTACGGCAAACATATACTAGTTGCCTTAGACTATGAGTACTAAAGGTAATGAGTAATTCACCCATTCGCCTCTTTACATTCGTTTTTAAGATTTCGATTAGTTCCTTCTCCGACTTCTGGACACGCATCCTAGAATTAATGTGCAGCAAGGCGTCGTAGAAATCGTTGAACGATTCGCCGTTTTGCTGCTTCCTATCTGACAATTTACGAGCCAGTTCCGTGTCTGTCTCCAAACTGCGGAACTGTTCGATCAAAGCTGTCTGCAGCGAGAGCCAAGAAGTGTGACGGTTACTCTTCAAGTACATCCAGTACCATGACTCTGCTGGACCGGAAACAAAATGATGAAAACTCACTGCGACTTCATTCCACGGAACATTGTAGCTATACCTAACTCTCTCAAGTCTGAACAAAAATTCATCCACGGGCATGTTCTTGCCATCAAATTTGATACCCCATTTGTGGTACTGTGGGTATCTATTCATCGAATTTGAGTTGGATGGTGCTTGTCCCTGCGGCGACGAAGACGCTGGTGAATCGCCTAAATTAAGCGCATTCATTCGCGTTAAAAAGTCGTCAATATTCGGACCCAGAGCCATGTCTAACGGATGTGCTTTAATTTTATGTTTAGTTTATTCATCAAACAAAGTTACAATAGGTACTTCAGTGATTACTAGATAATATAATATATACAATTTAAAATTTTAAACATTACCACCAGCAAAGTTATTCAGAATTAACAATAGATTTGTTTTAAATAAATATCTACTAACATTGAAATCAATCATGTCGCAAACAGTATTTGTTTCTCTTAAACACCTGGATATTGGTTCATTGGAAGCATACACAGTTCTATGATATGGAACATTAAAAAACGGTTGGTTTTGAAGCAATCTCGCAGGAACATTAATCCCAATTAGGGCTAAAATTTGTGAACAATCAATATGATCTGCTACTATGTCACGAATGAACATAACCTCTGTGAACTTTCTACGAATGTTAAGAGGCAAAATGCCAAGTAGTTTACACCTCGTTTCATAGGTAGGAAGATCTATGTCCCATTGAAGTCGTTTCACTACAACTCTCGTAAATCGTTTTTGGATCTTTTCGATTCTAAATGAATGAAGAAAATATGAAGGATTCCAGATTACACTGCAGTATTCAAGATTAGACCTTACAAACGCAAAATATAAACACTTTAAGGTGTGTGGATCAGAAAACTCCTTTGAGTTTCGCAATATGAAACCTAACATTGAACTGCCTTTAGCAACTAAAAAATCTATATGCTTTACAAAGTCAAGTTTTTTGTCAAAAATCACACCAAGATCTTTTTTAAAGGTTATAACGGACAATGGCATATGATTGATTTTATAGATAAAATTAATGGGACAACGGTTTCGAGAAAACGTTAGGCTTTGGCATTTGGAAATATTCAAATGTAAACAGTTAGCTAAACACCAGTCTGATAAAAGATCAAGATCTTGTTGCAGAAGAAAACAATCATGTTCAGATTTTATACAACGGAATACTTTAAGATCATCTGCGTACATCAAGCACTTTGAATTTAAAAACATATCAGGAATGTCGTTTATAAACAACAAAAAAAGAAGAGGACCAAGATGACTTCCTTGCGGGACACCCGACGTAACATATACCGGTGCAGAAATAATGTTATTTATACGAACGTACTGAATACGATCCCTTAAGTATGAATTAAGCCATTTTAAAAAGTTTGAGTGAAAACCTACTTTATTTAACTTCATAAGTAAAGCATCATGATTGACTCTGTCAAAAGCTTTAGAAAAGTCAGTATAGACAACATCATACTGATAACCTTTCTCAAGTGCATTCAAGACTAAATTACTAAAAATAGTGAGGTTAGTTGCAGTGGATCTACCAGCTACAAAACCATGTTGGTATGGTGAAATCATTGCTTTAAGAGAAGGAGTTAATTTGTCATAAACTAACTTTTCAAAAAATTTAGGAATCGTAGCAATTTTACAAATTGGACGATAGTTGGAAACATCTTTCCTACTACCTGATTTGTAAATAGGTGTGATTGTTGAACGTTTCCAAGTATTTAAAAACTCTCCATTTGCAAGTGAACGATTAAAAATAATTTTTAAAGGAACAGCCAATGCATTCGCACACATTCTTAAAATTATTGGTGAAATTCCATCAGTATCACGTCGCTTATCACCCTTAAGCTTAGACAACGCTAACTCAATCTCAGAAGTGGAAAAACTTAAACTGCCTATATTAATAGGAGTATTTAAAGAGTGTATGTTTGAAGCATTAGGTATATTAGGACAACTGTCTAAATAAACCGACTGAAAATGTTTAGCAAACAAGTTACATACAACAGAGATGTCTGATGATGTAATGCCGTCATGGCGCATACAGTTGGGAATGCCATTTGATTGTTTTTTATTATTTATAAACCTCCAAAAACTTTTACTATTTGTTTTTAAATCACACTCAACACAAAACAGATATTGATTGTATAAAAATTTATTTAAAGTATCGAATTCTTTTTGTAAAATTCGATATTGTTTATATAATTTACGATCATTATTAGACTTGCGAAATTGCTTGTAAACCTTATTTTTTAAGTTATTAAGATTTATGATTCTTTTATTGAACCACACAGGTTTTTGGCTATTGATGTTCTTAATTTTGGGTATATATAACTCCATCGCAATATTAAGAACATTTATGCTGTCGGAACACTTGGTACAGCTACTGGTTCTGCCTGGGGTGTCACACGCATTGCTAAATATTGTGCCTCTGTCGCTTGACCAACACCTGTAAGACCTGTTGTCGTTGTGGATCCGGACGGAACGTTTACTGTCCTGACACGTGTAGTATTTTGACTTGTGGTAGGCGCAAGAGCTGGAGCTCGTGAAGAAGTAGAGGGTTGGTGAATTGGAACACTTGAGGAGGCGGTGGGATTCGGGTTGGTAGGTTTACCTTGTATTAAGAGTGCTACTTGTTCTAATAGAAAGGCTTGGCTACGAGCCAACTCTTCTTTCATGAACCGCCTATCATCTAGCCTGTGAAGTTCAACAGTAGCTGAGACAACCTCTTGAATATACCCTGACCGATCAGCTGCCTCTTGAAGAAGCATTTGTTCCTTAGAAGTTTGTTCCTCATAACTTTCTTCAACGTTGCCTCCGGCGGCGTTAGAATCTGAACCTTCAAAAGCTGCTCCCGGTGAGCGGGAGACATAATAATTACGTCATGCAACTGTGGGTTGTAAGAGCTTGTTACAACAACTTTGCGATTCTCCGCGCTCATTAACAGTGTTTAAACAAAAAAACTAATAAAAAAAAATTTTAAACTTACGGGTAGAATGGGATTTCTTCTATCCTAGCAATTCCTATCAAAAAAAAAATTAATTCAATTCTTCTGATCTAACAGAAGGTAATGTCTAATCAAACTTATAGAAATATGTGTTTAACCTTGACTAAACCTAATATTATTCGCGCTAACTATATAATTCTAACCTTGAGAATGTGAAACTCGCAACTTCTTATTCTCAACGGGCTAACTTCAAATCTGGCTTTTCAATGGACGGGAAAACTCACAACTTAACCGTCTCAATGAACTAAACAAACTAGACTTCGTATTCAAAAAAAAAAAATGTCAATAACCTTTTCTTCAAGTTTCGGTACTCCTAACTAAAGAAATATTATAGATATACTCAAACTTTCGTTTTCTCTCATGTAAAGGTTCGGGGGTGGACAACCTCCCGCTGAACAAGGTATATAACGAAATTAGCTGGCAACTAATTGATCTCTTCAAACAACAAAAAAAAATAAAAATTAGTGTGTGTAAATTTGAAACTACTATTCGTGCTACAAGAAAGGAATGTGATAAGTGTCAGAATCTTCATCAGTAATGATGTGGGATCATTATGCTACTGCTGACGTGCGTCGGGACTTAGATCACCAACCACCGGTTAGCATCTCATGATTCCTTACTAAAACTTCCGAATGGGATCCCTCTACTCGGCTTATTCCTTCGCCTGTGAATTGTGGACTGTTAACTATCCGAAACGGATTAAAATGAAACTTTAGGTAAGTTGAAATGGGAGGAAATCTTCTGGCGAATGAACAGCTTCTGCAGCTGACGTGCGTCAGGACCTCAGTCACTAACCACCGGTCAGAAGACCTGTTCATTATACCTCCATCATCTCTTTCTTGCTATCGTTCTGGGACTTCTACAAACTCGCAACTGGCAACTAAGCAAACATACGCGAAGTCCGGACAAAAATCTGCATAATTCCGATACAACGAGAGGGTGAGGGGTCTGAGAGTGGACCTAATGCAACAGGCAAGATTCGGGAACTTGATCACCTAAATCTCCGGACAAAATAGTACCCAAACTCAGTCCTCGATGACAATCCTCTGACAAGAAAATCAACCGCATAATAAAATCGCAAAAAAAAACAACTTTTTGCTTTACCACTTAAATTCACTCAATTTTCCTTACACTCAAAAATCAACCTTACTTTACGTACTTCGTCTTCATCAGTCCTTCGGTCTAATTCTGGCCCCACGTTGGATGCCATTTCTGTAACGTTGAAAATTATTAATTTGATAAGACTGATAGGTGGATGACACAATCTATCACTCCTTCAATAGCGCTCCTTCCGTGACCGCAGAATTGTCACGGAGGTTCAGTATAGTATAAAAGAAAACCTGACTGAACCGAAACATATCGGGTCACAATCGACACCTACAGGGAAACCCCCCTCCCCATGTCTTTTGCTTAGTGATTGCTATACCTCATAACCAGAAGGAACGTTGCCTATGATCGACCATCGCTAATGTCCTGCAGCCATCCTACCCTATGCTAGCTCAGTCAAAGGGGGTGGGCTCTTGCTATGGGATCAAAGGCGGTTGTTACAAATTTTTATCCTGCAGAACTGGGTCCGGGTGTTCTGAACCCTAATTGATTTTAAATTGCTGGGCCCGTTCAACAAAGACCGACGACGATCTGACCGAAGAAATACGAGCCTTTACCAACGGCGAAAAATTGATACAATGCACCTTCATATGATTTGAGAGGCTCCCGATGATGAGAAGCCGAAGGAAAACCAAAGTGGAATTGATGACACCAGGGATTGGGCACAGTAGCGTACACACACCAAAATATGGACACATATAGCTGTCAGTACATGTCTCGAACGAAAATTTAACTCCTCCCATCAAATGTTCGATTCCTTACATGATGGGGGAGGATGGTGTCTAACTATAAAAATGAGGGAGGTTAAAGCTGGTGTAAAAATCTCCCTTTCGGTCTCTCAACCCACCCAAGACTGAATCAGGAGTCGTAACTCCCTCTTCGAACCGATGTTTTTCGCGGACCGTAACTCTTACTCTCGAAAAACCCCTAATACCGCAAAGAAAAAACTAACTCAAAACAACTTAATAACTTCTCACTTCATCGTATAGTTGCCA
This sequence comes from Eupeodes luniger, assembly GCA_951509635.1. NCBI lineage: Eukaryota > Metazoa > Arthropoda > Insecta > Diptera > Syrphidae > Eupeodes > Eupeodes luniger. The sequence continues at coordinate 206,975,176 of OX608073.1, read as the reverse complement.
TCTTCCTTCACCTTGTCCGCTGGGGGGTGTTGTCCATCCCCTGCAGTAGAACTACTTCAATTAGCCATCTTGTTCTTCTTCAGAAAAGTTAAAAATCCGATTACACTTAACCAATCTTTTATTCATTTATCCTTAACCTAACAATTAAAGTCTTACGATCTACTTAACTTCTATAATCTGAAATTTATATCCATTCAAGTATAAAAGAAATCGTAAGCACGTATATCCTTAATTCAAAAAAAAAAATTATTAAACTTGAAGTTGACTTCTGATCTCCGATGCGTACTGTATTCCTTTCTTTCTTTAGTGAGTAAAAAAAAGTGAAAACCGAAAACTGTTAAACAAAAATAAGTGAAAAAAAAAATTGTATTGGAAACGAAACAGATGGATGTACGATCTAGGCAAGAGTCAGTGAAACTACCTTTATTTACATCCGCGGACGCGTTTTCGGACATACCCAACTTCTCTCAGCAGCTGATAAAAAAAAAATGATTTCCGATGATCGAAACTTGGTACTAGGTACCTTAAAGGACGTATTTCGGGATCTTTTGTGTGTAATTACACCAAAGCAAAGGAAAAACTCGCGAGACGAACTATTGCCGGGTTCCTAGATATACCTATATATATACGTTGCTCAACGGGAGCCAATCGCGAATCAAATCTTCTCACTCCGGAGGAATTTAAGTTATATGAGCTTTACATGACGATTTCCTTGTATTCGGAGTTTAATCCTTGTTTGAGGACAATATAAAATAAAAAAAAACTTAGTGACATAACAACTAAAACGATACACAAAAAAAGGAGTTTTAACTAAGTGTCAACTCGGCATGAGTGCCAAACCAATAAAAAAAGAAATTAATTAAGTGCCAAATCAAAATGAGTATTAAACAAAAAAAAAGAAGTGTACGGATAGGGTATGATTCACTGAACACTGGATACACTGGCGTCTGTGTGCCGATGTTGGCAGGATACAACTGCTTGTGGCACGATGGGCTAGGGCTCCTGAATATGGCAGAGCGACTGCGTGATGACGTTCTCGTCGGGTTATAAACGCTCTGGACTTAGAGGTTGGAGACAGATTGCGGATGCCTAACCACCTCCACGTCCTCTTCTTTTAATGGGATCGATTCCCCTCTGCCTTCCTGATGCGCCGATTTAATGAGGACACGCCCAAATAATAAAATAATGATATGGATTTTACCTGAGTGTAAAATGAGTTTTGCAGAGTAAAAATTCTATGGCGTAGCAGCCTGACGTTGGGAGTGGGGTTAACCTCAGACTCCCTTTGTATACGCAGCCGATGTAATATGTTGCCAGCGACAAGAAGTATTTGTGCTAATGTAATGTTGTTGAAATGGGCTTTCGGTCAAATAAATAAAACACTAAGTTTTCACGACGTTTCGTAATTTAACGTTGTGAAGTGTTGACTCACTTTCTTATTTAGGGAAGTCAATTTGTTGTTTTTTAATTTGTTTTTAATTTTTAATGTAACAAAAAAAAACTGTTTACACCTGATGATGTTCATAATCATGAACGAAACGTCGTGAAAACTTAGTGTTTTATTTATTTGATTGAAAAGCCCATTTCAACAACATTACATAAACAAAAAGGTCACTACCAAACAACATATATTTGTGCTAATGATAGCAGCAGGGTGAATTCGTCTGCGTACTTTGTACGTTCTTGAGAGTTATTCTCGGCCTCAGGAGGATACTTAACTCTTTAGTTTGAGTTTCTCTATGAGTTGAATAGAATAATTAGATCACCACTTAGCTATGACTTTGGATACGTGTGCCGGCTTCGGTGGTTGAGAAAGAAAAGAACGCATTTTCGCTGTCGCCGTTGTGCTTGCAAAAGTGCTGACAAACATGGCGTGTGTTTCCGATGGATTGCGGCATTGCCAGAAATGCAAAATCGGCGATTCAGCACATTTCGCCGACTGCCATACCGACATTAGGTCTGAAGGTGTAAACGCATGTGAAATAATTTTACTATCTGTGCGAGAGAAATTCTTTTGAGAGTTCCGAAGCTAATGTCGTGTAACTTATCCTTACAAAGCTTGAGATTTTGACTAAGACTTCTTAGTACAAAAGCTCAAGAAAAGGGGTCAAGTTTTGTATCTTTTGGATTAACTCTGTCATTTCCGAAGATTTCTTACAAAGAAGATGCAGAAGTGAGACAAAAAAAAAAAAAAAAAAAGGGTGACAACGTGAAGAAAAAAAAGTGGAGAGAAACAGTCAGTGATCGCTTCATCCTAACGACTACAACCAAGAGCCTCATGCACAGCTGAGCGCCGGGGAACTCATGACAAAAAAAAAAACTCCAAGTGAACTATTGTCGCGATCTAATTATCTTTTCAAATCTTTGGTGTGCGACACTGATTTGTGACCTTTTTGATCGACAACTTCATATAAATTATTGCCGATAATCTTACAAACCTTTACTCTAATGACCTTAGGATATAGTTTGGCGCTTAGGTGCTTAGATGCGTCGCTCATAATTTGGTTCCTTTTGAAAATTTCTTCTCCTACTTTGAACTCGACTTTCCTACTACGGAGGTTATAAGTTTTCTCGTGCGCTTCGTGGGACTTTTCCAATGCGGATTTCAAATAAGAGTGCAGAATGTTCATTTTCGCGATCTTTGGCAGCCAGTCTATTTCCGAATTGTTTAGGCCACTCAGATCTCTCAACAGGCGATAGTCTGCTCCGTGCTCTATCATTCTCTGACCAAATAAAGCTTCGTAAGGAGACATCGTGAGAGTCGAATGTACGGTTGTGCGCAGGGCACTACTGATGGAAGATAGATGGGCATCCCAATTAGTTTGACGAGGATTCACATAAGACCTAATGGCCGCTAGGATTGAGCGGTTAACGCGCTCACTAGCGTTCGATATAGGAGCATACACTGCCGTACGGTAGTGTTTGATTCCGAAAACTTCAACTAGCTTTTGAAAATCAATGCCAATGAACTGGGTGCCGTTGTCGGAGAGAATACTCTCCGGCACTCCGTAAACTTCATCCCGGAGGAATTTTATTACATTCTCTGCTGTTGCTTTACGTAATGGTTTGATTAAAACAAACTTCGTTAGCTGATCCAATACGATCACGATATAAGCATTTCCGCTTCTTGACCTGAGATAAGGCCCAAGAAAGTCAACGTATAAGTGTTGAAACGGCCTTTCTACTTGAAAACTATTTCCCATTTCCGCTCTTAAGGTCATATTCGAAGCCTTACTGGTTTTGCATGGTTCACATCGATCGACAAAATCCTTGACTTGTGTGAACATGTTCGGCCAATAAAATCTCTCACGTAACCTATAAAGCGTTTTAACTACAGCGCCGTGCGAAGCGCGTGGTGGATTATGAGCTGCAGAGATTAAAGTATCAGTCATATCTGACGGGACCCACAATTTCCACACTAAATCGTCGGCTAATGGATTTCCTACTGCATGTCTAGTACGTTTATAAATGAATCCTTCAGACACTTTGAGATCTGGGAGTCGGTCTTGTTCCCGTCTGATCTTATTTATGAGCTCTAAGTATTCTTTCGACTTGAAAGATGGATCGTCCAGATTGATATGAAGTACTTCTGACTCAGCATGAGATAGACATAAAAGATAAGCTTCAACTGTCAACTCATCGTCCTCATACATTCTCGACAGTGCGTCGGGTACAACGTTTAGCGTTCCCTTCCGATGCTCCACTACAAAATCAAACCCTTGGAGACGCATACTCCACCTGGCCAATCTCCCGGTCGGATCCTTGAGGTTCATCAGCCATTTCAGGCTCGAATGGTCTGTGATGACTCGAAAACGATATCCCTCAATATAAGACCTGAATTTTTGGATTCCCAGAACTGCGGCGAGACATTCGCGCTCGGTGACCGAATAATTTCTCTGTGCAGCGTTGAGTTTCTGGGAGAAGTAGTAGATAGGCTGCTCCGCCCATCTTCATTTCTCTGACAGAGAACACAACCTATCCCGGATGCGGACGCATCACACAAAATAACAAATTCTTTCGAGAAATCAGGATTGACTAAGACGGGTGCTGAAGTCAAAGCTTGTTTGATGCTTAGAAAGGCTTTGACAGCTTCTTGACTGAATTTGAATGCTTTTCCTTTCTTCAGGGTGTCGGTCAATGGAGCGGCGAGAGTAGAAAAGTTTTTCACGAATCTCCGGTACCATCCTGCCATGCCTAAGAAACGTCTTACTTGGCGAATTGTTGATGGCACGGGAAATTCCGTGATGGCTGCAATTTTGTCGGGGTCAGCCTTCAGGCATCCTTGACCTACTTTATACCCTAGGTAGTGAAGTTCATCAAAACAAAACTTAGACTTCTCGACATTTATTGTCAGACCAGCCTTAGTTAAATTTTCACTAACTATTTTCAGAACTCGGAGGTGTTCGTCAAAATCCCTGGAAACAACCAAAAGGTCATCGAGATAAACAAACACTCGGTCTTGCAACTCTGTTGGAACTACTGGACTCATTAGATAACTTAAACTTTGTGCGGCATTGCATAGGCCGAATGGCATAACCTTAAAATGATAAAGCGGCCGTCCAGGCACTTGGAATGCGGTCTTTTCCTTCGAAGATTCCTCTAGCGGTATCTGCCAGAACGCATCTTTCAAATCCACGCTCGAAATAAAGCGTGTATCTGAAAGGCGTGCTAACAGTCCCTCTATATGCGCAATTGGTCTCGCATCTTTCTTGGTTACCGAGTTCACCTTCCGAAAGTCCAGACACAACCGGTTCTTACCAGGTTTGCGCACTAACACAACTGGGGAACTCCATGCGCTGGAACTTTCTTCGATGACTCCCAACGAAAGCATACGATCCAATTCCGCGTACATTAGGGCTTGTACCGCTGGAGACACCGGGTAATACCGCTGCTTGATAGGGGAAGCGTCTACCGTATCTTTACGGTGCTGTACCAGATGTGTCCTACCGAGACCTTGGATTGCAAATGACGGAAAACTTCGAATTACGTTTTGGAGTCTTGTGTAGTCTTCATTATTCAACTTTATTTGATTGGTGGGCCTTTCCTCAGTTTCACTAGATGCAATTCCTAAAAGACTCGAAATTATATGAGGCGCGATGTCGAATTTTTGCCAAAAATCTACGCCTAAAACTAAACGCTGGGTTAGTGACGGAACGATTAAAAGATTCATGCTTTTCCTCGTGTCTTTGTATTGGATCACAGTCGTGATCACTCCAACAACCTTTTGCTTATTCCCATCTGCAGTGGATACAGTGGAACCTATCTTCTTAACGACAATACCTTTCTCTTTCAAATAATCCAGTACATCCGTGCCTAGGCAGGATACGCTGGCACCTGAATCTAGAAGACCTAGAAATTTATCGCCAAATAACTCAACTGTCACATACGGTCGAGGATCGTTTGTTTCCCTGCTCACAGTGGCTGCAGCTATACTTTGGTAGGTAGTTCGTTTCTGATGAAAGCGATCTCTAATTCTTCTAACGTGTTTGGATAATTCTGGAAAAGTTACTATTCTTTTTCGGACTTCATAATAATTTCGTAGCCTTTCATGAAAAGGTTTCTTATATAAACATTCGGGTTTTTGTTCTTCAGTATTCAAAATCGGATTAGTTTGTACTTCAATTTTATTATTGTTTGGCTTTAAAATAATTTTAGGAGTTTCAGATGGTGGTTTAAGATCAGGATCTTGAACTCCGGGTTCATCTAGTCGGAACGAACCCCCCCGGATGGTGGGTTGTTCCTCTTTGCGTTTCCCGCACACCTCGGACATGATGGACTAAAAGTGTCCGCCAATCCGCAAAGGTAGCAGAAAATATTGCGTGTTGGGCTTCTACAGTCACGGAAATCATGACCCACGACCTGACAATTCCAGCACCTCCTCAGATTAACATCTTTGTGGACAGCTTCTACACTCTCGGGTATCGCAACGACTAAATTTTCACTTGGCTCTTCGTCAACTTCACTGACGTAACGCTTAACTAGCGGACGATGTGTGTTGGGTACAGAGTTGGGTCGCGTGTTCTCCTGCTGGTCAAGAAACTTCTCGATTGTACGGCAAACATATACTAGTTGCCTTAGACTATGAGTACTAAAGGTAATGAGTAATTCACCCATTCGCCTCTTTACATTCGTTTTTAAGATTTCGATTAGTTCCTTCTCCGACTTCTGGACACGCATCCTAGAATTAATGTGCAGCAAGGCGTCGTAGAAATCGTTGAACGATTCGCCGTTTTGCTGCTTCCTATCTGACAATTTACGAGCCAGTTCCGTGTCTGTCTCCAAACTGCGGAACTGTTCGATCAAAGCTGTCTGCAGCGAGAGCCAAGAAGTGTGACGGTTACTCTTCAAGTACATCCAGTACCATGACTCTGCTGGACCGGAAATAAAATGATGAAAACTCACTGCGACTTCATTCCACGGAACATTGTAGCTATACCTAACTCTCTCAAGTCTGAACAAAAATTCATCCACGGGCATGTTCTTACCATCAAATTTGATACCCCATTTGTGGTACTGTGGGTATCTATTCATCGAATTTGAGTTGGATGGTGCTTGTCCCTGCGGCGACGAAGACGCTGGTGAATCGCCTAAATTAAGCGCATTCATTCGCGTTAAAAAGTCGTCAATATTCGGACCCAGAGCCATGTCTAACGGATGTGCTGTCGGAACACTTGGTACAGCTACTGGTTCTGCCTGGGGTGTCACACGCATTGCTAAATATTGTGCCTCTGTCGCTTGACCAACACCTGTTAGACCTGTTGTCGTTGTGGATCCGGACGGAACGTTTACTGTCCTGACACGTGTAGTATTTTGACTTGTGGTAGGCGCAAGAGCTGGAGCTCGTGAAGAAGTAGAGGGTTGGTGAATTGGAACACTTGAGGAGGCGGTGGGATTCGGGTTGGTAGGTTTACCTTGTATTAAGAGTGCTACTTGTTCTAATAGAAAGGCTTGGCTACGAGCCAACTCTTCTTTCATGAACCGCCTATCATCTAGCCTGTGAAGTTCAACAGTAGCTGAGACAATTGAATATACCCTGACCGATCAGCTGCCTCTTGAAGAAGCCTTTGTTCCTTAGAAGTTTGTTCCTCATAACTTTCTTCAACGTTGCCTCCGGCGGCGTTAGAATCTGAACCTTCAAAAGCTGCTCCCGGTGAGCGGGAGACATAATAATTACGTCATGCAACTGTGGGTTGTAAGAGCTTGTTACAACAACTTTGCGATTCTCCGCGCTCATTAACAGTGTTTAAACAAAAAAACTAATAAAAAAAAATTTTAAACTTACGGGTAGAATGGGATTTCTTCTATCCTAGCAATTCCTATCAAAAAAAAAATTAATTCAATTCTTCTGATCTAACAGAAGGTAATGTCTAATCAAACTTATAGAAATATGTGTTTAACCTTGACTAAACCTAATATTATTCGCGCTAACTATATAATTCTAACCTTGAGAATGTGAAACTCGCAACTTCTTATTCTCAACGGGCTAACTTCAAATCTGGCTTTTCAATGGACGGGAAAACTCACAACTTAACCGTCTCAATGAACTAAACAAACTAGACTTCGTATTCAAAAAAAAAAAATGTCAATAACCTTTTCTTCAAGTTTCGGTACTCCTAACTAAAGAAATATTATAGATATACTCAAACTTTCGTTTTCTCTCATGTAAAGGTTCGGGGGTGGACAACCTCCCGCTGAACAAGGTATATAACGAAATTAGCTGGCAACTAATTGATCTCTTCAAACAACAAAAAAAAATAAAAATTAGTGTGTGTAAATTTGAAACTACTATTCGTGCTACAAGAAAGGAATGTGATAAGTGTCAGAATCTTCATCAGTAATGATGTGGGATCATTATGCTACTGCTGACGTGCGTCGGGACTTAGATCACCAACCACCGGTTAGCATCTCATGATTCCTTACTAAAACTTCCGAATGGGATCCCTCTACTCGGCTTATTCCTTCGCCTGTGTATTGTGGACTGTTAACTATCCGAAACGGATTAAAAGGAAACTTTAGGTAAGTTGAAATGGGAGGAAATCTTCTGGCGAATGAACAGCTTCTGCAGCTGACGTGCGTCAGGACCTCAGTCACTAACCACCGGTCAGAAGACCTGTTCATTATACCTCCATCATCTCTTTCTTGCTATCGTTCTGGGACTTCTACAAACTCGCAACTGGCAACTAAGCAAACATACGCGAAGTCCGGACAAAAATCTGCATAATTCCGATACAACGAGAGGGTGAGGGGTCTGAGAGTGGACCTAATGCAACAGGCAAGATTCGGGAACTTGATCACCTAAATCTCCGGACAAAATAGTACCCAAACTCAGTCCTCGATGACAATCCTCTGACAAGAAAATCAACCGCCTAATAAAATCGCAAAAAAAAACCAACTTTTTGCTTTACCACTTAAATTCACTCAATTTTCCTTACACTCAAAAATCAACCTTACTTTACGTACTTCGTCTTCATCAGTCCTTCGGTCTAATTCTGGCCCCACGTTGGACGCCATTTCTGTAACGTTGAAAATTATTAATTTGATAAGACTGATAGGTGGATGACACAATCTATCACTCCTTCAATAGCGCTCCTTCCGTGACCGCAGAATTGTCACGGAGGTTCAGTATAGTATAAAAGAAAACCTGACTGAACCGAAACATATCGGGTCACAATCGACACCTACAGGGAAATCCCCCTCCCCATGTCTTTTGCTTAGTGATTGCTATACCTCATAACCAGAAGGAACGTTGCCTATGATCGACCATCGCTAATGTCCTGCAGCCATCCTACCCTATGCTAGCTCAGTCAAAGGGGGTGGGCTCTTGCTATGGGATCAAAGGCGGTTGTTACAAATTTTTATCCTGCAGAATTGGGTCCGGGTGTTCTGAACCCTAATTGATTTTAAATTGCTGAGGCCCGTTCAACAAAGACCGACGACGATCTGACCGAAGAAATACGAGCCTTTACCAACGGCGAAAAATTGATACAATGCACCTTCATATGATTTGAGAGGCTCCCGATGATGAGAAGCCGAAGGAAAACCAAAGTGGAATTGATGACACCAGGGATTGGGCACAGTAGCGTACACACAAAAAAATATGGACACATATAGCTGTCAGTACATGTCTCGAACGAAAATTTAACTCCTCCCATCAACTGTTCGATTCCTTACATGATGGGGGAGGATGGTGTCTAACTATAAAAATGAGGGAGGTTAAAGCTGGTGTAAAAATCTCCCTTTCGGTCTCTCAACCCACCCAAGACTGAATCAGGAGTCGTAACTCCCTCTTCGAACCGATGTTTTTCGCGGACCGTAACTCTTACTCTCGAAAAACCCCTAATACCGCAAAGAAAAAACTAACTCAAAACAACTTAATAACTTCTCACTTACTTTATCGTATAGTTGCCATCTTCCTTCACCTTGTCCGCTGGGGGGTGTTGTCCATCCTGCAGTAGAACTACTTCAATTAGCCATCTTGTTCTTCTTCAGAAAAGTTAAAAACTTAAAAATCCGATTACACTTAACCAATCTTTTATTCATTTATCCTTAACCTAACAATTAAAGTCTTACGATCTACTTAACTTCTATAATCTGAAATTTATATCCATTCAAGTATAAAAGAAATCGTAAGCACGTATACCCTTAATTCAAAAAAAAAAAAATATTAAACTTGAAGTTGACTTCTGATCTCCGATGCGTACTGTATTCCTTTCTTTCTTTAGTGAGTAAAAAAAAGTGAAAACCGAAAACTGTTAAACAAAAATAAGTGAAAAAAAAATTGTATTGGAAACGAAACAGATGGATGTACGATCTAGGCAAGAGTCAGTGAAACTACCTTTATTTACATCCGCGGACGCGTTTTCGAACATACCCAACTTCTCTCAGCAGCTGATAAAAAAAAAATGATTTCCGATGATCGAAACTTGGTACTAGGTACCTTAAAGGACGTATTTCGGGATCTTTTGTGTGTAATTACACCAAAGCAAAGGAAAAACTCGCGAGACGAACTATTGCCGGGTTCCTAGACGTAATTGACTGTGTACCGGATCGGAAGTACCTATATATATACGTTGCTCAACGGGAGCCAATCGCGAATCAAATCTTCTCACTCCGGAGGAATTTAAGTTATATGAGCTTTACATGACGATTTCCTTGTATTCGGAATTTAATCCTTGTTTGAGGACAATATAAAATAAAAAAGAACTTAGTGACATAACAACTAAAACGATACACAAAAAAAGGAGTTTTAACTAAGTGTCAACTCGGCATGAGTGCCAAACCAAAAAAAAAAGAAATTAATTAAGTGCCAAATCAAAATGAGTATTAAACAAAAAAAAAGAAGTGTACGGATAGGGTATGATTCACTGAACACTGGATACACTGGCGTCTGTGTGCCGATGTTGGCAGGATACAACTGCTTGTGGCACGATGGGCTAGGGCTCCTGAATATGGCAGAGCGACTGCGTGATGACGTTCTCGTCGGGTTATAAACGCTCTGGACTTAGAGGTTGGAGACAGATTGCGGATGCCTAACCACCTCCACGTCCTCTTCTTTTAATGGGATCGATTCCCCTCTGCCTTCCTGATGCGCCGATTTAATGAGGACACGCCCAAATAATAAAATAATGATATGGATTTTACCTGAGTGTAAAATGAGTTTTGCAGAGTAAAAATTCTATGGCGTAGCAGCCTGACGTTGGGAGTGGGGTTAACCTCAGACTCCCTTTGTATACGCAGCCGATGTAATATGTTGCCAGCGACAAGAAGTATTTGTGCTAATGTAATGTTGTTGAAATGGGCTTTCGGTCAAATAAATAAAACACTAAGTTTTCACGACGTTTCGTAATTTAACGTTGTGAAGTGTTGACTCACTTTCTTATTTAGGGAAGTCAATTTGTTGTTTTTTAATTTGTTTTTAATTTTTAATGTAACAAAAAAAACTGTTTACACCTGATGATGTTCATAATCATGAACGAAACGTCGTGAAAACTTAGTGTTTTATTTATTTGATTGAAAAGCCCATTTCAACAACATTACATAAACAAAAAGGTCACTACCAAACAACATATATTTGTGCTAATGATAGCAGCAGGGTGAATTCGTCTGCGTACTTTGTACGTTCTTGAGAGTTATTCTCGGCCTCAGGAGGATACTTAACTCTTTAGTTTGAGTTTCTCTATGAGTTGAATAGAATAATTAGATCACCACATAGCTATGACTTTGGATACGTGTGCCGGCTTCGGTGGTTGAGAAAGAAAAGAACGCATTTTCGCTGTCGCCGTTGTGCTTGCAAAAGTGCTGACAAACATGGCGTGTGTTCCCGATGGATTGCGGCATTGCCAGAAATGCAAAATCGGCGATTCAGCACATTTCGCCGACTGCCATACCGACATTAGGTCTGAAGGTGTAAACGCATGTGAAATAATTTTACTATCTGTGCGAGAGAAATTCTTTTGAGAGTTCCGAAGCTAATGTCGTGTAACTCATCCTTACAAAGCTTGAGATTTTGACTAAGACTTCTTAGTACAAAAGCTCAAGAAAAGGGGTCAAGTTTTGTATCTTTTGGATTAACTCTGTCATTTCCGAAGATTTCTTACAAAGAAGATGCAGAAGTGAGACAAAAAAAAAAAAAACAAGGGTGACAACGTGAAGAAAAAAAAGTGGAGAGAAATAGTCAGTGATCGCTTCATCCTAACGACTACAACCAAGAGCCTCATGCACAGCTGAGCGCCGGGGAACTCATGACAAAAAAAAAAAACTCCAAGTGAACTATTGTCGCGATCTAATTATCTTTTCAAATCTTTGGTGTGCGACACTGATTTGTGACCTTTTTGATCGACAACTTCATATAAATTATTGCCGATAATCTTACAAACCTTTACTCTAATGAACTTAGGACATAGTTTGGCGCTTAGGTGCTTAGATGCGTCGCTCATAATTTGGTTCCTTTTGAAAATTTCTTCTCCTACTTTGAACTCGACTTTCCTACTACGGAGGTTATAAGTTTTCTCGTGCGCTTCGTGGGACTTTTCCAATGCGGATTTCAAATAAGAGTGCAGAATGTTCATTTTCGCGATCTTTGGCAGCCAGTCTATTTCCGAATTGTTTAGGCCACTCAGATCTCTCAACAGGCGATAGTCTGCTCCGTGCTCTATCATTCTCTGACCAAATAAAGCTTCGTAAGGAGGCATCGTGAGAGTCGAATGTACGGTTGTGCGCAGGGCACTACTGATGGAAGATAGATGGGCATCCCAATTAGTTTGACGAGGATTCACATAAGACCTAATGGCCGCTAGGATTGAGCGGTTAACGCGCTCACTAGCGTTCGATATAGGAGCATACACTGCCGTACGGTAGTGTTTGATTCCGAAAACTTCAACTAGCTTTTGAAAATCAATGCCAATGAACTGGGTGCCGTTGTCGGAGAGAATACTCTCCGGCACTGCGTAAACTAAGAAAACTTCATCCCGGAGGAATTTTATTACATTCTCTGCTGTTGCTTTACGTAATGGTTTGATTAAAACAAACTTCGTTAGCTGATCCAATACGATCACGATATAAGCATTTTCGCTTCTTGACCTGAGATAAGGCCCAAGAAAGTCAACGTATAAGTGTTGAAACGGCCTTTCTACTTGAAAACTATTTCCCATTTCCGCTCTTAAGGTCATATTCGAAGCCTTACTGGTTTTGCATGATTCACATCGATCGACAAAATCCTTGACTTGTGTGAACATGTTCGGCCAATAAAATCTCTCACGTAACCTATAAAGCGTTTTAACTACAGCGCCGTGCGAAGCGCGTGGTGGATTATGAGCTGCAGAGATTAAAGTATCAGCCATATCTGACGGGACCCACAATTTCCACACTAAATCGTCGGCTAATGGATTTCCTACTGCATGTCTAGTACGTTTATAAATGAATCCTTCAGACACTTTGAGATCTGGGAGTCGGTCTTGTTCCCGTCTGATCTTATTTATGAGCTCTAAGTATTCTTTCGACTTGAAAGATGGATCGTCCAGATTGATATGAAGTACTTCTGACTCAGCATGAGATAGACATAAAAGATAAGCTTCAACTGTCAACTCATCGTCCTCATACATTCTCGACAGTGCGTCGGGTACAACGTTTAGCGTTCCCTTCCGATGCTCCACTACAAAATCAAACCCTTGGAGACGCATACTCCACCTGGCCAATCTCCCGGTCGGATCCTTGAGGTTCATCAGCCATTTCAGGCTCGAATGGTCTGTGATGACTCGAAAACGATATCCCTCAATATAAGACCTGAATTTTTGGATTCCCAGAACTGCGGCGAGACATTCGCGCTCGGTGACCGAATAATTTCTCTGTGCAGCGTTGAGTTTCTGGGAGAAGTAGTAGATAGGCTGCTCCGCCCATCTTCATTTCTCTGACAGAGAACACAACCTATCCCGGATGCGGACGCATCACACAAAATAACAAATTCTTTCGAGAAATCAGGATTGACTAAGACGGGTGCTGAAGTCAAAGCTTGTTTGATGCTTAGAAAGGCTTTGACAGCTTCTTGACTGAATTTGAATGCTTTTCCTTTCTTCAGGGTGTCGGTCAATGGAGCGGCGAGAGTAGAAAAGTTTTTCACGAATCTCCGGTACCATCCTGCCATGCCTAAGAAACGTCTTACTTGGCGAATTGTTGATGGCACGGGAAATTCCGTGATGGCTGCAATTTTGTCGGGGTCAGCCTTCAGGCATCCTTGACCTACTTTATACCCTAGGTAGTGAAGTTCATCAAAACAAAACTTAGACTTCTCGACATTTATTGTCAGACCAGCCTTAGTTAAATTTTCACTAACTATTTTCAGAACTCGGAGGTGTTCGTCAAAATCCCTGGAAACAACCAAAAGGTCATCGAGATAAACAAACACTCGGTCTTGCAACTCTGTTGGAACTACTGGACTCATTAGATAACTTAAACTTTGTGCGGCATTGCATAGGCCGAATGGCATAACCTTAAAATGATAAAGCGGCCGTCCAGGCACTTGGAATGCGGTCTTTTCCTTCGAAGATTCCTCTAGCGGTATCTGCCAGAACGCATCTTTCAAATCCACGCTCGAAATAAAGCGTGTATCTGAAAGGCGTGCTAACAGTCCCTCTATATGCGCAATTGGTCTCGCATCTTTCTTGGTTACCGAGTTCACCTTCCGAAAGTCCAGACACAACCGGTTCTTACCAGGTTTGCGCACTAACACAACTGGGGAACTCCATGCGCTGGAACTTTCTTCGATGACTCCCAACGAAAGCATACGATCCAATTCCGCGTACATTAGGGCTTGTACCGCTGGAGACACCGGGTAATACCGCTGCTTGATAGGGGAAGCGTCTACCGTATCTATACGGTGCTGTACCAGATGTGTCCTACCGAGACCTTGGATTGCAAATGACGGAAAACTTCGAATTACGTTTTGGAGTCTTGTGTAGTCTTCATTATTCAACTTTATTTGATTGGTGGGCCTTTCCTCAGTTTCACTAGATGCAATTCCTAAAAGACTCGAAATTATATGAGGCGCGATGTCGAATTTTTGCCAAAAATCTACGCCTAAAACTAAACGCTGGGTTAGTGACGGAACGATTAAAAGATTCATGCTTTTCCTCGTGTCTTTGTATTGGATCACAGTCGTGATCACTCCAACAACCTTTTGCTTATTCCCATCTGCAGTGGATACAGTGGAACCTATCTTCTTAACGACAATACCTTTCTCTTTCAAATAATCCAATACATCCGTGCCTAGGCAGGATACGCTGGCACCTGAATCTAGAAGACCTAGAAATTTATCGCCAAATAACTCAACTGTCACATACGGTCGAGGATCGTTTGTTTCCCTGCTCACAGTGGCTGCAGCTATACTTTGGTAGGTAGTTCGTTTCTGATGAAAGCGATCTCTAATTCTTCTAACGTGTTTGGATAATTCTGGAAAAGTTACTATTCTTTTTCGGACTTCATAATAATTTCGTAGCCTTTCATGAAAAGGTTTCTTATATAAACATTCGGGTTTTTGTTCTTCAGTATTCAAAATCGGATTAGTTTGTACTTCAATTTTATTATTGTTTGGCTTTAAAATAATTTTAGGAGTTTCAGATGGTGGTTTAAGATCAGGATCTTGAACTCCGGGTTCATCTAGTCGGAACGAACCCCCCCGGATGGTGGGTTGTTCCTCTTTGCGTTTCCCGCACACCTCGGACATGATGGACTAAAAGTGTCCGCCAATCCGCAAAGGTAGCAGAAAATATTGCGTGTTGGGCTTCTACAGTCACGGAAATCATGACCCACGACCTGACAATTCCAGCACCTCCTCAGATTAACATCTTTGTGGACAGCTTCTACACTCTCGGGTATCGCAACGACTAAATTTTCACTTGGCTCTTCGTCAACTTCACTGACGTAACGCTTAACTAGCGGACGATGTGTGTTGGGTACAGAGTTGGGTCGCGTGTTCTCCTGCTGGTCAAGAAACTTCTCGATTGTACGGCAAACATATACTAGTTGCCTTAGACTATGAGTACTAAAGGTAATGAGTAATTCACCCATTCGCCTCTTTACATTCGTTTTTAAGATTTCGATTAGTTCCTTCTCCGACTTCTGGACACGCATCCTAGAATTAATGTGCAGCAAGGCGTCGTAGAAATCGTTGAACGATTCGCCGTTTTGCTGCTTCCTATCTGACAATTTACGAGCCAGTTCCGTGTCTGTCTCCAAACTGCGGAACTGTTCGATCAAAGCTGTCTGCAGCGAGAGCCAAGAAGTGTGACGGTTACTCTTCAAGTACATCCAGTACCATGACTCTGCTGGACCGGAAATAAAATGATGAAAACTCACTGCGACTTCATTCCACGGAACATTGTAGCTATACCTAACTCTCTCAAGTCTGAACAAAAATTCATCCACGGGCATGTTCTTACCATCAAATTTGATACCCCATTTGTGGTACTGTGGGTATCTATTCATCGAATTTGAGTTGGATGGTGCTTGTCCCTGCGGCGACGAAGACGCTGGTGAATCGCCTAAATTAAGCGCATTCATTCGCGTTAAAAAGTCGTCAATATTCGGACCCAGAGCCATGTCTAACGGATGTGCTGTCGGAACACTTGGCACAGCTACTGGTTCTGCCTGGGGTGTCACACGCATTGCTAAATATTGTGCCTCTGTTGCTTGACCAACACCTGTTAGACCTGTTGTCGTTGTGGATCCGGACGGAACGTTTACTGTCCTGACACGTGTAGTATTTTGACTTGTGGTAGGCGCAAGAGCTGGAGCTCGTGAAGAAGTAGAGGGTTGGTGAATTGGAACACTTGAGGAGGCGGTGGGATTCGGGTTGGTAGGTTTACCTTGTATTAAGAGTGCTACTTGTTCTAATAGAAAGGCTTGGCTACGAGCCAACTCTTCTTTCATGAACCGCCTATCATCTAGCCTGTGAAGTTCAACAGTAGCTGAGACAACCTCTTGAATATACCCTGACCGATCAGCTGCCTCTTGAAGAAGCCTTTGTTCCTTAGAAGTTTGTTCCTCATAACTTTCTTCAACGTTGCCTCCGGCGGCGTTAGAATCTGAACCTTCAAAAGCTGCTCCCGGTGAGCGGGAGACATAATAATTACGTCATGCAACTGTGGGTTGTAAGAGCTTGTTACAACAACTTTGCGATTCTCCGCGCTCATTAACAGTGTTTAAACAAAAAAACTAATAAAAAAAAAATTTAAACTTACGGGTAGAATGGGATTTCTTCTATCCTAGCAATTCCTATCAAAAAAAAAATTAATTCAATTCTTCTGATCTAACAGAAGGTAATGTCTAATCAAACTTATAGAAATATGTGTTTAACCTTGACTAAACCTAATATTATTCGCGCTAACTATATAATTCTAACTTTGAGAATGTGAAACTCGCAACTTCTTATTCTCAACGGGCTAACTTCAAATCTGGCTTTTCAATGGACGGGAAAACTCACAACTTAACCGTCTCAATGAACTAAACAAACTAGACTTCGTATTCAAAAAAAAAAAAAATGTCAATAACCTTTTCTTCAAGTTTCGGTACTCCTAACTAAAGAAATATTATAGATATACTCAAACTTTCGTTTTCTCTCATGTAAAGGTTCGGGGGTGGACAACCTCCCGCTGAACAAGGTATATAACGAAATTAGCTGGCAACTAATTGATCTCTTCAAACAACAAAAAAAATAAAAATTAGTGTGTGTAAATTTGAAACTACTATTCGTGCTACAAGAAAGGAATGTGATAAGTGTCAGAATCTTCATCAGTAATGATGTGGGATCATTATGCTACTGCTGACGTGCGTCGGGACTTAGATCACCAACCACCGGTTAGCATCTCATGATTCCTTACTAAAACTTCCGAATGGGATCCCTCTACTCGGCTTATTCCTTCGCCTGTGTATTGTGGACTGTTAACTATCCGAAACGGATTAAAAGGAAACTTTAGGTAAGTTGAAATGGGAGGAAATCTTCTGGCGAATGAACAGCTTCTGCAGCTGACGTGCGTCAGGACCTCAGTCACTAACCACCGGTCAGAAGACCTGTTCATTATACCTCCATCATCTCTTTCTTGCTATCGTTCTGGGACTTCTACAAACTCGCAACTGGCAACTAAGCAAACATACGCGAAGTCCGGACAAAAATCTGCATAATTCCGATACAACGAGAGGGTGAGGGGTCTGAGAGTGGACCTAATGCAACAGGCAAGATTCGGGAACTTGATCACCTAAATCTCCGGACAAAATAGTACCCAAACTCAGTCCTCGATGACAATCCTCTGACAAGAAAATCAACCGCCTAATAAAATCGCAAAAAAAAACCAACTTTTTGCTTTACCACTTAAATTCACTCAATTTTCCTTACACTCAAAAATCAACCTTACTTTACGTACTTCGTCTTCATCAGTCCTTCGGTCTAATTCTGGCCCCACGTTGGACGCCATTTCTGTAACGTTGAAAATTATTAATTTGATAAGACTGATAGGTGGATGACACAATCTATCACTCCTTCAATAGCGCTCCTTCCGTGACCGCAGAATTGTCACGGAGGTTCAGTATAGTATAAAATAAAACCTGACTGAACCGAAACATATCGGGTCACAATCGACACCTACAGGGAAACCCCCCTCCCCATGTCTTTTGCTTAGTGATTGCTATACCTCATAACCAGAAGGAACGTTGCCTATGATCGACCATCGCTAATATCCTGCAGCCATCCTACCCTATGCTAGCTCAGTCAAAGGGGGTGGGCTCTTGCTATGGGATCAAAGGCGGTTGTTACAAATTTTTATCCTGCAGAACTGGGTCCGGGTGTTCTGAACCCTAATTGATTTTAAATTGCTGGGCCCGTTCAACAAAGACCGACGACGATCTGACCGAAGAAATACGAGCCTTTACCAACGGCGAAAAATTGATACAATGCACCTTCATATGATTTGAGAGGCTCCCGATGATGAGAAGCCGAAGGAAAACCAAAGTGGAATTGATGACACCAGGGATTGGGCACAGTAGCGTACACACAAAAAAATATGGACACATATAGCTGTCAGTACATGTCTCGAACGAAAATTTAACTCCTCCCATCAACTGTTCGATTCCTTACATGATGGGGGAGGAAGGTGTCTAACTATAAAAATGAGGGAGATTAAAGCTGGTGTAAAAATCTCCCTTTCGGTCTCTCAACCCACCCAAGACTGAATCAGGAGTCGTAACTCCCTCTTCGAACCGATGTTTTTCGCGGACCGTAACTCTTACTCTCGAAAAACCCCTAATACCGCAAAGAAAAAACTAACTCAAAACAACTTAATAACTTCTCACTTACTTTATCGTATAGTTGCCATCTTCCTTCACCTTGTCCGCTGGGGGGTGTTGTCCATCCTGCAGTAGAACTACTTCAATTAGCCATCTTGTTCTTCTTCAGAAAAGTTAAAAACTTAAAAATCCGATTACACTTAACCAATCTTTTATTCATTTGTCCTTAACCTAACAATTAAAGTCTTACGATCTACTTAACTTCTATAATCTGAAATTTATATCCATTCAAGTATAAAAGAAAGAAGTACCTATATATATACGTTGCTCAACGGGAGCCAATCGCGAATCAAATCTTCTCACTCCGGAGGAATTTAAGTTATATGAGCTTTACATGACGATTTCCTTGTATTCGGAGTTTAATCCTTGTTTGAGGACAACATAAAATAAAAAAAAACTTAGTGACATAACAACTAAAACGATACACAAAAAAAGGAGTTTTAACTAAGTGTCAACTCGGCATGAGTGCCAAACCAAAAAAAAAAGAAATTAATTAAGTGCCAAATCAAAATGAGTATTAAACAAAAAAAAGAAGTGTACGGATAGGGTATGATTGACTGAACACTGGATACACTGGCGTCTGTGTGCCGATGTTGGCAGGATACAACTGCTTGTGGCACGATGGGCTAGGGCTCCTGAATATGGCAGAGCGACTGCGTGATGACGTTCTCGTCGGGTTTTAAACGCTCTGGACTTAGAGGTTGGAGACAGATTGCGGATGCCTAACCACCTCCACGTCCTCTTCTTTTAATGGGATCGATTCCCCTCTGCCTTCCTGATGCGCCGATTTAATGAGGACACGCCCAAATAATAAAATAATGATATGGATTTTACCTGAGTGTAAAATGAGTTTTGCAGAGTAAAAATTCTATGGCATATTAGCCTGACGTTGGGAGTGGGGTTAACCTCAGACTCCCTTTGTATACGCAGCCGATGTAATATGTTGCCAGCGACAAGAAGTATTTGTGCTAATGTAATGTTGTTGAAATGGGCTTTCGGTCAAATAAATAAAACACTAAGTTTTCACGACGTTTCGTAATTTAACGTTGTGAAGTGTTGACTCACTTTCTTATTTAGGGAAGTCAATTTGTTGTTTTTTAATTTGTTTTTAATTTTTAATGTAAAAAAAAAACTGTTTACACCTGATGATGTTCATAATCATGAACGAAACGTCGTGAAAACTTAGTGTTTTATTTATTTGATTGAAAAGCCCATTTCAACAACATTACATAAACAAAAAGGTCACTACCAAACAACATATATTTGTGCTAATGATAGCAGCAGGGTGAATTCGTCTGCGTACTTTGTACGTTCTTGAGAGTTATTCTCGGCCTCAGGAGGATACTTAACTCTTTAGTTTGAGTTTCTCTATGAGTTGAATAGAATAATTAGATTACCACTTAGCTATGACTTTGGATACGTGTGCCGGCTTCGGTGGTTGAGAAAGAAAAGAACGCACTTTCGCTGTCGCCGTTGTGCTTGCCAAAGTGCTGACAAACATGGCGTGTGTTTCCGATGGATTGCGGCATTGCCAGAAATGCAAAATCGGCGATTCAGCACATTTCGCCGACTGCCATACCGACATTAGGTCTGAAGGTGTAAACGCATGTGAAATAATTTTACTATCTGTGCGAGAGAAATTCTTTTGAGAGTTCCGAAGCTAATGTCGTGTAACTTATCCTTACAAAGCTTGAGATTTTGACAAAGACTTCTTAGTACAAAAGCTCAAGAAAAGGGGTCAAGTTTTGTATCTTTTGGATTAACTCTGTCATTTCCGAAGATTTCTTACAAAGAAGATGCAGAAGTGAGACAAAAAAAAAAAAAAAAAAAAAGGGTGACAACGTGAAGAAAAAAAAGTGGAGAGAAACAGTCAGTGATCGCTTCATCCTAACGACTACAACCAAGAGCCTCATGCACAGCTGAGCGCCGGGGAACTCATGACAAAAAAAAAACTCCAAGTGAACTATTGTCGCGATCTAATTATCTTTTCAAATCTTTGGTGTGCGACACTGATTTGTGACCTTTTTGATCGACAACTTCATATAAATTATTGCCGATAATCTTACAAACCTTTACTCTAATGAACTTAGGACATAGTTTGGCGCTTAGGTGCTTAGATGCGTCGCTCATAATTTGGTTCCTTTTGAAAATTTCTTCTCCTACTTTGAACTCGACTTTCCTACTACGGAGGTTATAAGTTTTCTCGTGCGCTTCGTGGGACTTTTCCAATTCGGATTTCAAATAAGAGTGCAGAATGTTCATTTTCGCGATCTTTGGCAGCCAGTCTATTTCCGAATTGTTTAGGCCACTCAGATCTCTCAACAGGCGATAGTCTGCTCCGTGCTCTATCATTCTCTGACCAAATAAAGCTTCGTAAGGAGACATCGTGAGAGTCGAATGTACGGTTGTGCGCAGGGCACTACTGATGGAAGATAGATGGGCATCCCAATTAGTTTGACGAGGATTCACATAAGACCTAATGGCCGCTAGGATTGAGCGGTTAACGCGCTCACTAGCGTTCGATATAGGAGCATACACTGCCGTACGGTAGTGTTTGATTCCGAAAACTTCAACTAGCTTTTGAAAATCAATGCCAATGAACTGGGTGCCGTTGTCGGAGAGAATACTCTCCGGCACTCCGTAAACTAAGAAAACTTCATCCCGGAGGAATTTTATTACATTCTCTGCTGTTGCTTTACGTAATGGTTTGATTAAAACAAACTTCGTTAGCTGATCCAATACGATCACGATATAAGCATTTCCGCTTCTTGACCTGAGATAAGGCCCAAGAAAGTCAACGTATAAGTGTTGAAACGGCCTTTCTACTTGAAAACTATTTCCCATTTCCGCTCTTAAGGTCATATTCGAAGCCTTACTGGTTTTGCATGATTCACATCGATCGACAAAATCCTTGACTTGTGTGAACATGTTCGGCCAATAAAATCTCTCACGTAACCTATAAAGCGTTTTAACTACAGCGCCGTGCGAAGCGCGTGGTGGATTATGAGCTGCAGAGATTAAAGTATCAGTCATATCTGACGGGACCCACAATTTCCACACTAAATCGTCGGCTAATGGATTTCCTACTGCATGTCTAGTACGTTTATAAATGAATCCTTCAGACACTTTGAGATCTGGGAGTCGGTCTTGTTCCCGTCTGATCTTATTTATGAGCTCTAAGTATTCTTTCGACTTGAAAGATGGATCGTCCAGATTGATATGAAGTACTTCTGACTCAGCATGAGATAGACATCAAAGATAAGCTTCAACTGTCAACTCATCGTCCTCATACATTCTCGACAGTGCGTCGGGTACAACGTTTAGCGTTCCCTTCCCATGCTCCACTACAAAATCAAACCCTTGGAGACGCATACTCCACCTGGCCAATCTCCCGGTCGGATCCTTGAGGTTCATCAGCCATTTCAGGCTCGAATGGTCTGTGATGACTCGAAAACGATTTCCCTCAATATAAGACCTGAATTTTTGGATTCCCAGAACGGCGAGGCATTCGCGCTCGGTGACCGAATAATTTCTCTGTGCAGCGTTGAGTTTCTGGGAGAAGTAGTAGATAGGCTGCTCCGCCCATCTTCATTTCTCTGACAGAGAACACAACCTATCCCGGATGCGGACGCATCACACAAAATAACAAATTCTTTCGAGAAATCAGGATTGACTAAGACGGGTGCTGAAGTCAAAGCTTGTTTGATGCTTAGAAAGGCTTTGACAGCTTCTTGACTGAATTTGAATGCTTTTCCTTTCTTCAGGGTGTCGGTCAATGGAGCGGCGAGCGTAGAAAAGTTTTTCACGAATCTCCGGTACCATCCTGCCATGCCTAAGAAACGTCTTACTTGGCGAATTGTTGATGGCACGGGAAATTCCGTGATGGCTGCAATTTTGTCGGGGTCAGCCTTCAGGCATCCTTGACCTACTTTATACCCTAGATAGTGAAGTTCATCAAAACAAAACTTAGACTTCTCGACATTTATTGTCAGACCAGCCTTAGTTAAATTTTCACTAACTATTTTCAGAACTCGGAGGTGTTCGTCAAAATCCCTGGAAACAACCAAAAGGTCATCGAGATAAACAAACACTCGGTCTTGCAACTCTGTTGGAACTACTGGACTCATTAGATAACTTAAACTTTGTGCGGCATTGCATAGGCCGAATGGCATAACCTTAAAATGATAAAGCGGCCGTCCAGGCACTTGGAATGCGGTCTTTTCCTTCGAAGATTCCTCTAGCGGTATCTGCCAGAACGCATCTTTCAAATCCACGCTCGAAATAAAGCGTGTATCTGAAAGGCGTGCTAACAGTCCCTCTATATGCGCAATTGGTCTCGCATCTTTCTTGGTTACCGAGTTCACCTTCCGAAAGTCCAGACACAACCGGTTCTTACCAGGTTTGCGCACTAACACAACTGGGGAACTCCATGCGCTGGAACTTTCTTCGATGACTCCCAACGAAAGCATACGATCCAATTCCGCGTACATTAGGGCTTGTACCGCTGGAGACACCGGGTAATACCGCTGCTTGATAGGGGAAGCGTCTACCGTATCTATACGGTGCTGTACCAGATGTGTCCTACCGAGACCTTGGATTGCAAATGACGGAAAACTTCGAATTACGTTTTGGAGTCTTGTGTAGTCTTCATTATTCAACTTTATTTGATTGGTGGGCCTTTCCTCAGTTTCACTAGATGCAATTCCTAAAAGACTCGAAATTATATGAGGCGCGATGTCGAATTTTTGCCAAAAATCTACGCCTAAAACTAAACGCTGGGTTAGTGACGGAACGATTAAAAGATTCATGCTTTTCCTCGTGTCTTTGTATTGGATCACAGTCGTGATCACTCCAACAACCTTTTGCTTATTCCCATCTGCAGTGGATACAGTGGAACCTATCTTCTTAACGACAATACCTATCTCTTTCAAATAATCCAGTACATCCGTGCCTAGGCAGGATACGCTGGCACCTGAATCTAGAAGACCTAGAAATTTATCGCCAAATAACTCAACTGTCACATACGGTCGAGGATCGTTTGTTTCCCTGCTCACAGTGGCTGCAGCTATACTTTGGTAGTTTTGGTTCTTCAGTATTCAAAATCGGATTAGTTTGTACTTCAATTTTATTATTGTTTGGCTTTAAAATAATTTTAGGAGTTTCAGATGGTGGTTTAAGATCAGGATCTTGAACTCCTCAGATTAACATCTTTGTGGACAGCTTCTACACTCTCGGGTATCGCAACGACTAAATTTTCACTTGGCTCTTCTTCAACTTCACTGACGTAACGCTTAACTAGCGGACGATGTGTGTTGGGTACAGAGTTGGGTCGCGTGTTCTCCTGCTGGTCAAGAAACTTCTCGATTGTACGGCAAACATATACTAGTTGCCTTAGACTATGAGTACTAAAGGTAATGAGTAATTCACCCATTCGCCTCTTTACATTCGTTTTTAAGATTTCGATTAGTTCCTTCTCCGACTTCTGGACACGCATCCTAGAATTAATGTGCAGCAAGGCGTCGTAGAAATCGTTGAACGATTCGCCGTTTTGCTGCTTCCTATCTGACAATTTACGAGCCAGTTCCGTGTCTGTCTCCAAACTGCGGAACTGTTCGATCAAAGCTGTCTGCAGCGAGAGCCAAGAAGTGTGACGGTTACTCTTCAAGTACATCCAGTACCATGACTCTGCTGGACCGGAAACAAAATGATGAAAACTCACTGCGACTTCATTCCACGGAACATTGTAGCTATACCTAACTCTCTCAAGTCTGAACAAAAATTCATCCACGGGCATGTTCTTACCATCAAATTTGATACCCCATTTGTGGTACTGTGGGTATCTATTCATCGAATTTGAGTTGGATGGTGCTTGTCCCTGCGGCGACGAAGACGCTGGTGAATCGCCTAAATTAAGCGCATTCATTCGCGTTAAAAAGTCGTCAATATTCGGACCCAGAGCCATGTCTAACGGATGTGCTGTCGGAACACTTGGTACAGCTACTGGTTCTGCCTGGGGTGTCACACGCATTGCTAAATATTGTGCCTCTGTCGCTTGACCAACACCTGTTAGACCTGTTGTCGTTGTGGATCCGGACGGAACGTTTACTGTCCTGACACGTGTAGTATTTTGACTTGTGGTAGGCGCAAGAGCTGGAGCTCGTGAAGAAGTAGAGGGTTGGTGAATTGGAACACTTGAGGAGGCGGTGGGATTCGGGTTGGTAGGTTTACCTTGTATTAAGAGTGCTACTTGTTCTAATAGAAAGGCTTGGCTACGAGCCAACTCTTCTTTCATGAACCGCCTATCCTCTAGCCTGTGAAGTTCAACAGTAGCTGAGACAACCTCTTGAATATACCCTGACCGATCAGCTGCCTCTTGAAGAAGCCTTTGTTCCTTAGAAGTTTGTTCCTCATAACTTTCTTCAACGTTGCCTCCGGCGGCGTTAGAATCTGAACCTTCAAAAGCTGCTCCCGGTGAGCGGGAGACATAATAATTACGTCATGCAACTGTGGGTTGTAAGAGCTTGTTACAACAACTTTGCGATTCTCCGCGCTCATTAACAGTGTTTAAACAAAAAAACTAATAAAAAAAAATTTTAAACTTACGGGTAGAATGGGATTTCTTCTATCCTAGCAATTCCTATCAAAAAAAAAATTAATTCAATTCTTCTGATCTAACAGAAGGTAATGTCTAATCAAACTTATAGAAATATGTGTTTAACCTTGACTAAACCTAATATTATTCGCGCTAACTATATAATTCTAACTTTGAGAATGTGAAACTCGCAACTTCTTATTCTCAACGGGCTAACTTCAAATCTGGCTTTTCAATGGACGGGAAAACTCACAACTTAACCGTCTCAATGAACTAAACAAACTAGACTTCGTATTCAAAAAAAAAAAAATGTCAATAACCTTTTCTTCAAGTTTCGGTACTCCTAACTAAAGAAATATTATAGATATACTCAAACTTTCGTTTTCTCTCATGTAAAGGTTCGGGGGTGGACAACCTCCCGCTGAACAAAAACTACTATTCGTGCTACAAGAAAGGAATGTGATAAGTGTCAGAATCTTCATCAGTAATGATGTGGGATCATTGTGCTACTGCTGACGTGCGTCGGGACTTAGATCACCAACCACCGGTTAGCATCTCATGATTCCTTACTAAAACTTCCGAATGGGATCCCTCTACTCGGCTTATTCCTTCGCCTGTGTATTGTGGACTGTTAACTATCCGAAACGGATTAAAAGGAAACTTTAGGTAAGTTGAAATGGGAGGAAATCTTCTGGCGAATGAACAGCTTCTGCAGCTGACGTGCGTCAGGACCTCAGTCACTAACCACCGGTCAGAAGACCTGTTCATTATACCTCCATCATCTCTTTCTTGCTATCGTTCTGGGACTTCTACAAACTCGCAACTGGCAACTAAGCAAACATACGCGAAGTCCGGACAAAAATCTGCATAATTCCGATACAACGAGAGGGTGAGGGGTCTGAGAGTGGACCTAATGCAACAGGCAAGATTCGGGAACTTGATCACCTAAATCTCCGGACAAAATAGTACCCAAACTCAGTCCTCGATGACAATCCTCTGACAAGAAAATCAACCGCCTAATAAAATCGCAAAAAAAACCAACTTTTTGCTTTACCACTTAAATTCACTCAATTTTCCTTACACTCAAAAATCAACCTTACTTTACGTACTTCGTCTTCATCAGTCCTTCGGTCTAATTCTGGCCCCACGTTGGACGCCATTTCTGTAACGTTGAAAATTATTAATTTGATAAGACTGATAGGTGGATGACACAATCTATCACTCCTTCAATAGCGATCCTTCCGTGACCGCAGAATTGTCACGGAGGTTCAGTATAGTATAAAAGAAAACCTGACTGAACCGAAACATATCGGGTCACAATCGACACCTACAGGGAAACCCCCCTCCCCATGTCTTTTGCTTAGTGATTGCTATACCTCATAACCAGAAGGAACGTTGCCTATGATCGACCATCGCTAATGTCCTGCAGCCATCCTACCCTATGCTAGCTCAGTCAAAGGGGGTGGGCTCTTGCTATGGGATCAAAGGCGGTTGTTACAAATTTTTATCCTGCAGAACTGGGTCCGGGTGTTCTGAACCCTAATTGATTTTAAATTGCTGGGGCCCGTTCAACAAAGACCGACGACGATCTGACCGAAGAAATACGAGCCTTTACCAACGGCGAAAAATTGATACAATGCACCTTCATATGATTTGAGAGGCTCCCGATGATGAGAAGCCGAAGGAAAACCAAAGTGGAATTGATGACACCAGGGATTGGGCACAGTAGCGTACACACAAAAAAATATGGACACATATAGCTGTCAGTACATGTCTCGAACGAAAATTTAACTCCTCCCATCAACTGTTCGATTCCTTACATGATGGGGGAGGAAGGTGTCTAACTATAAAAATGAGGGAGATTAAAGCTGGTGTAAAAATCTCCCTTTCGGTCTCTCAACCCACCCAAGACTGAATCAGGAGTCGTAACTCCCTCTTCGAACCGATGTTTTTCGCGGACCGTAACTCTTACTCTCGAAAAACCCCTAATACCGCAAAGAAAAAACTAACTCAAAACAACTTAATAACTTCTCACTTACTTTATCGTATAGTTGCCATCTTCCTTCACCTTGTCCGCTGGGGGGTGTTGTCCATCCTGCAGTAGAACTACTTCAATTAGCCATCTTGTTCTTCTTCAGAAAAGTTAAAAACTTAAAAATCCGATTACACTTAACCAATCTTTTATTCATTTATCCTTAACCTAACAATTAAAGTCTTACGATCTACTTAACTTCTATAATCTGAAATTTATATCCATTCAAGTATAAAAGAAATCGTAAGCACGTATATCCTTAATTCAAAAAAAAAAATTATTAAACTTGAAGTTGACTTCTGATCTCCGATGCGTACTGTATTCCTTTCTTTCTTTAGTGAGTAAAAAAAAGTGAAAACCGAAAACTGTTAACAAAAATAAGTGAAAAAAAAAATTGTATTGGAAACGAAACAGATGGATGTACGATCTAGGCAAGAGTCAGTGAAACTACCTTTATTTACATCCGCGGACGCGTTTTCGGACATACCCAACTTCTCTCTCTTAACCAGTGGATTCGAAAAAAAAAGATTCTCGAACCGTTTGTTCAAGGGACCAAATATACTACATCATGCATTAAAATTCAAATATATATGTATATGTAATGTGTATGTCTAAAAGCCATTTAAAAAAAAAGGTAAATTAAATCAATATATAAAAAAAAATAAAATTAACAATTTGTCAAAAAAGGAGATTCAGGCTCGGAATCAACCCCGTATACCGTCGCAGGAGTGCGCTCCTGGTAGGCTAAAGGAATTAAATAGAGATTATGGACAAACACATTTACAGACGAATAAGGTTTCAAAAATGTCTTGTACATTTGATTAGACCTCAAACAGAGTTGGAGTAGTCAATTCATTCGACAAACTTTCGCGCAGTTCACGAGATAACGCGACCGAAGGTGGGATAGGGTAGCTTTACCGATAAAGGCAGCTGATAAAAAAAAATGATTTCCGATGATCGAAACTTGGTACTAGGTACCTTAAAGGACGTATTTCGGGATCTTTTGTGTGTAATTACACCAAAGCAAAGGAAAAACTCGCGAGACGAACTATTGCCGGATTCCTAGACGTAATTGACTGTGTACCGGATCGGAAGTACCTATATATATACGTTGCTCAACGGGAGCCAATCGCGAATCAAATCTTCTCACTCCGGAGGAATTTAAGTTATATGAGCTTTACATGACGATTTCCTTGAATTCGGAGTTTAATCCTTGTTTGAGGACAATATAAAATAAAAAAAAACTTAGTGACATAACAACTAAAACGATACACAAAAAAGGAGTTTTAACTAAGTGTCAACTCGGCATGAGTGCCAAACCAAAAAAGAGGCTGGGATGCGACCCACACTGATAACTTCCCATCCCATCTGTAGATTTGCCTTGCTTAAAAGTTTGTCTATATGTATCAATTTTTGCGTGCTATTTTTTGTAAATTTTATTTTTTTATGAAAAAATGGACTGTTGGAATTTTATTAAAAAATTACTGAATATTAAAAACAATATTCTCTGTGAAATAAGATAAGTTTGCAGCTAATATTTGTAATTTTTGAAAAACTATTTGATTCAAAAATCAATTTTTACCAACTTTTGTTGACTTTTTTTAGGTTTTTAATTTTTTGTACAAAAACTGTCAATTCGATTTTTTTCAAAATTTTACTGAATGTTGAAAACAATATTTTTTTAAAGGTTAAAGTAGTTTAAAGCCAATATCTCAAAGTTTTGAAAAGATATTTGAGTCAAAAATCAATTTTTACCACCTTTTATACATTTTTTTTTAGGTTTTTATTTTTTTTAAAAAAAACTGTCAGTAAGATTTTTTTTCAAAATTTAACTAAATGTTGAAAACAATATTTCTTATAAGATAAAATAAGTTTTAAGCCTTAGTCTCAAGTTTTTGAAAAGATATTTGAGTCGAAATTCAATTTTTCCCAATTTTGAGTAATGTTTTTTTTTAGGTTTTTATTTTTTATAAAAAAACTGTCTATTAGATTTTTCTCAAAATTTTATCAGATGTCAAAAACATTATTCTTCATTGCAAAAAATTGTTTTGGAGATGAAATCATATTTTGGTCGTAAAATTTTTGAGGTGACAAATTTTTTTTTCAGTTTTTTTGATTTATAAAAAAAACCGTTAATTGAATTTTGTTTCCAAAAATATACTTGTTTTGTATTACGTTGAAATATATAATATAAAATTTAATTCAAGTCTCTATCGTCATTGGTTCATGAGATATTTAGGTTTAACCAAAATGTTCACCTTTTTTTAAACTGCTATAGTAAAAAAAACCACCCACGCAATTTTCTTGAGAGCCCTTTCTGCATCTTTCTGCCTTATTATCTGTATAACAAAATTTATTTGAAGTCGATATCTCTTCTGGTTCTTGAGCTATGGAAGACGAAAAAAACGTCGCGAACGTACAGACGTACGGACGTACGGACGTACGAACGAACGTCCACACGCACGCACAGACATCTCTCTAAAAATGTTTTATTTCGACTCTAGGTACCTTGAAACGTCGAGAAATGTCAAAATTTTCAATTTGTCAAATCGGACCCATTACAATAACTTTCTATGGGAAGTTAAAAAAAAGAAATTAATTAAGTGCAGGATACAACTGCTTGTGGCACGATGGGCTAGGGCTCCTGAATATGGCAGAGCGACTGCGTGATGACGTTCTCGTCGGGTTATAAACGCTCTGGACTTAGAGGTTGGAGACAGATTGCGGATGCCTAACCACCTCCACGTCCTCTTCTTTTAATGGGATCGATTCCCCTCTGCCTTCCTGATGCGCCGATTTAATGAGGACACGCCCAAATAATAAAATAATGATATGGATTTTACCTGAGTGTAAAATGAGTTTTGCAGAGTAAAAATTCTATGGCGTAGCAGCCTGACGTTGGGAGTGGGGTTAACCTCAGACTCCCTTTGTATACGCAGCCGATCTAATATGTTGCCAGCGGCGACAAGAAGTATTTGTGCTAATGATAGCAGCAGGGTGAATTCGTCTGCGTACTTTGTACGTTCTTGAGAGTTATTCTCGGCCTCAGGAGGATACTTAACTCTTTAGTTTGAGTTTCTCTATGAGTTGAATAGAATAATTAGATCACCACTTAGCTATGACTTTGGATACGTGTGTCGGCTTCGGTGGTTGAGAAAGAAAAGAACGCACTTTCGCTGTTGCCGTTGTGCTTGCAAAAGTGCTGACAAACATGGCGTGCGTTTCCGATGGATTGCGGCATTGCCAGAAATGCAAAATCGGCGATTCAGCACATTTCGCCGACTGCCATACCGACATTAGGTCTGAAGGTGTAAATGCATGTGAAATAATTTTACTATCTGTGCGAGAGAAATTCTTCTGAGAGTTCCGAAGCTAATGTCATGTAACTTATCCTTACAAGACAAAGTTTATTCCCTCGGCAGGGAGAGAAGTGAAAGTAATGTTTATACGCAAAGCAGGTAAATGCTCGCAATTCAACCCAAAAGATCTACGACCCATAGGTCTATCATCATTCCTTCTTAAGACCTTAGAAAGATTGATTGATATCCATTTAAGGGCAAGTATTGAAACAAGACTTCTGTCTACGCCTCAACATACTGTAAAGATAAATCGGAGAAAACGGCGTTATACACACTAGAACGCACCGTCAAATACTCCCTCCATCGTAGAGAATTTACTATGGTTGCTTTCCTTGACAAGGTGCTCTTAACAACGTGGATACAATTGCAATCACATCTGCACTAACATCTCTTAACGTCTCTTAATGCTGACTAGCAGAATAATTAACTCAACACTGGGCAACTCTTCTGCCAGAAAATTCATTAGTAGGACATCGCAAGGTGGTGTTCTGTCCCCTCTCCTCTGGAACCTGGACCAAAAAACTAAATTGGAAACTCAATATAAAATAAAGAGTCAAAAAGGCTACTAAGGTATCTTTTCTTGCAAAAAAGCTATTGGTAATAAAAGGGGCTTACAATACCGAATTACGCATTGATTATACTCATTGGTAATAGGACCACGACAAACTTAATAAAGTCCAACGTTCAGCTTACCTATGTATAAGCGGATCGCTCCACACGCCCCATCTTCGGCACTGGACACCCTACCCCTACTCTAGCTCAAAAGCCCAAGATTTTTCTATAACGCTCTTAACAATCTCAATCATATTAACTTAATCAGCTTCTCACGTTTCGTAAGGGTTTCAAAGTGGTTTCATTTAGCTTAGAAGAAAGCTCCAATATTTATGTGGTATCACAATGTGTCATTAAACTGGCCTAAGTGTGTCCTACTCCATCACGGACAGCCACTTTTACCTAACCTAACCTCCACCTTGGTATCATAAAGAACTTTTCAAATTGCGGAACAGGCGTAAAAAACTAAGGAAAATCTTAATCGAAATCTGCCTGTGATCGCTTTAATTACGTCGACATATATAATCGTTGTAATTCTTTAACCCACTTAATATTAAAATTTATTAAAATAACTAAAAATCACTTTCCGAACGTAACAACAATAAAACTAAATGCAAAAGATAATGCCACAAAATTCCGACAAAAATTTAAAACTGACAAAGCTGTTTTCATGAAAAGTGTCGTCTAACATCAATCAAGAAACACCTAGAATTGTCAAATCTATTAAAGCTGCCGCTTGTATCGCAATCAGACAACCCCACAGCAATACTTATAAAAAACATGTACCTTAGTGGAACAAGGAAATAGTTGAATTGCGAACGAACAAACAAAATGCCTGGACGATGTCGAAAACGCATCCAACAAATGTAAATCTTAAAAAGTACCACAAGGCCAATGCTCAGTTTCGTATAGCTGAAAAGGAAAAGGCAGTTTTTTTCTATATCAGATTCTTTCAGTGGTATCTGATGAAAGCCACTTTTTAAGTCTACTATAGAGAACCATTGGTTTTTACTAAGGTTTGCAAGAATTTTATAAATCTCAGGAATTGGGTATTTGTCGGCTATAATTAATGTGTTAAGTTTACGGTAATCAATTACCATTCTGAATTTTGTTTCTCCTGACGCGTCCATTTTTGGGGACTACCCAAACTGTAGAATTATAAGGTGATTTATTTATTTATTTATTCAATCTACGATACTTAATCCACAGATTTGCTTAAAGAATATACAATTTCGTTGTTATTATTAAATATTAGTAAATATATTAATTTACATAAATAGGAACAATTAAGAGAAGTTATTATGCAATAATGTCAATAATGAATTTTTAAATTGATTTCTTGATAGATATATATCTATTTCATTATAATACATATTAAAAAATTTACAACAATGGGAAATAGGTTCACGCTGGCCATAATTTGTAGAATGAGGATATTCAAATATGAAATTTCTCGTTCTTAAAGATCGACTAGGTGCATAAATATTAATCAAAGAAAGCAAAAACTCGCAATCAATGTCATTTGAAAGAATATCACGAATAAACATAACACTAAACATTCTATGCCTTGATTCAAGAGTTTGCATCCCTAACAAAAGGCATCTAGATTTATAATCAAGATTTGAGTAAGCATTTAAACTAAAATTTCTTAAAGCAAATCTTAAAAAATTCTTTTGGATATTTTCAATTCTTATTATAAACTTTTTAGTATCAGGATTCCAAATGGCAGAACAATACTCCAGTAATGGTCTAACAAGTGAACAAAAAATAGCTTTCAGTGTGTATGGGTCCTTAAAATCAGAAGAATTCCGTTTAAGGAAACCTAACATAGAGTTAGCTTTTGAAACAATATAGGAGACATGTGAACTAAAGTTAAGTTTCTCATCAAATACTATGCCTAGGTCTTTAATCTCGTGAACTCTTAACAGTTTGATTCCTTTGAGGAAATAATCAAAAATGATGGGGTTTTTTAAGTGACTGTAAGGCCGCGTTTCCATTTGCAAGTCAAGTCGCGGAAGTCTTGCAGAAGTTTCTTGCAGTCGCGTTTACAGTGCCATGTGAATTCTTGCAATTTCTTCTGCAATAAATGTCTTGCAAGAAGCTCGCGCATCATACTGTCGCAATTTATTGCAGATGTATTTACACCAGGAGAGCAATTGATGTCGCCAGAAATCTGGTTGTTTACTTAAAATTGTGAAGTCATGGTGATCAAACGTCAACGATTAGCAGCTGCGATGATAAATTGTATTATTAAAAAGAAAAAAGAGGCTGGGATGCGACCCGCACTTTTAACTTTCCGTGTTGGGTTAAAAAAGTTGTTAGTTGAATTATTCTTAGGCCGCGTTTCCATTTGCAAGTCAACTCGCGGAAGTCTTGCAGAAGTTTCTTGCAGTCGCGTTTACATTGTCATGTGAATTCTTGCAATTTCTTCTGCAATAAATGTCTTGCAAGAAGCTCGCGCATCATACTGTCGCAATTTATTGGAGATGTATTTACACCAGGAGAGCAATTAATGTCGCAAGAAATCTGGTTGTTTACTTAAAATTGTGAAGTCATGGCGAGAAAACGTCAACGATTAGCAGCTGCGATGATAATTTTATTATTAAAAAATTGTCTTGCTTAAAAGTTTGTAGGTTTTCGTGTTGGGTTAAAAAAGTTGTTAGTTGAATTATTCTTACAAATTTTAAAATTATCAACAATATTTTTCATATAAAGAAATAGTTTAGTTTGAAAATCTTGTTTTGTTAAAAATAGATTTTTAGTCGAACAAAATTTTTTAAAAATCTTAGTAGCATTTCTTAAATTTTTACAAATTGGATGAATGAAATTAATTTGAGAGATATCAAGAATAGAACATCAATTTTTACCAAATTTGCGTACTATTTTTTGTAGATTTTATTTTTTTATGAAAAAAGGACTGTTGGATTTTTGTAAAAAAAACTACTGAATATCGAAAACAACATTTCCTGTTTTTAATTTTTAAAAGCTTTTTGAGTCGTAAGTAAATTTTTACCAAGTTTTAGTACTGTTTTTTTGTTAGGTTTTTATTTTTTGTAAAAAAAAAGATTTTCCTCAAAATTTTACTGAATGTTGACAACAATATTTTTTAAAAGATAAAAGTAGTTTAAAGCTAATATCTCAAAGTTTTGAAAAGATATTTGAGTCGAAAATCAATTTTTACCAACTTTTATTAATTTTTTTGTTTAGGTTTTTATTTTTTGTAAAAAAAACTGTCAATTCGATTTTTCTCGAAATTTTTGCGAATGTTGAAAACAATATTTCTTAAAAGATAAAATTAGTTGAAATTTTTGAAAAGATATATAAAATAATAAAAATTAGGTTTTTATTTTTTATAAAAAAAAACTGTCAATTAGATTTTTCTCAAAATTTTACCAGATGTTAAAAACTTTATTTTTCGTGGCACAAAATTGTTTTGGAGATAAAATCATTTTAAGTTCGTAAAATTTTCGGAGTGACAAATTTTTTTTTAAGGTTTTTTTTTGATTTATAAAAAAAACGTTAGTTGGATTTTTTTCAAAAAATATACTAGTTTGGTATCACGTTACAATATATTATATAAAATTTAATTCAAGTCTCTAGCGTTTTTTGTTCGTAAGATATTTAGGGTTAACCAAAATTTTCAACTTTTTTTTAAACTGCTATGGTAAAAAAAACTGCCCACGCAATTTTCTTGAGAGCCCTTTCTGCATCTTTCTGCATTATTATCTGTATAACAAAATTTATTTGAAGTCAATATCTCTTTTGGTTCTTAAGCTATGGATGACGAAAACAACGTCGCGAACGTACGGACGTATACGAACGTACTTACACACGCACGCACAGACATCTTTCTAAAAATCTTTTATTTCGACTCTAGGAACCTTGAAACGTCGAGAAATGTCAAAATATTCAATTTGACAAATTACAATAACTTCCTATTTGAAGTTAAAAAGATCAACTTGGGTTCGAGATTGGATTTTGAAAAGACGGGAAGCTGGTGCCTTCTATAATTTATTAAACGAATTAAATATAGAAAATGCTCAGCAATACTTCAATTTCACTCGCATGACCGCAATTGATTTGGAAGTTTTGATATTGAAACTGGGTCCTATTATAAAAAAACAAGACACTCCATTCCGTGAGTCAATATCACCGAAGGAAAGACCAGCCACTTGCGCGAGATATACGAAACTGTTTCGATAAGCTGCAAGAACTGTCGCGAGTCGATGCAAAAGTGTTTAAACTAGCAATTAATTGCACTTGCAAATACTCGCAAGAAGTTATGAAAGTTCTGTCGCGATAGAACTTGCTTGGTAGTTTCCACTTGCAATTCACTGTCGGACAGACTATCGGACATTTATTGCAGAAGTTTTCTTGCAAATGGAAACGCGGCCTTACAAATTTTAAAATTATCAACAATATTTTTCATATGAAGAAATAGTTTAGTTTGAAAATCTGAAATGTTTTACCAATTTTAGTAGCATTTCTTAAATTTTTACAAATTGGATGAATGAAATTAATTTGAGAGATATCAAGAACCGAACATCAATCTATTTTTTGTAGATTTTATTTTTTTATGAAAAAACGGACTGTTGGATTTTTATAAAAAAAAACTACTGAAAACGAAAACAACATTTTCTGTGAAATAAAAAGAGTTCGAAGACAATATTTTTAATTTTTATAAAAAGTCGTAAGTAAATTTTTACCAAGTTTTAGTACTGTTTTTTTGTTAGGTTTTTATTTTTTGTAAAAAATAGATTTTCCTCAAAATTTTTCAGAATACTTCTTAAAAGATAAAATTAGTTGAAAGCCATAATCTCAAATTTCTGAAAAGATATTTGAGTAGAAATTCAATTTTTACCAACTTTGATTAATGTTTTTTTTAAGTTTTTTTTTTTTTATTAAAAAAAAACTGTCAATTAGATTTTTCACAAAACTTTACCAGATGTTAAAAACTTTATTTTTCGTGGCACAAAATTGTTTTGAAGATAGAATCATTTTATGTTCGTAAAATTTTCGGAGTGACACATTTTTTTTTTTGATTTATAAAAAAAACGTTAATTGGATTTTTTTCAAAAAATATACTGGTTTGGTATCACGTTAAAATATATTATATAAAATTTAATTCAAGTCCCTAGCGTTTTTGGTTCGTAAGATATTTAGGGTTAACCAACATTTTCACCTTTTTTTTAAACTGCTATGGTAAGAAAACCGCTCACGCAATTTTCTTGAGAGCCCTTTCTGCATCTTTCTGCCTTTTTATCTGTATAACAAAATTTATTTGAAGTCGATATCTCTATTGGTTCTTGAGCTATGGACGACGAAAAAAACGTCGCGGACGTACGGACGTACGAAAGTACGTACAAACGCACGCACAGACATCTTTCTAAAAATCTTTTATTTCGACTCAAGGGACCTTGAAACGTCGAGAAATGTCAAAATTTTCAATTTAACAAATCGGACCCAATAACTTGGGTTCGACATTGGATTTTGAAAAGACGGGAAGCTGGTGCCTTCTATAATTTATTAAACGAATTTAATATAGAAGATGGTCAGCAATACTTCAATTTCACTCGCATGACCGCAATTGATTTGGAAGTTTTGATATTGAAACTGGGTCCTATTATAAAAAAACAAGACACTCCATTCCGTGAGTCAATATCACCCAAGGAAAGACCAGCCACTTGCGCGAGATATACGAAACTGTTTCGATAAGCTGCAAGAACTGTCGCGAGTCGATGCAAAAGTGTTTAAACTAGCAATTAATTGCACTTGCAAATACTCGCAAGAAGTTATGAAAGTACTGTCGCGATAGAACTTGCTTGGTAGTTTCCACTTGCAATTCACTGTCGGACAGACTATCGGACATTTATTGCAGAAGTTTTCTTGCAAATGGAAACGCGGCCTAAGTTAACACAGAACACTTTGACAGATTAAGGTCAAGATCATTTTGTTGACACCAATTTTCAAACTTTAAAATGTCTTGCTGAAATGCAACACAATCATTATAATTATTTGTAACTTTAAAAATTTGTATATCATCTGCAAATATTAAGCAGTTGGCTGTTGATAAAACTTATGGAAAATCATTAATAAACAAGTCAAATAATGGTGGTCCCAAATGGCTACCTTCGGGGACACCTGAATAAACTAAGATCTGGCTAGACTCCAAGTCACCAATCCTAACAATTTGTTTCCTACCAGTGAGATAGGAGTTGAACCAGTTTAGTAGGTTGCCATCAAAACCATAACTTTTTAATTTTTTAATTAAAATGAGGTGATTTACTCTACTAAATGCTTTTACAAAATCGGTATAAACCACAACCATTTGAGAATGCTTTTCTACTGCGTTAAAACACTGATAAGAAAAGCAAGCCAAATTAGTAGTTGCTGATCGACCACTTATGAAACCATGTTGAAATTTAGAGATATGACATTTAATTATTGCATATAGCTTGTTTTTTACTATTTTGTCAAAAAGCTTCGGAATAGTTGAAAGTTTACTAATTGGGCGATAATTTGTAAAGAACTTTTTATCTCCGGACTTAAAAATTGGATTAATATAAGACACTTTCCATTCATCTAAAAAAATACCATTTGAAAGAGATTGGTTAAAAATAATCTGAAGGGTTAAACATAGAGTACTATAACAGTGTTTTAACACAATTGGAAAAACACCATGAATATCTGGTGATCTAGATGGAACCAATTCACGTAAGGCGGTAGAAACATCTTCTAATTCACACTGAAAACTACAACAAT
The DNA here is from genome assembly GCA_951509635.1 of Eupeodes luniger. Classification (NCBI taxonomy): domain Eukaryota; kingdom Metazoa; phylum Arthropoda; class Insecta; order Diptera; family Syrphidae; genus Eupeodes; species Eupeodes luniger. The sequence continues at coordinate 206,937,048 of OX608073.1, read as the reverse complement.
CTGTTATTTGCAATATAGAGTTACAATCGTAGTTATTGCGAACAACTAAATCTGTAGTGCTGTAAATACTTTGGAAAAATTCAGCAAACCAATCAACAATAGTCTGGGGTTAACTGGAAGCATTGTCATTATAAGCCATTACTGAAGGAAATCCAATGGATTTCCGTTTTACATTTACGAATTTCCAAAACTTCTTTGGGTCTTGCTTCAATTCAATCTCTGTAGTATGTACATAATTACTAAAACAAAATTTTGATAGAAAAATATACTCTTTCCGAAGACGAGAATATAAAGTTAAATTTTCATTACTCATATTGTTTTAAAATTCTTAAAAGCTTTATTTTTGGCATTTTTTAATCTACGTAACCTTGAATTGGACCAAGGGGGATGAGAATTTACTTTAAAGTAGGAACGAGGAACAGCGTCAACCAATTCTCTTACAAATATACATATATACAAAATATTCGAAATTATGTTTTAAATTATTATTACAATTTAATTGCCAATCAAAATTTGAAAACTTGTCATTCAATATATTTAAGTTTATATAATTAAAGTGATATTTAAAATTATTCACCAACTGGAAAGCATTATAATTTTTAAAACTAATATTTTGTATGCAAATTGACATGGCAACGTGGTGAATCGAGTTTGATAATGCTTTTTCGGCATAGTTGGCTGGAATACCAACTTTAAAATTAATAAATTTCAAGTTTTTAGCATCTTTTTTAATTAGCTTGAAACATTCAACATTATTTTCAGCAACACCAATTCTAGCAGCAACATATTTTATAATAGCATCAGTAGAAGTTGACGCATCAAATTTTGATACATGAAACCATTTGTGTTTAACAACAACCTTTAGGTCATCTGCAGCAACATCTTCTCCACACACCCGCATATATTGTTTTTTATTTGTATTTTTCGATTCAGCTAAAGCATTATTATTATTATTATTTTTTTCTTGTGCTTGGCTGCCACTGCCACTACAAGTTGGTTTATGTGGTAAATTTGCTTCCTCTATTGCCGCTTCAGAAACCGGTTTTTTCTTTTGTTTTTGTTTACGTGCACTCACAGTGACCCAATCATTGTTCACCTCTCCAACCGCACCTGCAGCATCATCATCATCATCATTTACTTTCCCTTGCACAGAATTAGAGCAGTTAGCCAAAACTTCGCCCAAATCCGTCTCCCTCTCTCCGCCAACGTCAATGCACTTTTCGCTCTCCTTATGCATGCCAATAGTTTGGACAAGATTACGCACAGAGCAGTTAGCCAAAACTTCGCCCATGTCCGTCTCCCTCTTTCCACCAACATCAATGCATTTTTCGCTCTCCTTATGCATATGCAAGCCAATAGTATGTACAAGATTTCGCACATCAGCGTGAAGAGAATCCACCTCACTCATTTCCAATGCTAACGAGCCAACAACAGCAATAAGTTCATTGACCCTTGCGAACAAAACATTAAAATTAAATTTTGCACAATCTGAGCAACGAAAACAGATATTGGCGTTTTCTTTAATGATTTCTTTTTGAGTGCCTTCTGATACATTTGCACAAATTTTATGGAAAGTATTTCCACAAAAAAAACCATAATTAACTCCTTCATCTTGAATAGAGTTCTTACAAAGAAAACACTTTTTATTTTTAGAATTTTTAGTAGGCATACTAGAGCAAAAATCAAAAGCAACTGCACACGATGATGACACACTGTGAATTTATTTCGATAATTTTGGATCTCTTTTTCAACTTCATTATTTAGTGCCATTGGATAGGGATACGATTTTGAGTACACGGGATCTCGAGTTATTGTTCGGATTTCTCCTTTGACAGTGGTAGTGTAGGTTAATTTTCATTTGGTTCAGAAAAAAAATTAGGACATTTATGAATGATATTTATAAGTTTTGTACATTGACGTTTAGTCATGTGATCCGCCCTAATATTTATATTTTTTAACAAACTGTGACAGATGCTGTTCAAGAGGAAATTCTTGGGTTAAAGGAGCTAGGTTGAATGGACACATAATTCTTATTTGTATGGATTATTGCATTTAGTTGTTTAAGAGTGTCGTGCCCTATATTCCATCAAATGAAATAAGACTGGGGAGAATGAAAATGAAAAGTAAGCAAAAAATATTTTTCATTAAGAATGGGATTTTTTGTATGACGAGGCTGAACATAATTTTTATCCGACGCAGTGTCAAACAAGGAATTTCACTTCTGGAAATATGTTCAAAAAAGGGAAGTGAAGAGGACTTTAATCTAAAAAATAGATGTCGTCTAGTTCTTCTCTTTGGTCTAGGTAATTGATGTCTTCTGATTCAACATATTCTTCTAGCGATTCATCGTGCCGTTATACAGCTGTGGTGTGAACGAAATCACGATTAAACATCGACTAAAAGGTTGTTGCGACTGATGCAGTTGCTTAATTGTTTTTGCATTATCCTTTCACAGACTTTGGATAGAAAAGGAAGTATTGAAATCGGTCTAAATTCATTACAAAGCGAGTTTTGGGGATATGAATTATTTTTGCTTTTTTCCATTGATGCGGGAAAATGCAAGTGGTAAGGATTGTATTTATAACATGTGTAAAATAGGGTAGAAGCAATGGAAGAATAGCTTTAATGAAAATTGGATTCAAATCATCAGTACTAGTGGCATTGGACTTTTTACTTATCCAACTTTCAACTATGTATAAGGCGTTCACACAATCGAAACTGAACAAAGGAAGGTGGTGGTATGGTATTAAGAGATACATGATCTCCTGGAGTTATTAAAGGTGTAGAAGCAAATTTACTGTTTAGCTCATTTATATTCATTGCAGCTGAGAAATTATTTCTTTGTTTACCTATTCCTAGCTGGCGGAGGTTGTTCCATAGTTTACGACCATCGGCTCTTAAATCTAGACGGTTAGAGTAGAACTGTACTTCTTCGCGTCTAACTTCTTGAACTACTTTGTTTCGTAATGACTTTTACAACTCACTGAGCTGGTTAAACGGAAACGTTTCCAGCGTCGATATGCTAGAACACGCCGATTTATAAGGTCTTTAATCCTACTAGTAAACCATTGTTTATTTTCCAGAATCCTAGTTTTTGTTTTCAATGGAACTTGTTTATTAAATATAATACTAAGATTTGTGTTTAAAAACTCGACTTGGTCACCTGGTGAAGGCATTAGGAAAATGTCATTCCATGCTATCATGTTTATATCATTTTCAAGATGTGTTTTATTGATATTCTTAAGATCTCTAAACTGAATTCTAAAAATCACTTGGTTTACACCTGAGTTAAAATGATAGGTCAAAAAATAAGATCATGTCTAGAAAGAACTGGAGTTTCGAGCTGATCATATACTCGATCTATTTCACTTACATAGTAATGATCTAGTAGCGTACAAGATGACTGAGAAAAATGGATTGGTTGAGTAATGTTGACTGAGTGCAAGTCAAAGAATCTCATGTTTTCAAATAACCTTTTGTCAGTTAAATGGTCGCAGATAAAGTCACCGTATACGAAAATGTTTGAAGAGATAACAGTCATTTCTTCCATAACTATAGATTTGTTCCAAATCGATATACATAAAAGGTCTATAGATAGTTCCCAAGAGAAGATTACCTTCACTGCCTTCAACCTCCAAAAACAAATACTCGCAAGAAGAGCCGGATGACAAACAGTACAACTTCTTACAGATAAGGTTTTCCTTGACGTATATAGCAACACCACCTCCGCGGTTGCACCTATTAGACCGGAAGATCCTATATCCGCTTAGAGAGTATAATGCATCTTTCACAGATGCAGAAAACCACGTTTCGGAAACACAGATCGCGTCGATTTGTGAATCTTAAAAAAGTAATCTAAATTCATCAATCTTTTTCATCAAACTCTGAGCATTGATATGAGCCACTTTGAAACCCTCACGTCTACAACTAAAAACTTTTAACATAGTTCGCAAAATAACATCACTGGTGTATCCTATGTAGCCCACCATACGTTCACTCAACTCTGAAAGGAGTGGTTATAAGGTGAGATCTAAGTAACTTACACATACTGTGATGAAATTTAATTCATTTTATTTTGTTTACTAAGCGAACTTTGATTTCTAAACAAATTTGTCGGTTTCAATGCAGTAAGATCGCACACACTCTTGGACTTTTATAGATAGTGATACAAAATATGCGTATAAATTAAGCTGTTTTTATCTTCATATAAAAAGTAAAAACACCGTTATATTGAAATTACAAGTTTTAATTCAACAACTTCTTTACTCAAAATAAACAATTTTTATTAAAAGAAAACAAAAAATTAAATTTATTTTAAAAAATTATTGTGAATTGAGCTTTATTGAATGCATTTCGGCTAGTCTACTAGCCATCATCAGCAACACGACTGAGGGGGAAGCTGCTACAAAAATTAAATTGCACAATCGTATACATGAATGTCAAAAATAAATAAATAAAAACAATACATTTACATAATTTTTAACAAAAAAGCTTTTACGAAAGAGAAATTATGAAAAAGCTAATAAAAAAGAAAGAATTTTTTTTTTACAATAACAATTACATTACAAAGTAAACAAATAAGACTCTATATTCCCCAAATCTGCATTCAACGCTGAGTCATCTCAATGTATGTAAAGGCTTTCGTATGCATCAAGTCTGCGACTCTCGTTCACGCATTTCAAAAGCTTTACATTATTGATTGTTGTTGTTAGATGATGTTCTTGTAATGCGTGTAGTGCAAAGGCAGATTTTTTTGGTTCATTGTTTTTGATGTTGTTGTTGTGCTCTTTAAACCTCGTTTTAACACTGCGTTAAGTTTGACCGTGATATTTTTTGTCGCATTCATTACAATTGATAACATAGACCCCAGCTTTGTCAAGTTGTTCCTTTTTGTCTTTCGTAGAGAGCAGGATATTTCTAAGTTTAAAGGGGTTAGAATAGACTAGTTGCAAAGCAAAATTTTCGGTGACAGGTTCAAATGGAAAAATTTAGTATCGAACCCAGAAGTGCCAAAATTATACTGCCTACCTAAAATTCATAAGCCAGGAGAAAAAATGCGTGAAATCGTCGCTTGTGTCCAATCGCTGTGCACATTAATCGCCAAATGGCTGGTGAACGAAATGAATACACTGCCAAAGTTTGAAAGTTGTTCGATAAAGAACTCAATCGAGCTTTCAAAATTATTAGAATCAATCACTTTTGTTGAAGATGAAGTCATGGTGTCTTTCGACGTAGAATCTTTGTTTCCTTCGATCCCATTGAAACACGCTTTATCAGCACTTGAGGCCCATCTGTTCAAACACAACGTCCCAACAGAAAAAAGAAACGTCTACATTATTTGTTTACTTTGTAATGTAATTGTTATTGTAAAAAAAAAAATTCTTTCTTTCTTTCTTTTTTATTAGCTTTTTCATAATTTCTCTTTCGTAAAAGCTTTTTTGTTAAAAATTATGTAAATGTATTGTTTTTATTTATTTATTTTTGACATTCATGTATACGATTGTGCAATTTAATTTTTGTAGCAGCTTCCCCCTCAGTCGTGTTGCTGATGATGGCTAGTAGACTAGCCGAAATGCATTCAATAAAGCTCAATTCACAATAATTTTTTAAAATAAATTTAATTTTTTGTTTTCTTTTAATAAAAATTGTTTATTTTGAGTAAAGAAGTTGTTGAATTAAAACTTGTAATTTCAATATAACGGTGTTTTTACTTTTTATATGAAGATAATATTTGAGAAATTACGGAAATATATTCCAAAAAACTACAAACAAAATACAAAAAATCCGTCGACCAATTAAGCTGTTTTGCCGGACAGTACTATTTAACACGTCTATTCACTGATGAGAATTTTTTACTATTCGTTACATCTTTTGCGGTGGGTGCGTTTGCTGCGAATGTTTACGTTTTTGATTGAATTGTTGGTTCTTTGGCCTATTTTGGTAGTTCACCTTTTGAGTTCTTAAGGAGTAATCAATAGACATCGGTTTTGGTGGAAGGGGTCGTTGATTTGGTGAAACTCTTGTCTGTTGTTGCTGTTGGTACCAAGGTTGGTTATGCACGTCCCTATTAATTAAATTGTGGTGATTGAGGAGTCCTTAGGTTATAAAGTAAGTGAGGATAAAATTCAAGTCGGGGAGCCGGTATTGGTGTTGGTTTTTGAAAATTGTCTCGTCTAGGAGGAACTAGAGGTGCTTGTTGTTAACTTCTTCTGCCAAAACTTTGTGAATTGTTAGCATGTTGTGGTCTAAAGTCTAAATTTTATAGCTTTAAGCGTAAATGTAAGGCCTGGGGAAGATCTTATAATTCTCTTATACTGAGTAACCGAGGTAAATCTCCTTTTAGACGTCTGACAAAGGTATCTAGAGCTTTGTCTCGGTAGCATTGAGTCATATTGTTCATGGCTTTGTATATATATCGGAATAGTACTATCATGAAGAGGAAACGTCGGTAATACAACTTCTTACCGACTTCCCAAACAGTTCCACATGTTTGACGTGTGGAATGTATTGCTGTGAGGGGAGAATGAGCGAGAATTGCAATATTAAGTAATAATTTTCCAGATAATCGAAGAATAGAAGAATAATTTCCAGATAATCGAAGAATAGAAGATAGAGAAGAATGTATACAAATTTAGCAATAGTTGGAGGGAAAGGCATTTTTGTTATTATTTTTCAATGCATATTCTAAACAAATATGTATAATGTGTTTTTTTTTGCTTGGTAGGTATTGAGGAATATTGAAAAATATCAACAAGGCAAAAAAGGGATTGAATAAGTACAAATTGTTTCCGGTTCCCAATTTGAAGCTTTAAGTAGGTACTCCTTTTTTCAAGTATGAATTAGAATGAATGAGAAATTCAATTAGAAATTCAATGAATGAAATGAATAAGAAAATTAATATAATGCTCATAATGGTCAGATATTTATTGTTTGTTTTTATAAGGATAAATATAGGTAGATAGATATTATATCACCTTTACAATGTTGGATATTTTTAGAAATATAACGAACATATGTAGATTAATGTTTTTTATTTCTTAAGCATAGTAAATACGCAATCATGTAGGTACAAATTACAGTATTAAATTATTTTATTTTTAAAATCCATTTATGTTCATATGAAGTTGTTAACATAATTCAGGTTAATTTAGAATTAAATTCAGGTGAAGATTAAAATTTCATTTCAGTGTTTGTTCAATTAAAAAAATTAGCAATTCCTTTAATTTTAATTGTGAAACATGTTTTATGTAATATAAAACATTTTTGAACAATCTGAATTCCCTTGAAAAAGGTTTTAAATTTCATACGTTAAAATTTTAAATCTACTGTAGTTCACGGAAACATTAAAATAAAATTTTAGTTTACGTAAATGCATTATCGTATACCTATTGGTAGGTACGCATTTATTAGGTGAAGTGAAAAACAAATCTTAAATTACTAGTAAATTTTTTTAATATATTTACGTTCAAAAGTGGCAGCCCTGTCCTATTTCTTTCGAATGCAAATTGTAGCGTTTTTTGATGAATGAAATTAATTTGAGGGATATCGAGAACCGAACATCAATTTTTACCAAATTTGCGTACTATTTTTTGTACATTTTAATTTTTTATGAAAAAACGGACTGTTGAATTTTTATAAAAAAAAACTAAATAAAAACTAAAGAAAGGCGACAAAAATTAATGACGGATTTGTATAGAACAGTTAAAAACAAGCATTTAGGCAGTAGGGGCAATTTAAAAAAATATGTACGTTAAATGGAAAAAAAATAATTAAAAAATAACGGTAATACTCACAATCAAGTATTATACATTTTTTAAAGCCAACACTTTTGTCTATTAACTTGTTTTTAAATCAAGTCAGAACTGTGCAAGATATACCAAGGATAAATTAATTTTTTCTTAAATTCAGCTTATTTATATGCAAAAGAAACTTTGGATGCACCCCATCTTGCACCCACCGCACCTTTCACCCACCGCACCTTTCACCCACCCCACCTTGCACCCACTCCACCTCGCACCCACCCAAAATCCTATAGTGTGCCCAAGCAGGGGGTTGCAGGGGGGGCAGCATGCTCCCCCATACACACCTCGGTGTGGTCTACACCCAAACTCGCACACACCCCACTGTTGCATACACCCAAACTCACACCTACTATTATTACTATCAAAAAAAGACCACTCAAGCAAAAAAAAAAATTAATTAAATCTAAATAGTAGTTGTGGTTATTTTCAATTTTCTCAAAAACTAGTAGACATAAAATCATCTAATTTTCAGTTTTTGATCAAAAACAAATAAGAGCAATACATTCTAAAATAAAAAACAATAGTAAATAATCTTGAAGTATTGAAAAATTACACTTTAAACCTTTTTTTTACTTTTTTTACTCAAAATTTGAGTTTAAAATTATTTTTTTCAAAAACTATGGATAGTTTTGACTTGATTTAAAAACTGACTTATAGAACAGAATGTTGGCTTTATAAAAATGTATAATACTCAATTGTAAGTATTACCGTTATTTTTTAAGGATTTTTTTCCATTTTAAGTAATAATTTTTTTAAATTGGCCCTCCTGTCTAAACGGGGGGAGATAGACCCTCCTCTCATAGTAAAAAATGCTTGTTTTTAACTGTTCTTAAAAATTCCGTTATAATATCTTGTCGCCTACAATAGTACTCTTGCCAAATTTTTACCAAGTTTTAGTATTGTTTTTTTGTTAGGTTTTTATTTTTTGTAAAATTACTGTGAATTCGATTTTTCTCAACATTTTTTAGAATGTTGAAAACAATATTTCTTATAAGATAAAATAAGTTTGAAGCCTAAATCTCAAGTTTTTGAAAAGATATTTGAGTCGAAATTCAATTTTGACCAACTTTGAGTAATGTTTTTATTTTTTATAAAAAAAAACTGTCAATTAGATTTTTCTCAAAATTTTATCAGATGTCAAAAACATTATTCTTCGTTGTACAAAATTGTTTTGGAGATGAAATCATATTTTGGTCGTAAAATTTTCGAGGTGAGAATTTTTTTTCAGTTTTTTTTGATTTATAAAAAAACCGTTAATTGGATTTTTTTTCAAAAAATATACTTGTTTGGTATTACGTTTCAATATATTATATAAAACTTAATTCAAGCCTCTAGCGTTTTTGGTTCGTAAGATATTAAGGGTTAACCAAAATGTTCACCTTTTTTTTAAACTGCTATGGTAATAAAACCGCCCACGCAATTTTCTTGAGAGCCCTTTCTGCATCTTTCTGCCTTTTTATCTGTATAACAAAATTTATTTGAAGTCGATATCTCTTCTGGTTCTTGAGCTATTGACAACGAAAAAAACGTCGCGAACGTACGGACGTACATACGTACACACGCACGCACAGACATCTTTCTAAAAATCTTTTATTTCGACTCTAGTGACCTTGAAACGTCGAGCAATGTCAAAATTTTCAATTCGACAAATCGGACCCATTACAATAACTTCCTATATGGGAAGTTAACAAATAAATAAAGTTTTATTTATTTATTTTATTACTTTTGGCTTCATTGTTTAGAACCAGTATTTAAAAAAAAGTTATTCCACCGCCTAACACTCCATGCCAATCTCCTTAGATACTACTTACATCCCCACCCTCTACCTATGTACATATAGGTACCTACATTGTAGAAATATAAATATTAAAAAATGTATACCTATACATACTCCTATACCCCATATTCAAAATATGGCAACAATGAATCCTACAGAGAACGAAATTTGAAAACGTTGCATTTAAATTTTCAAATTCTGAATCTCTGAAAATTTAAAATCAAATGAATATAATTTTCTTCAAGCAAAATACCTACTGCTAAAAGCATACAATTCATAGCTATAACGATATGTATATGCATAACTCCTTTACATTGATAGGTAGACAGAGGCACACAAAAATCCAAGGTAACTATGGCAACGAACTGTTTTTGTGTTTTTGTTTTCACATTTTCTCAATTTTTTTAAATAAACAGCTGATTCAACTGACTCCCTCACACATCTTAATACTTATGAGGACAAAATAATATACTCCTTTCATTCCCACTCTTGCTTTCAAAATTTTATTTTCCAGCCGCTCGTAGGTTCCACACCAAATTTCCGTACACACAGCGCCCTCATGGTCCGCCTTTCGTAACAAAATTTTCTCGTTCATAATAATACTATTCAATTTTATATACAAAGGATACGACTATATGATTTCGAAGTCAAATAAAATGCTGGGTTTTCTAATGAGAAATTCAAAGGAATTTACTGATCCGCATACTTTAAACATGCTTTATATATCATTGGTGAGATCTTCGTTAGAATATGCTAGTTGCATTTGGTGCCCATTATATGCAGTAAGCATTAATAAAATAGAAGCTGTTCAGCGTAAATTCACTAGATGTGCTCTACGTAAATTGAACTGGGTAAATACTATTATGCCCTCCTATAACCAGAGGTGCTTACTTTTAGGCTTAAAAACCCTTAAAGTCAGAAGGAAACAATGTTTTTTTTTGCCAGAGATGTTATATGTAACCATATAGGTTGTTCTATTCTGCTTGCACTTTACCCAATTCATGTTCGTTCAAGACCTCTCAGGGAAAGAAAAATCTTTTTCTTATACCGCGTCATTACACCAACTATGGAAAAAGTGATCCCATACCTCGTTCTTGTGCTTTTTTTTAACTCTGTATGGGATGTAATTAACTTACAATGGAGTAGAGTAAAGTTTAAAAATGCTTTAAATGACATTTTTTTATGAGGATTTTTATTTTGTTAATTATTACATTACATTACATTTCACACTTACTTACTTAAGGTGGCGCTACAGTTCTGTGTGAACTAGGGCCTCACCCAACAAACTTCTCCATCTAGCTCAGTCCCTAGCTAGATGTCTCCAGTTTCGCGCTCCGAGTTGGGTGAGATCACCTTCCACTTGTGCGCGCCACCTGATTCGCGGTCTTCCTCTACTGCGCTGTCACATTACACACTACTCAGCACATAAATGAACAGAGTAGAGAACACAGCACCTTGAGCGACTAGACTATGTAAGGTGATAACAACACAAGACATTAATACAAGACAGAAGGACAGAAGAGAAAGAACAACAGATAGAAAGAATACATGACAACAGCACGCGGTAGGTTTCGAGACCCATCCCCCATCTGTCTACTAACCACGCTCACTGATACTTGATTTCGGTGATCGATGGAAACGAAACTTTATCTTTTTCAAATTCATTTTTATTAATTCATTCTTAAGACTATCTTAAAGCTAGACAAAAATTCATAAAACTAGCCTAATTATCCATAACTTATTACTAACTTACTGGTCCCATACGGACACTCTAAGTTAAACTATAATACTTAATGCTAATGCCTTTCGGACCTAAGATCTATTTTACTTCAATTTAATTTTATTTATTTTGTATTTATTAAAAAATTAACGAAACTTTATCAGTGACTAGACCGTTGCCCAATTTTGTAAATTATTTTACTATATATTCAAGATTATATATGTAGGTATTTATTGATATTTTGTATATAAACATTAAAATTAAGTTAGTCTAAAAGAGATTGTACTCGATATATGGAATAAATAAATAAATAAACACAGTTTTAAGAATCATAAAATCAATCATTCTATCGAAAATCGATTACGGTCTTCCAATACTGCAAAAGGACTCACCTTAAGAGCTTTCACAACAACTCCATTTACGAACATGTTGATTGAATCCGCACTACCTTCCATTGACCAAAGATATAGCTCTGCTAACGCACAGCTTGTATATAAAGTTACACCTTCATGCAACTCACTAATAACAGAAGTTGCAAAACAATTACTCAATAGAAAAAAGTCCCAAATGTCCTTAAACACTAAATAATATGATCTAATTCTCAAAACAACTTGAGTTCCCAAATACCTTCGGCGTAACTAAAGGACCCATATACCTCATTTGGTTTATGACACAACGATCAATCATAACTGACCTCAATAAGCTATCGAAAAACTCAACAAACAACGAAACCTACAAAGCTGCCTTTCCAGATGAACCACTTAATACAAAGACGAAATCCAAGGATGATGGTACCAAAAATTAACACGCTACTGCATTCGCAGTAGATGATGAATTTGGAAAAACTCTTTGTAAAAAAATACTGCCAGACTTTTCATCTGCACACTTAATGCTGTAAGGAACATAAACAACAGCTCTCCAACTATTCGATGCATAAGATATTCACTCAAAGCAAACAAGAATGAAGTAAAACTTAAATGAAACCGCCAAAGACGCAGCCAAAGAACCGCTCTTAATGACTTGCTTACCTAACAAAAAAAATATGACATCAATGGTGAAAAAACACTTTTTAATGGAAAGACGAAACCAGTGGATAGCATACCACAACTACTATACCAATATAAACCCAGAAGCTTAAGAGGCAGCCTATCCAACGAATTGCTCAACAGCAATGGGACACTACAATATTACCCATCCTCCAACAAGTCACTTCTGCAACGGACAAGTTCTCGAAAATATTATACAACGCTTTATTAAACACAAGTCTATACTCGACATTTTGAGGAATCCATCCAAAGAAAATATAAAACTTATCCATAAATTACTAAAAACATTAGACTTAGATAAAGTGATCCAATCTTTTATCAATTGCTTAAATTCTCTTTTATTTACGTACAGTGTTAGCTGATAGGGCTGTAAGCTATAGCTAAGTAACTTGTTTCTAATTTATAACATTATAATAAAAATAATAATAATAATTAAAAAAATACCTTATCAATTAATCATGCCATAGTGTAGAGTATGTCTTTCCGATGTTAACCTTCATCATGTCTTGTGCGGCCGGCGATGGTAATGTGACAGTTGAAGATGGATAATTGTACTTAGCTTGTAAGAAATCTGGATAGAAGTTACTATCATCCGATAGTTTTGCCCAATAATTTGCAAAATAATTTGTGATAAATGGGGATATCCGTATAAGTTTTTATAATTTTGATTGTGTATGGTGTGTAACTTCCCGCGAAGACCTTAATGTCAGATCAGAGTTTTGACAATTGACAATTCTAGCTGTTTCTTGATTGATGTCTGAAGACATAGAGTTCAAGACGCTAGTTTTGAAAAGATTCCAATCATCTTTGTCAGTTTTAAATTTTGGACGGAATTTTGTGGCATTATCTTTTGTATTAAGTTTTATGGTTGTTACGTAGCAGCAAGGGAAAGGAGACGAAAACTTTTCCAAATTAAATCACAAATATCGTCGAAAAATCGAAATATTAAACCATTTGTCCGCGGAGAGACCATCATAATCGAGGGAAAAACATTTTATTTCAACCGAAATAATGTGTTGACATGTGATGATGATGGAAGAATGTCATTACTGCAGCAGCTGTCAAACGATGTGTCAACAAATAAAAACTCTGCCACAGCTCACCAAACTGTAGATAGTCAAGTGCTGCCAAATTATTTTTAACGAAAATGCCGTCAGTCATGTTTACACTAGTAATTTAAGTAATAGTAAATATAATGTTTCATGTAAAATTTGTTCGTATAATGTAGCAGGTTTAGGAAACAAATTAATTTATAAAGAATTTTTTGATAAAATTAGACTAAATGATATTTTTCTACTGTTTGAGACTTTTATACATAAGGGCACAGACAAATATGAGAATTGTTTTCCGGAATTTTTATTAAATTGGATTCCAGCCACGAGGCCTCAGGTATACGGAAGAGCGAGCGAAGGATGTCTGTTCGGAATAAAAAAATCGTTTCAAAAAAGCACAAGTTGCCGATTTGTTAGCGAGATGAATAGAACGGTTGTTGAAATAACCGCGATTAATCAAAAATTTTATATCGTACCAGTTTATATAAATTGTAACAAGTGGATGGATGATTTTGCTGAGTTGTATAACTTACTGTTGGAGCTGGGTGGAGAAAATATTATGTTAATAGGTGACTGTAACGCAAGGGTGGGCTCTTCGCAGCTGCTTCAGGTGGAACCAGAATTTATGCCAGCATCAATATGTGATGAGAGATCAGCGTGTGACACAATGGTAGACAGCAAAGGGAGAAAGTTTATAGAAATGTGTGAAACAATCGGACTAACACTACTGAACGGGAGAATGCCGAGCGACAAAAATGGTAACTTCACCTTTATAAGAGGAGCTTCCTGTTCCACAATAGATTACTGCCTCATTCGTGGAAGGTGGCTTGATTGTGTAGATGATCTAAGCGTTGAGGAACTAGTATATTCTGATCACCTTCCATTAAATGTTAAGTGTAAATTCAGTGAATTACAAGGAGAAAGAAATGAAGGTCTGAAATTACTGCCTAAACTTAAGTGGAAAGGAACTCTGTTGGCGTCATATCAAATCAACCTTGACCTGTGTATAAATACTCTAAGCGATGACCAAATTAAGTCCACTCGAGGTATTGATCTGCTAGTTTCAAGCATATCTCAAACAGCACAAACTTTTCAATCACGCCGCATGCAAAACTGGAAGGATCCATGGTTTGATGCAGAATGCGAGGCAGCAAGGAAAAAGTCTTTCGGCTTTCTGAAACTTCTTAGAGCAACAAATTTAATGTCAGCTAAATCAAGGTATCAAGAGGCAAATAAGGCTTTCAAAACAATTTGTAAAGAAAAGAAAAACCAATACTCTCGCTCTCTCATGCAAAGATTATCGGAAGTAAGAGACAGCCGAGCTTTTTGGAAGCTTGTTCGGGAATTAAATGGCATACCGTTTGCGAGGAAAACTGAAATAAGCATAACTATATTAGCGGAACATTTCGAACGGTTACTTTCTGTCTCGGGAAGCCCAAATCAAATGCAGTTTGCCTACCCATGGGTGGGAAATGATTATCTCGACCGTGCTTTCACAACACAAGAGATAACAGATGTCCTTAGCAGATGCAGTATAAATAAGGCTCCAGGGGAGGATCGTGTCCCGTACGAATTCTACAAGTACGCATCGGAAAATTTCATAACAAAGCTTACGGATGCCTTCAACTACATCTTTGATAGTGGTGAAATTCCACAAAACTTTCGGAAGAATATCATCTTTCCCCTATTTAAAAAAGGTGATGTAAACGACCCTGACAACTATCGAGGTATATCTTTCCTGAACGCAGTTATGAAAATTTTTACCGGAGTCATTTTAGACAGGCTGACACTCTGGACACAAGAACACAACCTCCTAAGTCAGTTTCAAGCTGGGTTCAGGAAGGAATATTCAACAGTAGACAATATTTTTGGCTTAACAAGTATCGCTAATTCTTACATTAGCAAAGGAAAGAAATTATATGCTTTCTTCATTGATTTTAAGGCAGCCTTCGACTCAATCAACCGGATCGCTCTCTTCTACAAACTCAGTTGTCTCGGTTTGTCATCAAAAATGCTAACGATAATACGCCGGCTGTATGAAGATAATTTATCAGCAGTATGGGACGGAGCTGAAAGATCAGACTGGTTTCAAACGACATCAGGAGTCAAACAAGGTTGCCTTTTGAGTCCACTTCTCTTCTCACTGTTCTTAGATGACCTGACATCGTTTCTACCAGGAGGTATTTCTTTTGCGGGTACCGACATAAAAGCATTGCTTTATGTAGACGATATTGTCATTTTTGCAGAGACTCCAAATATGTTGCAAATCATGATAAACAAATTGCAATTGTACTGCCAGCTATGGAGTCTCACGGTTAATACCAGAAAGTCTAAAGTGATGATATTTCGAAATGGAACAGGACGGTATGCAAGGGATGAGAAATTTAAATGGGAATGTGAGGAACTCGATGTGGTAAGGGAGTATAAATACCTCGGAATTATCATAACCCCGCAGCTCTCTTTTAAAAAGCATCTTCAGAAAAAGTTGAAGGAAGCAAAAAAAGCAATCAACTGCAATTGGAACGGAGTATTTGGGAAAAAACACATTGCTCCGAGTGCTAAGTACAAGCTTTTTGAAGCGGTCATGCGATCAGTTATGTGTTATGCGGGGCAAGTATGGGGAATAAATCAGCATGAGGAAGTTGAAAAACTTTTGAGGTATTTTATAAAAAAGATATTCTGGCTCCCGGAAAATACCCCGACATATATGCTGCACTTAGAGACCGGTGTCGCGCCGCTCTACGTCTTCACCCTCAAGATGCATCTGTACTATATCTCCAAAATAATAGCGCTCCCAAATCATCGACTGCCAAACAAGATAGTAAGACATCTTCTATCCCAAAAGTCTCAATTCTTTGAAGAATGGACAAGACTCGGCACCCAGCATGAGGTCCAGTTATTAGAAAACAACTTAGAATCTTGGAAAGACAGCTTCCCTACACTGTTGGAAAAAATTGAAGTTTCAATGTTTGCTGAATTTGAAGAATTGGCCCATTAGGAGCGAATCCCGAAATATGTATAAGCTGCTGCAGTACCTACAACCTTAGCGAAAACAACTATTTCAATGACCGCTTTTCAATTAGTTTAATATCATCGATTTTCAAAACCAGGGGGAATTGCTTCGCCTAAACTATCAGCCTTATGGACCTGAAGGGAGCATAGAGTGCAGTCTTTGCAACCTGCAAGCGACCGAAAATGTCCTTCACTTCTTGGGAACATGCCCAATATTGAAAACGATTCGACGTGCACACTGGGGAAAATGGTTACTGACTTTAGAAGACATACTCAACGGCCAAAATTGGACAAACTTATACTCATTCGTCAAGGCAGCATATATATATAGAATGCAAATCATAAATGAAGCTTTTTAAAAATACAGGCGTGAATCCATATCAATTATGTAACTCTAATTTGGTACTTCAAAAATTTGTCTTGTAAACAAAAAACTAACATAAAGATACTATAAGTATTATAATTATTCAATTTATGTATAATGTTAATTAAATAATACTCTTTTTTTCTGGCTGACGGCAAAAGCCAATGCTATATTTTGTGTTTAAGTATGCATAATGTATCTCAATATTTTGTTTTAAATAAAATCACACACTACTACTACTACTACTACTTGGTTGTTACGATCGGGAAGTGATTTTTTTATATTTTTTATTATAAAAGGGGTCAAAGAATTACAGCGATAATATGCGTCGACGTAATTACAGTGATCATAAACAGATTTCGATGTTATATAAATTGTTCATAGTTTTTACGCCTGTACCGCAATTTGAAAAGTTCATTTTTATACTAATGTGGGGAGGATGTGAAGTTTTTTTACGCGTGAGAGAGACAGATTCTGAAATAACCCAAGAAAGTAGGGAGAGATAAAGTCAAAATCGATTTGGCATAAGAGTTCAATTTGGTAAAATCTGCTCTACGGAAGTTATAAAAAGAGTCGTCAAATTCTTCGTGGGTTGTGATTTTTTCGTAATAGAAACTAATTGTTAATTGAAGGCGATTGAGTCTTGAGAAAGGGTGGGAGATTTCCGATCTTATAACATTGTGGGCCTCAGAAGAAAATATCAGATCGAGAAACCTTTCCATGAAATTTGGAAAAGACCGCAATCAAATAGGCCATCAGACAACAACACTTCAATTTTGAAGGATATGTTTAAGGGAATGAAATACAACTCATCATCAGATCCGGTCCATGTTAAGTTAGTTAGATGGAAATCAATCTTAGGATTGAATCATTGGGTTAGGCAGTTTCAAAGAGGAAGTCGTTGGCATTGACGGCAAGTTAGTATTAAGATATTTTTTGAGCTGGATGAACAATGCAGCAAAGAATAAAAATTGTTTTTTGATAAGGTTGACCTTAATTGCGACGTATTCAAAATCGATTAAATTTGGTGTTTTTACCAATCAAGTGTTGAAGATTGTTTCGGACGGCGATAATGACACAAACGGCTAGGTGTTCAAAGGATAACGTCTTTTCTATAAACTGCGAACTGCGCTGTAAAAAAGCTCAGAACTTAGAACATTAGAGCCAAGATTGCATTAAGTTAGCGCAAATATATCGTAATGGAGCTTTTGAGAACGAAGACACACTGTGACTATAAAAGGTGCAAAAAAAGAATGATGATTGACAACATGATTTGGGTTAATAGATAGGCTTTCATGAAGTTGAACGAAAATGTGCATCAACTCTTTCCTTTTAATTGGGAGACCTGCATGGGCAGTCAGAACTTTTAAGCTGATATTACTTTTTCCATCATAGCAGACACAATCCTGGTTTATCGTGAAGATAAGCCAGAGACGCACACAGTGCAAAATATTTTGGTCTCTAAGACGAGCCATTATACATATATCTCCCTTCAATGCTTGTTTCAGATAAATATTTGGTCAGTTTGGCAACAGGAGGCACGAGTGGATGAAGAAATACTTTAGAATCGATGACGGTGCTAGTGTGTTTACTGTGATGTCAGGTTAGGTTCTCGTTTTCTTTTATCTAATGGGGTGCTTCGGGTATTCAAGGTGTACTCGTATGAATGATTGGAAAGTAGTTTGTGTGGAAGAGAAACCGAATTAGAGCAAAATTGACCTTATCAAAGACACCCTTTTTAGGAATAGTGTTGGGACTTCCGCTTTACACCTACGGCGGCGGTGGTCTGAGTATTGGAGTTTGGAATAGAACTTGAAAAATTTGGGAAAATTCTCGTTTTGAAGTATGATCAAACCCAACTAACGTTGACATATTTGCAGTATTCCGTAGGTGAAACCAGGAGTTGTTCAAGCTTCGATCATTTGGAACCTAGCATTCCAGTCTGCCTTCTACAAAAGTATTCTAAATTTTTTAAACACCTCTCCTTTGGAAGGATTCGGTTGAAGTTCGGTTTTTTTTTCTGCAGTAGCTGTCTTAAGAGGGCTCGTATTGAGATTTGGAGCTTTATTGGTCATATCAAGTTCTTGAAAAGTGGAAACGCCATGAATAATTTATGTAAAGGATTGCGGTAGCGTTAGAATGCAAGTATTGTAGATCATAAACCTTAGACTAGGTGATCCTTAGTTCTTTCGAGATTTCGCCAATCGAAATTTTGTGGTAGCAATTTCATTTTTCATGTCAATTAGCATATAATTAAGGATGACATTACATTATATTACATCAAATACTACTCATCACATAAATGTACAGAGTAGAGAACACTGCACCTTGAGCGACTAGACCATAATAAGGTGATAACAACACAAGACATTAATGCAAGACAGAAGGACGGAAGAGAAAGAACAACATGAAAACAGCACGTGGTAGGTTTTAAGCCGCATTAGTCATGCGTATCCTCAATCGATTACTCAATTGTGTCATTGGCACAACTTGCCCGTTGCAGAAGTGATATGTTGAGGGATGGGTGATATTGGAGTGTCCCATTCCTATTGAGCAATTCGTTGGAAAGGCTGCCTCTTGAGCTTCTGGGTTGATATTGGTATAGTAGTTGTGGTATGTTATCCACTGGTTGTTTTTTCACCATCGATGTGATGTCTTTTTTGTTAGGTATGCAAGTCATTAAGAGCGATTCCTTGCCTGCGTCTTTGGCGGTTTCATAAAAGTTTTACTTTGTTCTTGTTTGATTTAAGTAAATCTCTCATGCATCGAATAATTGGAGAGCTGTTGTTTATGTTCCTTACAGCATTAAATGTATTTAATGTTTTCTGATTTTTTTTAAGTGTCAGTGTTCATTGATTTTGAATTCCTGAACATTGCAATGATAGGGAAAGATAGAGCTTGGCAAGGCAATCCACATTCGCTTAGTACGGCTTAAAAATGAATCTCTACTTCATAGTACGGCCGAAGTTGGGCTCAAGAGTAAACTAATGGGCATTCCTAGAAGCGCGGGTATTACGGTTAAATTGTTTATGGAGAGGAATGCAACTGGATATTTCACTAGAGCATATTCTGTTAAAATAGCATTAAAAAAGGGTAAGACAAGAAACTTTACGACGATGTTCGAGTGACGTAATCGAGTTGATGATGTTAATGTCAACAATCATTTTAAAAGCTCTTCTTTGAATACTGTCCAAGAGACTTAAATGAGTTGCTGGAGCACCAGCTCACAGATGAGAGTTATATTCAAGTTTCGGACGTATATAGGTTTTGTAGATTGTAGCCAGATCAGACGGAGAGAAACATTTCTTGCATCTTCTCAAAAAATCTCGACATCTTGCGGCATTTTTTTCGACAAAAGGTGGTTGTTGATGCACATTCCGAGGATGTAGAGATTTTCAGTTTCGTTGATGCAAGTGCAACTCATAGATAGTGGCAAAGAGGGTATATCTAGCTTTAATGATACAAGGCAGAATTGGGTTTTCGAAGCATTAAATTCCACACGGTGTTTTATTCCCCATTGTACAATGTGTAGGTCGGAATCGAATGAGCTTATCGTGGCAGTTCCACATCCGAAGAGGAGGGTTGTGAGTCTGGAAAAGATTATGAAAAGCTAAGAATGCTATCGTGAGCGAAACAGTGTATTGGATTGGAAGTGGCAGACAGGAGATCATTAATAAAAATGAGGAAAAGGAAAACGGAGCCCTTTGGCGCACCAGCATTTATTTTATGAGTTTCAGACTTGAATTCGTCCAAAACAACTGGTATTGAACGGTTAGAAAGAAAATTTCTAATCCAACGAAGAAGAGATTCGTCAATACCAAAAGCAAGCATTTTCGATAAAAGCGTAAGATACCAGGCTTTATCAAATGCCTTTAAAATATCAAGTTCAATAATTTTAATTTCTCCAAAACGATGTAAAGATTTGTTCCACTGTTTGGTGAGATGAACCATGAGATCACCAGTGGACCTATCGCTACGAAAGCCGTATTGCCGGTCATTAAGAAACTTCCGTTCCTAAAGATATTTCTTAAGCTGATAATTAATCAGCATTTTCATGGCCTTAGAAAGGAGGGACGTTAGTCCCATCGTTTTGTTTGCTTAATATATCAAGAGGTGTAAGGTAGAGTAGGGTGTCAAGTGCAGCAGATGGGGTCTTACGAATCGATCCGCTTATACATACATAGGTAAGCTGAACGTTGGATTTTATTAAGTCTGTGGCGGTTTATAGCTTTTTCTAAAGCAGTTTACCATACTGCCACACCGTACATTCAAATCGGTCTGATTACCGATGTGTATCACCAATGCGTAATTCTGGGTTGTAAACTCCATTTATTACCAATTGCTTTTTTGCAAGAAAAGATAGCTAAATAAGCTTTTTTTTACTCTTTTTTGTATATTGAGTTACCAATTTAGTTTGTTGTCTAAAATAAATCAAATTACCAAGACGCGTATCATAACTTTAATTGGATTCCTTTAATATAGGGAAGGTTACCAAATGGCATTTTTTGGCTGAAGATCGGGGTTTTTTTCTGGTCACCTCAAGTTCCTGAAAAGTGGAAACGCCATGATTAATTTATGTGAAGGAATGTGGTAGCGTTAAGATGGAAGTATTGTAAATAGATCTACAGGATTAAAGATCCTAAACCTTAGACGAGGTGATCGTTGGTGGTATTTTATGTTAAAAAAGATACATACAATTTTTAATCTAAGAAAAAAAGTGAACATAATTTATTGTACAGGCTGGTAATAAAAGGCTTCATTAAAAATTTAGATTCTTTTGGTCATAGATTTTTGATAGTATGAGTAAAGTTGTGTTACATCTCCAACGCAGTTGGACCGATTCTAATAATTCTTTTTTCATTAGAAAGCTACATTATCACTGAGTAACATAGGCTATATCTTCACTACACTAATATTATAAAGAGGAAAGATTTGTATTTTTGTATGTAACGAATAAACTTAAAAAGTACTGGACCGATTTTAATAGTTCTTTTTTTTTTGTATTTTTGTATGTAACGAATAAACTCAAAAAGTACTGGAACGATTTTAATAATTCTTTTTTTATTAGAAAGCTACATTATCACTGAGTAACATAGGCTATATTTAGAACTAAATTACTATAGAAATCCTTAGAAATTCCTATTAAAACCAACCGAAGGTGTAAAAAAATTAGAAATAAAATGTCTTTCATCGCATACGCTGCGAAAAGTATTAATGATAGGACAAAAAAATGTTTTCTAATTTAGTGATTCATTGTCGTTTTAATTAGCATGCTTATAGCTTAAATATCTGTACCTATTTATGTTTACCCGTGCGAACTAGGGAGCTAGTCTTAAATATAGCCGATATTAAGTTTTGATTAGAATTAATCCTAAAATAGTTTCTTTCACAAAGATTGTGTCGAAGAACGCTGTATTTAGCTTTATGTACGGATGGAGTCGCTTGATCGATACATTTAAGCCTATACAGTCAAACTTCTTTATAACGAACCTTCAAGGGAACAAAAAATTGCTTCGTTATAAAGAAGTTTTATAAAAAATTCGTTATATAGAAAAATTTGTTGTTTTTTAACTCTGCAAGTGTTCTTTTATATTTTCAAAACAAAGTATACAAACAAACTCATTTTTAGCTTTTTGTTTAATAATAGAGCCCGAGAGTGGTAAATTCCTTTTCCTGTTTATCTGCACCCATTTCAACATTGCTTTATCCACATTACCGTATTTTGTTATTCTTAGTTTTTTTTGGCTTCTGTTTAAACTTTCTTAAGCAAACATTAAAATTTTGCATTCATTCTTTAAAATTGTCGACAATGTACTAAACGATACACCAAATTTTTCTGCAACATCTTTTTTCTTTTCTCCCCTTTTAATTTTTTCAATCATCGATAACTTCTCTGATAGCGAAATAGCTTTGCGCTTTTACATTTTGGCAACAATTCTCGAACTTAAAATGCCAACTCAAACAATTGACCTATTGATATGCGTAACATTTCTACTACACATCCATGCATACACACATTTACTTTAAGAAAATTCTTCCCAAAACGGGGAGTTCCCTTTTAAAATAAGGAATACAAATCGTAGTAAACTTTGTTTTCAAATTTGAAGATTGACATTTCGTTATAAAGAAACAACTTTGCTTTCGGGCCACAAAATTAGTTCCTTATAAAGAGAATTTCGCTATAGAGAATTTCGTTATAAAGAACTTAATTCGTATGGGATATTTCTTAAGGGGAAGGGGAACAAAATGAAATTAGCTATAGAGAGAATTACGTTATAAGGAAGTTCGTTATAAAGAAGTTTGACTGTATTTCTCTTCTTATTTGGCGATAAGATCATAGAGTGCATTTTCAACGTGTTTTCCATTCATAAAATTCATATCGCAATATTCAGCCAGTTCCTTTAGTTTCTCGAACCAAAGACGGCGTATTTTTCGGTAGTTGAAAACATCCTTTGACATAGAACCCTAGTTGTTTTTCAACTGTTTCATATTTTCCATATCCCCACCTTTGCGCTGCATGCAGCATTATAGATTCAGCTACTGAAGTGAAAACTTTGTATTTTACGTTATGGGAAAGTAGATTGTTAGCAAAGCATTTTTTCCAAGTAGCGCTTATTGCGCTCTTGGCTTTAACAAGTTTCTCCTAAAAATGGGTTTCCAGTTTTAAGTTATTTGTAATTATTACACCAAGGTATTTGTATTCTTTCACCACTTTGATTGGTTCGCTGTTGAAATACCATTTTTAATTGCTGAACACTCTGCCACCACCTTATTTCAACACCAATGCTTTCGATTTACTTAAATTAACCGGTAAATTCCACTGATAGCAGTATACAACAAGGCGGTTGATCATTAGTTGCAGTGTTTGAGGTAAATAAGCAAAAAGGACAACATCGTCGTTAAACAGAAGTGCTTTAATCTTAGTTTTAGCAAACTCTATCCCACCGGATAAAGCGTCAATAAACTAGGAAAACAGATACGGACTCAAGGGAAATCCTTGCTTTACTCCCATTGTTGTTTCAAAGCAATCCAACCTTTCCTCATCATTCCAAACTGCAGTTATATTTCCTTCATAATGGTTTTCTAGAACTTTTCCAATTTCTGTTGACATTGTATCTCTACAGCTTGTAAAACAAGGCTCTTCTATCGATAGTATCGAAGGAGGCCTTGTAATCTATGAATAGGACAAACAGTTTCTTTTTCTACTGCAAAAGTGTTTCCGTAATGCTTTTTAAGACAAAAACGTTGTCAGCCGTTGAATAGCCGTTTCGGAAACCCACATGGAATTCCTTAAGAATTTCGTTAGGGTTGTTCCAAACTGTTGGCCAATTCCTTAGATTTGATACGAATACTTTATAAGATGAATTAAGAAAGGGTATTCCGTTGTAGTTATCTGGATCAGATGTCTCATTTTTTATTGATTGGGAATAATATCACTTCCTTAAGTTCAGGTGGCACGATTCCATTATTCAAGATTCTACTTAAGGTTTGCATAAGTTTTTTAACAAGATCTACCGTTCCACATTTAAAAACTTCAACCGTGATTCTATCAGCTTCTGGAGCTTTTCCATCTTTAAGCAGTCATGCAAACTTATTCCTCTTTTATAACAGCATCCAGAATTTCATCTTTGTAAAAGGATTTTGCGTACATCGGAATCAATGCATCTTTATTAGAGCTTAAACGTTTTTGAAGTGAATTTTTAGCATTTCAACACAAAGTTTGACACTGATTTTAAGACAATTCCCATTCAGGATCTTGACGGTTCTCCAAAATTCTTTGAATACTTTGCACTTTGTAAGTTGCAAGGCTTTAGATTCATAAAAAAATACGATTTTTCCTTTGGTAGAACAGTTTGAATTTTTCGTTAGCTTCCAATAGTCTTTTTGCTTACGGAAAGCTCTTCACTAATCAAAGGATCTGATCATGGCTGCTTCACATTCAACGTCATACCACTTTTCCATGCTCTTACTTCTGGCAGCAGACATTCGTCTGCATGCCGGATACGACTTGCAGCTCCCTATTCATTTTCTGATGATACTCCGCCGCTTTGTTCTTTTTCCAAAAAAGTTTCGGTGGAAGATGGAGTTTCCTCTAGTCTTTACCAGCTGATGCCGATAGTATAAGATTAACTGAAAGTGGCATATGGTCAGAAAAATATTTGACGATTCTACATTTAATTCTTTATTTTGGCAGAAGGCAGCTTTACCCTATGGTAAATGTATGTTCGCAGATGTATTTGTGATTGAAGCCCGTACTGACCAGCGTTTTATTTGACTGTTAGATGATGTCGCTCGTCCAGTTCTGTTTCCATTTATGCTTGGACGTCTATCTGACAAATTTAAGCTATCCAGCTGATTGTGTAGATCTGTTTTGTAAATAAGATTTTACTCCAAACACCACCGATTTTGTTGTTGTATAAAAGACCCTAAGCTTGACTCCATCGGAATATTTTGTTGTTAATAAACATTTTGTCGTCGCTCACAGAAACTTTTAATTTTGGGTTTATTTTGTTGATTTTCTTCTGATTTTTATAAGCTGGTTCCTCTTTTGTCTTATTGTAATAGGTAGGTCTTTGAACATTGCCACTCCTTCATTTTTCATGGCATTTGACGATTTTAAAACAAAGATGACTTCTTGTTTTGAGTTGGTTTGACAACGAAATTTTTTTGTGTGTTTTACCGATCGCAGTTCGCGAATTTGTAGATTATCAATACGCAGTGGAGGTTAAACTATTGATGAACATAACCTTTTAACAATTTTATTTTTTTTCGTTTCCCGCATCTTGAACATCTACACTCATCATAAGATTGTTTTCCGTATTTTTTCTCCATTTCGACTATTCGAATTTCCAGGAGCTCTAGGACTTTTGTTCTAAAATTTGCTTATTACAAGTGACGATTTCTTCTCGTTTTTGTGTGCTTTATATCGCAGCTTAGTGTCGAGAAGTCCAGCAATCAGATGAGTTAAATCAGATTTGGTCACTCGTCCAACAAATTCTTCAGTTTCCGGCATTTCGACACAAACTTGTACTCTTTTTTCGTTGCTGAAGATTTCGGGTGATATATCGCCTACTTTGCGCTTATTCATATCCACTTGCTGTAAGGCTATATGCGAACTTACGAGTACTTAAGTACACAGAAAAAAGAAATCGATAATAAAAAATAAAACTCACTTGAATTGAGATGATAACGTCGCACTATTTAATTAATTCAATTTATTCGTCTTGTGTAACATTAAATAGTTACTTTAAATATTTTTATTATATTAATTTTTGCTTTTTTCTTGGAGATAACTTAAAAAACCACAACCTTAGCTCTGGACAGATGTCAATTAAAAAAATTGTGTCATTGGCACACTTTATTGCGAGGAGAATATGTGACAGTGAAACATTTCTACACTCATCACAATAAAAAAAAAATCATTATCAGTAACATCAAAAATATTAGCCAGCAACCTTATGCGGACACCCATACACCTTGGATAGAAAAGTTTACCACACAAACCGACGCACGAGACACGATCAAGGTTAACTTCGGAAAGACATATAATACACTTTGGCATGAATAATTGATAAGGTTTTTTTTTTTAATATTAAGTGGGTCAAAGAAAAAAAATGTTTGATGGTTTATGGGTAAGAGACAAGAAAGGTAGAACAAGGGGAAGAACGGATCCCCATAAAAACACGTCCCCTCTCGACGAAAGTTATGACAACAATATGAAGCATAATGTTGTTCAGATGCTATCTATCACCATTCCAATGAGTGCAGTTTATATAAAACGGGATTATGTACTATTTATGTTCGCGTAAAAGTTTCAAAACGGTCACTCTTTCACATTCTTCAAAACTGAAACATTTTAAAAGCATTATTTTAATACCAAAAAGGTGCCTCCACTTACGGGCTTTAACAATAAGTTTTATTGCTGCATGCCATACTAATTTATAACTCCTTAAATTATTTTAAACCTATTTCTTCAAACATTTTTCGAAGTTTACTCTCACCATCTCATTTTCGTATATGAGATCATTATTATCATTTAAATACTAGTCAAATGATTTATCGAAAGTGATAAGAAAATTGATTTTTAATTTAAATGTTCTAGCCAGTTGTTTTGTTTCAATCACATTTCCGTAGCCAAGGTGGATACTGTGTTTCTGTTGCAGGTGTTTTGAAAGATCGCGTTGAGCGAAGACATCTGTGGTTTTGAGCTTTGCAGAGTTCCGAAACATATTTGAAGCATTTTTGTTGGAGCCAGTGTACATTTTAAACTTTGTAACCGAATTATTTTTAATTAATTTGATTACATCCGACACTGTTGTACCTTGGATTTTTTTGAGGTTCAGCGTTATCGTTGTGAGAATTATATATTTTTTATTTTAATTAATAAATCGAATAAAAATCAAAGTTCAGAACAAAAACTTTTCTGATCACATATTAAACATGGGAATTTGGTGGAGTCAAAATGTTTCACAAGAAAGAATTATTAAGCTTATGTCTAGATTGAAATTGAAGCAGGACGATGCACATAAGGAGCCAGTTAGGAGCCACTTATAGCTATCATTGAAATCAATACGGAACATTTTTGGAATGGATATTTGAATGTGTTTCCTTTGATTAGAAATTAATATTATATACTGAACAATCGGAAATCACACATACAATTTATTTTGAGTTAGAAAAGCTAAACCGTGCAGTTATTTAAAGCTAAAAGTTTATTTTCTATTTTCCGGAACAGCTGATACTTTTATGAAATACATTCAAACCAATCAACGTGTTGTATTAGAAAATCTTCTTCATCTATAAACTCTAATATATGAAAGACCGAAAAAATCATTCTCTCAATGCTATGAGGATACAAAACTATGGCATCCTAAAAAGATATTATTCTGAAGCAGATCTGCAATATAAAAAATTGTGCTTGGCGAAAAAAACGAGAGTATAAAAAAAAATCGGCCGTTTAGACTTGGAAAAAACAAACACTAATGAAAATAAGAATATGACCTTGAATTTTTATTATGCGGAACCTCTGGCAACTACCAAAATCTTAGATCATCTAAAGAGTGAAAAATGGGAAATCACTAGGTTAAGATGGAGGCTCCCAGCTTTTTCAACCAGCTTAAAATATTTTTCAAGAGAGTTTAACTTTTTGAATAGGCATATCTAATAAATTCATTCACTTCTTTAAAAAAGATGACTTTTATTGCTCAAAATGGTTTACAACGGATAATGGTGTCAAAAAATGGTTTCAGTTTAGTGCACTCTTGTTCTAGCTCTTTATTAATGACTTAATAGCAAATCTTCCTGTAGGAATCCAGATTTCTGATATGTCAATCAATGTTAATATTGTATGCCAATGATCTGGTATTTCTAGCAGCATCACCCGAAGTACTTCATCTGATAATTCACTGTCTTTCGAAGTATTGCGAAAAATGATATCTTCAAGGTTTGCTAGGAGCCAGAGCTGAATTTGGTTCTTAACGGCAAGGCCTTAGATATGGTAAGCGAATACACTTACTTAGAAGTGAAACTTAAACTGAAGCTTGATTTTAAAGAACACTTATTTTCAAAAATAAATTCTTGTTAAAGTATGTTAAATCTGTAGTGGAGCAATGTGTTTTCGAACAAACGGATTGTAATATCAGCAACACACAAGATTTTTAACAAATGCTGGCTTAAGTGTGGTATAGACGCGTATAAAACGATTGAACAATTCCACAGAAATACAGAAGCATCATGCTATGCTGCAAGCAGTTAAACCACATCCAACAAACAAAATAAGTTCCTTATCTGCTCCGACAGTATCTCAGCAATAAACGCAGGAACCTACCCCAATTACAACACTGACATATTGTCTTAAAATATGAACGTATAAGACCTCAAAAAATATTTAGTTCACGCGGACTCCTAGATAAATCGGAATCATGAGGAACGAAAATGCCAAATAAGGCCTATTTTAAACTATCCACAAAACATCAAAAGTAATTACAATCCACAAATAGAATCTGTATAACCATCAATATAAAAAAAAGTAAGTTCCTAAAAAAACACCCCCCCCACATTTTTCAAAACAAGGTAACCCACTTCGTCTCGCACTACACACCAACCCACACCTTAACAAATTATTTTTGTCAGATTTACGTGTGTGAATTTAAATTACGGATAGGATGGGAGTTAAGGGTTTCCCTGGTTTTGTTTTCGGGCACACCAGTGGGCCAGAATTGACAGGCAATTGAAGCCGAATTCATTAAATTTATATGAGTGAAAGATTAGTTTTACAGTTTCCGTTCAATGTTGGTCTCCGCAGCTACGGCAATGAGTATTTTAAGGAAAACCCAACATTGCTGCACGCTCTCCTATCAGCCAGTGTCCGGTACATATTGCAACGACCCTGGATATATCATCCCTGGGTCTGCAAAAAAATTTGATAGAACGGCTTTTGTTATAGGTCCGTTAGACTGTTTTACCTGTATTTAGATTCTGTCAGAACAATTGATAAAGTTCTGCTCTAAAAGGAATATTTACCCTTTCCGCAGCCAACTCATCAGCCCGTTCATTTCCATCAATGCACTATGACCTGGAACCCAAATAATAGTGACAAGGAGGTTGATGTTTAGGCTGGATAGTTCATCCCAAAATTATTGGACCAATATAGAGGACTTCAGTTAGGACGTTATTGAAAGCACCTTCGAATTCTTGGAAGGTTTGTCTTGCAGTTTTTGTAACATAATTGCTAGTTTATAGGGAGAGAAAGTATTAATAGCATATAATAACATGAAATGTTTTCTTTTGTAATAACAGAATCAATTTGTTCTACATGAACTAGACTGAAGCTCCCACAATGAGTCGCCATAAGGTCTTCGTTCCACCAGGGAAGGACCTTTACAGCAGTACTTAACTAGACGTGAGATCTTAAAAGCAGTTTTAACAGATGCTTCAAAGATTTATCGCTTTATTGCAATGTTGTTATTATTTTATTATTTATGTTTTAGTTATTTTTGATTCGAGAACGATTCTCGAAAGGGGGTTTTACCGGTGTTATGTTTTGTCTTAAAAAAAACTATGTTTGTTACCTAGTTAAATATTTTATTTATTATTTAATTTTTTTTGATTTTATCAAATAAGAATTTAGTTTTATTAAGAGACCGATAAAAGAAGAACGAAATCGATTGGCTGGCTATAAACGAAGTTTTGGAATTGTAATAAATATGATTTAAAATCAAAAATTATATAAAATTATATAAACCAGCGTGTGTTCATAATATGCGTTTCGCCCCGATGTAAAGGTTGGGCTCATCAGAAGATGACCTTTACACCTTGTCTTGACGCATATTTTCTCGAATAAATCGAGATTCCATATAATCCGAGCTGCATAGAGCAACTGCGAATTATATAGTTGCTACAAGTCTTCAAAGAAGATAAATTGTAGCTATTTTTATATCCTTGCTATGGGACTTTTAAAGAAGAAATATTCGACTGTTACCAGTCGAATTGTTTTTTCCTGAACACTATTTATATTTTAATAAATATGATTTAAAATCAAAAATTATATAAAATTATATAAACCAGCGTGTGTTCATAATATGCGTTTCGCCCCGATGTAAAGGTTGGGCTCATCAGAAGATGACCTTTACACCTTGTCTTGACGCATATTTTCTCGAATAAATCGAGATTCCATATAATCCGAGCTGCATAGAGCAACTGCGAATTATATAGTTGCTACAAGTCTTCAAAGAAGATAAATTGTAGCTATTTTTATATCCTTGCTATGGGACTTTTAAAGAAGAAATATTCGACTGTTACCAGTCGAATTGTTTTTTCCTGAACACTATTTATATTTTAATAAATATGATTTAAAATCAAAAATTATATAAAATTATATAAACCAGCGTGTGTTCATAATATGCGTTTCGCCCCGATGTAAAGGTTGGGCTCATCAGAAGATGACCTTTACACCTTGTCTTGACGCATATTTTCTCGAATAAATCGAGATTCCATATGCAGCTCGGATTATATGGAATCTCGATTTATTCGAGAAAATATGCGTCAAGACAAGGTGTAAAGGTCATCTTCTGATGAGCCCAACCTTTACATCGGGGCGAAACGCATATTATGAACACACGCTGGTTTATATAATTTTATATAATTTTTGATTTTAAATCATATTTATTAAAATATAAATAGTGTTCAGGAAAAAACAATTCGACTGGTAACAGTCGAATATTTCTTCTTTAAAAGTCCCATAGCAAGGATATAAAAATAGCTACAATTTATCTTCTTTGAAGACTTGTAGCAACTATATAATTCGCAGTTGCTCTATGCAGCTCGGATTATATGGAATCTCGATTTATTCGAGAAAATATGCGTCAAGACAAGGTGTAAAGGTCATCTTCTGATGAGCCCAACCTTTACATCGGGGCGAAACGCATATTATGAACACACGCTGGTTTATATAATTTTATATAA
The DNA here is from genome assembly GCA_951509635.1 of Eupeodes luniger. Taxonomy (NCBI): domain Eukaryota; kingdom Metazoa; phylum Arthropoda; class Insecta; order Diptera; family Syrphidae; genus Eupeodes; species Eupeodes luniger. The sequence goes on along the minus strand of OX608073.1, from coordinate 206,905,812 downwards.
TTTTTGATTTTAAATCATATTTATTAAAATATAAATAGTGTTCAGGAAAAAACAATTCGACTGGTAACAGTCGAATATTTCTTCTTTAAAAGTCCCATAGCAAGGATATAAAAATAGCTACAATTTATCTTCTTTGAAGACTTGTAGCAACTATATAATTCGCAGTTGCTCTATGCAGCTCGGATTATATGGAATCTCGATTTATTCGAGAAAATATGCGTCAAGACAAGGTGTAAAGGTCATCTTCTGATGAGCCCAACCTTTACATCGGGGCGAAACGCATATTATGAACACACGCTGGTTTATATAATTTTATATAATTTTTGATTTTAAATCATATTTATTAAAATATAAATAGTGTTCAGGAAAAAACAATTCGACTGGTAACAGTCGAATATTTCTTCTTTTGGAATTGGTTCGGTTTCTAATGATGTTACTGAGGTTCAGGTTGAATCAACTTATTTTTTGTATTTGAATATACATATCTTCTATCTTTCTGATAGAATTAAGGTCATTAATCTGGTTATGTATTTTGAAAGACTGTCACATCAGAATAATATATTAAAGAAAATATAAAGATTTGGTGTAATAAAATTAAGAATTGTTTTTGTGTCGAAACTTGTTTTGAGTGTAAGGATATCGTATTTGCGATACAATTTGGTTGGAATACTTTTTGGAAGATATAAGATAAATTTTGAATTCATAATTGATTTGGTTGTTTAAAAATTGTGTGTCTATATATTGCTCTTGTTGAGGAAGTAGTAATTGAGCCTAGAAAGATCAATAAGATAGAAGTTTTTCATGGGCTGAACATTGAACATCGGACAAAGTGAGTTTCGGTGAAAAAAAGATTATGTAATAAGTTGTTACTGTTTGAGTAATTGCTTATTTGAATAATGATTTTACTGGTTTCTTCAATTTTTTCTTGTATTTTAATTCTTTGGTCGTTGGTAAAGTTTATTTGATGGATGATGTTTTTTGATATTGAAATTTGATTTTCGTGTAATTGGGATGCATAATGTTGTTCTTGTTTGAGTTAATGTACTTGGAAAATAGTTGCTTGAATATGGCACCAATAGCAAATATTAATGCCCTCTTTAGTAGGTATTCGAGGTCTTATGGTGGTTGCTAAGTATTTGTTTATAATTTGAACCAGTGATTTAATTCGTGCAAGGACCATTGCCAGAGGTCTTGGGTTCGATCCCTGCCTATGCCATCTAAAGTTTGTTTCACGGGTAGTGCCTCTTGCGAGGAATTGACAAATTCTCCAAGAGTAGTTCTTGTCATGAAAAGTGCTTTCTCAAATTGGCCGTTCGGATTCGGCTTAAAACTGTAGGTCCCCTCCATTCCTGACAACAGTACTCGCACACAGGAATGGTTGAGAGTTGTAAGTCACTAGGCCCTAGTTCTCAACGGACTGTTGCGTCACCCAATTTATTTATTTATTTATTTAAGGACCATTGTAAAGGGATAAGGAAGGAATTCGTATTGAAATGGGAGTTGGTGAGACAAAAAAACTTCTTCGCAGGATATAATTTTTCGTAGGTCAGTAAGAAAGAATTGTATTAAAGGTTGAGATCTGTAAAGTTAAGATATGTAGGGTTTTTAAATTGGCGCCGGTAGATTTTGGCGCCCCGTGGCGCCCCGTGGTGGCCATTTTATTTTGGTGACATCTGTCAAATCTTTTGTTTATTATTCAGTTGCTTATGCCAAATCATCATGGCAAGTTACACGATTGAACAGCACGGTCAAATGATATAACTTTATTATCAAAATGAGTGTTCGTTAACGCAAACGTTGCGCGCATTGCTCCCATTTTACGGCAGACGTGGTGGCCCTTCACAGTCGACTGACCCTGGAGCTCAAAGGTCATGACCATAGACAACGCCGGCCGTTTGTTCGCTGACTGGGCTTCGAATCGTTTCGAAAAGGACCCCAATTTTGGCCGAAAAATCATCTTTAGTCACGAGGTGCATTTTTGGATGAATGGTTGTGTTAACAAGCAAAATTGCCGTATATGGAACGACACCAACCCACGCGAGGTTCACGCGAAGTTCACGCGAAGTTACCGTTTAATGTGTATTTTGGGCCGGGGGCGTAATCGGACCGTACTTTTTGAAAACGACGTTAATTCATCGTTAACAGCGAGCGCTACTTAACGATGATAACTAATTTCTTATGGCCCAAATTGAACCATATGAACTTAGACGACATGTGGTTCATGCAGGACGGCGGCGGCGCTACGTGCCACAGAGCAAACGGCATTTTAAGCCAATATTACTGTTCTAGAATCTGTTTTACATTCTCTCGGGCAATTCCATGTGCTAGATTATGAGTTGGTTTTATGATATCTGTTTGATCATCTTTGTTCGTAATAACGTTGGCAAAATACTTTGCTCTGATGAACTTGTTCTCAAAACTTTCTTTTAAGATACCTTTTGTCAAGTAAACAACCTCAGGAGTTGGGTATAAGGCTATTATGCCATCTTGTAAGTATAACATTTTTTTAAAGTGGGGTCTTCGTAAGTTATCAATTTGTTTCCTTTTGGGAAGTGGAGTTAATTGATCATGCATCTTATGAATGCCTTTATTTATTATAAATAGTTGACTTATTGTTTAACTGGTCCATCTTGAAATCTATGTCATTTTTTGACTGAGTGTCTCGTGCTTGCATCAGATTTCTGATGTTAGTTTTGTCTTGACAGAGCGTCAGCGAGTACGTTAGTATGACCTGGTTTATGGATCATTTTAGGTGCATGTTCTTCTAAGAGAACGTCCCATCTCTTCAATTTTGCGTTTAGATTTCTTGCTCAAACTGCAAAGGTTGGTGAGTTGTTTGATGGTTTGTGTTGATCTCCAAGTTTGTAACAACATATAAATAATTTCTCAAATTCTTCGAAGCGTAAACGTATGCAAGGAGTTCCTTTTCGTTTGCGGCATAACTTCGTTCTGATTCGCTGAGAGTTTTTGATACTAATTTTATGGTTTTGTGATAGGACTGCCCCAACTGCGTCAACTGATGCATCAATGGTTAAACAAATTTCTTTAAGAAATCCGGTTGTGTAGGTTTAATTTCTGTGAGTAAGTGGTCTTTTTATCTTTGAAAAGCTATTTTTGCTTCTTGCTCTAGTTCAGGGGCTGTCTTTTGTGTGTTGAAATCTTTCCGTCCTCGTTCTGAAGTTATTTTGACAGTGGTTTCGCAATTTTGCGTAGTTTTGATTAATCTTTTTGTAGTATAAGTTCATTCCTAGAAATGATCTTAACTGCCTTAAGGTTTTTGGTTGGGGATATTTCTTTATAGTTTCCATTTTAGCGGGATTTGTCTATATGACGTTATGTCCGACGACATAACTCAGAAATTCTACTTTTTCTTCGTAGAGAGCAGATTTTACTATTGAAACGTTCGTATTAGCTTATTATAAATATTAGTATAATTTAATCACTCAATGTACCTGGGTGGCAGTAGTTGCTACTGGCACCGGTATCTATAAGGATTGTTATTTTTTTTGCTGTTAGTCATTTGTTCCACTCTTGTTCAAAAAAATCCTCGTTTTCATTAAAGTTATTCACTTTGTCAGTCTTTACTGAAGGTGGTTAAATAGAATACTGTGCACTTTCTCTTTCCTTTTTCAATACAAGTCTTGTATTAGTATTGTGTTTAAATTGGGTTTTTGATGTTGTAGTTATTGTTATTATTATTATAACTATTTGTCTATCTAAAAGGGTTTTGTAAATTGGCTTGCGTATTATATTGTTTGCAACGATTGATATGGTCTTTATGGTTGGTCAGCTGAACTGACAAGAACCATAGGTTCAAAAAGTTGTGGCAATTGCCTTATGTCATAATGCCTGGAATTTGTAAAACTGTTACCGTTTGGTTATCTGGATAATCTTAGTGTATTTTGATTAGAATTACCATTATGATTTCTGTATTCATCTTTGCGATTCGCTATTTGAAGTGCGAAGTTTGTTCGGATGTTAGTACTCTCGAGATCTTGTGCCCTAGCGAGTGCATTGTACAAGTCTGGTGGGCTAAGAGAGAATAATATTTTTGGTAGTTGACCGTTGAGGCTAGGTATGAATATTCTCAAGGAGGCGTAGCGTCTATTAAAGACATTTAGTTCGTTTGTGACTGGTGAATTCAGATCATAATGGTTTTATTTGTTAGCGGGGCCAAATTGCAATTGATTGCGTTATGGAACTTTAATATGTTGGTGGATCCCTGTCTAAGAACACTCAGTTCTTGGTCTATGATATGTATAGGCCGTTAATCGGCATATGCAAAGTCGAAATTTAAGAGGGTGCCATAATTTGTTAGACCATCATTGTCTGCCTCTGTTATTTGTAACATCAGTAACATCAAAAATATTAGCCAGCAACCTTATGCGGACACCCATACACCTTGGATAGAAAAGTTTACCACACAAACCGACGCACGAGACACGATCAAGGTTAACTTCGGAAAGACATATAATACACTTTGGCATGAATAATTGATAAGGTTTTTTTTTTTTAATATTAAGTGGGTCAAAGAAAAAAAATGTTTGATGGTTTATGGGTAAGAGACAAGAAAGGTAGAACAAGGGGAAGAACGGATCCCCATAAAAACACGTCCCCTCTCGACGAAAGTTATGACAACAATATGAAGCATAATGTTGTTCAGATGCTATCTATCACCATTCCAATGAGTGCAGTTTATATAAAACGGGATTATGTACTATTTATGTTCGCGTAAAAGTTTCAAAACGGTCACTCTTTCACATTCTTCAAAACTGAAACCTTTTAAAAGCATTATTTTAATACCAAAAAGGTGCCTCCACTTACGGGCTTTAACAATAAGTTTTATTGCTGCATGCCATACTAATTTATATCTCCTTAAATTATTTTAAACCTATTTCTTCAAACATTTTTCGAAGTTTACTCTCACCATCTCATTTTCGTATATGAGATCATCATTATCATTTAAATACTAGTCAAATGATTTATCGAAAGTGATAAGAAAATTGATTTTTAATTTAAATGTTCTAGCCAGTTGTTTTGTTTCAATCACATTTCCGTAGCCAAGGTGGATACTGTGTTTCTGTTGCAGGTGTTTTGAAAGATCGCGTTGAGCGAAGACATCTGTGGTTTTGAGCTTTGCAGAGTTCCGAAACATATTTGAAGCATTTTTGTTGGAGCCAGTGTACATTTTAAACTTTGTAACCGAATTATTTTTAATTAATTTGATTACATCCGACACTGTTGTACCTTGGATTTTTTTGAGGTTCAGCGTTATCGTTGTGAGAATTATATATTTTTTATTTTAATTAATAAATCGAATAAAAATCAAAGTTCAGAACAAAAACTTTTCTGATCACATATTAAACATGGGAATTTGGTGGAGTCAAAATGTTTCACAAGAAAGAATTATTAAGCTTATGTCTAGATTGAAATTGAAGCAGGACGATGCACATAAGGAGCCAGTTAGGAGCCACTTATAGCTATCATTGAAATCAATACGGAACATTTTTGGAATGGATACTTGAATGTGTTTCCTTTGATTAGAAATTAATATTATATACTGAACAATCGGAAATCACACATACAATTTATTTTGAGTTAGAAAAGCTAAACCGTGCAGTTATTTAAAGCTAAAAGTTTATTTTCTATTTTCCGGAACAGCTGATACTTTTATGAAATACATTCAAACCAATCAACGTGTTGTATTAGAAAATCTTCTTCATCTATAAACTCTAATATATGAAAGACCGAAAAAATCATTCTCTCAATGCTATGAGGATACAAAACTATGGCATCCTAAAAAGATATTATTCTGAAGCAGATCTGCAATATAAAAAATTGTGCTTGGCGAAAAAAACGAGAGTATAAAAAAAAATCGGCCGTTTAGACTTGGAAAAAACAAACACTAATGAAAATAAGAATATGACCTTGAATTTTTATTATGCGGAACCTCTGGCAACTACCAAAATCCTAGATCATCTAATAAATTCATTCACTTCTTTAAAAAAGATGACTTTTATTGCTCAAAATAGTTTACAACGGATAATGGTGTCAAAAAATGGTTTCAGTTTAGTGCACTCTTGTTCTAGCTCTTTATTAATGACTTAATAGCAAATCTTCCTGTAGGAATCCAGATTTCTGATATGTCAATCAATGTTAATATTGTATGCCAATGATCTGGTATTTCTAGCAGCATCACCCGAAGTACTTCATCTGATAATTCACTGTCTTTCGAAGTATTGCGAAAAATGATATCTTCAAGGTTTGCTAGGAGCCAGAGCTGAATTTGGTTCTTAACGGCAAGGCCTTAGATATGGTAAGCGAATACACTTACTTAGAAGTGAAACTTAAACTGAAGCTTGATTTTAAAGAACACTTATTTTCAAAAATAAATTCTTGTTAAAGTATGTTAAATCTGTAGTGGAGCAATGTGTTTTCGAACAAACGGATTGTAATATCAGCAAAACACAAGATTTTTAACAAATGCTGGCTTAAGTGTGGTATAGACGCGTATAAAACGATTGAACAATTCCACAGAAATACAGAAGCATCATGCTATGCTGCAAGCAGTTAAACCACATCCAACAAACAAAATAAGTTCCTTATCTGCTCCGACAGTATCTCAGCAATAAACGCAGGAACCTACCCCAATTACAACACTGACATATTGTCTTAAAATATGAACGTATAAGACCTCAAAAAATATTTAGTTCACGCGGACTCCTAGATAAATCGGAATCATGAGGAACGAAAATGCCAAATAAGGCCTATTTTAAACTATCCACAAAACATCAAAAGTAATTACAATCCACAAATAGAATCTGTATAACCATCAATATAAAAAAAAGTAAGTTCCTAAAAAAACACCCCCACATTTTTCAAAACAAGGTAACCCACTTCGTCTCGCACTACACACCAACCCACACCTTAACAAATTATTTTTGTCAGATTTACGTGTGTGAATTTAAATTACGGATAGGATGGGAGTTAAGGGTTTCCCTGGTTTTGTTTTCAGGCACACCAGTGGGCCAGAATTGACAGGCAATTGAAGCCGAATTCATTAAATTTATATGAGTGAAAGATTAGTTTTACAGTTTCCGTTCAATGTTGGTCTCCGCAGCTACGGCAATGAGTATTTTAAGGAAAACCCAACATTGCTGCACGCTCTCCTATCAGCCAGTGTCCGGTACATATTGCAACGACCCTGGATATATCATGCCTGGGTCTGCAAAAAAATTTGATAGAACGGCTTTTGTTATAGGTCCGTTAGACTGTTTTACCTGTATTTAGATTCTGTCAGAACAATTGATAAAGTTCTGCCCTAAAAGGAATATTTACCCTCTCCGCAGCCAACTCATCAGCCCGTTCATTTCCATCAATGCACTATGACCTGGAACCCAAATAATAGTGACAAGGAGGTTGATGTTTAGGCTGGATAGTTCATCCCAAAATTATTGGACCAATATAGAGGACTTCAGTTAGGACGTTATTGAAAGCACCTTCGAATTCTTGGAAGGTTTGTCTTGCAGTTTTTGTAACATAATTGCTAGTTTATAGGGAGAGAAAGTATTAATAGCATATAATAACATGAAATGTTTTCTTTTGTAATAACAGAATCAATTTGTTCTACATGAACTAGACTGAAGCTCCCACAATGAGTCGCCATAAGGTCTTCGTTCCACCAGGGAAGGACCTTTACAGCAGTACTTAACTAGACGTGAGATCTTAAAAGCAGTTTTAACAGATGCTTCAAAGATTTATCGCTTTATTGCAATGTTGTTATTATTTTATTATTTATGTTTTAGTTATTTTTGATTCGAGAACGATTCTCGAAAGGGGGTTTTACCGGTGTTATGTTTTGTCTTAAAAAAAACTATGTTTGTTACCTAGTTAAATATTTTATTTATTATTTAATTTTTTTTGATTTTATCAAATAAGAATTTAGTTTTATTAAGAGACCGATAAAAGAAGAACGAAATCGATTGGCTGGCTATAAACGAAGTTTTGGAATTGGTTCGGTTTCTAATGATGTTACTGAGGTTCAGGTTGAATCAACTTATTTTTTGTATTTGAATATACATATCTTCTATCTTTCTGATAGAATTAAGGTCATTATTCTGGTTATGTATTTTGAAAGACTGTCACATCAGAATAATATATTAAAGAAAATATAAAGATTTGGTGTAATAAAATTAAGAATTGTTTTTGTGTCGAAACTTGTTTTGAGTGTAAGGATATCGTATTTGCGATACAATTTGGTTGGAATACTTTTTGGAAGATATAAGATAAATTTTGAATTCATAATTGATTTGGTTGTTTAAAAAGTGTGTCTATATATTGCTCTTGTTGAGGAAGTAGTAATTGAGCCTAGAAAGATCAATAAGATAGAAGTTTTTCATGGGCTGAACATTGAACATCGGACAAAGTGAGTTTCGGTGAAAAAAAGATTATGTAATAAGTTGTTACTGTTTGAGTAATTGCTTATTTGAATAATGATTTTACTGGTTTCTTCAATTTTTTCTTGTATTTAAATTCTTTGGTCGTTGGTAAAGTTTATTTGATGGATGATGTTTTTTGATATTGAAATTTGATTTTCGTGTAATTGGGATGCATAATGTTGTTCTTGTTTGAGTTAATGTACTTGGAAAATAGTTGCTTGAATATGGCACCAATAGCAAATATTAATGCCCTCTTTAGTAGGTATTCGAGGTCTTATGGTGGTTGCTAAGTATTTGTTTATAATTTGAACCAGTGATTTAATTCGTGCAAGGACCATTGTAAAGGGATAAGAAAGGAATTCGTATTGAAATGGGAGTTGGTGAGACAAAAAAACTTCTTCGCAGGATATAATTTTTCGTAGGTCAGTAAGAAAGAATTGTATTAAAGGTTGAGATCTGTAAAGTTAAGATATATAGGGTTTTTAAATTGGCGCCGGTAGATTTTGGCGCCCCGTGGCGCCCCGTGGTGGCCATTTTATTTTGGTGACATCTGTCAAATCTTTTGTTTATTATTCAGTTGCTTATGCCAAATCATCATGGCAAGTTACACGATTGAACAGCACGGTCAAATGATATAACTTTATTATCAAAATGAGTGTTCGTTAACGCAAACGTTGCGCGCATTGCTCCCATTTTACGGCAGACGTGGTGGCCCTTCACAGTCGACTGACCCTGGAGCTCAAAGGTCATGACCATAGACAACGCCGGCCGTTTGTTCGCTGACTGGGCTTCGAATCGTTTCGAAAAGGACCCCAATTTTGGCCGAAAAATCATCTTTAGTCACGAGGTGCATTTTTGGATGAATGGTTGTGTTAACAAGCAAAATTGCCGTATATGGAACGACACCAACCCACGCGAGGTTCACGCGAAGTTCACGCGAAGTTACCGTTTAATGTGTATTTTGGGCCGGGGGCGTAATCGGACCGTACTTTTTGAAAACGACGTTAATTCATCGTTAACAGCGAGCGCTACTTAACGATGATAACTAATTTCTTATGGCCCAAATTGAACCATATGAACTTAGACGACATGTGGTTCATGCAGGACGGCGGCGGCGCTACGTGCCACAGAGCAAACGGCATTTTAAGCCAATATTACTGTTCTAGAATCTGTTTTACATTCTCTCGGGCAATTCCATGTGCTAGATTATGAGTTGGTTTTATGATATCTGTTTGATCATCTTTGTTCGTAATAACATTGGCAAAATACTTTGCTCTGATGAACTTGTTCTCAAAACTTTCTTTTAAGATACCTTTTGTCAAGTAAACAACCTCAGGAGTTGGGTATAAGGCTATTATGCCATCTTGTAAGTATAACATTTTTTTAAAGTGGGGTCTTCGTAAGTTATCAATTTGTTTCCTTTTGGGAAGTGGAGTTAATTGATCATGCATCTTATGAATGCCTTTATTTATTATAAATAGTTGACTTATTGTTTAACTGGTCCATCTTGAAATCTATGTCATTTTTTGACTGAGTGTCTCGTGCTTGCATCAGATTTCTGATTTTAGTTTTGTCTTGACAGAGCGTCAGCGAGTACGTTAGTATGACCTGGTTTATGGATCATTTTAGGTGCATGTTCTTCTAAGAGAACGTCCCATCTCTTCAATTTTGCGTTTAGATTTCTTGCTCAAACTGCAAAGGTTGGTGAGTTGTTTGATGGTTTGTGTTGATCTCCAAGTTTGTAACAACATATAAATAATTTCTCAAATTCTTCGAAGCGTAAACGTATGCAAGGAGTTCCTTTTCGTTTGCGGCATAACTTCGTTCTGATTCGCTGAGAGTTTTTGATACTAATTTTATGGTTTTGTGATAGGACTGCCCCAACTGCGTCAACTGATGCATCAATGGTTAAACAAATTTCTTTAAGAAATCCGGTTGTGTAGGTTTAATTTCTGTGAGTAAGTGGTCTTTTTATCTTTGAAAAGCTATTTTTGCTTCTTGCTCTAGTTCAGGGGCTGTCTTTTGTGTGTTGAAATCTTTCCGTCCTCGTTCTGAAGTTATTTTGACAGTGGTTTCGCAATTTTGCGTAGTTTTGATTAATCTTTTTGTAGTATAAGTTCATTCCTAGAAATGATCTTAACTGCCTTAAGGTTTTTGGTTGGGGATATTTCTTTATAGTTTCCATTTTAGCGGGATTTGTCTATATGACGTTATGTCCGACGACATAACTCAGAAATTCTACTTTTTCTTCGTAGAGAGCAGATTTTACTATTGAAACGTTCGTATTAGCTTATTATAAATATTAGTATAATTTAATCACTCAATGTACCTGGGTGGCAGTAGTTGCTACTGGCACCGGTATCTATAAGGATTGTTATTTTTTTTGCTGTTAGTCATTTGTTCCACTCTTGTTCAAAAAAATCCTCGTTTTCATTAAAGTTATTCACTTTGTCAGTCTTTACTGAAGGTGGTTAAATAGAATACTGTGCACTTTCTCTTTCCTTTTTCAATACAAGTCTTGTATTAGTATTGTGTTTAAATTGGGTTTTTGATGTTGTAGTTATTGTTATTATTATTATAACTATTTGTCTATCTAAAAGGGTTTTGTAAATTGGCTTGCGTATTATATTGTTTGCAACGATTGATATGGTCTTTATGGTTGGTCAGCTGAACTGACAAGAACCATAGGTTCAAAAAGTTGTGGCAATTGCCTTATGTCATAATGCCTGGAATTTGTAAAACTGTTACCGTTTGGTTATCTGGATAATCTTAGTGTATTTTGATTAGAATTACCATTATGATTTCTGTATTCATCTTTGCGATTCGCTATTTGAAGTGCGAAGTTTGTTCGGATGTTAGTACTCTCGAGATCTTGTGCCCTAGCGAGTGCATTGTACAAGTCTGGTGGGCTAAGAGAGAATAATATTTTTGGTAGTTGACCGTTGAGGCTAGGTATGAATATTCTCAAGGAGGCGTAGCGTCTATTAAAGACATTTAGTTCGTTTGTGACTGGTGAATTCAGATCATAATGGTTTTATTTGTTAGCGGGGCCAAATTGCAATTGATTGCGTTATGGAACTTTAATATGTTGGTGGATCCCTGTCTAAGAACACTCAGTTCTTGGTCTATGATATGTATAGGCCGTTAATCGGCATATGCAAAGTCGAAATTTAAGAGGGTGCCATAATTTGTTAGACCATCATTGTCTGCCTCTGTTATTTGTAACATCAGTAACATCAAAAATATTAGCCAGCAACCTTATGCGGACACCCATACACCTTGGATAGAAAAGTTTACCACACAAACCGACGCACGAGACACGATCAAGGTTAACTTCGGAAAGACATATAATACACTTTGGCATGAATAATTGATAAGGTTTTTTTTTTTTAATATTAAGTGGGTCAAAGAAAAAAAATGTTTGATGGTTTATGGGTAAGAGACAAGAAAGGTAGAACAAGGGGAAGAACGGATCCCCATAAAAACACGTCCCCTCTCGACGAAAGTTATGACAACAATATGAAGCATAATGTTGTTCAGATGCTATCTATCACCATTCCAATGAGTGCAGTTTATATAAAACGGGATTATGTACTATTTATGTTCGCGTAAAAGTTTCAAAACGGTCACTCTTTCACATTCTTCAAAACTGAAACCTTTTAAAAGCATTATTTTAATACCAAAAAGGTGCCTCCACTTACGGGCTTTAACAATAAGTTTTATTGCTGCATGCCATACTAATTTATATCTCCTTAAATTATTTTAAACCTATTTCTTCAAACATTTTTCGAAGTTTACTCTCACCATCTCATTTTCGTATATGAGATCATCATTATCATTTAAATACTAGTCAAATGATTTATCGAAAGTGATAAGAAAATTGATTTTTAATTTAAATGTTCTAGCCAGTTGTTTTGTTTCAATCACATTTCCGTAGCCAAGGTGGATACTGTGTTTCTGTTGCAGGTGTTTTGAAAGATCGCGTTGAGCGAAGACATCTGTGGTTTTGAGCTTTGCAGAGTTCCGAAACATATTTGAAGCATTTTTGTTGGAGCCAGTGTACATTTTAAACTTTGTAACCGAATTATTTTTAATTAATTTGATTACATCCGACACTGTTGTACCTTGGATTTTTTTGAGGTTCAGCGTTATCGTTGTGAGAATTATATATTTTTTATTTTAATTAATAAATCGAATAAAAATCAAAGTTCAGAACAAAAACTTTTCTGATCACATATTAAACATGGGAATTTGGTGGAGTCAAAATGTTTCACAAGAAAGAATTATTAAGCTTATGTCTAGATTGAAATTGAAGCAGGACGATGCACATAAGGAGCCAGTTAGGAGCCACTTATAGCTATCATTGAAATCAATACGGAACATTTTTGGAATGGATATTTGAATGTGTTTCCTTTGATTAGAAATTAATATTATATACTGAACAATCGGAAATCACACATACAATTTATTTTGAGTTAGAAAAGCTAAACCGTGCAGTTATTTAAAGCTAAAAGTTTATTTTCTATTTTCCGGAACAGCTGATACTTTTATGAAATACATTCAAACCAATCAACGTGTTGTATTAGAAAATCTTCTTCATCTATAAACTCTAATATATGAAAGACCGAAAAAATCATTCTCTCAATGCTATGAGGATACAAAACTATGGCATCCTAAAAAGATATTATTCTGAAGCAGATCTGCAATATAAAAAATTGTGCTTGGCGAAAAAAACGAGAGTATAAAAAAAAATCGGCCGTTTAGACTTGGAAAAAACAAACACTAATGAAAATAAGAATATGACCTTGAATTTTTTTTATGCGGAACCTCTGGCAACTACCAAAATCCTAGATCATCTAATAAATTCATTCACTTCTTTAAAAAAGATGACTTTTATTGCTCAAAATAGTTTACAACGGATAATGGTGTCAAAAAATGGTTTCAGTTTAGTGCACTCTTGTTCTAGCTCTTTATTAATGACTTAATAGCAAATCTTCCTGTAGGAATCCAGATTTCTGATATGTCAATCAATGTTAATATTGTATGCCAATGATCTGGTATTTCTAGCAGCATCACCCGAAGTACTTCATCTGATAATTCACTGTCTTTCGAAGTATTGCGAAAAATGATATCTTCAAGGTTTGCTAGGAGCCAGAGCTGAATTTGGTTCTTAACGGCAAGGCCTTAGATATGGTAAGCGAATACACTTACTTAGAAGTGAAACTTAAACTGAAGCTTGATTTTAAAGAACACTTATTTTCAAAAATAAATTCTTGTTAAAGTATGTTAAATCTGTAGTGGAGCAATGTGTTTTCGAACAAACGGATTGTAATATCAGCAAAACACAAGATTTTTAACAAATGCTGGCTTAAGTGTGGTATAGACGCGTATAAAACGATTGAACAATTCCACAGAAATACAGAAGCATCATGCTATGCTGCAAGCAGTTAAACCACATCCAACAAACAAAATAAGTTCCTTATCTGCTCCGACAGTATCTCAGCAATAAACGCAGGAACCTACCCCAATTACAACACTGACATATTGTCTTAAAATATGAACGTATAAGACCTCAAAAAATATTTAGTTCACGCGGACTCCTAGATAAATCGGAATCATGAGGAACGAAAATGCCAAATAAGGCCTATTTTAAACTATCCACAAAACATCAAAAGTAATTACAATCCACAAATAGAATCTGTATAACCATCAATATAAAAAAAAGTAAGTTCCTAAAAAAACACCCCCACATTTTTCAAAACAAGGTAACCCACTTCGTCTCGCACTACACACCAACCCACACCTTAACAAATTATTTTTGTCAGATTTACGTGTGTGAATTTAAATTACGGATAGGATGGGAGTTAAGGGTTTCCCTGGTTTTGTTTTCAGGCACACCAGTGGGCCAGAATTGACAGGCAATTGAAGCCGAATTCATTAAATTTATATGAGTGAAAGATTAGTTTTACAGTTTCCGTTCAATGTTGGTCTCCGCAGCTACGGCAATGAGTATTTTAAGGAAAACCCAACATTGCTGCACGCTCTCCTATCAGCCAGTGTCCGGTACATATTGCAACGACCCTGGATATATCATGCCTGGGTCTGCAAAAAAATTTGATAGAACGGCTTTTGTTATAGGTCCGTTAGACTGTTTTACCTGTATTTAGATTCTGTCAGAACAATTGATAAAGTTCTGCCCTAAAAGGAATATTTACCCTCTCCGCAGCCAACTCATCAGCCCGTTCATTTCCATCAATGCACTATGACCTGGAACCCAAATAATAGTGACAAGGAGGTTGATGTTTAGGCTGGATAGTTCATCCCAAAATTATTGGACCAATATAGAGGACTTCAGTTAGGACGTTATTGAAAGCACCTTCGAATTCTTGGAAGGTTTGTCTTGCAGTTTTTGTAACATAATTGCTAGTTTATAGGGAGAGAAAGTATTAATAGCATATAATAACATGAAATGTTTTCTTTTGTAATAACAGAATCAATTTGTTCTACATGAACTAGACTGAAGCTCCCACAATGAGTCGCCATAAGGTCTTCGTTCCACCAGGGAAGGACCTTTACAGCAGTACTTAACTAGACGTGAGATCTTAAAAGCAGTTTTAACAGATGCTTCAAAGATTTATCGCTTTATTGCAATGTTGTTATTATTTTATTATTTATGTTTTAGTTATTTTTGATTCGAGAACGATTCTCGAAAGGGGGTTTTACCGGTGTTATGTTTTGTCTTAAAAAAAACTATGTTTGTTACCTAGTTAAATATTTTATTTATTATTTAATTTTTTTTGATTTTATCAAATAAGAATTTAGTTTTATTAAGAGACCGATAAAAGAAGAACGAAATCGATTGGCTGGCTATAAACGAAGTTTTGGAATTGGTTCGGTTTCTAATGATGTTACTGAGGTTCAGGTTGAATCAACTTATTTTTTGTATTTGAATATACATATCTTCTATCTTTCTGATAGAATTAAGGTCATTATTCTGGTTATGTATTTTGAAAGACTGTCACATCAGAATAATATATTAAAGAAAATATAAAGATTTGGTGTAATAAAATTAAGAATTGTTTTTGTGTCGAAACTTGTTTTGAGTGTAAGGATATCGTATTTGCGATACAATTTGGTTGGAATACTTTTTGGAAGATATAAGATAAATTTTGAATTCATAATTGATTTGGTTGTTTAAAAAGTGTGTCTATATATTGCTCTTGTTGAGGAAGTAGTAATTGAGCCTAGAAAGATCAATAAGATAGAAGTTTTTCATGGGCTGAACATTGAACATCGGACAAAGTGAGTTTCGGTGAAAAAAAGATTATGTAATAAGTTGTTACTGTTTGAGTAATTGCTTATTTGAATAATGATTTTACTGGTTTCTTCAATTTTTTCTTGTATTTTAATTCTTTGGTCGTTGGTAAAGTTTATTTGATGGATGATGTTTTTTGATATTGAAATTTGATTTTCGTGTAATTGGGATGCATAATGTTGTTCTTGTTTGAGTTAATGTACTTGGAAAATAGTTGCTTGAATATGGCACCAATAGCAAATATTAATGCCCTCTTTAGTAGGTATTCGAGGTCTTATGGTGGTTGCTAAGTATTTGTTTATAATTTGAACCAGTGATTTAATTCGTGCAAGGACCATTGTAAAGGGATAAGAAAGGAATTCGTATTGAAATGGGAGTTGGTGAGACAAAAAAACTTCTTCGCAGGATATAATTTTTCGTAGGTCAGTAAGAAAGAATTGTATTAAAGGTTGAGATCTGTAAAGTTAAGATATATAGGGTTTTTAAATTGGCGCCGGTAGATTTTGGCGCCCCGTGGCGCCCCGTGGTGGCCATTTTATTTTGGTGACATCTGTCAAATCTTTTGTTTATTATTCAGTTGCTTATGCCAAATCATCATGGCAAGTTACACGATTGAACAGCACGGTCAAATGATATAACTTTATTATCAAAATGAGTGTTCGTTAACGCAAACGTTGCGCGCATTGCTCCCATTTTACGGCAGACGTGGTGGCCCTTCACAGTCGACTGACCCTGGAGCTCAAAGGTCATGACCATAGACAACGCCGGCCGTTTGTTCGCTGACTGGGCTTCGAATCGTTTCGAAAAGGACCCCAATTTTGGCCGAAAAATCATCTTTAGTCACGAGGTGCATTTTTGGATGAATGGTTGTGTTAACAAGCAAAATTGCCGTATATGGAACGACACCAACCCACGCGAGGTTCACGCGAAGTTCACGCGAAGTTACCGTTTAATGTGTATTTTGGGCCGGGGGCGTAATCGGACCGTACTTTTTGAAAACGACGTTAATTCATCGTTAACAGCGAGCGCTACTTAACGATGATAACTAATTTCTTATGGCCCAAATTGAACCATATGAACTTAGACGACATGTGGTTCATGCAGGACGGCGGCGGCGCTACGTGCCACAGAGCAAACGGCATTTTAAGCCAATATTACTGTTCTAGAATCTGTTTTACATTCTCTCGGGCAATTCCATGTGCTAGATTATGAGTTGGTTTTATGATATCTGTTTGATCATCTTTGTTCGTAATAACATTGGCAAAATACTTTGCTCTGATGAACTTGTTCTCAAAACTTTCTTTTAAGATACCTTTTGTCAAGTAAACAACCTCAGGAGTTGGGTATAAGGCTATTATGCCATCTTGTAAGTATAACATTTTTTTAAAGTGGGGTCTTCGTAAGTTATCAATTTGTTTCCTTTTGGGAAGTGGAGTTAATTGATCATGCATCTTATGAATGCCTTTATTTATTATAAATAGTTGACTTATTGTTTAACTGGTCCATCTTGAAATCTATGTCATTTTTTGACTGAGTGTCTCGTGCTTGCATCAGATTTCTGATTTTAGTTTTGTCTTGACAGAGCGTCAGCGAGTACGTTAGTATGACCTGGTTTATGGATCATTTTAGGTGCATGTTCTTCTAAGAGAACGTCCCATCTCTTCAATTTTGCGTTTAGATTTCTTGCTCAAACTGCAAAGGTTGGTGAGTTGTTTGATGGTTTGTGTTGATCTCCAAGTTTGTAACAACATATAAATAATTTCTCAAATTCTTCGAAGCGTAAACGTATGCAAGGAGTTCCTTTTCGTTTGCGGCATAACTTCGTTCTGATTCGCTGAGAGTTTTTGATACTAATTTTATGGTTTTGTGATAGGACTGCCCCAACTGCGTCAACTGATGCATCAATGGTTAAACAAATTTCTTTAAGAAATCCGGTTGTGTAGGTTTAATTTCTGTGAGTAAGTGGTCTTTTTATCTTTGAAAAGCTATTTTTGCTTCTTGCTCTAGTTCAGGGGCTGTCTTTTGTGTGTTGAAATCTTTCCGTCCTCGTTCTGAAGTTATTTTGACAGTGGTTTCGCAATTTTGCGTAGTTTTGATTAATCTTTTTGTAGTATAAGTTCATTCCTAGAAATGATCTTAACTGCCTTAAGGTTTTTGGTTGGGGATATTTCTTTATAGTTTCCATTTTAGCGGGATTTGTCTATATGACGTTATGTCCGACGACATAACTCAGAAATTCTACTTTTTCTTCGTAGAGAGCAGATTTTACTATTGAAACGTTCGTATTAGCTTATTATAAATATTAGTATAATTTAATCACTCAATGTACCTGGGTGGCAGTAGTTGCTACTGGCACCGGTATCTATAAGGATTGTTATTTTTTTTGCTGTTAGTCATTTGTTCCACTCTTGTTCAAAAAAATCCTCGTTTTCATTAAAGTTATTCACTTTGTCAGTCTTTACTGAAGGTGGTTAAATAGAATACTGTGCACTTTCTCTTTCCTTTTTCAATACAAGTCTTGTATTAGTATTGTGTTTAAATTGGGTTTTTGATGTTGTAGTTATTGTTATTATTATTATAACTATTTGTCTATCTAAAAGGGTTTTGTAAATTGGCTTGCGTATTATATTGTTTGCAACGATTGATATGGTCTTTATGGTTGGTCAGCTGAACTGACAAGAACCATAGGTTCAAAAAGTTGTGGCAATTGCCTTATGTCATAATGCCTGGAATTTGTAAAACTGTTACCGTTTAGTTATCTGGATAATCTTAGTGTATTTTGATTAGAATTACCATTATGATTTCTGTATTCATCTTTGCGATTCGCTATTTGAAGTGCGAAGTTTGTTCGGATGTTAGTACTCTCGAGATCTTGTGCCCTAGCGAGTGCATTGTACAAGTCTGGTGGGCTAAGAGAGAATAATATTTTTGGTAGTTGACCGTTGAGGCTAGGTATGAATATTCTCAAGGAGGCTTAGCGTCTATTAAAGACATTTAGTTCGTTTGTGACTGGTGAATTCAGATCATAATGGTTTTATTTGTTAGCGGGGCCAAATTGCAATTGATTGCGTTATGGAGCTTTAATATGTTGGTGGATCCCTGTCTAAGAACACTCAGTTCTTGGTCTATGATGTGTATAGGCCGTTAATCGGCATATGCAAAGTCGAAATTTAAGAGGGTGCCATAATTTGTTAGACCATCATTGTCTGCCTCTGTTATTTGATTCCTAAATATAGTCAAGGCTGTAAAGTATCTTTTGCTTCCTATTTTATACAACTTTATAGAAATTAGTGTGGCTTTCCTCGAGTACCGCCGAAACGGCGTAATGATTTAATGATATCTAATGTCTCATCTCACGCGATAGTTGAGTTTTTGTCTGCGTTTCGTACTTTGTTACGTCTGATGCTAGGCCTTTGTCATAGATTAACTGTTGTAGTCTGTCAATTTCCTGCGTCTACACGAGCAACATGACTTACATATGACAAATGTTTTTTGAGCAAGTAGGTTGTGAGATTAAACTGCTCACAGCTTCTCGGTTCATTTTTAACGGTTAATAATTTTGTTTGCACAGTTAAATAAATTAAATTCAAATCCAGAGAAAAAATAATATAATTAAAATAATGTTCTTAAAATTACTTTTTTTTGAAACTTTGTGTTTCCAGACTGCTGTCTGGTGATACTGCTTCTACTTGGTGCACTTTCTTTTACCTTGTAGAATATTTGGCTTGATAATTTTGGCTGGAACCACTTAGCACAAATTTTTTTTTTTAAATCTTTTATGCAGAGGGGATCCCCCAATTAAAAAAAAACTTGTTAACTTATTTAAAAAAAAACACTTTATTTAAAAATCTTAAAAGGTATTGCAATTCAAGTTAACACTAAAAGAACGGATGATGCAACGATTGTAGTCCAAAGAAAACTGTACATTTGGTTTATATACTGTTGAACGGACTGTTGGAGTGCTGGGTAATAGCAGCTGCATTCCTTATCCTGGCAGTGTGTGAGAGCGATGAATCAAAAAAAGCAACAAAAGATCTCGTTGCCGGAAATGATGATGATTTAGACGTGACGTAACTTCTTTTTGTTTTGTTGACACAATCGATTCTTTATCTATCGTATTTATAATTGTGATTTGTTAACTTGTATAATTTTATTTATGGTCTAGGAAGTAAGGTTGATAATGGCTTATTTGATTTTTTACTGGAAATAACGGTATTTCGGATGGATGGATGTCCAAAATTAACCATTTGAGCACTGATAAACATCAGAGCGCTGCCATAACCAAAATTGCACAAGAGCAGCAGTGACAATCAGAGGAACTTAAAACTATGAGTGGAACCACCTTTGCCCAAAAACATTAACCAAAGCTGTTCCGAGAGCAATGACAGTTAAAACGGCACTAAAAGCAACACATGCCACCCACCAAACAAAAAAATTGAAGTAAAAAATGTATGTTGAAATGATGTATCGGGAAACGACCAGCAATCAGCGGTGAGGGGTCCACGGTTATTACCTCTACTCGACCCCAAATTTACAGCATTTACACACCGAAACGTCAAACTGATTTTATTTTTCCCATGCAAGTCGGCAAATTATGTTTACAAATGTTAGTTACTACGTGGTCAACTGCTTCCTTGGTGAGTCGATCGGCTATTCCTCCCAAAGGACGTCTTCTTTCTACAAACGTAAGTCTGCAAACCATATTTGATAACTCTTTTCAAAGTTCTCATATTGGAATACAGAAATTGCACTTGCTCGATTAAAACGACGCGTTAAATTGATAGATGTTGATGTTTCCAGTTCAAACTCATGGGCATCTCTTATTGTCATGGTAATGAAGAAGGAGGGATCGATGAGGTTCTGTGTTGATTATCGTTATTTATACTCTGCAACGATCAAAGAATCATTCCCTTTGCAGCGAATAGACGACTTTGGACTCGGTCACTGGGTCGGTTGGTTCAGCACCCTCGAATGCCAATCAGGATACTGGCAAGTAGAAGTGCATCTTGATAACCGTCAAAAAACTGCTTTTGTCACAAGAAATGATCTCAGCCAGTTTGTAGTAATTAGTTTCGGCTTAACAAACGCTCCAACCACATTCCAGCGTCTGATGTTTTACGTGCTAAGAGGATTGCCATTAGAAGTCTGCCTTCCTTATTTGGACGACATTCTCATGCACGGTAAGGCTTTCCAACAAATGCTCTCTAACCTGCTGCGTTCTGTTTTCAACCGCTTAAGAAATTTGGGCCTAAAATTGATTCCTGGCCATGTACTGAGCAGTAATGGCCTATCACCAGATCCCACTAATATTGAATCAGTTCAACGCTGGCTGGCCGCCTCTTTGTTCTTATTATCGCCAGTTTGTACCTCAATTTGCTGCCAACCCGCGTACACTCCATAAACTTAGGCGCCAGTTATAGCTATCATTGGTTTTCATCATTGAAAACAAACATTGGATTTTTTTTGGCAGGTCGTTTATAGCTTTCATTAAAAATTTCTGTCATTGAAAAAAATTTCCTGATTGAAAGCCACCGAAAAACTTTCACTGACAGAAATCTGTCATTGGAATTGTGTGAAATTGGATCACAAATCAGTGGAACGATTCGTTTCACTTTTGAACATAAAAGTATCAGCTGTTCACGAAAATGAATTTCCGTCCGGAAAATAGAAAAATACATTTTTAGAGAAAAATAAATGCGAAATTACACTTTTTTCTCTCAACAAAAATTATTTGTGTGATTTCCGATCGATCAGTATATAATTTTCATTTCTTATCAAAGGAAAACACCGTCAAATATCGACTCAAAAAATTTTCCTGATCGATTTCAATGATAGCTATAACTGGCCCCTTACAGAGAATAAACGTACAATTTCATCGGACTAAAAAGTTTGAAAAGGCTTTCGGTGAGGTAAAAGAACGATTAATCTCTTTCCCATTATTGGGTTATCTACAACCAGAGGGTGGACTTATACTCGATGCCGATGCCTGTGATTACGGCATAGGGGCGATAGGTTCTCAGACCCTCAAAAGTCAGACCCCTTACACTATGACAAGAGAATTTTATATATTAGAAAGGTTGTAGTTTTTTCTTAAATGTGCATACTTATAAAAGCCACATCCACTAGCCAGAGCAAGTGTTTCTTTTAAAAGTGCTTATTAAGAAATTACTTTTTATTTCAGAAAATAACATTTTAACATTCTTTTACATTTCTAATTTAAGGCTAATACTCGGCACAAGTGCAGATAGTGAAAAGGAAGAGGACATCGTAGAATGGCTTCGTGAAGTCGGAATGCCTGCAGATTACGTTAATAGATTAGCAAGAATGTTTCAAGATATTAAGGTATTATTTTTCCAGTTAAAGATTACTTAAATTATATTATTAAAACATTATAAGTACATTATGAATTTTGTGAATGGTCAATATTAATTCAACTTCTATTTATACAAGTATTATGTCCCACAGTCACGATCGAAGGTGAAAATAATGATTTCGTCTTTAATTTTGATGATTTCTTACATTAATAAGGGTGCAAGACCTGGAAACGTTGGATACAAATTTAATTATTTTCTTATACGACCGCGAAGTCATCAGTAAATGGTTAAATGTTTGGAGGTGACAGCGAGTGTACACTAGGGTTGAGCTCTTTTCGCTTACATTTTCTACTCCTTAAAAACATTTTTCAGACATAAATTGCAGACATCGACATTTAAAAGAAAAGAAATATTTTTGATGGCACAACCATCATAATTTGAAAAGAGACAAAAAAATATGAATGAACATATGTATGTACATGAATCCATAGAATATTTTAAATAGAACTTAAACTCTACAATACATTTTTTTTGTATTAATTATGAGTACATAAACTGAAGCAAATTTTCCAAACTTTGACATTTTCGTCGTTTTTCAGTTTTGAGTAAAGGTATAGGAATACCAATTCCTGAAAAACATAATTGGGCCGTTAACATCGCGTTAAATTTTGAATGGCGTTTTTTAAGTAGACCGCATAGAGGCTAATACTGTCAACGACTATTTTAACAACGACGGTTTGTCCGAAGTAAAACATCTAATGAGTAAACTTATTGAATGAAAATTTAAAACACAAAATCAAAAAATTAGTCAGCACGGCTGAGCCCGTATGCCAATTTTTATTTTTAAATTACAAAGTAAAATTTTGTCTAAGGCCCTTTAGTCAAATAAAAAATCGTTAAAACGTGAATCAATAGATATATTATTCGAGAAAAAGAAGTAACTCACGTAGAGGAGAAATATAGTGTAAATAATTTCATCAAAAATATGCACTTCACGTCATTAGCTTAGCACACCTTTTTACGTTATTAATTTCAGCCAAACTAAATGAGCATTTAATTTAATTTTATTGCAGAACGGCCGCTTATATTATTAGCAACATAAAACATTAATTGTTTTTCTTCCCATTTTTGTTTATATTTTATTATATATATGTAATTATATATAATTATTCAGCAATTTACTTGTTTCCTTTCTTATACATTTACGTTGAGAATGACTTGAGAATCGATTAGGAGCGACCGGTACAATTTCACTTGAAAATAAACGAAATAGAATTGCGCTTGATACCTCCATTATTAGTTCCTATTCTTACGAATATTATTTTAGATACAGTTGGCTCCCCTTAACTGGAATACTAAAATTGCAGAAAAGTTATTTTATTTAAGTGGAGTTCTCATTTAAACGAACTTCGGATAACTGAAACAAAAGCAAATTTAAAAAAAAAACACATTTATTTATTTAACAACAAATAAATATATGCAAATAAAAAGCATAAAACAAATTAAAGTATCCAGACTCATGAAATTCACAGATCATGTTAAGTTTAATATTAAAATTACATATTAAAAAAAAAACATCAATCGACATCTGTTTACGTTTCTACAAATTATAAAAAGACATCCTATCTTCAAAATCATCTAAAATATTTTAAGCTTCCAAATTTCCAGCAACAAATAGTTTGAGGGTGCGAAAAGCAGCATCTTCTCTTAGTTTATCTTCTAAGGATATACAACCACTATTTCATGATAAGAGCTGTTTGCATCGGGTTTAATGGTAGATGCCCCAAGGATTTAAGCCACTATGTCTTCGTCATTTAAGTGTACAGATCAAGGAATTTTGTCATCCAAATATGCTAAGAAATTAATCTCTTGCCTTACATCACTTGTTAATAAATTCTTATCTTTATCCACTTCTGAAACAATGTCATCGTTTTCAGAATCTATGGTAGCAATAAAACTAGACTTCGAATCAATTTTGTATGGTCGTCAGCGTCACCATCCACAATGCTCTCTTGACCATTCTTAATGCTTCCACCAAATTTGCTTTGATTTGCCTATGCAAAAAACCATTTTGTCATTGCCGGCGGAGCACCTTGAATTCTGTCTCCGTGTGTATTTTCGAAATAGATATTCTCCCTTTTCTTCCATAGCTCCAGCCAGCCGCTTTGACATTTGCACTATTTGAGATTTTTTCTTTTAATATTAACAGGGTGTTATAAAGTTTGTAAATACTTATAACTAGGAATGAATTTTTATTTTTGCTGACCTTAAATAAACCTAGCTTATGCATACTTGTGTGTATTTTTTATAAACTTCAATGGATTATTTACAGATGTAAGACAACGTGGCGTGGTGGTTTATGTGTAGGGCTCAGTCGATCTTTGACTTCCAGTGTGTGAAGACGTTTTTCCTAAGTGATATTTTACGGTGACACTGATTATGTCTCCGAGGGAGGAGATGGTTGCTACAGCTCACCTTAAAATAGGTTGTCAATCCTAGCGGAGACAGAGCAGCCTAAAGAAAAGGAGATGGAGGTGCCTGATTCCCCCAACGACAACGAAGTCGATGAAGTGGAGCTGGCACAAGTGCTGCAAGCAAAAAAGCAGCAAATAGATTCCTATGAGGCCCAGCTAAAAAAGCTAAAGGAGGAAATGGAGCCCCTTCTCAGTACCTTGAAAAGGAAAATTGAAGCGCGCCGACAAAAAGAGGCAGCTGAGAAATAGGAAAAAACATCACAACGGCTGCAACAACAACAAGAGCAGCAACGGGCGAAAAAAAAAGGCCGCAAACAAGGCAACAAAAACAACAACAACAACCTCAGCAGCAACAACCACAGCCAAAGCCCGCTACCAAAATCACTATAGCGGACCAAAAATTAAGGCTTCACTACCAGTGACAGGCCCAATGTCTGAGGGCCCATCGACTTCGGCTAAGGCCAAGCAACAGCAACAACCAAGGCAGCAGCAGCAGCTGCAGAAACAGCAACAACAACAGAAGCAGCAGCAGCAACAGGAGCAGAAACATCAGAAACAACCACAGCCCAAGAAGGAGAAAGTGCCACCATTAAGGACATACCGTATTTACCTACAGGTATGTAAGTCGGCCACTAAGGGAAACTTTGTTATTAAAATTTTAAATGAATAAGAAAAGAACTATGCGGTGCAGTGCTTCTCACTGGCCGAATACAATTTAGTTAAAGTGTTGCTGAGTTCTTCATTTTCACCCCTCGAAGTGAACAATTTAAGACGATCCTACTGAAGGGCATAAGTTTCTGCACGGAACCGGAGCTCCGTCAAAAAGCCATCGACGATCTCGATTTTATCGGGGTCAAGCCTTTCACTACGGTGAAGTCCAGACGAGGGGGTTATAGGCTGCCAATGTTCCTCGTTACATTATAGCCCCATAGTAGGACTGAGAGTCTTGGGGAAATCACACGCCTCAACTATCAATCAATACGTTGATATACACTAAAAAGGCACGACGACATTTTACAACGTATGAAGTGCCAAAGGTTTGCCCATGTCGGAGCCAACTGCAATATGCAGTTGCGCTACGTCAAGTGCTCCGAAATCCACATTAAGTGAGAACGTAAGCTGGGGAATGAGTGGGTTGAGGATTTAACCCAGCTCAAGTGTGTCCTTTTTGGAAAGCAAGGGCACCCGGCTAGAAATTAAACATAAACAGACCAGTCAAAAAGCCGAAGGAAGTCAAACAGTTCGACAGGCTCCAACACAAAAATTCGTGGATCCCAAATTTTCCTACGCCCAAATGGTGTCAGGGAATGGGAACACGAAACAGGCTCCACCAACGGTTGCCCCAAAGGCCCCCGTGCCTAAGGCATCAGAGGTGCAGCCTGACATTGTAGCCTTGTTATTGAGCATTGAAGGTCAACTAACTAGGCTGCAAAGTCAGATAAAGGAGCAAGGCAAAAGGGTAGATCATCTTTACTCTTTGTTGCCTGGCTTGGCGCAATTTAGACCATAATGGGCGCGCTAACGGAGACGTGCCTAAAGGTCCTAGCTGTGAATGTAAATTCACTGATTAGGATTGAACGAAAAGCAAACATGTTCCAATTGTTGAAAGACTTCGGTCCCGATGTGTTTATGGCTAGCGAAACCAAGCTAAACCACAAAAACAAATTGACTTATACAAATCACAAGATCGTAAGAAAAGACCGGCTCGACTCCACTCAAGGGGGCGGTGTCGCTCTCTGTATACGAAAAGGCATTAATTAT
This sequence comes from Eupeodes luniger, assembly GCA_951509635.1. NCBI lineage: Eukaryota > Metazoa > Arthropoda > Insecta > Diptera > Syrphidae > Eupeodes > Eupeodes luniger. Next base: position 206,879,510 of record OX608073.1, on the reverse strand, counting down.
AAAGTCATATACAACAATGAATTGCGAAAGCTCAAGACGCTAGAAGTTTGCGTTGTGTGCATCTCTCTCACTCAAGAAAAGCGGATGTATATGATTGCGGCTTATGCCGCTGGAGCTCCGCAGGTTACTTACTTTGGTTCAGAACTCGAGATTCTTTTTAGGGAACTTAAACTGAGCTTGGAAAAAAACTATTTCATCTTGGCCGGTGATTTGAACGAAAAACATGAAGATTGGGATAGTAATCCCAGAGGTAACCACCTTTTTAATTCGATGAATCTTTACAGCGTTGAATATGACGTCGACCTGCTGGGTACTGAAAAGCCATCGTATCCAAGAAGCGTTCCTTTCTGGATCTTTTACTGTACGACACCAGACTGACAATTACAGACAAAGTGGGTAATCACCCTCGAAACTGCTTACAGACAGTCGAGTACGACAGTGATCACTGCCGACTGGCTGCTGTAATTCAGATTCCGAACGAACGCGTGGAGTTGGAGGAATACGTTGCAACGCATTCTTGCAATTACAGTACGATGTGCTGGCCTCGTTTCACCAACGCCTTAGCGAGAGAACTTCGTTCGAGTGACATACCCCACCAAACAACAAAAACCTGACATATACAAAAATTGACCAACATTTACAACAGATGGATGAAAAAATAAAACAAACGATGGAACGGACAATACCAAAGCACAAAGAACGGGATCATATGGACGCCCACAGAAACGCGACTATTGGCGCACTGCGTAGGCACAAGAGTGGCTTACTGACTAGACTCAAAAACGTATACAGATGATTTACAGACCCACACGACTTGGAGCTAAGGACACTGAAGTCGTCAATAAAAGATATCAATCTGTTGATTAAGGAGAACTACAGGTTATCAATTAACAAGTGCTGGGATCGCAAGATCCGGTCAGTTAATTCCAGTGACCCGAGTATTTTTCCTAAAATCAATAAGATATTCAGGAATAAGACCGATAATGACCTTCCGTGTCTGAAACTCCAAAGAACTGAAGAGAACAGAGACGTACTTAAGATAGTTTAAGATAATTACTCGCAACATCAACACCTGAGAGTAATTTGATGGCAAGCTTTTAAACTTGCTGCCCCTTGCATTGCTTTGTCTAGGGCTGCAACATATCCCGTGGTACCACATCTTCAGTGGTGTGTTAATTTAGGTCTTTGATGTGGTGCCATCTAGGGAAGATAACCCTATAAGTGGCCGCCCGGCTTCATGTGGGACTCAATCCACCGAGCTTTATCTACAATTATATCATTTTTTTTATAAAATGATTTTTTCTTCCACTCCAGACTTATTTTATCTTATACACCGACGACTTATAGCCATTCGATTTGTACATTTACTGATTTCCATGGATTTTTTATAATTTATATCAGTAAGTCAAGCCTCGAACCCATGAGGCGGGACGACAGTCCATTGTTGACCATCTTTCGAAAGATTTAATCTTGGAAGGAATTCAACAGTAGCTTCTTACTTTCGGTCACAAGTATAGAAGTGCAGTTCTAAGCTGTGTCTTTTTCAATAACTATATCATTCATCATCGAGCTGCACTTATTTCTCTTACTTGTGCCCAGGGGCCACCACGTGGAGGTGCAAGTAAGCGCTTCTTCCTTCCAGATTATAGACAAGCATATAGCTTCCCTATATCTACATGGAAGTCAGTTTGAACCCCACGTACTAAGGACAGCGCAAATAGATCCAGCAGAAGCCATCTTTGACGATGACTTTTTCATAATTGAAGATCCGACGGAAAAAGTGGAGGCGGTGGGAGCTGCTTTCCAGCAAGTGTACAAGGTGATTTTTAGTATTCGCCACAACCACGACCTGAAAAACAGAGCCCTACTTAATCACTTTTACCTTCGAAATGATTGACAGCGCAAATAGATCCAGAAGAAGCCATCTTTGACGATGACTTTTTCATAATTGAAGATCCGAAGGAAAAAGTGGAGGCGGTGGGAGCTGCTCTCCAGCAAGTGTACAAGGTGAATGTTAGTATTCGCCCCAACCACGACCTGGAAAACAGAGCCCTACTTAATCACTTTTACCTTCGATTGCGATCTGAGAACCGCGGTTTCATGCGGTTCAATGACGATTCCTTGGTAAATACCATAATCGCCGTGCAAACGGGATCAAGTCTCATCTTCAATTCAATAAAAAACAAAAAGTCAGCAGGTGTCGATGGTATATCCAACGTTGTACTAAGCCATTTACCGATGGCTTAACTTTTTTTACTCAAATTTTGAGTGTAAAATTAAATTTTTCAAAAACTACGCATAGTTTTGACTTGATTTAAAAACTGGCAAATAGAACAGAATGTTGGCTTTAAAAAATGTATACAACTTAATTGTAAGTATCACCGTTATTTTTTAATTATTTTTTTCCATTTTAAATAATAATTTTTTTAAATTGCCCCTACCGCCCAAACGGGGGGAGATGGACCCCCCCTCCCATAGTAAAAAATAATTGTTTTTAACTGTTCTATACAAATCCGTCATTAAACTTTGTCGCCAAAGTTATCGTACTCTCCCCGAATTAAGTATTATTGTTTAATTTAGAGTGTCCGTATGGGACCAGTGAGTTAGTTAAGTTATGGTTAATTAGGCTAGTTTTATGAATTTTTGTCTAGCTTTAAGATAGTTTTAAGAATGAATTAATAAAAATGATTGAAAAAAAAAAAACAAAAAGTGTGTAGGGCTGTCACGCAAGAGGTTTTGGATTCAATCCCTGCCTTAATTAAAAAAAAGTTTTCACGGGTCTTGCCTCTTTCGAGGTATTGACAAATCCTCCAAGAGTAATTCTTGTCATGAAAAGTGCTTTCTCAAATTAGCCGTTCTGTAGGTCCCCTTCATCCCTGATAACTTTACTCGCACACAGGAATGGTTGAGAGTTGTAAGTCACTAGGCCATAGTTATCAATAGACTGTTGCGCCACCCAATTTATTTATTTAAGACAACTTGAACATTATATACACATACATATAGTCCAAAAAGTCTCCGTACAGCAGCTTTCTTTTTGTTGATTCGAGATAAAATATTTACTATAACAATATATTAAAAAAGGGTTTTTGAGTACCACAATCACAATTTTTTTTAATTTGGTAAAAAGGTGAAGGTGGAAATTAACTTTTTTTCAATGTTACCACTTTTGTTTTTACATTTATTACTAGTAATTTTTTTTTCAAAAAAAAACACTGAAATTAGGCTGCTGTAAGGAGACTTTTAGGACTAAGTGTATATGTAATAGATGTTTCATAAGATATTTATGTAAATAAAAAAACGTATGCCTTAAAAGGAGCAGACAAACGAAAAAATCATACGATTTAGAGGTGTGGTTACTCGAACCCCCGGAAAATGGATCAAATTAAATTTTGGAAATATTTTTTTTACGAAAGGGTCATATGTCCTGAGCTTAGCCTTAGCATTTTTTTACTTCTAAGATATTTAAAAATGCAATTAATTATTACAGTTTTTGTAACAACGTTGTAAGAGAATTAACGTCACGTCACCTAAATTTCGACATATTTTTTTAATTTTTGTTCCACATTTTTGTGTTATATTCAAAGTGTTCTTACTCACATAGTTTTTTTTAATTTAATTTAAAAAATGTATTTTTCGCATTTTTTGCCAAAAATTTTGTATAACGAACACGAAAAATTTTTAATTTATGAAAACTCCACTAGGGGATTTCAGCGCTTCAAAAGATTTTTTCTCTTTCAAACAGAAATATGTCCTCTCCATCTCTTAAGTATTTGTTGTTATTGATTATTGCCTATTGCTGGTCGTTTTCATCATTCTAAAAGTGAAGTAACTGGACTAGAAATATATGTAGATTAGTATGTTAATAAAATGTAAATGCATAAATATACACATAGTCCAAAAAGTCTCCGTACAGCAGCTTTCTTTTTGTTGATTCTGAGATAAAATATTTACTATAACAATATATTAAAAATAGGTTTTTGAAAATCACAATCACAATTTTTTAAAACTTGGTAAAAAGGTGAAGGTGGAAACTAACTTTTTTCAATTTTACCAAAAATTTGCCTTGCAATTAAGGCTACTTCATATCAAGTCAAATCTACTTCTGTCAAAATGATAGTTGATCATGTTTTTTCATTCAACTAAAAGCTGAACTTTATTACTCAATGATTTATTTATTTTCTGCACAGCTTCATTTAATGTTTTGTGTAAAAAGGTTCCTTGTCAATTTGGAAAACAAATAAATAATATTACTTTTCAATACAAAATACAAATCGTGAGTGACATGCAGCTTGCCTTATGAATGTTTTTTAGACAATAATGCTTTTGTTAGTTTTGTACTATGAAATTTTATAATTTTATTAACTTGTCATAGGAAGTTATTGCCATTGACATTTCTCGATGTTTCAAGATGTTTCAACCCTAGATTTTTAATCAAAAATTAAGAGAGATGTCTGTGCTTACGAGTGTGCGTACGTTGGGGATACTAATTTTCGTCGTCCATAGCTCAAGAACCAGTAGAGATATCGACTTCAAATAAATTTTGTTTTGCAGATTTTGTTTTTACATCGGAGGATGCAGAAAGGTTTTTCAGAAAAATAGGTGGATGCTACAAAATCATTTTATGCAATGAAGAAAACCGTTTTTGATATCCAAAAAATTTTGGGAATAATCAAAGTGACGTTTTTTTAAAAAAAAATAAAAACCTATAAAAAACGCTACTAAAATTAATTTTCGACTCGAACATCCTTGCAACAACTAAAGATATTGCCTTTAAACAAATCATAATGTGTAATAAATTACGTGTCACGATGTTTGTCCACGATGGACTCCTAAACTACTAAACCGATTTTAATCAAATTTATACACCGTGTGCATGTGCAGTTTGAAAGCTACATGTCAATTTATGATCGCCATATTATTTATTATATTATTTATTTGTCTATTATTTGACAGTCACAAATTTCAGTTAACGATTATAAAAGATGGCGTCATCTTCTGACTTAATTGAGTAAGTATTCAATAGATGACGCTTTGTCAAACTTCCAAACATTTCATATGAGCTGCAATTTAATAGCTTAACTACCAAACGTTGCTGAGGTTAAAGTAAAGGTTAAACTGATTTTGTAATAAACGAAATACAGTGAATTCGACTTTTTCAATTTTTGGTGTAACATAGCCGTCCACATGTTACTTAGACTGAAGTGTTTATTAAATTCATATATTCACTATAGAATATAATACAACCAAACCAATGCGTTAAACTGCCAGACAATTTCTGCACTGCTCTTCAGGAAAAAAATGAATTGAGTCAGAGTATTTTTCAGGGTATATAGAGTAATTACTTGAATCATAACTGGCTAATCGGGCTATTATGGCAGCCAAAAATTTTGAAGTTGACGAAATTAACTTAGAGATAAAACAGTTTTTACCAGGCGATCTGATGTCTTTTAAATCAATCGATACTGTTTTTAATGAAAATGATAGTGCAAATTTTCCAATAGAATTTTTAAATTTACTAGATATACCTAAAATGCCACCACATAATCTTCGATTAAAGATTCACCTATTGTTCTCCTGCGTAATTTAAATCCACCTCAATTATGCAACGGCACACGTTTGGTCATCAAAAAGATCACCGGAAATATCTTGAAGCAACCATTTTAACTGGAAAGTTCAAAGGAAAAGTGGTCCTTTTGCCACGTTTTCCCAATGATAACGTCAGATTCTACCAACTTCTTCAGAAAGTTACAGTTTCCAATTCGTTTAGCTTTTGCCATGTCTATAAATAAGTCTCAAAACAGGTTAACCAAAAATGTTGTGTGCCAAAATTAAAAGTATGTATTTATAATTCAAAATAATAAATATTTTGTTTGAAGATTTTAAGCTATCCGCCCTACCTTCCTCATTTATAAATTTTACTGTCACATGTTACCTATATACAAAAAACTTTTTATTACACTCATTTGTTACAAACTTGAATAAAAATAATAATACATTTTAAATTTAATTCTTTTATATTGATTTTTGCTTTACATCAACTATACGAAAATGTTAACAGTAATAATTTCATTGTAATAAGGGGTAACGGTAGTAGAAAATCAGGCATAAAGGTCTCCATGTGGTTCATGGTGGTTCCCACGTCTGATGTTCTCCTACCGTTCCTTTTAAATAGTTTACAAAAAATGTAATATGACAAAAAACGTTAGCCACAGCAAAGCGTGGCCGGGCCAGCTAATATATTATAAAAATAGTTTTTTTTAACATTTATTAAAATTTTAAGAAAACAGCCAGTTTCATTATAACAAATAAGAATCTTCGAAAAATACTTCACAAAATCGGTTAGGTATTGACTTTAAAGTAATCCCATGCTAATGCTATGCAAAATTTTGTTGTTAACGTAAGATTTTCGACGCAAGTGACAACAAAAAAGAAATTGATTTAATTTTTTTTTTCTTACACAAAATGTTGAACTTCCCCTTAGAAGTTAGTGTATTCGGTCCGATTTGTCGCATTGAAATTTTGAAATTTCTCGACAGTTGAAGGTCCCTAGAATCAAAATAAAAGATTTCTGGAGAAATTACTGTGTGAGTGTGTGTACGTGCGTTCGTACGTCCGTACGTTCGGGAAGCTTTTTTCGCTGTCCATATCTTAAGAACCAGTATTAAACAAATAAATTTTGTTATATAGATAATAACAAAAGGACTCTTAAAAAAATTGAGGGGGTGGTTTTTTTATCATAGCATGATGGTTAGTGTGTTGGACTGTCATGTCTCGGGTTCGATCCCTGCCTATGTCATTTAAAGTTTTTTCAACGGGTACTGCCTCTTGAGAGGAATTGACAAATTCTCCAAGAGTAATTCTTGTCATGAAAAGTGCATTCTCAAATTAGCCGTTTGGATTCGGTTTAAAACTGTAGGTCCCCTCCATCCCTGACAACAGTACTCGCACACAGGAATGGTTGAGAGTTGTAAGGCACTAGGCCCTAGTTCTCAACGGACTGTTGCGCCACCCAATTTATTTTTATAATTTAAAAAAAAAAAACGTGAACATTTTGGTTAACCCCACGTATCTCACGTAACAATAACGCTATCGACTTGAATTAAATTTTATATTATACGATAAACTAGCATAATTTTGAAAAAAATCGATTAACGTGATTTTTATAAATAAGAAAAAATGAAAAAATTAATTGTCACGTCGAATATTTTACGAACAAAAAATGATTTAACTCTAAAGTAATTGTATGCAACGAAGAATATCTTTTTTGATATCTGGTAAAATTTTGAGAAAAATCGAATTGACAGTTTTTTTTTTCAAAAAATAAAAACAAAAAACATTACTAAAAGTTAGTAAAAATTGATTTGCGACTTGAATACCTTTTAAAAATTTTAGATATTGGCTTCAAACTAATTTCATCTTCTAAAAAATATAGTTTTCAACATGCAGTAAAATTTTGTGAAAACACGACTTGACGGTTTTTTTTACAAAAAAATCAAAACACAGAAAACATTACAAACACTTGGTTAACATTTATTTTCCACTGAAATATCTCTTCAGTAGTTAACGATATTGGCTTCAAACTATTTTCATCTTATAAAAACTATTGTTTTCAATATTCAATGAAAACCAGCAGTCAGTTGTTTTCATATGAATTAATATCTACCAACATGCGCAGCCACAAAACTCATATGGCCTTCATTGGACCTAAAGCGCTCTAAAGACTTGTTATCTCAAAGCAGACTTCATATTAGCTCCCTAATAGGTGTCCTTACGGGACACTGCCTTATAGGCAGACACGCAATACGACTTGGTGTAGCCTCAAATGACTTCTGCAAGAGCTGTATGGACGAGGAAGAAGAAGAAACAATCTCTCACCTCCTCTGCACTTGCCCTGCTCTTTCACTAAGACGCAAACTTCATCTGGGAGAATACTCCTTTGATAATACCAGTGAACTAGCTAAAAAGGATATCAAATATCTCCATCGCTTTATAAAAAGATCAAAATGGTTCGACTAGTGGAAAGTAATTCTCTAGATTCATGTGGCATCACAATGGGCCTTTTCTTTTGGCCTAAGTGTGTGGATTCTGTATCCGCAGCCACTTTAACCTAACCTAACCTATATCTACAAAAAATAGTACTCCAAATTTGTAAAAAGTATATCGTGATATCTCTTGAATTGACTTTAAAATTATTTCATTCTGTGCTAAATGTTAATTTGTTTTCTATTTGTTTATATGAGGAATAAAAACATTCAAGAAATGCTACTAAAATTGGTAAAAATCGTTTTTCGATTCAAAATCTCGTTAACAAAAAGGTTTTGGTAATTTTTAGTTATTTTTTTGAGTTCAACTTACAACTTTCTTAACACGAAAACCTAAAAAAAAAACTAGAAACTGATGAAAAATGGTGTTTGACTCAAGTGTTAGGAGAACAAAGAATGATATTACCCTCAAATTATTTATCTCACACAAAATATTATGAATATTTTGTTAAAGTTTTAATCAAGACAAGTCGATAGATAAGATGGGAAGTTATCTCCTAATACTTCAGTCAAACACCATTTTTTGTCAGTAATTTGTTGGTTTTCCTGTTTCTCTTTTTCAATAAAAATTACCAACAATATGTTTCATACTCGTATGATGAAATAGTTTGATTTCAAAATCTATTTTTGTTAACGTGATCTTTAGTTGAAAACCAATTTTTACCAATTTTAGCAGCATTTCTTGAAAGTTTTTATTTCTTACTGCTACTGGTTGGATTTTTCTTAAAATTTAGCAGAAAATAAAATCAACTTGAAGTCAATAGCTTCATGTATATTCACGACGTATTGAAAATCGAAAACTAGTTCTTACCAATTTTGCTATCTTAATTTTTATGAAAAAAAAGACAGTTGTAATTTTATTAAAATTTTAATGAATGTCGAAAAGATATTTGAGTCGAAAATCAATTTGTACCAAGTTTTAGTAATGTTTTTTAGGTTTTTATTTTATGTAAAAAAAATTGTCAATTCTATTTTTCTTAAAATTTTACCATACAATTATTTTGAAGAGATAAAATCATTTTTTGTTCGTAACATATTTTTTAGTTTATTTGATTTATAAAACAAACCGATAATTGATTTTTTTTTCAAAATTATATCAATTTGGCACAATTTATAATATCAAATTTAATTCAAGTCGGAATCAATATTGGTTCGTGAGATATTTTGGGCTAACCAAAATGTTCCCTTTTTAAATTGCTATGGTAAGAAAAACCATCTACTCAACTTTTTTAAAGTCCTTTATGAATCTTTGAAGTTATTTTCTTTTTTTTTTTTATTAACTTTTATTAATTCAATCTTAAACCTTTCTTAAAGCTAGACAAAAATTCATAAAACTAGCATAATTAACCATAACTTATAACTAACTTACTGGTCCCATACGGAAACTCTAAGTTAAACCATAATTCTTAATTCTAATACCTTTCGGCCCTAAGATCTATTTTACGGAAATTCAATTTTATTTATTTTTGTATTTATTAGAAAACTTAAAAAAAAAACTAATTGCAATATCTGTTTTTCATTTTTACTTAAAAACTACTTAAAATAAGGTCCTTAATATAAAACTTAAAACTGACTTACACTAATTAAACTACCTATTCTACCTATAAACTACTTAAAACTAGAACAACCACAGCAGCAAATCTAACTATCTAACATTTTTTTGTTGTTCATTTTTTGTTTTCCTTTTTTTTTTTCTTTTTTTCTTGTGCCACCATGCCTATTCTACTTAAAACTAAACCCTAAAACTATAAAACAAGTTTGTAAGCCGGCCAAGGCTGAAAACCCCATCCCGACTACCCACTATCAAGTGCCGATTGAAGCCACCAAAACTGGTTCTCCTGCTTCACCATATCAGTTCGGTCCCGTTCGGACACAGCCCTACTGAACCGAAGGAGCTCTGCTCCGCCTTGTGCCATGACGTCCCGATTGTACAGGAGTCGCCTATCCACGGTTCGTCGTCTGACGTGGTAGATTAGCCTCTCGAATACCCGAAACTTCTCCATCTAGGAAGGGGCAACGTTGAACCACACAGGACAACCATAAACGATCATCGGCCGTATGAGGGCCATGTAGCAAATTACCTTCACTCTGGGGTCAAGCCGACTGCTGTAAAACAGCCGTTTCTTCAGAGCGTAGGCTCCTCTGGCCCTGGTCAGAGCAGCATTTATATGTCTGTCGAAATATAAATACTGATCTAACCAAATACCAAGGTACTTCACTGCACTTTCGCTCGTCAATCGCTGCCCGTGAAGATCAACGATGACTATCTTGCGTCAATTCTTGCACGTATCCCTCGTGGCCCTAGCCAACGGAGTCCGGAACAGAATTGTCTTCGACTTCTGGACATTTATTTTCAGTTTCCAGTCATCGCAATATCGCTGAATCTTGTCGAAATCACGCTGCAAGAGAATTCTTATAACCTAAACCTTTCGGGCCGTTCTGTACGCAATTAGATCGTCGGCGTACGCAATTGCCTTTGTAAGACTACCTATCAGATCGCTGGTGTAAATGCTGAGGAGAATCGGCGAATTCACCGCTCCCTGTTGAAGACCATTTTTAATAAGGAATGTTGTGGTAGACGTTACATTGCCACTTTTGACAGCAAACCTTTTACCGTTAAGCATATCATAAAGTATATGCAACAATGGTTTGCTTAATGCCAAGCTTGCTCAGTTTTAGGTAAAGACCCCCTAACTATACGGTGTCAAAGGCCTTTTCCAAATCAACCAGAACAGCACCTATGCATTGTTGTTTTGATTTATTCCATTGGATATCAAAACCGAGTATAGACGCAGCATGAATTGTGTCATGACCGCCTTATACCCTAACTGTTTATCCGGAATTATTTTGCTGTCCGCAGCCCACTTAGTCAGAGCCCTATTAATGATCTTCTCGAAAAATTTGCTGATGCTCGGAAGAAGACTTATCGACCGAAGATTTGACGGGTTGGAGTTGTCCTTTCCCTTTTTCGGGAGAGGATGAACCACAGCGGTCTTCCAATGCACTGGATAATATGCATTATTCAGTGCATTATTGAAGAGTGTGGTATAAATGTCAATTGCCTCCATCGGTTAATGTCTTAGTACAACGTTGGATATACCATCGACACCTGCTGAATTTTTGTGTTTTTATTGAAGATGAGCTGAAGTTCAATCTTCGTCACTAACAAGAATGTTATTATCTATATAACATAATATATATGTATATAATAGTATAATTTATTTTAAGTCGATATCTCCACTGGTTCTTGTACACACAGACATCTCGTCATATATTTAATTTGGTAAAATAATCCGAGGTTACTTACTTTGCTTTTTTATATTGTGTTTCGTTTTGGTACTTCGGAATACTTTACTGAAAATTTCTGATAATCACTGTTAACAAACATATTTTCTAAGAAATAAGGAATTAGTAAAACGGCGTTTATTAATAAATTTTTTTATTAAGTGTTTGCTCTGTATCCTTTCCACATCACCCATTGTGGTAGAATACTATATGCGTTTTTTCGAGGTGTCCCCAATAGGCCTATTACTCATTCTATTACTAGTCTAAACTACTAATGGATTACTCATGCATTTTTTTTCTTGAGGTATCTGCAAATGGTCTAGTCCTCGTATTGCTATTGTAAATTTGTGTATTATGTGCTTCTCGAAAAACCCACAGTGTTGCTTTGAAGAATGGTTCGTGTATCTTACCCCTTAAACATCTTACTTAGGGGCCGGTTATAGCTATCAGTAAAATCCATCAGTAAAATGTTTGTTTTTAGTTTTTGCACATGTTACATAGGTATTTATTTCTAGCAAAAGATTGATGCATTAAGATGAATCCTATATTCAAGTATTTTTTTCAATAAGAAAAACTGCATTTAAAGTTTTATTTAATTTATAAATCCATTTTAATTTTTTTAATGATGAAATTTCACTTTACTGAACAGCTGACTGCCAAAAGCCAAAAAAATCCATTTCGTTTTACTGTTGGTGTTCCAATTTTTTACTGTTCCGATCACATCATTAAAAATTTTACTGATGAAAGCAACAGTAAAAAAATTGTCTGAGGTGCGAAGCCTCAAAGTGACATTTAATTTAATGACGTAAATTTACTGATTACTATAAACGCTCATCAGTAAAACATTTCAGATTCCTCCTGTTTCAAATTGTACTGATAGCTATAATCGGCCCCTTACATAAATGTTCTGCCTATAATCTGCAACGCCACCTGTTTCATTTACAAGCAAGTGTCTGTGACATCTTTCATCTCATAGCGTTTTGTGTATTCCCCTTGAACGGTCATTTCTTTTTATAGACCAAGATTAAAATATTCAATTACAAAAATATATACTCAGTGCTATTAAATATCAGTATGAATGATAATCAAGATAATGTTACAAATAGTGAAACGCCAAAGGAAGGTTCTGATGCAGATTTACACATCAAAAACACGGAGCAAGAAAGGAAACGACAGCGTGCTCAAGAAAGTGAGGTTACACCTCAGAAATTACACCTCGACGGACTCGGAATCTGATTGGAATTCTTCGAGACCTCCAAACAACAGAGCAAAACAAGATCCAAGGATTGATGCTCTGATTAATCAAGTAAGTTACTTAACTTATATTATAACATCCCAACAATTTCCATCCTCGGGTGAATGGAACGAACCGAATTTACCATCAATAAGTAGAGAAGGAGATGACAATACACCCTTCTTGATTGATCCTGTTCAGACAAGAATGCTTGATTTTGGTGAGGCAAAAACCTGCGTAGACAACAAATATGCAATTAAACAAGTACCTCATGATAATGTAGAGTCTGTTATTAAGTTAATAAAAGTTAAAGTTATGGAACAAATGTTACAAGTAGTATGCGGAAAAAGGGCCGAGTGCGTCGAGGTTAGACGTGAGCGCATTATATCCGAAATAGGAAATACAAACTTGCAGTCGACATTGCGAAAAGTACCTCCAAGTGCTGAACATCTTTTCAATCAGACCAATTTGGGCTCAATTATAAATTTGCTTGGAGGTACATCTATGTGGCTTAATCCGCCTACTTACTTAAAAGATAAGAGAGAAACTAAGCGAAATACGAATTTCTAAGAGCCACCTGCAAATACTCTTCATTCATCTCGTACTTTTCTTAAAGATTTTCGTTCGTCAAACAGAGGCAAAGCAATTCCAAAGAAATTTAAAGAATTATTCCTTTCGTACAAAAGATAAGAAGTGACGATCAAAACAAATCATTCAAGGGAGGCTGTCTTCAGGAATTTCAGAAAAATTGGCTTTCTTTGGGAGAAAACAATTTTATAATGAAAATCATCTCTGGTGTTCGAATTCCGTTTTGCCGCAAGCCCTCCTTAAACTTTCCAACACCGGCATTGATACAACATTTTTCAACCACTACTTCTCCAAATATGACGAAATTAATAAACGAGTTGAAGGTTCAAAATATATTGGAAAAGCTGAAAATGGCAGGGCCAAGTTTCTTCTCCAAAATGTTTCTTGTTGAAAAAAGCAATGTTCCCATTTTCGACCTTCGAGGTCTGAATTCTTATATAAAGACAAAACATTTTCAACTAATTTCCCATGCAATAGTCCCAGAGTTTCTCCAAAAACACGAATGGATGGTAAAAATCGATCAAATATTTGCTGCTTTAACGAATTGGAACGCGGAGATCTTTCGAAAACCTGGCATTTGGGTTTTGGTCTATATAGACGACTTTTTGGTTGCCCCTCAGGACAAGAACAAATTAATTTACCAAACCCTGGTTGTAAATACTTTGGAATTTCTGGGATGGTGGATAAACTACCAGAAAGCGGTACTAAATCCAATGCAGAAACTCGAGTATCTCGGGGTAACATGGGATACCAATGTCAGTACAATTTTTCTCTCAAAAAAGAAAAGATATTGCATACAATAGAAAACTTTTTGACCAAACAGCTCCACAGCCAGAAAAAAGTCCAAAGATTGTTAGGCCAATTGAATTTCGCAATGTTTGTAGTTCCAAGAGGTCGCCTGTACTGCCGTCAGTTGCAAATATTTTGTCGCCGCCATCAAAGGAACAAAGAGCTCCAACACAAGTAGTTGTCGACTTAAGATGGTGGCGCGAAGCCATTCACATGAAATCAGACTTGCATCCAAAGCCGTACACCAATTTCTTGACAACGAATGCAGCGGACACAGGTTGGGGAGCGCAGATAGACGAAAAACTGTTGTCGGGCCTCTGGGCCAAAGAACAGAAAAATTGTCATTCAAACTGAAAAGAATTGTATGCGGTTTAAGCGGCCCTGAGCGCAGAAAAACACCATCTGAGGAATGCCCACATTCTTGTTCAGTCAGATAACAGAACATTTTTAGCATACATTTGAAAAGAAGGAGGAACACACTCTTTAAGTCTACTGGCACTAACACGAAAATTATTGATTCTGCCAGACCGTTTGAAGATTCGTCTGTCAGCACAATACCTTCCGGGGAGGTACAATTGCATTGCGTACAATCTGTCTCGGGGACGGTGGCGTCCGCCAGAGTGGTACCTGTTGTCTCCGGCAACAAACAAAATTTTCAATCTTTGGGGTACTCCAGACATCGATTTGTTTGCGTCTGCAGAAACAACCGTCTTCAACAGCTATGTACGTCTCATTAGACTGCAAAGATCACTTAGCTCTCTTCTCAAACGCCTTTAGCCATCAGTGGGACTTTCCACTGGGTTGGATATTTCCACCGCCCAATTTAATGCCCAGGGCATTAGACCACTTGAATTCGGCAAAAGGGCGCTAGATTATAGTGGCACGAGTTTGGGAGAAAACGTTTTGGATGATCGATTTAAGGTCACGAGCCCTAGCAAATCCAATGGAAATAGAAAATCTACAAAAAGTTTTAGTGGATGTGTCAACCAACCATCCACCAGCTCAAGTAGACCGTCTGGCCCTTCAGGCTTGGTTAGTTGGAGGTGGGGCAAACTAATAGACAAATGGTCTATTCCTGAAAAACATCTTTTCAATGAAAGCTGGAGGCTTTCTACTCTAAATACAAAAATTATTCAGCAATTAAACGATGGTTAGACTGGTGCGAAAAAAATACAGTAAATCCGAATTCACCACAATCTCAACACATTGCGAGGTTTCTAGAGCATTTGTTTTTAAACGAAAATCTATCGTACAGTACAATTTCGGTTCACAAGTCATTCATAGCTACTTTCTGTGTCCAGTTATCTGAAGATTCCGAAAATATTGTGGCTAAACAAGTGCTCAAAGCAATTTCATCTGCTTAACCGAGGAAAGTACTATGGCCAATATGGGATCCCCAGATTGTGTTTTACTGGTTGGCTTCATCAAATGCTAAGAAAACATTGTTCGAGGCATCTAGAAGAACAGCTACAATTCTCTTGTTATCATCAGGTCGCAAGGTGCACGATCTAACATTACTGCGGATTTCAAAAGATAATATGTCTTCAGGGGATGAAGACACATATTGGGCGGTATCTCAGCCATAACTTGACAAATGTTGGTTTTTAAGTGGTCAAGAGTTAAAGGTTATCTGCATAAACACGGTCTTTCGCGTAGCCCCACAAAAAAAGTCCAGTGGTGTCAAATCGCATGATCTTGGTGGCCAGTTGATATCGCCACGACGACGAGAAAATACGCAACCAGGGAATGTCTCTTGCAATAAAGCCATATTCGCTTGAGTTATGTGGCACCATCTTGTTGAAACCACATATTCTCCAAGTCGTATTCTTCAATAGCAGCAAAAAAAGTCAGTTATCATATGACCATAACGCTCCGAATTGACGGTGGCAGCCGTTCCATCGTCGTTTTCGAAGAAGTAAGGTCCAATCATACCTCCGGACCATAAAGCGCACCAAGCAGTGACTTTTTGTGGATGTAATGGCCTCTCTTCAATTACTTGAGAATTTTCAGAACCCAAAATACGACAATTTTGTTTAAAATTGTTGAGCTGAGAAACCGAACGCCACCCCTAGTGCCAACTAGTCCTTAATTTGTTTGTTTATATAATGTTTTAAATTGTAAATGTCAAGTTCAAATTTGCTAGTCATATTTCATTTTAATGTGTTGCACTCACCATTATACTTTTTGTCAATAATGTTTAAGAAAAATAAAGTATTACCTTTTATAACTTAGAAGAAAAAGGTTCGTTATTATTTCATTTAACTTATCGGCGAAACATTTGGTCCTATCGAACCGAATTAGACAGTTACCAACATATACATATCATCAAAGTTGATTGTAATAAATATACAGATAGTAAATCTTAAAGACTGTGATAAATAAAACAATGTAATAAGACTATTATATAATGAAGCCAAAATACTGTGATAAAACATAAAAATTGTTAGTGTACGTCGAGCGTTATCGAGCATACTGTCTATTGAAGTACCCATTCGTTGTCTTGTCCTGCGGAGCATCCAGTCAATGTCCTGTCCAGCGGAGTTTCTAATCAGTGTCTTGTCCAGCGAAGCACCCAGTCAGCATCTCAGCCTGCAATTAATCAACACAATTAATTAATAAATTCATTTGAGTAATTATATCAAATTATACAAAGTGCAATAAACGTAACAAAGAAAATTAGTATTTTTTGTAGAATTTAATTACCAAATGTGATATTGGATTGCCGCTGCTTCATAACTGTTGTCCGTTATAACTGTTGCTACATTACCGTCGTCACCGTTATTACCGTTGTGACCGTTTTAACTGTTCTCATAATTATCACCGTTCATCATTACTGTACAGAAACTGTCGTGTGGAATTTTCATCATTTATCCTGCTTTTAAAGTAAGTGCAATAATTTTCATTTTATCATATATACATATATTGAGTGTTATATACATACATACATATATTACAATGAGTGAATCAGCCTCAATGAAATTATTTAAGAAAACTTGTGTTCAAGTTAAAAATAGTTTCACGAGTTATAAAATTTTGGGTGCTGAAAGAAAATCAAATAGTTATTTGCATGTTCGATTGAGTGTTTTAGATGATAATTATAAGAAAATTAGTAGTCTTTTCGATGACATTCAAAAATCAGAGAAAAGCGAATATGTAGCAGATAAGTGTGAAGAGTTATATGATTTCATTGTCGAAATGTGTCTCTGTTATAAATCAGACATTCTAAATGATTTAGAGGAATTGGTGAAGTTAGATGGTGGTCAATCTGGTGAAGCCACTAGAAAGGTAGAAAGGAATGATGAAATAAATAAATTAGGTGGCGCAACAGTCCGTAGAGAACCAGGGCCTAGTGACTTACAACTCTCAACCATTCCTGTGTGCGAGTAATTACAGGGATGGAGGGGACCTACAGTTTATATGCCGAATCCGAACGGCTAATTTGAGAAAGCACTTTTTCATGACAAGAATTACTCTTGGAGAATTTGTCAATTCCTCGCAAGAGGCAGTACCCGTGATTCATAAAGGAATGATGAATCTCATTTTAATAGTACAATGAAAACACCACATGTACATGAGATTAAGCTTCCTCGTATAAGTCCTCCAAACTTTTATGGAGATTACAATACTTGGCGTCCTTTCCACAACCTTTTTGTGTCATTGATACACAACAATTCTTCTATATCGAATATCGAAAAATTGACATATTTAAGGTCATGTTTAAAGGGTAATGCGTATCATTATTGGACTATCTAGAAGTTAATAATGATAATTATTATGATGAGGCTTGGGAAATTTTGACAATGCGCTACGATCACAAAAGAATTTTAGTCTTTGGGCAGCCAATAATTAAGGTTGAAACTTCAGATTCCATCAGGTGTTTGTTAAATAAATCGAAAGAAATGCTTCATGCTTTGAAGAATTTAGGTGTGCCAGTAGAAAGTTGGGATGTTTTCGTGATTTTCACATTGCTACAAAAACTTTTTTTTTTTTATAATAAGCGCACACTCAAAGGGATAAACTACCCTTATTATGTAGACACAGTGTGAGCACTAGGAAAGGGCGAGAGGGGTTGAAAGGAGGTGTCGGTGCACATTAGTTTTGAATTCCTGAATATTGCAATGGCTGGGAAAGACAGAGTGTGGGAAGGCATTCCACATTCGCATAGTACGGCTAAAGAACGAATGTCTGTACTTGACAGTACGACGAAGTTGGGCTCGAGGGTATATTGATGAGCATTCCTAGAAGCGCGAGTATTACGGTTGAACTGTTTAAGGGGAGGAATACAACTGGCTATTTCTCTAGAGCATAAACCATTAAAATAACGGTAAAAGAGGGTGAGACAAGAAACATTTCGACGATGTTCAAGCGATGTAAATGATCTTATGATGGCAATATCACCAATTAATCTAAATGCTCTACGTTCAATACTGTTCAAGAGGCTTAAGTAAGTTGCAGGAGCACCAGCCCAGATATGGGAGTTATACTCAAGCTTTGGACGTATATAAGTCTTGTAGATAACAGCCAGATCAGAGGGGGAGAAAAACTTCTTGCATCGCCTTAGAAAACCCAAACATCTTGCGGCATTTTTAGCAACATCGCGTATGTGATCGTTCCACAAAAGGTGGTTGGTGATACACATACCGAGAATATCGAGATGTTCAGTCTCCTCGATGCAAGTGCCATTTATGGATAATGGCAATTGGGGTATATCTCGCTTTAACGATACAAGACAGCATTGCGTTTTTGAAGCATTAAATTCCACGCGGTTTCCAGTTGCAGACGGTTAGAAGTTGCAGACAAGAGATCATTAATAAAAATGAGAAAGAGTGTTGGAGATAGAACAGAGCCCTGGGGCACACCAGCATTTATTTTGTGGTTTTCAGACTTGAATCCATCCAATACAACTTGTATTGAACGATTCGAAAGGTAATTACTAATACAATGAAGGAGGGATTCATGAAAACCGAAAGCACGCATTTTCGATAAGAGAGCCTGATGCCAAACCCTATCAAATGCTTTTGAAATATCAAGTGCAATAATCTTACTTTCTCCAAAACGATGTAAAGATTTGTTCCACTGTTCGGTGAGATGAACCATGAGATCACCAGTGGACCTATTGCTACGAAAGCCGTATTGCCGGTCATTAAGAAGCTTTCGATCTTCAAGATATTTCTTCAGCTGATAATTAATCAGCGTTTCCATGACCTTGGAAAGAAGGGACGTAAGTGCAATCGGTCGTTAATTAGACGGTGAGGAAGATTCGCCTTTTTTGGGAATAGGCTGGACAAATGCGGTTTTCCATCCGCTCGGAACGAGACCTGAGGAGTAGGACAGATGAAAAAGCTTACGCAGTGGTTTTGCCAGCGTTGAAGAACACCTCTTCAGAACAATAGCGGGGATACCATCCGGACCAGCGGATTTATGTGTGTTAAGATCTTTTAGGACTCTCGCTACAGTACGAGTTCGAAAAAAGATTTGCCCCATAGAATCACTAACTCGCTCAAGTACAGGCGGAATCATAACACTCATTGGCAGCGTTGAATTGGCGGCGAACTGCCTAGCAAAGAGATTAGCTTTCTCTAAAGAGCTAACAAATGGAGTGTCATTGACAACGAGCGTAGGAACCGAGGAAGAGGAAGAATTCCTCATATTTTTTACAAATGACCAACAATTTTTACTGCCTTTGGGACTTGCAGTATTTTTTGCCGTAATTTTTGGTCATGTAAAAATTTGGTCCGTCGAATATGGGCGTTGCAGGCCTTCCTGGCTTGCTTGAACTTATTCCGGTTTTCCTCAGTTGGATTGGCTTTAAAACAGCGGAAACTTACCTTCTTGACCCTAATAACCTCTTTACAGCTCGCATCGAACCATGCGTTTTCCTTAGGTCTGATGCTTTTAACCCTATTCGGGATAAAAGTTCTCATTCCCAGGAGAATCAAACTTGTGATCATATCAGCGCTGGCGTCAACGTCACTATCGAGGAAGCATAGTGACCAGTTAAAGATCCTAAAATAATTATTGAGACCGTCCCAATTGGCTTTCTCGTATTGCCAAACGGTTCTCTTAGGAGCTCTTTCTTTGACTGGAGAGTTTTTACACGAGAAATTTGCTGATATGACACAATGGTCAGATGTGCCTAGAGGAGATAGAACACAAATAGTGTACTTACCAGGGTCAGAGGTAAGAAACAAGTCAAGAGTGCTTTCTGCTCGACCTACCACGTCCGATATTCGAGTGGGCTCGTTGACCAACTGAGTTAAGTGGTTTAACTCAGCAAAGATCTCAGCACACACTCCTTCTGGTGTTGCCTGGCCCGAATGTTGAAGCCATGAATAATTGTGTACATTGAAATCGCCCGTAACAAAGATTTCAGTGCGAGGATAGGACGAAACAATTCTTTGGATGGAATCAGACAAAGCATCAAATTCACGAGAAGTTGACACTCTGTCTAGATTTGGGCTTCGATAAAGGAAGCAATAGTGAATGATTTGCTTATTCACGGAAAATTTAAACCACAAAAAATTGAAAAAAGAATTGGTGCAGAGACCATATTGTGGCAAAAACTGATAAGCAACATCATTCCTAATGTATACGGCGAGACCATGATGGGAAAAGAATAATGGCACCAAGTTATACCCTTGAATAAAGAATTCAGTAGGATCGGAATCCTCACCTACTTGGGTTTCACTTAGTGCCAATACAGCTGGCCTGTTTAAAGCCGTATGGGAGTACACAGAAAGAAAATTCGCTCTAAGCCCACGAATATTACAATAATCTACCCTGAAATTTCTAGCCATTGCAAATAAAAGAATAACAAAACAGACAAAGACTATAAGAAAAATATTACTGAGTTGAACCACAGAATTCTATTGGATTCACGCCCCTACTAGTGTTATGCCTTAGTAGTGACAAGAATCGAAACCGGCCCTGTTAATGCAAAACAGTTAAATTTTTTTTTTGTCAACAATCTGTTATCAACGATGACGTAGCCTGTGTATCAATTGCATTATGGCTGAATCACATACACGCTTCAGCTTCGGCTTCGCCTGACGTTTACGAGTTCAGCCATAGGAATTCAATGCATGCTATCACAATGGAGCTTCGACCTCACGTTTCGTTTGGCAATCGTAAGGAAAAGAACGTAATGTAACGTAATGTGACTCTAAACGGAAGCTCTAGTTCAATTTTCTGAACATTTGCTTCGTCTGACAGCTCAACAGATGTAAAAAAAATGTAAACAAACAAAATATTTGCTCTTTGAAGGGATGAAATAATAGAAATGTCATTCAAAGCAACTTCGAAGCATGCCCAGCGTAACGCAGACGAAGCCGAAGCTGAAGCGTGTATGTGATTCAGCCATTAGTTATAAAACGCAATGCAATTTAATACACAGCTAAGCCATGCGACTGTAAGAGAAAAGGGGAAAGTGAAGGATGGTACTCACTGTGCTATGCTGTGCTGAGCTGACTTATCATGATTATATTGTTTTTTTGTTGGTTATTGGTTGTTTGTTGTTGTTGTTTTATTGTAGTGATTTTAGTGTGGCGTGGTTTATTGTTTTTTCATCACTGTTAATATTTTTTTTGTTTGCTATTTTTTTTGTTTTGTTTCGTTTTTGTTATTTATATTTTGTATGTAAACATTTGAAAATTATGGGAAACAAATAACACGACTAAGCACAAGACTCAAACAAGTCGCGCACGGGCAACGGACGATCGACGCACAACACAGAGGGGACCTTCCCCAACGAAAGTTCACTGACTCAACAATTGCCTATAAAACACAACAGTTATGGGAAGAAAGGCTTGGTTTAACAAAGGAGCTACCTACTTTCCATGAATTTTCAGTTTTTTTGGAAACTCGTTTTCGTTCTTTAGAAGTTGTTTGCCAATCAGGGTTGAAGTCACAAGATTCCACTAGTAAGGAACTATCTAAATTTAAACCAAGGGTATTTCACTTGAATTCTACAAGGAAGGATACTCGTAGTTGTGCAGTACGTCATCGCGGTCAGCATACACTTCGCTCTTGCTACTCATTTTTAGATTTGGATGTACCTGAAAGAATGAAGATAGTTAAACAAATAGGAGTTTGTAAAAATTGTTTGGCTTACAACCATAAAACATTCAAATGTCCGAGTGAGAAACGGTGTTATCACTGCAGACAGAAACATCACTCACTTTTACACGATTCTCAATCTACTCAGCAGTCCTATAACAACAATTCACAGCCGTCTAATTCGCACAATTCAGAACCACATCGTAGAAATCCAATACCAGTTTCAAATCAATATAGCTATCCAGTATCAACACAAATCAACCCAAACGCTCCAGCATTTCATCCAGGTAGTAATCAAGCTTCATCAACGAACACCACTCTCAGTTATCACCTCTCAAATCAAGCGAATTCTTTCGTTTTACTTGCCACTCATTGAACGGAGAATTTGTTAATTTGAGAGCGCTGATAGATCCAGGTTCAGAAGCAACATTCATTACCGAAACAGAAGCACAACAACTTAATTTAAGAAAACGTCGTACACTTGTCGAAGGGTCTGGATTTGGAAACATAAAAATGAAATCGATATATACCTTTTTTGAGAAGGTGCTGGGGCGTTCGTTTTTAAAATTTTAACTAGTTTACTTCCCAATAAAGAGTTTTATCCACATCAATTGACCCATATTCAGGGTTTGACTTTAGCTGATCCCTCATTTCACAAACCTGCTAACGTTGACTTGCTATTAGGTAGTGATGTTTTTAGTGAAATAGTTTTGTCGGAGATAGAAAGGGGAACAGAACCAGTTGCTCCAATTGCTCAAAACACGCAACTTGGATGGATCGTCTTTGGTAAGGTAACTGTCGAAACATTTCGGATCCACTTGCAGTTTGTCGGCATCGATTCACAACTTCCCAAATTTAAGGGAATTGAAGAAACACCGTTTGATAAACCTGAAGCTGCGGAAGATGGTGCTTGTGAGAAGCATTTTCAGATGAATACCTGCCGTTTACCAGATGGAAGATTTGAAGTTGCCTTACCATTACAGGACGGTGACAGACCCACACTTGTAGACAGTCAGCAAGGAGCCTTCAGAAGATTCTTCAACTCGAACGAAGACTCAACAACAATCCAGAGTTACACAAACAATATGTAGCTTGTATTTCCGAGTACCTTCAACTAAATCACATGGAAGAAGTAGATGTCAGCCAAGGAATTCTTAATTTACCATTGTTGTGCCTCATCAAGCTGTATTTATGGAGTCCAGTACCACAACGAAGTTGCGAGTAGTTTTTGATGCTACCTTCAAGAAAACTGACGGAACGTCCTTGAACAAACATCTTTTGGTTGGAACTAAAACACAATCAAACATTATGGACATCATATTAAAATGGAGAACTTTTAAGATTACCTTGACAGCGCACATTGAATGTACCGGCAGATTCAAATGAGAGAAGAAGACACGCTTTATCAGCTAATTTATTGGAGAAGTGACAACCATAGTCCTTTGAAGCTGTATCGATTAAAAACAGTAACTTTTGGAACCGCATCTGCTCCTTACTTGGCAACATGTACTTTGAATAAGCTCGCTGATGATGAAAGGCAAAATTATCCATTAGCAGCTAATATGATAAGTCAAGACATGTATGTTGGTGATTTAGTAAGCGGAGCAGACTCGATTTACGAAGCTCAACAGACTCAACCAACTCTTATTATCAGCTTCCTTCTTCGCAAATGGGCCAGTCATTTTGAAGAAGCTCTTGTTAACATCGCTCATCAAGACCATGCATTTGACTTCATGCTACCCTTTGAGTCAGCAGAGCACATCAAGACTCTTTTAATCAAATGGCTTCCTTACAGTGGCTCATTTTTTTTTCTATAGACCAAACCAGAATCAGTAGAAGTCACCAAACGAGAAGTTCGTTCAACTATTGCCAAACTTTTCGATCCACTTGGATGGATTTCACAATGTGTGATTTTGGCAAAAATCATTATGCAAAAGTTATGGGTGAAGGGTTTAGCATGGGACGCACCTGCTCCACCGGAACTGCAGCGAGAAAGGTTATCTCTACAAACACAACTACCAGTACTTCAAGATATCAAAATTCAACGTTGGAATGTTGGATACAAACTGAAAAGCATAATTTGGAAATAGAATTAAATGGATTTAGTGATGCTTCATGAAGGCTTATGGAGCTGTAGTTTATTAACGGACCTTGGACAAAAATAATAAAATTCACACCAACAGTTTTGTTGTGTCGAAAACTGGAGTTGCACCATTAAACACTATATCCCTTCCTCGACTTGAATTATGTGGTGCTGTAATGTTAGCTCGACTTTAAAACTATGTTCAAAAGGTCTTAAAACTAAATGATGTTAAAACGTTTGCGTGGACGGATTCTATGATAACGTTATGTTGGATTGCTGCACCGCCATCAAAATGGAAAATATTTGTTAGTAACAGAGTTGCCGAAATACAGAGATTAACAAATGTCAAAATCTGGAATCATGTTCCAACAAAACAGAACCCAGCAGATTTTGCGTCCAGAGGAGTTTCACCTTTGGAACTTAAACACAACTCTCTTTGGTGGCAAGGACCAGACTATCTTCAATCCAATTGGAAGTTTTCGAACCCAAGTTCAACATCATCGTTTGAAACTGAGGAAGAAATCCGTCCAATCCAATAGAAAAAATACACCTACATTGGGTTGTTGAAACTGAAAATGAAGTACAAAAATTAATTGACAAAATTTCAGATTTTAAACAACTCCCACGAACCATTGCTCACTGCCGGAGGATTGCATTCTTCTTTGTTTAACAATTATTAAAAGACCAGTTAAAGTTCCCAATTTCAACAACCGACATTAGAAATGCAGCTTTTAATTGCATTAGAATAGTACAGAGACAGCACTTTTCAGAAGTAATCAAGGATTTGACAAAGCATCCAACATCAGGTAAACATTTTGGATCATTACATCCCTTTATTGACAGTCATGGAATACTACGAGTAGGAGGACGTTTACAAAATTCAAATTTACAATACGAACAGAAATATCCAATTATTTTAAAATCTAGCCATGCCTTTACACAACTTTTTATTAGGGAGGCACATGAAAACACTTTCCATGGTGGAATATAGCAAAAGATCGCATATATACGGACAAAATATTGGATTTTCAACCTAAAAACTAGTGTTAAAAATATATTCATCACTGTCCCATCTGTTTTCGTTTTGGAGCCAAACCGTTACAACAATTAATGGGAAATCTTCCAGCTCCCCGAGTAAGAATCTCTCGACTATTTACCCACACCGGGGTAGACTATGCTGGACCAATAGATGTCAAATCTTGGAAAGGCCGTGGAGGAAAAACGTTCAAAGGATATTTCTCCATATTTGTATGTATCAACCAAGGCAATATACCTGAAAGCTGTCACCGATATGATAACTCAAACTTTTTTGGCAGCCTTTCGAAGATTTACAGCACGTCGAGGTATTTGCACAGAAATCTACAGAGACTGTGGAAAAAACTTCGTAGGAGCGAATTACGAACTTTAAAAAATGCTGAAGGCCGCAAATTTCGACTGGAAGGAAGTTCAAATAGCAACAACCAACATCGGAACAAAGTGGAATTTTATTCCTCCCGCTTTCCCGCACTTTGGAGGTCTGTAGGAAGCAGGAGTGAAATCCGTTAAATTTTACTTAAAGCGGATCGTAAGGAACTAGACCCTTACATTTGAGGAACTCAGCACACTTCTAACTCAAATAGAAGCATGTTTAAATTCGAGGCCTCTATGTACTTTATCCGACATCTTTGAAGACTTCGCCATTTTAACACCAGCACACTGTCTAGTTGGAACATCAAGTTTTCTTGTACCATAAGCAGATATAAACGTCGAAAAAATGACTCATCTAAATAGATGAAATAAAATGCAATCAGCTGTCAACTCATTCTGGAAGCAGTGGAGCGGAGAGTATTTATATGAATCAGTCATTCAGAATATAACAGTCATATGTCATATTATCACAGTCATGCAATTCTAATGTTGCCACAGATAATCAAAATATTCAACATTAGACATTCAATTGCACAATTCAGAAAATGTCACCCACAGAAAATCAGCATTAAACGTATTGAGATATTGCATTTTAAACAATTTAAATCTTTCACCCACAATTACACAGTATCATACTCACAGTAGAAAACATAAGTATCACACGTAATCAAAAACACCTAAACATGTTAATTAAATTGGCAAATTATCATTTAATGTCATCAACAACATTTCTTTATTTAATAACAATTAAATAATCACATACAAAATCATCACATTTAAAATCACATTCATTTCTAAATTAATTATAAATCAACAAAACAATCAACTATAACTAATATTAAGCAACCATTAAAAAAAACATTAAACATTAAAAGGATATTAACAAACAAAAAAAAACAATTTTTTGTAAAAAATATTCTTAAGCAGCCAACTGTTATCGTCGATCAATTTAATTTAAAAGAAAAAATTAATAATAATAATATAATAATAAAGTATTTTTTGCGAAACCAATAAGGGACCTTTAGTTAGCAACGAATGGAATTTTACTCAATTGAGATAAGAAATACACACGAACATGTACTTTCCTTATAAGCAACACACGCACACGTATATTTCTTATGAGAAACACACAAAACTGTGCATTTCTTATGGGAAACACCCAAACCTGTGTATTTCTTATGGAAGAGTGAAATGCAATTAAAATACACTATTAGAGTAAACTTACTTATAATATAAATACAAAAATAAAAAAAAACACATATAAATATTTAAATAATTTATTTATTATTTGCAACAAAATAACACAATTTAATAACACTCATAAACAGACTTGAATACACTTGATGAATGGTTGCAATTTACAAACAACAAACAACGATGCGAAAATCAAGGTGCACGAAATAAAATTAAACAACTATAGTCATATTGGAAATTTAATAGCTGACGTTCAGCTTACTTATAATATAAATACAAAAATAAAAAAAACACATATAAATATTTAAATAATTTATTTATTATTTGCAACAAAATAACACAATTTAATAACACTCATAAACAGACTTGAATACACTTGATGAATGGTTGCAATTTACAAACAACAAACAACGATGCGAAAATCAAGGCGCACGAAATAAAATTAAACAACTATAGTCATATTGGAAATTTAATAGCTGACGCGACGTTCAGCCAGATCTGTTTGTTTGAACTTTTCTGTTTATGTCTCCGCAATCTAGTGCTATATGTTTTTTATTTTTGAATTGCACCTTTGTATATGAAATGGAATAGTACTATTATCACAGATAAGAAACTATAAAGATGTCTCATCCCCATAGAAGAAAATGTCCCATATTTTTTTCACTACTCGTTGGCTATCAACCGACAAAAAGCTTTTTGTCGGTTGATCGTCAAGCACAAAAAGCTGTTTTTGATTTCACATATTGGCTTGCCAGTATGCCTGTTCAAAGCTATGTGTCTATACTCTGTCCAACAAAAATAGTCAGTACACGTCTTATGGGAGAGCTTTTTTCTTGCAAATGGTGCCAGTCAGTGGTTTTATTCCCTTTTTACCTACTGAAAAAGAAAATTCAACCACTGACTTACACATAAATTGTTGTTGTAATTACGCTTCGACGAGCGTACATCCCCACAACCTTTACCATGCGCAGCCAAAGCCACACTGACACTGATAAATAATGTGTTCACAAACAACCCTCTTCGTATGTATTGAAAATAAGCAGATTGTTATTAGAGTTACCATTTCCACGTTAATGCAAATCATGGTGGATTTTTCTTTGGATTTTGTTTGGGAGCTTTCAGAATGTGTGCTTTTTTAAAAGCTTTTGAGAACAAATATGGGAATGGTGTTGTCGTTTGCTGTTTTTCGGTAAGTGAAGTTTATTTATTTTTCTTCGTAAATTAACCCTTTGTTCCCGGAGATGTCAACTTTTTCAAATATTTGTATAAAAACTTAAAATTTATATAGAATGTGTATAATGAATAATGCATTTAAATAAAAAAATATAATATTCACTAAAAATTAAAAAAAAACAGTAGGAATATAAAGAAAAAATATAGGGTATTTGGTTTAATTGCGAAACCACTAGGAAGCAAAGGGTTGAGTTTAAGCGAAAATTATTTATAATACATGGTGTAGTTATAGATGGTGAAAAATAGTGATTTTGTTCATAAAAAAAATATTCTTTGAAAAAGTGTTTATTTATACGGTGTTTTATAATCAGTGCCAAAAAAAGAACTGCTTTTATTTTATTATAAATCTGTGCTGTGTTGTGTATAAATTGTGTATTTGTGAATATTGTGTGATACAGAATCGAAAATTTTCATTATTTTTTCATAATTGAATTTATGTTACTCTTAGTTTTCACAAAGGGGTTTTTGAAATCGGGATTATGTACATAATTTATAAATTTTCTTAAACGGAATTTATTTTTAACTTTCAATTTAAAATCAAAATTTGGTATCCTTACTAATATTTATCAGAGCTTTTTCGAAATTTATAATGGGCACTACGGAAACCCTGTAATATTTGCTCTCTCTCACAGCTTAACGAGATTTCACTTCAAACAGAGTGAGAGGTAAACGTCCTATCTTCTCTGTACTGACTATTTTTGTTGGACAGAGTATAATTAAATTTCACACTTGAAAAAAAAAGAGTTTGTTCATGTTTGTGCATATTACAAATATTTTTTTTATTTTAAATCCTCCGGATATACAATATTTGCAGTTATATTACTGCGAGGAAGAAGTATGTATTGGTTGCTTTTTGAGCCTACCCTGGAAAGAGCAATATAAAGCTGACCATGAGAGAAGACATTTTCCCTAAGGTCGACTCCAATAAATTTAAACGATTGACCCTGAGCCTTGTTAATTACAAAACCATTTCAATTTTTTAGTTGAAAACAGAACGTAATTTTTGTCTATTTTCTTCTTTTCTTTCTTTTATTCATACCTAGAAACATTTGTTTGCAACCGAAAAATATAGTTTGCGGTAAAAAAAAAACAAATTTGTGTTTTTAATGTTCTCATACATCTATAGGTATGCGTGTGTAAAAATCAATAGACACATTTTTTTATTCATCTGCTCATGTTCAGTGCAGTGCAACTGACTTAACCTACCCGCATTTGTGTGCTCTTTTTATCGACGTCATTGTAAGTACCTTCTTCGAGTTATTTGTAAAGAAAATTTTAACTTAATTTCAGTTTTATTGTTCGAGGAAGTGATACAAAATTGGTAATTCAAGCTATTATAATAGAACTTTTTTATTTTTAAATTGGAAGAATTATAATCCATTCACTTTCTCGAACCAGAAAAAATAAAAAAAATCTAATTTTTCTTTTGATAAATCGGCATTTCATGTGCACGGCACTGTAGTTAATTAAATGTCCATAGTAACTTAAAAAAAAGAGCCCACAATGCTCAGCGATGTGACGATAGAATTAGAGAAACAAAAAAATAATGTGTGTATGTAGGTTAGTTGATGAACTAAACAATACAGAAAAATTAAATATGTAGGTAGGTAGGTAAGAGAAAAAACGTAACTATTAAATGGAACACATATTAAGAGAGAAACAGAAAGAGCATGGGAAGAAAAGAAAATTAAAAATGTTGGAATGATAATGAAATGAAACAAAGCAGCGACCTCGCGATTGTGATGGAATCTAATTTCCTGGATAAAATAAATTCAAAAAGTTTATAATTTGTTTTTATTTATTTCTCAGGTTGTATGTTTAACTTAAAAGTGATTTTAGGCTTAAAATTTGACTTTATGAAGCAATGCTAATCTTTGTCGATTATTGTATAGGTTTTAAGATATGAGTGGTTGTATAAGTCAACTAATGAAAAAAATGGACAAAAAATGTAAAATTAATAATATTTAAGTTTGACAAATAATTAATGAAAAAAAATCAAAGCCATAAACACTCTCATAACAATATAGAAAATAATAAAATATATTTCAAATAAATCGGTTGACTACTTTCTGAGATCGTGCGTTACAAACTTTAAAATGGTTTCACTTTTATATAATAGTATAGATATAGATTATAGGTACATAGGTATATAGAAAAATCTGTAGGTCGACTTTTTCTAAAAATTTTAAGAAATGTTATCAACAGTATCTGTATTAAATAAATTAAATTTGAAGACAATAGTTTCAACTGTGCTCGAAATATTCGAAGCAAAAAAAAACTTACCAATCGTTAGCTAATTTTTGTTTTGTTGAAAAAAGGTGTCAATTAGATCTTTTTTTAAATTTTACCTAATGTAAGAAACAATTAGTTTGAAGCCAGTATCTTCATTTTGGCCAAGATATTCGAGTCGAAGTCAATTTAATTTTTCCAAAAATTGATATATGTATGTGTCGAAAACGTTATTCTTATTTGTATTAAGACATTCTGGACCGATAAAAATAACTTATTATTGGAAGTTAATAATTTTAACTAAAATAATAATAAGAATAAAAATGCGACCCAAACTGATAACTTTAAATTCCGTCTGCCGATTTGTCTTTCTTAAACCTTTTACAAAATATTCATAACAATATTTTGTGTAAGATAAATAATTTGAAGTCAATATTTTTCTTTGTTCTTCAATACTTAAGTCAAAAACCATTTATAATTCATTTGCTGTTGTTTCTGTAGGTTTTCGTGTTTTTTAAAAAAGTTAAATTTTTCTCAAAGATTAACTAAAAATTACCAACAATATTTTGCATATGATGAAATAGTTTGATTTCAAAATCTTTTTTTGGTTAACGAGATTTTTAGTCGAAAACCAATTTTAACCAATTTTGCGTTTTAATTTTTACAAAAAAATTTAATGTTGTTTTTTTATAAAAATGTTATACTGAATGTCAAAAACAATATACCTATTAAATTCTTGAAAAGATATTTGAGTCGAAAATCAATTTTTACCAACTTTTAGATGTTTTTTTAGGTTTTTTATTAAAAAAACTGTCAATTCGAATTTTATCAAAATTATAACAGATGCCGAAAACGTTTTTATATTAAATTAATAGATATGAAAAGTTTATTATGTGTTTCAATTTGCCATTAGTTTGACGGAAGTGTCACTTTTGATGTTTTTGGGACATTTATAATCTTGAATTTCGTGTTTTAATCTTAGTTCTAGAGCTTCCAAAGCAAATTCACTTCAAAAAGTAGATTTCTTTCGTTTTTAAGATATTAAAAGATTTTGTATTTAATAGGAAATCCATTTTGAAAGAAAAAACACTTTAAGAATATCTTACAATATTTATTTGCTTCAAATCGCTTTTTGGTAGGTAAATAGGTATCGTTAAATTACTAAAAAATCTTTATATAAAGTCTTTAATTATGCAACTTAACTTAAGGGGTGTGAAATCCATTACGGCAATACTATAAGTTTTGAACTCAAGGGAATTTCTAAGAAAATGAAAAATAAATATCTTCCAGGGGTGTGTCATCACCCCTACAACCCCCCTGTATCCGCCATTGACTTTTATTTGTCTTCTTTTCAAATATACTTACATACCTGTATTGATAGCGTATTAGCGTAGATGCATATAAGTTATGGCAGCAGCTCACCTCAATAAAGAAACCATCTTTTAAACATATGGAAGTAATTAAGAACAGATATACCAACATAGTTCAATACAAGGGGATGCCGCATCAACCTTTGTTCTTTCCAAGAAAATGTATAAATAAGGATACTTCATATTTTGTAGTGGCAGTTTCTAAGAAGAGATAAATAAAGAAAGAGCTCTTGCTCTTGAAGTTATTTTTAAAATCGAAAATTGTGTTTTTTTAGATAGAACATAAAATTGGCGTAGTCGGTAGGATAGCTATCAAAAAATGTATAAGTATACTACATAAAAAATAAAATAACTATCTAGTGATTCGAACGAAAATCGTCACGCACAAAATAAAATTTTCCGTGAACACTTTAAAGAACTTAAAGTTTAAATCAGTGAAAATCAAAGTAAGAAACACTTTATAGACCATAAAGTTAAAATTCTTTTTCTTGTGAATACCCTATCGAACATAGTGTTTAAATTCACAAAAATCTATACACTCTAGTGAACCCAGAGTTTAAGTATAAATTACAAATTTCCGTGGACACTTTAATGAACTTAAAGTTTAAATCAGTGAAAATCTAAGTAAGAAACACTTTATAAACCATAAAGTTAAAAATTTTGTATTGTGAACACCCTATCGAAAAAAGTAATTAAATTCATAAAAATCTATACACTAGTGAACCCAGAGTTAAAGTAAAAAAATCTTTAAATTAGATAAAGAACAAAACCAAGTAGAATTCTTTAAAGCAGAGAAAGAAAAACTACAAAGTGAATTAGTTTAATAACCAATGTCAACGTAAATGACTAATGTTAT
Organism: Eupeodes luniger; assembly: GCA_951509635.1. Lineage (NCBI taxonomy): Eukaryota > Metazoa > Arthropoda > Insecta > Diptera > Syrphidae > Eupeodes > Eupeodes luniger. The sequence goes on along the minus strand of OX608073.1, from coordinate 206,847,142 downwards.
GAAGTTTCATAGAGGAAAAACTAATTAGAGCCAAGCAGATGGAAAAAATTATTAGATAAAGTCAAAAAGAAGAAACTACCAAAACTCGATTCCAGATTCACAGATAAAGAAGGAAGCACAACGGATGAAGAAGACGAACAATTAAAAAACATCAGAAGCACACCGATACCAGAAAGTTGTAAGAATAATTTTAGTACTAATTCTAAGAAAAATAATTGTGAAAATATTGAAAGTAGTTCTGAAAAAATTATTGAAAAAGAAAATATTAACATGGCTTTATCATTGACATCAGACCCACTTAAGTACATCGAGAAATTAAGTACGTTTGACGGTAGACGAGAAGCCCTATATACGTTCATAACTAATGTAGACGGAATTATTCCAACATTAAATAAATATGACGACCAATCACAATTAATGTGTATTAATATTTTAAAATCAAAATTGATAGGCAAAGCAAAAAGATGCGTAGAAATTCATGCACATCTACAGAAATGGGTAGACATAAAAGAATTATTAATAAGTAATTTTGGAGGATTCAAAAGTAGCTTTCAATTATAGGACGACCTTAGACAAATAAGTTACAAAAACAATGTAATGACATTTTATAATGAGATTAGCGGCCCGGTACGTGCTTCGCTACGTATTAGGCATAGTAATAAAAAAAAAAACGATTATAAAGTTCATTGATTCAAACAAAAAAATATTTTAAATTGCTAGCTATTTAAAAGTCCAAATGACCCAAATGATTTATTGTTTGTATTATATTTATCAGCAAAGAGTAAAAGCTAAAAAATAAAAAAAAATACTATGGTGGGTCTATATGGGTTAGTCTAAAACAGTTGGATAAACAATATTTTTTGTTTTTCCATTTTGTGCATGAATAAATAAAAAGGGGTATCGACTCTGGAACAGGCAACATAAAGTTGGCCATGTGAAAACATGATTCCTCCAAATTGACACCACAAACTTGAAGTGTTTGCCCTTGGGCCTTATTTATGGACATCGCAAATGATAAACGCACAGGATACTGTAATCTTTTGAATTCAAATGGCACATCAGTTGGAATTATAGGGATACGCGGTATCAAACACACTTCTCCTTTTGATTTACCAGTTAAGATTGTAGTTCAATCAAATTTGGCAATAACTTTTTCACTGCCAATCTGGTGCCATTACACAGTTTTGGTGGATTAATATTTCGTAATAATATAATCAAAGAACCAATTTTCAGATTCAGGCAATGCGGTGGTATACCAGCCGGTTCCAATGAATTTAAAAATTCAATTGGATAATTCATTGCCTCATCTTGATTCATAACACTGTCAATTGATTTATATGTCGTGACTACACCTGGCAGTTTTGCTTGAATTTGAAAATTAATGGCTCTGATATGAATGTTCTTCTGTGCTAAAATGGCGCGTTCTCTCAACCAATCATGATTTCTGTAATTCTGAAGAATATTCGGAAAAACACATTCAATCAACTCATCTTTAGATTGCGCAATTGTATAACAATTGTTCGGTAAAGTAATCAATCCGTTGGTACTGTCGATTGGTATTTTGCCATCACCAATTTCTAACAATTGTTTTGAAAACTCATGGGCAGTTGCATCATTATGTAGGTGAATACGCATATTAATGTTCAGTGTCAATTTTCGTACATACATATTTCCAAAGAACTGATGACTTCAAACAGGCGTTTATTTCATCAGCAGGAGTTGATCGAGAAATGACAGGCAATGTTTGACGAAAGTCCCCTGACAGCAATATCAGAGCACCACCAAAAAGCTGTTGATTACCGGGTAAATCTTGCATTGTTCGATTAAATGCTTCTATTGATTTTTTATTCGCCATTGTGCACTCATCCCATAAAATAATTGACGTTAATCGCAGAAGTTTTGCCATAGCAGAATTTCTCGAAATATTGCAAGTTGGAGTTTCAATCACCTGTACATTCAAAGGCAATTTTAATGCAGAGTGTGCGGTCCGACCACCTTCTAATAATGTAGCAGCTATTCCCGAAGATGCAAGTGCCAATGCAATTTTCTGTTCCGATCGAATAGTCGCTAAAATCAATGATACAACGAAAGTTTTGCCTGTGCCACCAGGTGCATCCAAGAAATATAATCCACCTGCATTATTGGAAACGGCTTGCATGATTGTGTCATATACATACATGTTTTTGTTGAATATTCAATTTGGTGTTATTACAATTTTGTGATTATCAGATGGCATACGATCAAGAGCAATTTTGAACAATTGAACTAATGCGTTATGCTATTGAAAAAACCTTTGTAGCTCACGAATAATTTCTCGTCTTGTATTTGAAACTATTGCACAACGTTGATCCAATTCACGATTTTCATCACCAATAAAATAAATTTGCAAAAATGTATGATCAGCGTCGGGGTATGGCAATAACGAACCATCTTGATGATAAATCTGGCCCTGAATCTGTAACATGTATGCAATTTTAGGTAGATGTTGAATCAGAATTTGTAAGACTTTATGATTCAAATTAATATAAACATGGGACAATCCTGTTGAGGTATTTACCTAAAAAGTCGGCATAAAATTATCTCTAATAATTTTAGTAGCACCAAAAGAAGTCATTTGAAATGCCGAATTGTATTGTTGAATATTACTCAAAACTGCTTCGACGTTTGAGATGTACCAAAAATAAATGAATACAATGGTTCGGGTGGAGTTTCTAATTTTGGCAATCTCACTTTGCCATTAGCACAACACATTCCGGGCGTTTCACCTGTAAAGTTAGGCGCATCACAATGTGGACATATTGCGTCCATCATTCCAATGTATCCGTAAACACTATAATCAATCTGACTATTGTAATTAAAAGCAGCACGCAGCATTTCATCCAAAACAGCACGACGTATTCGTGATTAAGTACAGGTACAGGGTCAACAGATCTATTCTGTGCAGTACGTTCACGCTGCGATGCATTAGCTTGGGCGCGTTAATCTGTAATCTGAGAACGTCTTAATAATGTCACTTCATTTGCATTACGCGTTCGCCGGCCTATATTTGGTCGTCTTGCTCGTGGCATTTTACCTTCACTCAACAACTCAACAATATTTTGGAAAATATAAACACAACAAAGCAATAATTATCGCTGATAAAATGAAATGACATATGATGACATTAAATTTGTTTTACAGAAATAACGTTACTTTTTTGTATTCGATTGTTTTGTCAAAGGTTCAAATTGGCTTTTAAGTATTAGTACAAATTGTTTGTATATGGGAGTATAGAAAGATGTTTATTTTACACTTTGTCAAGATTTTTTTTTACAAACCTTAACTGGACTTCCACGAATAATTCAAAACCAAAATTATCCAAATCGGTAAAGGCATTGTTGAGCTATAACATTACAACGAAAAGTGGCATTGATTTTTATATATATAGATACAGAGAACTTTGTGTGAATTAAATCAGAAAACAGTGCAAGAAAAAAAGGCACATGAGACATCTCATAATAACCAAACTGCATTAGATACCTTTAAAGAAAAGTTCATATGAGAACAGTATTATTCTCACTTAAACCAGCTAGCTTACAAGCAGCATTACACGAACTTACTCAAGCAGGATTCATAGAAGAAAAAAGGGAAGAAAGATCAGAACCTAAAATACAGAAACTATATTCCCCTAAAGACCAAAAATTCCAACTTAACAAATCTAATAACTATATACCACAAAAATCTTATCAAAATAATTTTCAACCAAAAAATTCAGTAAATATCAAACCACCATTCAATTATTATAATAATAATAATCCCAATCATAACTATAGAAATCCCAATTACAAAGGTAATAATTACAATCCCAATTATTACAACAGAAGTCAGAGTGTAAGACAAATGGAAATAGATCCCACTAGTAGTCAACTAAAAAGAGTACAACCTCAACAAATAAACCATTCTAATAACGAAAATAATAACGAAATAGAATCGGGAACAAATCAAATTTTTCGGTATCCAGCCTCGGAACCTCCGGAACCGGATTGCCCTTTATTAAGTTAGTAAAAAACAAACAAATTATTCGAATGTTAATAGACTCGGGAGCAACGAATAGTCTAATTAGTAGAAATAATGCCCCAAAAGACTATATTATAAAAAGAGAAAAACCTTTAACTATAAAAACTGTTGGAACTCCAGTTAAAATAAATGAAGAAATAAAAATACCTAAAGAAAAATGTATTTACAATGTCGTAGAAGATTGTGTATTCCAAATATTTGATTTCAATCAAAATTTCAATGGAATTATAGGAAATAATATATCAATTCCAAACCAAAGTAAGATTAATTTTAAAACAAAAACTTTGAATTAAATAGTGAAATAATTCCTTTATTCTTCAGTATAGACGAAGAAAAAGAATATGAAAAAGAAATAAATCACTTTAATAATATAGAACCACAAATTTCTATAGGATATTTAAAGGATATTTAAATTATTTATTATTTATCTTCAATATTACAATAATAATAATTTTTAACATTTTGGAATTCTATAATGATAAAAAATAATAATTTAAGTTGGCAATGGCGTTGCCGTCTGCCTGCCACAAATTTCTATATTCGACGAATTAGAAAATAAAAGGTTAGACCATTTAAATTCCGAAGAGCATAAACAATTAAAAAAAATTAAAAAACAATGAAAAAACATTTTTTCACACGGGAGATGATCTAAGTTTCACATCTCACGTAAAACATAAAATAGCAACAACAAGTGATGAACCAATTTTTACCAGAATTTCATAAAAAAGAAGTTGATAAGCAGATAGATGATTTATTAGAACAAAAAATAATAGTAAAAAGCACTAGTCCATATAATGCACCTATATGGATAGTACTTAAAAAGGAAGATAAAACAGGAGAAAAAGAATGGCGAATTTTCATCGATTATAGGAAGTTAAATAATGTCACCAAAGAGGATAAATTCCCTATACCAATAATAGAAGATATTCTAGATAAAATGGGAAGAGCAAATTACTTTACTACATTAGATTTGACAAAAGGATTTTATCTGATAGAGGTAAAACCAGAAGATAAAGAAAAAACTGAATTCTCTACTTTATCAGGTCATTACGAATTTGCTAGAATGCCATTCGGTCTCAAAAACGCACCGGCGACATTTCAGCGTATGATGAACGAGGTACTAAAAGAATTTGTAGGAAAAACATGTTATGTTTATTTAGATGATATAATAATATTTAGCACGTCACTAGAAGAACATCTTTCTTCTCTCGAAAAAGTATTCAAGAAACTCCATAGCATAAATTTAAAAGTATCTCTTAACAAATGCGATTTCTTAAAGAAAGAAAGTGAATTTTTAGGGCATATTATAATAACTCCAGAAGGTATTAAACCAAATCCAGAAAAACTAAAAATAATACAAAAATTCCCTATACCCACAACTATAAAAGAAATACAATCATTTTTAGGATTAACAGGTTATTACCGAAAATTTATAAATGACTATGCAAAAATAATAAAACCTATGACACTTTGTTTAAAGAAAGATAGCAAAATCAATATAGAAAACAGAGAGTCTAAAGACTCATTTGAGAAACTAAAACTTGCGGTGCAAGACACACTCATAAACAAACATCCAGATTTCTCAAAAGAATTTACTTTAACTACAGATGCAAGTAACTTTGCAATAGTAGCCGTGTTAAGTCAAAACCATGGGCCATTATTATTTGCAAGTAGAACTTTAAACAAACATGAATGTAAGTATTCAACGATAGAAAAGGAATTGTTAGCAATAGTATGGGCAACGAAACAGTTTCGTCACTATCTTTACGGTAGAAGATTTAAAATATTAACCGATCATCGACCATTAGCATGGTTGCATAATCTTAAAGAACCTAATAGTAAGTTACAAAGATGAAAGATCAAATTAGAAGAATATGACTTCAATATAAGATACCTTGCAGGAAAAGAAAATAAAGTTGCAGACGCACTTTCAAGAATAAAGATAGATACAATAAATGCATTAGAAAAGGAAGAAGATTTAGTTAGCAACAGACATAGTGTAATATCAGATAGTTCCAATCTAATATCAATCACAGAGAAACCCTTAAATACATTCAAAAGACAAATAATATTAGAAAAAGGTGAAAATAACATAGAAGAGATAAATTTCCCATTCCCAGGAAAAAGAAGAACAAAAATAATAATAAAAAACCAGGAAAAACTTCAGCAAAGAAACCTATGAATACATAATAAAAGAATGTGATACAAACATAATAAACTGTATATACACGTTAGAAGATAGATCATTTTTTGAATTCCAAGATTATTGGAAATTACATCATAATATTTAGAAACATATTAGGACCAACACCTTTCTAATTAACATTAAAACTCCAGAAACTGAAGAAGAAATAAATAAAATACACTTAAATTATAATCATACAGGAATTGAAAAAACTTATTTAGAAATAAAAAGAAAATATTATTCACCAAATATGTAAAGTAAGCTAATCTGTTGGCCGAATAATTATTATATTTAAAGTCTTCAGAAGAATAATACGCACAACTTATTCGTTTCGAGTTCGTTTTCAGACTGACTCATCTTTATTCTTTCTTCTTACAAGCTAGGGGAATTTGTACAAGAGGGAAATTTAACTAGGGAATATATACTTATGTACTAGTAACAACGGTTTACATATGTTGATGTGTGAGTATAACTATTATATATTATTATATTATTGCACTGATACAGTGTTGCCACTGGGCCTGATTACTACAATTCGGCCATTCTGACCACTTAAGATCACCTGATCTTTACAATTTATTGAACGTTTTTATGTTTGGCACCTCGATTTCCGAACCATGGTCTCATATTACTAACTGCCCATACACCCTTATATGGTAACCGCGTTTGTTGAAAATTGTCCACATCTTTGATTACATATCTATCGTTTCTTAACACTTTTACTATTTGGTATGGTCCCTTAAATTTTGGTAACAACTTTTTCGACGCTCCCGGATGTGAATCAAAATTTTTTATTAACACATAATCTCCTGACTCATACTTATTTGGTCGTTGTCGTTTTTTATCTACATACTTTTTATTATAAGCCTGTGCTTGTTCCTGTTTTGCTATTGCCTCTTGTCTTATCTGTTTGTGATCCTTTTGAACTATCTTTTGTTGAACTTCTACTAAATTGTCTTTAAAGTCGTCTATAATTTGTCCCCTTTGATCTACTCCAAACAGCATAACGCTTGGATGCTTTCCTATCATTCGATTGACGGTATTGTTTAATGTGAACTCGACTTTTTCTACAACGTGGTCCCAGTAGACTCCTTCTTCTGGTTTAACTAACTTGGCTAACATCGGACCTATATTTCTGTTGACTCTTTCAACCTGACCATTTGCCTGTGGTGAACCTGTCGCAATTTGAATATGTTTTACGTTGTTTTCTAACAAAAATTCTTTGAATTCTCGAGACGTAAACGCGCTTCCTCTATCTGATATTATACACTTTGGTCTGCTGTATGATCGAAAATAGTCAGACAACGCTTTAACTACCTCTTTTGTATTCGTTGTTTTCGTGGAGTACAATCTAACAAACTTTGTAAACGCATCGATGACCACCAAAATATGTTTCTTAACGTTGCGGGAATTGTCGACCGGCCCGTAATGGTCTATGTGCACCACTTCGAATGGAACATCGCCTTTGGGAATATTGTTCAAAAATCCCTCTTCTTTTCCATGTTTAGAGGAATAAACTATGCACTTGAAACAATTTTGTATATGCGTACTAACTTTGTCCCTCATCTTAGGAAACCAATAACTCTTCTTTATAAGTTCAATCATTTTGTCAGTACCTATGTGTCCCATCTCGTCGTGGTATTTATACATAACATGCTTTTCCATACTTTCAGGAACGCAGAATAAAATTGTCCCATCGTTTTGTTTTTTATATATAACACCATTTCGCATCTCATATAATTGATGTTCTGACTTCAGCAACAAATCTCTAAGTTTTACTAAAACGTTGTCTTTACCTTGTGATATAACTAAGTTTTCCTCAAAACTATTAGTTTCCAACATTAAAATGTTCGTTGAACGGCTCAAGGCATCTACGTGTTGCATACGTGTACCAGCTCTATGTTCTAGTTCGTAATCGTAGTTTTGGAGTTCTAACGCCCACCTTGCTATTCGTGGATTTAGTTCTTTTTTGTTAAGTGTCATTGTAAGGGAATTGCAATCCGTCACTATCTTAAAATGTTTGCCTTGTAAATATACTCTAAATCTCTTAAGTGCGGTAACTATAGCTAAAGTTTCTAACTCAAAACTATGATATTTCGCTTCGTCGTCTGTAGTTCTTCTGGAAAAATAGAAAATAGGATGTAACTTTCCGTCGTCTTTTCTTTGTAGCAATATTGCTCCTAAACCTATTGCACTTGCATCACAGTGTAATTCTGTATAGTCTTTGGGGTTATATAGTGCTAAAATTGGAGATTCTATCAATTTTTGTTTAAGTACTTCAAATGACTTTAATTCCTCTGCACCGAATTGAAACACTTTGTTTTTTCTTGTAAGATCGTAAAGTGGCTTAGCTATAATTGAAAAGTTTTTTACAAACCTGCGGAAATACGAACATAGACCCAGAAAACTTTGAACCGAATGTACGTTTTGTGGCAGTGGAAATTTTTGTATCGACTCTAAACCCTTATCATCGGCTTGTATACCTTCTCCAGTAACAGTATAACCCAAATACTTGATCTTTGACTGAAGGAATTCACACTTATCCAACCTTAATTCTAACTTGTTTACAACAAGTCTCCTAAAAACTTCCTTTAAAATCGTCAAATGTTTGCCAATATCCTTTGTTGCTATCATTATGTCGTCGAGATATATTATAACCTCATCTTTTTTTATCATATCCGCAAAAATTTTATTAACGTGTCTTTGAAAAACGGATGGGGCATTTCTTAAACCAAACGGCATTCTCAAAAATTCATATTGCCCTAAAGGTGTAACGAATGACGTATACTTGACTGAATCTTCGTGCATATATACATGGAAGAATCCGTTTTTCAAATCTAATTTGGTAAACACCAGCTTGTCTGCCATACGATCTAACAAATCATCTATTAGCGGTATAGGAAAACTATCTTTTGTAGTTACTTTATTTAAAACTCTATAGTCTACGCACATTCTAAGGTCACCAGTTTTTTTCTTTACTAGGACTATAGGAGAAACAAATTCTGACTCACTTGGCCTAATGTAACGTTTTTCTAAATACTCATCTAGCAATTTATTTAACTCTGACTTTTCTGTGTATGACAACCTACGAGGCGGCCCATAAAAAGGTTTATCTGAGCTTAGATTTAACTTCATCTCTGTTTTTACTAATGGTTCTACCGGACGTCGAGGCACCAGATAACAATTTTTGTAAATATCTTGTAAACATTTTTGAGTTGCATAACTTACATTATTTCCAATTTTTAAAGTTTTCTCTTCACATACATCATAATTGCAATCTATCATCATTAAAGTTTTTACAAAATCTTCATTATCTTTGTTAATATTTACATTATTTTCGATTATACTGTTTTTATTTGCTCTAAATTCGTTAACATTGTGGTTATAAATTGGTACAACTATATTTCTTTCGTTGTTTTGTTTACCTTTAGACTCGTCGTTGTTTTTATTTTCATTAAGTTTTTTATTGTCTAAACTAATTATTGACTCATCGTTAAATTTTATACAATTTTTATTATCATTTTGTTCTTTTTCATAACTTTTATAATTTTGACTATCAATTGTTTTATTAATTTTCTCGTTTAATTTTTCATAAGTTTGTCTTTTCATATATTCATTGTTTTCATAATTTGAAATTAATTTAAAATTTCCAGCCTTCAAAAAATTTCTTCCCAGAACAACCTCATAACCTGTTGACTTATCGTCAACCACAAATAGTTCTACCGAAATCAAAAGATTTTCCCATTCAACGAGACAACAAAACTTTCCGAAAATTACGAGTTTACTTTTATTAATACCATAATAAGTTACATCGTTAGTTTTTAAATTTAAATTTACTCCTTCGGGAAGACGCGAACGTTTCATAAAACTTATGGGACTACCGGTGTCTACAAGGCATTCTAGAAAGAAATTTTCTGTTTTCTCACCTATTTTAATTTTTAAATATAAATAACTTACGAAGTCTTCGTTGTTTTTAGGGAGAAAATGGAAAAGGGAGAGAGAAAAAAAAAACGGAACACTGCGGCAGTTGAATTCAAACAACACAAAAAAAATGAGAATCTGAATGTAGGGGACGCGCACACGTTTGTTCACGAACGAATACAGCTTATTATTTTAATATAATTGTTTTAAACTAATTGCCAGGTTGCTATTAGGGCTGTATCCCACTTCTGAGGTTAAAGTAAGCTAATCTGTTGGCCGAATAATTATTATATTTAAAGTCTTCAGAAGAATAATACGCACAACTTATTCGTTTCGAGTTCGTTTTCAGACTGACTCATCTTTATTCTTTCTTCTTACAAGCTAGGGGAATTTGTACAAGAGGGAAATTTAACTAGGGAATATATACTTATGTACTAGTAACAACGGTTTACATATGTTGATGTGTGAGTATAACTATTATATATTATTATATTATTGCACTGATACAGTGTTGCCACTGGGCCTGATTACTACATATGAAAGAACTAATAACAAAAGTAATTAACAATTGCGAACTTTGTAATCTTAAAATAGAAAGAAATCCAATAAAACTCGCATACGAGAAAACAATCACCCCAGAAGGTCCACATCAATATTATCACATGGATATATGGATACTTTCCCACTCTATAAAATATCTCACATGCATAGACAAATTCAGCAAATTTGTATGTGTAGAAAAACTCAAAACAAAGAACCAAAAAGATGTATTAAATACCATAACAAAAATCTTTACATATATGACAAGGCCAAAATATATCGTACTAGATAACGATCCCTCATTTCAGACTTATACAGTAAAAGAATACTTTAGAGAGAAAGAGATAGAAATTCATTTCACAACCCCATACAGGCACACAGGAAACTCAGATATTGAAAGAGTGCACAGCACGCTAAATGAGCATTTAAGGATTTTAGAAGGATTATACAATTTAGTCGACAACGTTTTACGGGCAGTAGAGGTTTATAATCAAACAATACATTTGACCACTAAAGAAAAACCAGTAGACATACATTTAAACAGAGTTGATATTAAATTAGTGCGCGAAAGGATAGAAAGTAATAAATTCTTCTCCCACCATGGTCTCGCCATATATATTAGGAATGATGTTGCCTATCAACTTTTACCACAATACGGTCATTGTACCAATTCCTTCTTTAATTTCATGTGGTTAAAATTTTCCGTGAATAAGCACATCATTCACTATTGTTTCATTTATCGGAGCCCAAGCCTGGACAGAGTTTCGACTTCTCAGGAATTTGATGCTCTGTCTGACTCCATTCAAAGAATTGTCTCCCTGTATCCTCACACTGAAATCATTATTACGGGCGATTTCAACGTTCACAATTCTTCGTGGCTTCGCCATTCGGGCCAGACAACACCCGAAGGAATGTGTGCTGAGATTTTTGCTGAGTTCAACCATCTTACTCAGCTTGTCAATGAGCCTACTCGAATTTCGGACGTTAATGGCCGAGCGGAAAATACACTTGACTTGTTTCTCATTTCTGATCCTGATAAGTACATAATCAGTGTATTGACGCCTCTAGGCGCATCGGACCATAGTGTCATATCTGCTAATTTCTCGTGTCAAACAAAACCAGTTAAAGAAAGAGCTCCAAAGAGAACCGTTTGGCAGTACGAGAAAGCCAACTGGGACGGTCTCAATAATTTCTTCAGGATCTTTAACTGGTCACTATGCTTCCTCGGTAGTGACGTAGACTCTAGTGCAGATATGATTACTAGTATGATTCGTTTGGGAATGGAAACCTTTATCCCGAATAGGGTTAAAAGTATTAAACCTAAGACAAAATCATGGTTCGATTCGAGCTGTAAAGAGGTTATCAAGGAGAAAGAGGTGAGCTTCCGGTGTTTTAGAACCAACCCAACTGAGGAAAACCGGGAAAGGTTTAAACAAGACAGGAAGGCCTGCAACGCTCATATTCGAAGGACCAAATTTTTGCATGATCAAAAATTACGGCAAAAAATACTGCAATGTCCCAAAGGCAGTAAGAATTTTTGGTCATTTGTAAAAAACATGAGGAATTCTTCCTCTTCCTCGGTTCCTACGCTTGTTGTCAATGACACTCCTTTAGTTAGCTCTATTGATAAAGTTAACTTGTTTGCAAGGCAGTTCGCCGAAAATGCCACCTTACCAGATAGTGCCATGGCTCCCCCAGTTCTTGAACGCGTAAATGATTCTATGGGACCAATCTATTTTCGTACTCGTACTGTGGCAAGAGCTCTTAAAGATCTCAACATTCATAAATCCGTTGGTCCGGATGGTATCCCCGCTATTGTTCTGAAGAGGTGTTCTTCCACGCTAGCAAAACCACTGCGTAAGCTTTTCCATCTATCCTATTCTTCTGGGCTCGTTCCGAGTAGTTGGAAAACTGCATTTGTCCAGCCGATCCCAAAAAAAGGTGAATCCTCTTCTCCCTTAAACTATCGACCGATAGCACTAACGTCCCTTCTTTCCAAGGTCATGGAAACGCTGATTAATTATCAGCTTAAGAAATATCTTGAGGAACGGAAGCTTCCTAATGACCGGCAATACGGCTTTCGTAGCAATAGGTCCACTGGTGATCTCATGGTTCATCTCACCGAACAGTGGAACAAATCTTTACATCGTTTTGGAGAAAGTAAGATTATTGCACTTGATATTTCAAAGGCATTTGATAAAGTCTGGCATCCTGCTCTCTTATCGAAAATGCGTGCTTTCGGTATCGATGAATCTCTTCTTCGTTGGATTAGAAATTTCCTTTCGAACCGTTCAATACAAGTTGTATTGGACGGATTCAAGTCTGAAACCCATAAAATAAATGTTGGTGTGCCCCAGGGCTCCGTTTTGTCTCCGACCCTCTTCCTCATTTTTATAAATGATCTCCTGTCTGTTACTTCTAATCCAATTCATTGTTTCGCTGACGATAGCACTCTTAGCTTTTCATATTCGTTTCCAGACTCACAACCCTCCTCTTCGGATGTGGAACTGAAACGGCAAAATATGATTAGCTCATTAAATTCCGACCTACACAGCATTGTACAATGGGGAATAAAAAATCGTGTGGAATTTAATGCTTCGAAAACGCAATGCTGTCTTACATCGTTAAAGCGAGATAAACCCTCCTTGCCACTATCTATGAGTGGCACTTGCATCAACGAAACGGAAAACCTCGACATCTTCGGAATGTGCATCAGCAACCACCTTTTGTGGAGCGATCACATACGTGATGTTGCCAAAAATGCCGCAAGATGTCTAGGTTTTCTGAGACGTTGCAAGAAATTTTTCTCTCCGTCTGATCTGGCTACAATCTACAAAACCTACATACGTCCGAAACTTGAATATAACTCTCATCTCTGGGCTGGTGCTCCAGTAACTTATTTAAGTCTCTTGGACAGTATTCAAAGAAGAGCTTTTAAAATGATTGGTGACATTAACATCATCAACTCGATTCCGTCACTCGAACATCGACGCAAGGTTTCTTGTCTCACCCTTTTTTACCGTTGTTTTATCGTACTATGCTCTAGTGAAATAGCCAGTTGCATTCCTCCCCTTAAACAATTTAACCGTAATACCCGCGCTTCTAGGAATGCCCATCAGCTTACCCTTGAGCCCAACTTCGGCCGTACTATGAAGTACAGAGATTCGTTTTTTAGCCGTACTACGCGAATGTGGAACGCCTTGCCACGCTCTATCTTTCCCTATAATTGCAATGTTCAGGAATTCAAAATCAATGTACACCGACACCTCCTATCCAACCCTTCCCTCTTTTCCTAATGCTCACACTGTGTCTTTGGCATATTAAAGGTATATAAACCCTTTTAGTGTTCGCTTATTATGAAAAAAAAAAAAAAAAAAAAAATATTAAAGAAATTAAATAAAAATAGGAGTGATAAAGAAATTAATCCTTACTATACTTAAATAAATAATCCCGAGCGATTTGATAAACTAAAAACAAAACATAAAAAAACAAAAGCTATAAAACAAAAAGAGAAGAAAGTTACAATAAGACCACACGTACGAACACAAGTTTTGCACAAAGACCAATTCAGGAGGAAGAAAAAATTCGCAACCATCCAATATGAAAGCAGTAGTGATACTCCTAATGGTTATTCTGTACAAGCAAATAACGGTAGTACGACCGCAGGAAATACAAATTAGTGAAATTAAACAAGATTTTTTAATAATAGAAAGTGAAAAGGTAGAACTCATAGAAAAATATAATACCATGATACATTTAATCAACTTAACCGATTATAAAGGACTAATCACTAATCGAACAATTAAAAGCACAATATAAAATAATGCCAGAAAAACATTATATGTAAATAATTAAGTGAAATAATTAAATTAGAAAGAAAAATTGATTTCCTAATCCCACATCATATAATTAAAAGAGGATTAATAAATTTAGGAGGTATTGTCTTAAAATTTAAGTGCCTTGATGAACCAAGGCATTGAAACAATAAATAAATAAAAAAATAGAAGTAATGATATTGATAACCTTCGTATAGAAATAGAATTCAATAACAACATAAAAGAAATTAAAGAAACTTTAGGAAAAATAGAAGACGTAATACTGACAAGCAGAACAGGAATATTAACACAAGACAGAATTAAAAATCAATTTAGCAACTTACAAAGAAAATATATTAGTAATTGTATTAATTCTACAATATTCCAACCAAAAGTTTAATAAAATATTTATTCAAAACTTTCCGATTAATAATAAAATTATAGATTAACAAACAAATAACTTTTTAGAATTAAATAAAACATTATATTATGTAACAAAAGAAATACAAAATTTACAAATATTCAAAGACGATTGTATAGAAAATATATTCATAAGCAAACAAATGAAATGCAAAACTCAAAAATACAAAGGAAAAAATGTTATAACAGAAAAAGAAAAATATTTAATAATTAAGAATCTGGAAAAAACCGAAATACAACAAAATTGTAATAATTTAAATTATATATTAGAAGGAAATTATTTAATAAAAGCAGAGAACTGTAAAATTTCAATAAACAATAGAAAGTATTACAAAGAAGAAAAAATAATACCTGTATTAAACTTTAACTTTTCAAATGAATATTTAGAAGAAATCAAGTATGAATCTATTGATAACTTAAAAGAAATAAAAAATAAAAAGGAAACACAGTACATTTAAAATTAAATAAATTAGGTGGCGCAACAGTTCATGAAGAACCAGGGCCTAGTGACTTACAACTCTCAACCATTCCTGTGTGCGTGTAATGTTGTCAGAGATGGAAGGGACCTACAGTTTATATGCCGAATCCGAACGGCTAATTTGAGAAAGCACTTTTCATGACAAGAATTATTCTTGGAGGATTTGTCAATTCCTCGCAAGAGGCAGTACCCGTGAAAAAAGTTAGATGGCACTGGCAGGGATTGAACCCAAGACCCCTTGCATGACAGTCCAACGCACTTTTTTTCTTTTTTTTTCAATTCATTTTTATTAATTCATTCTAAAATCTATCTTAAACCTAGACAAAAATTCATAAAACTAGCCTAATTAACCATAACTTACAACTAACTTACTGGTCCCATACGGACACTCTAAGTTAAACAATAATACTTAATGCTAATGCCTTTCGGCCCTAAGATCTATTTAACTTCAATTCATTTTATTTATTTTTGTATTCATTAGAAAATTAAGAAAAAACTAATGTCAATATCCTTTTTTATTTTTACTTAAAACTACTTAAAATAAGGTCCTTAATATAAAACTTAAAGCTAACTAAAACTACCTATTCTACCTATAAACTACTTAAAACTAGAACAACCACAGCAGCAAATCTAACTATCTAACGTTTTTTGTTTTTCATATGTTGTCTTTTTTTTTTTTATTATTCCATGTTTTTTTTATTTTTTATTTTTTTTATTTTTTTTTTTGTATTTTTTTGTATTTTTTGTATTTTTTTTGTATGTTTTTTTTTTTGTGCCACCATGCCTATTCTACTTAAAACTAAACCCTAAAACTATAAAACAAGTATGTAAGCCGGCCAAGGCTTAAAACCCCATCCCGACTACTCACTATCAAGTGCCGATTGAAGCCACCAAAACTGGTTCTCCTGCTTCACCCTATCAGTTCGGTCCCGTTCGGAAACAGCCCTACTGAACCGAAGGAGCTCTGCTCCGCCTTGTGCCATGACGTCCCGATTGTACAGGAGTCGCCTATCCACGGTTCGTCGTCGGACGTGGTAGATTAGCGGAACTGCCAATCTATCCTGTATCATACCGCATCTATCTAAAAAGAGGAATGCCTCTGGTGGAATGAAGCCGCTCAAGCGTGCACTCTCAAAATACTCGTCGTTCGGATAGAACGCCCCGAAAATTAAATTGTTGGTCGAAGACATAGCTCTTGCAATGTGACCTCGGACGAGTTTTATCACGAAATTGTCAATTCTGTTGATTCGAGCCCCGTTGTATAGGACCTCGTTGGAATAGTAATGCACGTAAGAAGATTCGGCTGTTCCATATAAGCCGGTACAGCGTCGTAAACACTGCCGCTCGAACACCCGAAACTTCTCCATCTGGGAAGGGGCAACGTTGAACCACACAGGACAACCATAAACGATCATCGGCCGTATGAGGGCCATGTAGCAAATTACCTTCACTCTGGGTTCAAGCCGACTGCTAAAAAACAGCCGTTTCGTCAGAGCAAAGGCTCCTCTGGCCCTGGTCAGAGCAGCATTTATATGTCTGTCGAAATATAAATACTGATCTAACCAGATACCGAGGTACTTCACTATACTTTTGCTCGCTAATGGCTGCCCGTGAAGATCAACGATAACCATCTTGCGCCAATTCTTGCACGTATCCCTCGTGGCCCTAGCCAACGGAGTCCGGAACAGAATTGTCTCCGACTTATGGACATTTATTTTCAGTTTCCAGTCATCGCAATATCGCTGAATCTTGTCGAAATCACGCTGCAAGAGAATTCTAATAACCTCAACCTTTCGGGCCGTTCTGTACGCAATAATATCGTCGGCGTACGCAATTGCCTTTGTAAGACTACCTATCAGATCGCTGGTGTAAATGCTGAAGAGAATCGGCGAATTCACCGCTCCCTGTTGAAGACCATTTTTAATTAAGAATGTTGTGGTAGAAGTTACATTGCCACTTTTGACAACAAACTTTCTACCGTTAAGCATATCATAAAGTATATACAACAATGGCTTGCTTATGCCAAGCCTGCTTAGTTTTAGGTAAAGACCCTCTAACCATACGGTGTCAAAGGCCTTTTCCAAATCAACCAGAACAGCACCTGTGCATTGTTGTTTTGTTTTATTCCATTGGATATCAGAAACGAGTTTAGACGCAGCATGAATTGTGTCATGACCCGCCTTGAACCCGAACTGTTTATCCGGAATTATTTTGTTGTCCGCAGCCCACTTAGTCAGAGCCCTATTGATGATCTTTTCGAAAACTTTGCTGATGCTCGGAAGAAGACTTATCGACCGAAGATTTGAAGGGTTTGAGTTGTCCTTTCCCTTTTTCGGGAGAGGATGAACCACAGCGGTCTTCCAATGCACTGGATAATATGCATTATTCAGTGCATTATTGAAGAGTGTGGTGTAAATGTCAATTGCCTCCATCGGTAAATGTCTTAGTACAACGTTGGATATACCATCGACACCCGCTGACTTTTTATTTTTTATTGAGTTGAAGATGAGCTGAAGCTCAACCTTCGTCACTAACAAGGGACTTGGTCCCGTTTGCTCGGCGATTATGGCATTTGCCAAGGTATCGTCATCGAACCGCATAAAACCGCGGTTCTCTGATCGCCAATGTGTTACATCATTTCGAAGATAAAAGTGATTAAGTAGGGCTCTGTCTTCCAGGTCGTGGTTGGGGCGAATGCTAACATTCACCTTGTACACTTGCTGGAAAGCAGCTCCCACCGCCTCCACTTTTTCCTTCGGATCTTCAATTATATAAAAGTCATCGTCAAAGATGGCTTCTTCTGGATCTATGTGCGCTGTCATGAGTAAGTCTCTGTTCTCTTCAGTTCTTTGGATTTTCAGACACGGAAGGTCATTGTCGTTCTTTTTCCTAAATATCTTGTTGATTTTAGGGAACATACTAGGGTCACTGGAATTAACTGACCGGATCTTGCGGTCCCAGTACTTGTTAATTGATAACCTGTAGTTCTCCTTAATCAACAGATTGACATTTTTTATTGACGACTTCAGTGTCCTAACCTCCAAGTCGTGTGGGTCTGTCAGTCTTCTGTACAAGTTTTTGAGTCTTGTCAGTAAGCCACTTTTGTGCCTACGTAGTGCGTCAATAGTCGCGTTTCTGTAAGCGTCCATTTGGTCTCGTTCTTTGTACTTTGGTATTGTCCGTTCCATCGTTCGTTTTATTGTTTCGTCCATCTGTTGTAAATGTTGGTCAATTTCTGTATTTGTCAGGTTTCTGTTGTTTGGTGGGGCTATGTCACTCGAACGAAGTTCTCTCGCTAGGGCGTTGGTGAAACGAGGCCAGCGCATCTTACTGTAATTGTAAGAATGCGTTGCAACGTATTCCTCCAACTCCACACGTTCGTTCGGAATCTGCATTACAGCAGCCAGTCCGCAGTGATCACTGTCGTACTCGACTGTCTGTAAGCAGTTTCGAGGGTGATTACCCACTTTGTCTTTTACTGTCAGTCTTGTGTCGTACAGCAAAAGATCCAGAAAGGAGCCGCTTCTTGGATACGATGGCTTTTCAGTAGCCAGCAGGTCGACGCCATATTCAACGCTGTAAAGATTCATCAAATTAAAAAGATGGTTACCTCTGGGATTATTATGTTGATTTCCCCAATCTTCATGTTTTGCGTTCAAATCACCGGCCAAGATGAAATAGTTTTCTTCCAAGCTCAGTTTATGTTCCCTAAAAAGAATCTCGAGTTCTGAAGCAAAGTAAGTAACCTGCGGAGCTCCAGCCGCATAAGCCGCAATCATATACATCCGCTTCCCTTGAGTGAGAGAGATGCATACAACGCAAACTTCTAGCGTCTTGAGCTTTCGCAATTCATTGTTGTATATGACTTTATAATTAATGCCTTTTCGTATAAAGAGAGCGACACCGCCCCCTTGAGTGGAGTCGGGCCGGTCTCTTCTTACGATATTGTAATTTTTATGAGTCAATTTGTGTTTGTGGTTTAGCTTAGTTTCGCTAGCCATAAACACATCGGGACTGTAGTCTTTCAACAATTGGAACATATTGGCTCTTCGTTCAATCCTAATCAGTGAATTTACATTCACAGCTAGGACTTTTAGGCGCGTCTCCGGCAGCGCGCCCATTATGGTCTAAATTGCGCCAGGCCAGGCAACAAAGAGTAGAGATGATCTACCATTTTGCCTTGCTCCTTTATCTGACTTTGCAGCCCTGTAAGTTGACCTTGAATGCTCAACAACAAGGCTACAATGTCAGGCTGCACCTCTGGTGCCTTAGGCGCGGGGGCCTTTGGGACAACCGTTGGTGGAGCCTGTCTCGTATTCCCATTCCCTGACACCATTTGGGCGTAAGAGAATTTGGGATCCACGAATTTTTGTGTTGGAGCCTGTCGAACTGTTCGACTTCTTGCGGCTTTTTGACTGGCCTGTTTCTGTTTAATTTCTTGGACCTTAGGACAACCCCTATAGCTAGCCGGGTGCCCTTGGTTTCCACAAAGGACACACTTCAGCTGGGTTAAATCCTCAACCCGCTCATTCCCCAGCTTGCATTCTCCCTCATTGTGGGTTTCGGAGCACCTGACGCAGCGCAACTGCATATTGCAGTTGGCTCCGGCATGGCCGAACCTCTGGCACTTCGTACATTGTAAAATGTCGTCGTGCCTTTTTAATGTGTCCCAGTGCACAGCTTGAAAGTCGAGGGATTTGATTTTCTTCACACTCTCAAACCTGCTTTGGGGCGATAATGTTACGAGGAACATTGGCAGCCTATAACCCCCTCGCCTGGACTTCACCGTAGTGAAAGGCTTGACCCCGATAAAATCGAGATCGTCAGTGGCTTTTTCACGGAGCTCAGCTAAGAGCGCCTCCGGTTCCGTGCAGGAACTTATGCCCTTCAGAAGGGCCGTTTGAAATTTTTCGCTTTTAGGCGTGTAGCTGAAGAACTCAGCGGTGGCCTGTTTTAGCACTCCTTTAAGTAAATTGTATTCGGCCAGTGAGAAGCACTGCACCGAATACCGCTTTTCTTTTTCATTCAAAATATTAATTACAAAATTGCCCTTAGTGGCCGACTGACATACCTGTTTCAAGTCCTGCAGGTCAACCCGGTAGGTCCTAATTGGTGGCACCTTCTCCTTCTTGGGCTGTGGTTGTTTCTGGTGTTGCTGCTGTCGCTGCTGCTGTTGCTGCTGCTTCTGCTGCTGCTGCTGTTGTTTTTGCTGCTCCTGCTGCTTTGGTTTTGGCTGTTGTTGTTGCTGCTTCTTGGCCTTAGCCGATGTCGATGGGCCCTCAGCAATTGGGCCTGTCTCTGCTGCTGGCGCCTTTTTATTTTGCCCCGCTCCTGTGTTTTTGGTAGCGGGCTTTGGTTGTTGTTGTTTTTGCTGCTGTGGTTGTTGTTGCTGCAGTTGTTTTTGCTGCTGTTGTTTTTGTTCCAGCTGCCGTTGCGCTGCCTCTTGTTGTCGGCGCGCCTCTTGTTTTAACTTCAGCTGGCTGAGGAGGGGCTCCATTTCCTCCTTGAGCTTTCTGAGGTCTTCCTCGTATTGGCTGATTTTTGCTTGTTGGGCTTGCAGGGCCTTTACCAGCGCTGTCTCCTCTTGGAGGTCCGCCTCAACCTCCACAGCCTTCGTTGTCGGCGGGACTGGCTCTGGCTCCGATATGATAATATCCATATTTGGAGGCCTGAAGAGCCCCTCTCCACCTTCGGAAATGTATTCCGTTTTCTCCGCCTCGGAATAGTCGGAGAATTCACTCTCTGTGGTAACCTTACCACCCTCCATTTGCTTGCGCATATTACGCCGCTTAGCGGCGTTAGCTCTCTCCACCTTATTAGGGCTCAGCTTCTTTAGCCTCCTCTTTTGGTTAGCTGTTGTCGCCTGGTCAGATGTTGTTGTTGTTGCTTGTGGTACTGTTACTGGCACCACCGTAACATCGCCTGATGTGTTGGCGGAGGTATCTTTCGATACCCCCGCTTTCTTCTCCTTTACCATTTGCTTCTTTTCCCAATCGATGAAATCAACAATTTCACGATTGTGAAAAAAAGCAATAATATTTCTCGTTGACTCTGCCTGGGACTCGAACCCACGACCCTTCGCTTTGTCTGCAGACGCCACCTCCACTGGGCTACCGATGAGTTATATAAAGCTGTGGCAACTTGCCAACTTTAGATTTTAATAACAAACTTGCACTTGCTTTACTTGGAAATAAAATAAAAATAGCACTTCTTCACTGGTTCGAAGTCAAATAACGACTGAGACAGTCCAACGCACTAACCATTACGCTGCGGGTACTACACCGGCAACAGTTACAAAATTTAAATTTGAATTGGTATTTGGCTTATTGGTATTTGTCTTATTGGTATTTGTCTTTATTCTTTATACATACAACACATAAATAAATAAATAAAAAAATGTCTCTTTATTGTCTCCCTCCAACCATAGCTACTTTTGTTTACATTCTTCTCTGTTTTGTATTGTCAAATTGTCTCTTAATTTCCGCAATTCAAAATTCTGCACAAACTTTGCAAATTTAGTTCATTGGTGGTTGCCCAGACGTCGCTTCGTTCGTTCCTCTTCATAATAGTACTCTTCCATTCCATATACAAAGCTATTAGTGACCTAATCGATGTTTCTAAATTTATAATCTTACAATTAAATGGAATTATTAAAATTTATATTAAATACCCCATCATTCACAAAAATTGTAAGTTATACGAAAGTAGGGCCATAAGCCAGAAATTTGTATTTGTATTTTGTATAGTCTTTATTCAATTATTAAGAAAAAATTACAATAATTACTTATATAGCTAGTAATAATAATAACAAAATTAAATAAATAAGTGACATTTTTTGTTTTGAAAAAAAAAAAAACAGAGTTAAATGTCACATCAAAGAAAATTAAAAACTTCAGTGAAAAACAAAAATTAAGTATTAAGTGGGCGAACTTTTATATTTTTAATGACTTAAACTCTAATATTCTTATATAGGTAGATATATGTATGTGGAGTTAGTGCTCCGCAGAATTGTTTTTTTTCTTCTTCCTCTCTGAGTTCTTCTTCCAAATAAAAATACGCGAACACACAACTTTTGAATATAAAAATGTCCTTTATTTAATTTAATGATTAACTCTAGGTGTAACAAGATATACTAAAATTAATGAATTAGGTATTTAGCAGAGGGAATGGAGAGGTCTGATTTACTTCGTGGTCAATCTAGAACTAACTACTCAATCGTTTTTTCGTTCGTCTCGTTCTTTGTGTCATCTTCTTCGTCTCGTCTTTATGTCATCTTCTTTGTCTCGTCTGAATGTGCGTGTGTGTGTGTGTTCTCGTAATATGTCTGCGTTCCCCAGTATCTCTGTCATGTCCGTCTTGTCCCGTTCCCACATTCGGCCATCCTGATCAACCATTCGCCCCGAATGACGTTGACCAAGGTTTCATACCATCGGCAGCGGCAGTGGTACGCCCCGGCCCAGAGTGGTCCCCAATCTTTTCTACCTCATATCGGTCATGTTTGCACATCCTAACAACCTTATACGGCCCAAGATATTTTGGTTTTAGCTTCAATCCGGGTCCGAATTGGGTTCTTCTTACGGCAACCAAATCGTTAATCTTATACTTCAAAGCTTCCTTGCGTTTTCTTAGATGATAACGATAATTCTCACTTTGAAGTTCTGCTATGTTGGATTTAGCATCAGCTCTGATCTCTTTTCTCTCAACATCAAGTTCCTCGAAGATCTCTTCATTGAGTATCTCTTGGATATCAGGCATCTCCCTCAGCCGCATCTCAATCCCTGTCAGAATCTTGAATGGTGCAATCTTGGTGCTTCTTGGTGGCGTGTTGTTGATTATTTGTTGCACTTTGTCGACGTTCTTATACCACAATCCAGGGTTTTCCAGAGATAATTTTGTCAACACCGGTACAAGTATTCGGTTGACCCGCTCTACTTGGCCATTACCTCTTGGTACGCCCGTCGTTATAACCAGGTGTGTAATTTCTTGCTCTTTACAGTACTCTTCGAAAGCGTTAGAAGTAAATGCCGTCCCACGATCTGAAATTATGCGTCTCGGATTCCCAAAAATAGCTGCTTGCTTCTGTAGTCTTTCTAGTACCTCTTCCGTCCCTGTACTCTTAGTGGGGTATAGCCACACAAACTTCGAAAAAGCATCAACAACCACCAAAATATGGTTGTACTTCTTCCTTGTATCCTCCATTGGACCAATATGGTCAATATGGTAAGTCTCAAGGGGATAGCTCCCTTTGTCGATTGGAGTCAACAGTCCTTCTGGCTTTCCTCCCTTTCGTTCGGCTAGAATACACTCGACACAATTCTTGACCATTCTAGTGATTTTCGTTCTGGCATCTCTAATGAAGTAGGTTTTTTCCAACATCTCTAGAGTCTTCTTGGCAGCAAAGTGACCCTCTTTGTGTATCATCTTCATAATTTCATCTTCCATGGAGGATGGTATAACGACCAACTCCAAAGCAGAATCTTTATAAAGGATACCATTTTTCATAAAATAGTCTTTATAGGGTTTTTGCTTTAAAACTTCGACTAAGGCCATCAAATGTTCGTCCTGCGCCTGTGCCTCTTTAATTCTATACGACAATGTTCCTACGATAAACATACCCACTCGACTCAATGCGTCGACATGTCGCATCTTCGTGCCGCTTCTATGCACTATTTCGTAGTCATAGTCTTGGAGAAACATAGCCCATCTAGTCACTCTTAAAGGCACTTCTCTTCTGTTCATCGTCATCGTGAAGGCATTACAGTCTGTAATTATCTTCACGTGCCTTCCTAAGACGTATATTCTCCATTTCTTTAATGCACCTACAATCGCTAGGACCTCTAACTCATAAGAGTGCAGTTTTTCTTCTTGTGGACTTGTCTTGCGACTCATAAACTGTACAGGATGAAATTCTTGGTCGTCATTGTTCTTCTGCAGCAACACTGCCCCGTATCCGTACATACTTGCGTCCGTATGAATCTCCGTGACGGCTTCAGGATCATACAGTTTGAGGACTGGAGATTCCGTTAGCATACACTTCAACCATTCGAAGGCCTGAAGCTGCTCTTGTCCCATCACAAATGCATTGTCTTTCCGCAGTAGATCACTGAGAGGTTTTGCCCGTACGGCATAAT
This sequence comes from Eupeodes luniger, assembly GCA_951509635.1. Lineage (NCBI taxonomy): Eukaryota > Metazoa > Arthropoda > Insecta > Diptera > Syrphidae > Eupeodes > Eupeodes luniger. Next base: position 206,822,596 of record OX608073.1, on the reverse strand, counting down.
TCTCAACAAATCTCCGAAAGTATGACGTCAATCCCAAGAATCTTTGAAGAGATTTCTTGTCTTTCGGTATTGGGAAGTTCTTTACAGCTCTCGTCTTTTCATCTGAAGGTCTAATTGTTCCATCTTCTATCTCATATCCCAGAAAACTAATTTGTCTTTGCAGGAACTTGCACTTTGCCCAATTAATCTCGAGCCCATTCCTGCTGGCCACGTCTAAAACTTTCTCTAATCGCGTTAATGCCTCATCAACAGTGTTTGCAGGAATGATGACGTCATCCATGTAGACTTGCACCACACCTTCGTTGATTAATGGTTGCAAAGCATACATGATAAATCTTGTAAAAACAGCTGGAGAATTGCAAATTCCGAACGGTACTTTCAGGAATTCGTATTGCCCATTGTGGACAATAAATGAAGTATACTTCCTGCTATCCGGATCAAGAGGAACATGGAAAAATCCATTGACCAGATCTAGCGTCGTAAATATCTTCCCTTTCTGTAGTTGTTCCAGCACGTCATCTATCAATGGCATAGGAAAATGGTCCTTTACCATCCTTGAGTTGAGTCTACGAAAGTCACAACACATTCGCTTTTCCCCATTTTTCTTGGCAACTAGAACAACTGGCGATGCGAACTCTGACCTACTCTCCTGAATGATTCCCTTCTTTAACCATTCCCGCACCTGCCTCTCAACTTCTTCTTTATCTGCTGGTGACATCCTTCTAGCTCTTTCATACAAGGGTGTCTCGTCTTTCATTATAATCTTCATACTGATGGGTGAATTCACTTCTTTCTCTGGCTCATACTCATCAATTATAATTTTGATCTGCTCTTGAACTTCTTTGGGTAGATGGTGTAGGTTGACTGCGGGCATGGCGTCTTCTTCCACTGCCCCAACACACATAGCTTGAAACTCTGTTTGAAGCTCTGCAACCGCATTGATATGTGGCCTTCCTGCTGATCTTCGGGCTGACCCTCGCGTCTGGACATCTTCCTTCGGCCTCCCAACAACCCGTAATTCAGCCTTCACCTCCTCAACTTTCTTCTCCTCAACCGACCCACCTCTTGCTACCCTTCTATCATCATAATTTACCTGAGCCCTATTTTCCCCCATCGATACCTGTACGTTATTTGACGTACCTGCTGCTTCTTCAATTCGCTGTCTAAATCTTATATTCTTACCCTGTATAATGACAGAAGCTTGACTGATCACATCAGCACCTACCACCATCGAGAACAACATATCGCGTTCGTGCACAACATGAAGCCTGGCATTAAATGGAATGCGGTCAATTGTCACTATCGTGTCAAAACATCCGAGAGTTCGTATTTCTTTATTTCCCAATCCAGTAAGGATAGTTGGTCTGTCTTCCAGTACCACATTTGGAAAACTCAGTAACATCTCGTGTCTTAACAGTGATAAATCACAACCCGTGTCAATTAGTGCTGTCACCTCTACACCCATAACGTGTACATCTTTCATTAGATGTCCGGAACTACTTCCAAAATGTGCTCTGGCCTTCGTCTCTACTTTTGCGTCCGCCGCAGCCGTCGATTTTTTGCACTCAAAAGATCTATGCCCGATAGCACCACATTTAAAGCATTTGTACCCCTGAGGACAAGACCTTGCCAAGTGGTTCGATTCTCCACACTTAAAACATTTTTTTGCATCCTCCGGCTTGGCTGAAGTTAACGCTTCACGCTTCACCGAAGTCACAGGTGGAAATCGTTGGGGAATATCAGACACCACTTGTTGTCTTATGCGCTCATAAATTTTGAGTTTAGCCTTCAGTTCGTCAATTGTGGTCGCTTCGTACAAAACTATCTTATTTACCCGGTCGTCTTTCAACCCCGCAATAAAATAGTCGATTATGGACGCATCATCCATACGCACTGGCTTCGCAATTTCTAATAATTTATAAAGATATTCTTTATACGTCTCATTTGGTTGTTTACGCTGACTCCTCAAACGCCTATGGATTTCAGCTGAACTGACCTCAACAGCGAATTCCTTTTGTAGGGCTCTCTTCAGCGTCACCCAATCGCGCACATCACGCTCACTCTGTATAAACAGCCTTGCTGCCCCTGTAATTAGCCTTCTGCCGAACACGAACTGTTGCAATCCACCAAAACCAAGGACCGCACAGGTGTCTTCGAATTGTGCTACCCAATCGTCTACATTCTGAACATTCTCACCCGAAAAAGATGGTACGGCATCCTCTATGTCCCTGAAATTGAAAGTGCTTGGTGGCAACATTCCTCTTTCAGTGACTAGATTCTGCCCCGAGACTCTTTCCTGCCGAGACGTTCCCCGACCGCCACCGTTGGCGTCAACAAAGTCGTCGTCCGATGCGTTACCCCCAATTTCTATATGGAAATATGTCAATAGTCGTTCCGTCAATTGTTTTTTGTTTCCCGTCAAAGGTAATCCCAGTTCCCTCAGTTTTTCTTTCAACAACTCTATTGTCATTGACCTAATCTCCAATTCATCCATTTTCCACCTCCTTTCCCCCTTTACAATATCAAATTAAAATTATTCAAGTCAAAAATAAAAATATTTAAAATTTAATGAATTTAAAATTTTTAATTTAAATTTAGATAATTTTTCAAAAGGAAAACAAAATAAAATCAATATTTTTAAGCACCACTGTGCCTTCACGTCTCTTATGGAGAACAATATCAATCGTACATAAAATAAGATACAATACATACACTGGATACAGCATACAAATATTCAATATAGTTTCTCCTGCACAGCTGCCAAAAATACTCCTCGTCCTCGTACTGTTGCACCAACACTCATGTACTGCGTCCTCGTCGCAACTCTTTTCGCACACACAATCTTTTTCTTCTCCGTGTTAAAGTTGGGGCAACCAACCACGATGGGCTGCGTGACTCTCTTTCTTTCTGTCTATTGGCAATCGACAGATACACATACGCTACGAATCAAAACCAACCGTTTGCGCTGTTTGATTTTTAGCACGGCGTTGTTTACTTTAGCCACTCGCACCGCTTTCAGTTGATGCCCTTTTTTTCTTTTTTTTTTTTTAAACTGTACTTTTATTGTCTTTTATTTCTTATTTTCGTGTTAATGCACTGAATAGAATTTATTGTCTCTTCTTTTATGTCTGTTGCTCTAGTGTTAATGCACTGAATATAGTTTATTGTCTCTTCTTTCTTCTCTCACTTCTCCGACGAAACTCACTTCTCGCTTCCTTCTTCTTAAACTTCTCCGCCGGCGAAACACACGCTCATTTTCAACTTCAAGTACATATGTGCTTTTCTTTACCGTTTTTAAAATTCAAATTTCAGCCGTTGGTGGTGGCTTTTTTTCTGATTAATTTTATTTTTCGCACAAGAACTTTGTTTTTCTGAGCCTAAATCACTGGCACGCACTCGCACTCGAACTCAACGCGCTTTTGAGCATTCAATCGCGGTTCGGAGCCCCCAAATTCTGTGGAGTTAGTGCTCCGCAGAATTGTTTTTTTTTCTTCTTCCTCTCTGAGTTCTTCTTCCAAATAAAAATACGCGAACACACAACTTTTGAATATAAAAATGTCCTTTATTTAATTTAATGATTAACTCTAGGTGTAACAAGATATACTAAAATTAATGAATTAGGTATTTAGCAGAGGGAATGGAGAGGTCTGATTTACTTCGTGGTCAATCTAGAACTAACTACTCAATCGTTTTTTCGTTCGTCTCGTTCTTTGTGTCATCTTCTTCGTCTCGTCTTTATGTCATCTTCTTTGTCTCGTCTGAATGTGCGTGTGTGTTCTCGTAATATGTCTGCGTTCCCCAGTATCTCTGTCATGTCCGTCTTGTCCCGTTCCCACATGTATATATTTATTTTTTTGTACCTACTTCAAAGAAAATTATGTACATAAATCAATTCATTTATTTGAAAATTCAAGACAAGAAGATATAGTGAACTATGCACCAATCAAAAACCATTTATATAAAAAGAAAAATATCAGTGATGATGCTGTATTCTCGAATAAGTGTATTAGATTAACAATTAAATGATTAATGGCAGCACAACTCTAATTTGCTCGTGATTAAATTCAAAAAGCCAAATTTTTACTTTTCTTAAGAAAATAGGCAACGATCTGATGGATCGTATATCGGCAGGAAGCTTATTGAATAACTTAAATGCGACAACAGACATAGAGTTCCTGAAATGAGTGGTTCGATAAGAAGGAATACAAACGACAGAACTAGAGACACTACGTAGATACTGAAAATCATAGATTGGGCTTTGTAAATAGCCACTTCTTAAAAAGAAAAGTTTCAGTACTTTAAAATAGAAAAGATGTTTTATTGTCAGAATTTGTAATTTTTTAAAGAGTTCAAATGAATGGGCAAAACGGTTGCTCCTACAAATTTTTCTTATAACGTACTTTTGCAGGACAGAAAGAGGCTGAATTTTTGAATGGTACGCACTACCCCAACAACTTAACCCATGCTCTAATTTAGAGTGAAAAATTCCAAAATAAACCATACGCAAAGTTTTACTATCTAAGAATTTTTCTAGGTGATACATGGCACGAAGAGATGACTGAAGATACTGTTTCAGTTTCAAAATGTGATAAGACCAGCTCATATTTTGATCAAAAAGGATACCGAGGTATCTAAATTGATCAACGACATCAATCTTGAAGCAAGACGCATTGCAAGTATATTCAGAATTGAACCAAATTTTTGAGCTAGCAGGATCGCATATACAAGTAAGGTCACAATGTCGTTCACAATTAGAAACATGAAAAACAACATCCAGATCAGGACATTCACGGGAACTCAAACTAAAGTACATAAGTTTGGTTTTATTACTGACAGTTAGCTTATGACAGGCAAACCATTTGCGTAAAGTATTAACATCATTATTAATATATGCAATTAAATTCAGAGGGTTATCTGAAACATATGCAATACCCAAATCATCAGCAAAAGCTTTCACTTTACCGGAAAAACTTTGATAAAAAAGAGAGTTTATGTAAACAAGAAATAAAATAGGTCCAAGGACAGATCCTTGGGGAACACCTAGGTTAAGAAAATTACTCGCACTTAAGCTTTCACCAATTTTAACCTTTTGCAATCTATTCTTTAGATATGATGTGAACCAACTTAGGATGAAGCCACGAAATCCCGCACTAAATAATTTGTCCAAAAGAACATTGTGGTCCACCATGTCAAATGCCTTCGTTATGTCTACAAATAGACCGGCGCATGATTTTTTGTCATCTAAGCCTTTGTTGATTAATGAGCAAAAAGCCATGACTGCATCTTCAGTTGACAGACCATCCCTAAACCCAAATTGATCAGGACTGAAAAAACGTATAGCCTTAAAATAATGCAGCATACGACTCTTCATTGCTTTTTCGAAAACCTTAGAGATTGAAGATAGTAAAGAAATAGGTCCATAATTATTTTTTTCCTTTCTACTGCCCTTTTTATATAAAGGAATTACGTGGGCAACCTTTAATTTTTCTGGAAAGATACCAGATGGGAAACTAATTTTAAGTAAAGAAATTGCCAAATGTAACAAAACATTCACAAATGTACAAAATTGCAAACATGAGTTAAAATATACGTTCTGCGACACAAATAAAAATAACATGTCTATTAGAACTATTAAACAACCAAAAAATATAAAATTAAGGAAAAGAATATGGACTTAGAATTAATTAAAGATGGAACCATTCTACTATCCGGCAAACACACCGTGGACAACGAAACTATAAAGGGTGTCTACCTAGTGAATTTTGAAAATAAAACTGTCATTGATGGAATATCATACGAGAATCCTACACGCCTGATCCAGAATTACCTGAAGACCTACACAATCGACAAATATGAAATTGGCCAATATATCGAATCACTTGACGAGCAACTAAAGTTTGATAATATAAACTTATTAGAATCTTTACAGATTGAAGCAACTAAAAGCCCTATTATCTCTGCTTTTGGACTTGTCTCATTCACGGTGCTCGTTACAACATTTATAGTTATTCTTTACAGAAGAAGAACTCCTAAGCTTACTCCAGAACAACATCTCAACCAGCGAGCCGGAAGATTAGAAATGCTTGTACGGCAATATGAAGCTGCGGGGCGCGCTTCTTAAAGGAAAGGGGGAGTTAACATTCTAGTTCCCACATTCCATAAAAAGCATCCAGGCAACGCAAATCTAAGGGATGCAGACCTATCACAAAACCGAAAAACAGTTTTACGATATCCTAAGCTAACAATAAGAAAAACAACATCCGGCACATTAGGTTCGACCAATTCCAGGAAGGACTAATTATTATCATTATTCAATATTCACTATCTTAAACTAACCAACCCCTAAGAAAAACGAGAACGCACAACAGCGGAGTAGGGGAATGATTTCATCAGTTATAATTTGAACACCAAGCTGATCAGGGTGCTCTGGTGAATTTTTGTATTAGTATTTTAAGTTTAAATAAAATTATTTTAATTAAATTGTAAAAACTTTTTATATTAATTTATATACAGGGTGTCCCATAAGTAATGGTCCAAACTGTATATGATGAATGGTCAAGTCATGACCTACCAGAATTTGGTAACTTGTCTATACCGCATCCCAACGGTTTTCGAGTAACGGTTGTTTTAATGAAATTTTCAAAAACACCTACTTTTAGTCGGTTTTTCAATCACCCTGTCCACAAATGATTTTTGTTTTTACTATATGTTAATATTTTACAATTCTGAATAAACATTCAATATTTTTGCATTTAAAAAATTTCAATTTTCGGCACTATTTTACAAAATATTAATACTTAAAATCATATTCTTATCAAACTTAATTTTTTACATCGAAATTTAAAACAGTTTTATTAAAAAAAATCATATTACACAATACTGGTTATCGTTTTTAAAAACTTGCTTGATTTTTTAGCTTTTCAAAAAAGTATAAAACATCACAAAGCTAGCTTTGGTTCAAAAGTTATAAGCATTTCAATTTAATAAGTCACGATTTAAAAAACACATATAAAAAGAAAAAATGTGTTTCTGTTAGAATTTTTTATTACATCACCAGAGACATCTTGTTTCCAATTCATTGAATAAGGCTCATCATGTGAGTACCCCCAAACTAATTTTTTGTTTAGTTTAGTACAAGTAGCAATATTGATCTTTTTCCTTATCAAGCAGCGCTTCTTAACGACTACTACTACGTCTAGTACTTGTACTTACGCTTTTGTTATTTTAACCGGAAATAATATGGCTGTTTGTATTATCGCCGTTTTTAAACCAATGAGGTTGTTAAGCTATAATAGTGTGGTACTTAATTTATGCCACCCTTTTGCGGGGAATTGGCAAATCCTCAGAGTACCTAATTCCAGACATGAAAAGTGCTTTTTCAAACTAGCTGTTCGAATTGGGCTTAAAACTGAAGGTTGCATTCATCCCTGACAACATTACTCGCACACAGAAATGGTTGAATGCAATTTATGAAACTATTTGTTTCATTTTGAAAACAGGAATTTGAATTTTGTAAGAGGCCAGAATTTTGGAATAGCATGATCATAAAAGGTAGGAAGGTGTTTAAGTTAAAAAAAAGGTATATCTCTACGCATATTTTTGTATAGCAATTGTTCGAAATGCCCTCCTCCTGCATTTAAACATGCTCGACAACGTTTTAAAAACTGTCGTTTCAAACGTATGGCATGTCCTGAGCTTCTTATTTCCTCAGCCGCAGTTTCAAACAAAGGGCAAAAACTTTCTCTTTTAGGCAACCCCAATAAAAAAAATCTAGTGGATTCAAGTCCGGTGACCTAGGGGGCCATGTTATTGTTCCACCATGACCGATCCATCGCTCGGAGAAAGTTCTGTCCAAAAAACTTCAGACATTTCTTCTTTAATGGCCTGGACATCCATCTTGCTGAAACCACATGGTCTGGAGCAGGGCGAGAGGAATATCATCTAATAATACAAAGATTCTGTTTTCCAAAAATTCTAGATAATTTTCACTATTTATTGTGTCGGGCAATTGAAAGGGTCCTATGATTTGCCCATTTAAAATTCCACACCACAAATTAATTTTAAATTGGTATTGAGATCTTCCTTCTCGTATTAAATGTGGATTTTCTTCCTGCCAATTGTGAATATTGTGCATATTCATCACTTCATAAAATTTTGTCAACGAAATCAGGATCTTCTCGGCTTTTATCGATCATAATTTGGCAGAAGAAGTAGAAGTACTTGGATTATTTTCAATTTCCCTCAACACAACTTCGTCATTGAGATGGTGTTGGGGCCTTCCAATCCTTCCACTGCCAGGGATTATGCCTTCCATATAAGCATAATGAACTCTTATAAATACCCGATGGTCAGGACTTGAAGCATTTGGATATCTTTCTGCATACTTCCTTGCTGCTGCTCTTGCATTTCCGCCACATTCGCCATAAATAAAATGCATCATAGCATATTCACGTGACGTGTAAGACATTTTTAGTTATTTATGAAATAAAGTACCACACTATTATAGTTTAGCAACCTCATTGGTTTAAAAACGGCGATAATACAAACAGCCATATTATTTCCGGTTAAAATAACAAAAGCGTAAGTACAAGTACTAGACGTAGTAGTAGTCGTTAAGAAGCGCTGCTTGATAAGGAAAAAGATCGATATTGCTACTTGTACTAAACTAAACAAAAAATTCGTTTGGGTGTACTCACATTATGAGCCTAATTCAATGAATTGGAAACAAGATGTATATGGTGATGTAATAAAAAATTCTAACAGAAACACATTTTTATCTTTTTATATTTGTTTTTTAAATCGTGACTTATTAAATTGAAATGCTTATAACTTTTGAACCAAGCTAGCTTTGTGATGTTTTATACTTTTTTGAAAAGCTAAGAAATCAAGCAAGTTTTTAAAAACTATAACCAGTATTGTGTAATATGTTTTTTTTTTCATAAAACTGTTTTAAAGTTCGATGTAAAAAATTAAGTTTGATAAGAATATGATTTTAACTATTAAAATTTTGTAAAATAGTGCCGAAAATTGAAATTTCTTAAATGCAAAAATATTGAATGTTTATTCAGAATTGTAAAATATTAACATATAGTAAAAACAAAAATCATTTGTGGACAGGGTGATTGAAAAACCGACTAAAAGTAGGTGTTTTTGAAAATTTCATTAAAACAACCGTTACTCGAAAACCGTTGGGATGCGGTATAGACAAGTTACCAAATTCTGGTAGGTCATGACTTGACAATTCATCATATACAGTTTGGACCATTACTTATGGGACACCCTGTATAAAACATCGCAAGTGGACAAAGAACAATGGAAAGGTAGCAGCAGCTAAAGGTGGCAGTTTTGGAGGCGACGGAGGCAGTGGTGGCGCAGACAGCAGTTGCAGTAGTGGCTTTGGTGGAAACAAACAGAACAAACAGCAAAAAGTTTGGTCTCACTGTGGTTGGCGTAATCACAGCTCCCAGTTCTGTAAATTTAAAGAAAGCAAATGTCATACTTGTGGAAAAATAGGCCATTTGGCATCTGTTTGTCATGTTAAAAAAAATAAATCAGTAAATTACGTATCTTATTTAGATAACAATTCGGCTTGTGAATTTAATGATGTATTTAATTCTTCTATTTATAGTATTTCTTCAAAAACAAGTAATGGCATCTACTCTCTGTCAGTGGTTCTTGATGGTGTCCAAATGGAGATCGCTTGTGATACCGGTGCTCCTTGCACGTTGGTTCCTCCAGTTTCATTTTATGAACAAATCCAACACAAGAAATCACTTAGACCGTTCCATATCCCATATGTTGATTACAGAATTTTGATCTCAGGTGAGTACAATGCATCAATAACGTATAGAGGTATCACTAAGAATATAGTTGTTGTAGTCTCTAAAAGTAAAAGTCCTCCTTTGCTTGGTCGTACATTTTTAAGAGCATTTAACTTTGAATTAATGCAAGTAAATTCGGTAGAAATAGACGATAAATACTCAATCATTGTTCAGCAAATAAAAAACGAGTTTTCGGAAGTCTTCAAGGTCGAGCTGGGCACTTGTAATATAGGCAAAATATCATTAGATGTATGTGACAATGCAAAACCAGTTTTTTGTAAGCCCCGTCCGTTGCCACTTGCATGGAAAGGCCGGGTTGAAAACCAATTAAGAGATTTAGTTCAGAAAGGTGTGCTTGAGCATGTTGATACTTCTGAGTGGGAAACGCCTTTGGTTCCAATCTTAAAACCAAGTGGTGACCTACGAATTTGTGGTGATTACAAAGTCACTATTAACAAAGGGTTGGTAGATTTTAAATATCCTTTGCCTCGTATTGAGGAAATCTTTGCATCCTTTAACGGAGGTGAACTTTTCACCAAACTTGATTTGTCTAATGCATACAATCAACTATTATTAGATGAAAAATCACACCTTCTTTGTACTTGGAGTACACATATCGGATTATTAAAAGTAAAGCGGTTACCATTTGGCGTTAAAACGGCAGCCGCAATTTTTCAAAAGACAATGGAAACGTTATTACGAGGAATTCCATTTGTTGTGGTATATGAAGATGATATTACAATTACGGGAAAAGATATTCAACAACACCTTGCAACATTGAAGTTAGTTTAGAATAAGTTTAAATCAGCTGGACTCAGGTTGAATGAAAAGAAATGTGAATTCTTTAAAACTAAAATTTGCTACTTAGGATTTACTATCGATAAGCATGGGTTGAGTAAAAACAATGATCGGGTTTCCAGGGTCTCATTAGCACCCATACCCAAAGATATTTCGGAGCTCAGAGCTTTTATCGGTTTGGTAAATTACTATTCAAAGTTCATTAACAATTTCTCAAGTAAAATATTTCCTCTTTATGAACTTTTACGCAAAGATATTAGATTTAATTGGTCAGATAAATGCCAAAAATCCTATGAATTGATAAAATCTGAAATCACTTCAGATCAAGTCTTAGTACATTTTAACCCCGACTTGCCCATTATTCTAACCACAGATGCTAGTGGCAATGCTGTGGCTGGAGTTCTTTCTCACAAATCCAATGATGGATCAAGGCCGATTGCTTTTGTTTCAAGAGCGTTGACAAGAAGCGAGAGTAATTATAGTACTCTGGAAAAAGAAGCCCTTGCTATAATTTTTTGTGTTTCAAAATTGAAACAATACCTTTTGGGAAATAAATTCACTTTGAGAACTGACCATAAACCCCTTTTGGGTATATTTGGTGAACATAAAGGATTACCTCTCATGGCTTCTGCACGCATGCAAAGGTGGGCTCTTATATTGTCAGGTTTTGACTACAATGTTGAGTAAATTAAAGGCACTCTAAATGATGCAGACGGACTTTCACGAATGCCACAAACATTCTTCACAAATGAGGTTGAAGAGATTAACTTCGTGAACTTTATAGAGTCAGAAAACAACTTGAATTTGAATTTTAAGGACATAGCTCGCGAAACCAGACGTGACCCAATAATGTCAAAGCTTAGTGAAGCCATTCAGAACGGCTCCGTTCGTAATTTAAAAGGTGACGAATTTACTCCATTTCGAAGTAAATATGATGAGCTTTCGGTAGAATGCGACTGCGTATTATGGGGTTATCGAACAGTTGTACCTACAGAGTTACGAAGGCATATACTTGACGAGCTTCACGCTTCACATTTAGGTATATTTAAGACCAAGATGATGGCTCGTTCTTACGTTTGGTGGCCTGGAATTGATACAGAAGTTGAGAATTTAATTCAAAATTGTATTTCTTGTCAAGAATTACAACCAAGTCCCGAAAAAAGTTCCTTAATACCATGGAATCCTTCTTACTCAGTATGGAGTCGAATTCATGCAGATTTTGCTGGTCCAATTGAGAACTATTATTTTGTAATTATTATTGACTCATTTTCCAAATGGGTTGAAGTATTTAAAACGAAAGAAATAACTTCTTCGTTTACAATAAGTAAGTTGAGAGAATTGTTTTGTCGTTACGGATTAGTGGACGTCCTCGTAACTGATAATGGTCGACAGTTTACGTCCAATGAATTTAGTAAATTTGGTACAATGTACAATGGTATTAAACATATTTTCACTGCACCTGGACATCCGGCAAGAAATGGTCAAGCCGAGAATTTTGTCAAGACTTTAAAGAAATCAATTTTTGCAAATCTTAAGGAAAATAGAAATAGTTGTATGGACACTATTTTAAATAGATTCATGGTTGACTATCGCAACACTAAACATTGCTCGACTGGTGAATCACCAGCTAAGCTTTTCTTTGGACGCGTTCTGAAAACTCGCTTTAGTTCTCTGAAGCCCCCAATGATTTGAGAAAAGATAATTGATAGGCAAAATAAAAGTATTTCAAATTATAAAGGTAAACGCAATACTGTGTTTTCCAAAGGACAGAAAGTTATGATTAGAGACTACAGGAACATTAATAAACCAAGCTGGACTCAAGCAATAGTACAAAAAAAAAAAAAGATTGGTCCTCGTACTTATTCTTGCATCGTAACTCATAATAATAAGGAGATTAAGCGGCACTTAGATCAAATTAGAAACCAAAATAACAATCAAAATAATGATCAAAATCTTGTAATATAGGCAAAATATCATTAGATGTATGTGACAATGCAAAACCAGTTTTTTGTAAGCCCCGTCCGTTGCCACTTGCATGGAAAGGCCGGGTTGAAAACCAATTAAGAGATTTAGTTCAGAAAGGTGTGCTTGAGCATGTTGATACTTCTGAGTGGGAAACGCCTTTGGTTCCAATCTTAAAACCAAGTGGTGACCTACGAATTTGTGGTGATTACAAAGTCACTATTAACAAAGGGTTGGTAGATTTTAAATATCCTTTGCCTCGTATTGAGGAAATCTTTTCATCCTTTAACGGAGGTGAACTTTTCACCAAACTTGATTTATCTAATGCATACAATCAACTATTATTAGATGAAAAATCACACCTTTTTTGTACTTGGAGTACACATATCGGATTATTAAAAGTAAAGCGGTTACCATTTGGCGTTAAAACGGCAGCCGCAATTTTTCAAAAGACAATGGAAACGTTATTACGAGGAATTCCATTTGCTGTGGTATATGAAGATGATATTACAATTACGGGAAAAGATATTCAACAACACCTTGCAACATTGAAGTTAGTTTAGAATAAGTTGAAATCAGCTGGACTCAGGTTGAATGAAAAGAAATGTGAATTCTTTAAAACTAAAATTTGCTACTTAGGATTTACTATCGATAAGCATGGGTTGAGTAAAAACAATGATCGGGTTTCCAGTGTCTCATTAGCACCCATACCCAAAGATGTTTCGGAGCTCAGAGCTTTTATCGGTTTGGTAAATTACTATTCAAAGTTCATTAACAATTTCTCAAGTAAAATATTTCCTCTTTATGAACTTTTACGCAAAGATATTAAATTTAATTGGTCAGATAAATGCCAAAAATCCTATGAATTGATAAAATCTGAAATCACTTCAGATCAAGTCTTAGTACATTTTAACCCCGACTTGCCCATTATTCTAACCACAGTGTACAGTATAATATACGCTCAGCTATATTCTCTCTTACTCAACTCCTATATGTACATAATGCTTTAGGAATATCGTATTGTATATAATAAAACACAGTCAGTCGACTACTGACCTGCTAATACCAACGTTGTTTCAATAATCATCTGTTCATGGCGACCGTGACACTCGTTTTTATATGTAGTTTTATAAAAGTTAAAGGAAAAATCAATAAAAAACAATTGAATTAGTGTAAAGTATTCACTTTATAAAAAAGGAGAATCCCTCAAAAACAAAAAAAAAATAACAATAAGCACCCAAAATCCAATTTTCTTCATCGCCATCTCTGCTACCACGTGACTCTGAACTTCCTCAAATATTGTAATTGTTGTCACCAAAATAAAGTGCAAAGACGACGTAGAACAATGAAAAGTGCAAATTAAATAAAAAGAAAAGTGTCGTTGGATTAAACCAGTATTAAAAACACCATTTTATAAACAGAAAAATAAAAATTTCAAATTAAATAAAATAATTTTGCATTACATAACAAGTGAACATAAAGTGCAAACTGTAAATTCTTTGTTCCCTTTTCTGCAAAATCAAACGGAACAATCCCAGTACAAAAAAAAAGCAGGAACAAAACAACCGCTACCAAAAACCAACAAAAAATGAGAGTGACATCAATTGAAATTATACTAACATGATTTATTTTACTGTATAATGTATAACAAATAAATTGTAAAAAACAAAAACAAAAAAACAGTAAGAGAAGGAAATAAAATCAAAAAAAAATAGAAACAAAAAAAAAAAGAAGTCTCATATGTAAAACAATAAGAAAGAATACAATATATACACATGTGTTTTATATACTAATTTGCATGCCTACTTTTAAGTTAAGACTTATTATTATTATATTTGGTATTTCATTATTGCACTTTTTGTAAGATTTTAATATTATATGGGTGAATTTGAAAAAACTAAGGACAGATTTTTAGATCTATATAAATGTTTAAATAAAACAAAAATTCCTAATAATAGCGAAGACACATTTAAACGATTAACTAATACATTTAACGAGATTAAAATTTATTGGAAAAAGAACTTAGAAGAAGAACAAAAAGCTGAAGTGTCAAATTTATATTTTTCATTGAGAGATAAGTACGCAAAAATCTGCATCAGATTAGGCAAAAAAGTTCTTATTCCTTTTGAAATAGACAAATTAATAGATACTACAGAGATTAGCGAAGAGAATAGTGAAGACGAGGTATATGAGGAAATGGCAATCACACAGGTAGAATTTATAGCCTTGGCTACAAAACTTATTCCAGAGTTCGATGGGCAACCAGAAAATATTACAAGGTTTATTGATTCCCTTGAACTTTTGGAGATGACAGTTGATTCTCATATGAATATAGCGGTAAAAATTATAAAAACAAAACTATTAGGATCAGCTAGAAATTATATAACCAACGAAACAGACATTCAATCGATCATTACTACTTTGAAAAGTAACATTAAAAGCGAATCATCAGACGTCGTTGCAGCAAAGTTGCACAATGTTAAACAAAATAACAAGTCAGCCAACATTTATATAAAAGAAGTAGAAGATTTAACATCATCCTTAAAAAGAGCTTTCATAACTGAAGGTGTTCCAGCTAAATTGGCAGACGATTACGCTGTTAACCACGCTGTAAAAGCTATGACCAAAAACGCTTCTAACGATAAAGTTAAATTTATAATGGAAGCGGGACATTTTAACAACATGAATGAGGCAGTCACGAAGTTCATTTCGTCTAGCACTGATGCTGGTCCCAGTTCATCGGTTTTTCATTTTAGAAAAACTAACCGTGGTCGTGGGGAAAGCTCATACGGATATAACAATAGGGGGAGTAGTTATAATAACTTACGGGGCAATGCTAGAGGTAGTTACAGAGGTAACCACAGAACAAACGTATTTGATTATAATGCATATAATAATCGATGGAATAATAAAAATGTTAGGAATAATAGAACCACAAATCAAAATAACAGTACCAGGGCAGTTAGATATGCTTGTCAGGGAAACGAGGATTCCCCTCAGGTCAGACTGGGGGATTGTTAACTAAAAATCAAATTAAAAATAGCGTAGCGCTGACGCCTACGCACAGGGCCGTCGAGAGGAAATCCGGGCCCGGGACGAAAAAATCTCTGCTGATATGGTACGTTCTAATTTCAATTACGAATAGCATGAAATTGGTTGGAATTAACGGAAATAATAAGTGAACCGAAAAAAAGTGTTAATCATCAAATCAATCTCAAGGGTATCGTCCAGTTTAGTTGAAATGGAAGATGGATAGAAAATAATTCTAGATGCGAGTAGACCAGATTCCGAACAGACAGCCCCGTCGAGAGGGGGGGGGAAAGGGGGGGGGAACCCCCCGCGCCCGGAATTTTTGAGGGGCCCGTAAAATTGAAAGCAATGAGAATATACTCTATATTTATCATCAACATTCCTATTTTCACTTATTTTTAGAGGCCCGAAAATTTAAAATCATTCATGCTTTCGCAATCGGGCCCCTGTTTGCATGTTATCTGCCAATCTATCAGTCACAAGCTTGCCGATTTGGGCCCCTGATTATTTTTGGCGTACATTTTTGTTAATATTTAATGGAAAATTGGGCAACTCTGAACTATTGAAAGAAAGTTATAATAAATTGTTTCGCTTTTCTTATTTAATTTAACGTAAATTTCAAATTTATTTTATTTTGAAAATTTTTAAAGTCAAAATAAGGGGCCCGGCAAATTAAAACAAAACACAAACATTCATTTCGGTTTCTGTTTTTATAAAGTTTCTTTTCTTCTATTTTTGTTTCTGCTGTAAACGAAATTTTTGATTCGGTTTCGGGGGACCGGAAAATCCCACCAGGGGACTAGGAATACGAGGCGATGGCAATATTATTGGAGAGCCAAATAATGATAATTTTTTGGGCATTTTGGAATTAATTAGTCATTATGACCCCTTACTTCAGGAGCAATTGGAAAAAGTAAGAATTTCACAACAAGAGCAAAATGAGTTCATCAAAATTTGTGCCCAACATGTGAATTCAGCTATTTTGAAGGAGATTGAAAACGCCAAATACTTCGCTATAATTGTCGGTGCAACACCCTATTCAAGTCATGTGAAACAAAACACATTTATTTTGCGATATCTGCGATTGGAATACAATGTGTTTACCATCTAAGAACAGTTTTTGGAATTTGTCGATTGCAACAAAAAAACTGGCACCGCAATAGCTGATTTGATCTGCGAAACATTGGCTAAGAACGAAATCCCTTTAGAAATTTGTTGTGCACAAGGCTATGAAAATGGAAGCAATATGAAAGAACAGTATAATGGTGCACAAAGGCATATATTAAACAAAAATACGAATGCCGTGTATTGACCATGTTCGCAGCTCACAGCCTTAACTTGTGTGGAGTCCATTCAGCGAAATGTTGTACTGCCGCAATAACATTTTTTGGAGTTGTTCAAAAGAGTTTCAAATTGTTTAGCAGCAGTGCTCAACGTTTGGAAATTCTTAAGAAAAATGTGCCCGGATCCCTTCACAAACTTTCCGATACAAGATGGTCAGCTAGAATTGAGGCAGTGAAACCATCTGAAAAACCTAAGATCATCATTAGAAGCCTTAAGTGATATTAATTTAACTGAAACTAAAACTCGAAGAGATGTAAATGGCGTTTTAAAATATATGCACAAATTGTCATGTAAAGAAGAGAGTGAGTTGATGACTGACTGTTTATTGAGAGTATATGATTATACAGGTATACAAGTGGTGGTTACATATGTGTATATATTTACATAGCATTATATTATCACAACATCTCCCCTTTTTTTTTTTTTTTTTAGCATAAGTGATTATTGAAAAAGAAATTTACAATTGAAATATTAATAAGAAGTATAAACAAAGAAAATAATACATAAGTCATTGTAATGATTATTATTTACATATTAAGATTAAGTAATTGATTTATAAAAAAAATATTAAATTCAAAGTTTTTAAATAATTCAAAGTTCAAACAATATTAAATTCAAATTTTTAGTTGATTCGAAGTTTCTAGTTAATTCTTAAGGCCTTGCCAGAACGTAATACTATTCTTTCTGTGGGCTGATGAGGTGGAATTTTGGCGGTGGGTGGAGTTTCGTTGGTTCGTGTGACGCTGGGTTGTTTTTGTGGTTTGTCGTGAGAGTCTATTAGTGTTTTTTCTTCGGGTTGGAAATTATTATTTAAAGTTGAGGATTCTTTGGGGACGTCAATGGCTCGATCTGGAGTTATATTTGCTTTTGTATGATGGAGATGAATCGTGTTGCGGCGTTTCACTCTTCCGTCATCGGTTTTTACTATGTATGATCTCGGTTGGGATGAGCTTTTAAGAATTTTGCCTGATGACCATTGTCGGTGTCCCAACTGAACTCGAACTTTATCTTCAGGTTGGAACTCAGAAGAAGGTTTTGTAGATTTATCAGCATATTTTTTCTGCTTGTTTCTCACTTGGGTCATCTCTTCATGTACTTTTTCCACTACTTTGGGAACAAGTATGCTTTTAGCTACAGGAATGTTACTTCGAGTCTGTCTGCTGAATAGCCTTTGGTTTGGTGATTTTAGTTGTGTTGATCTGGGGGTGTTTCGAGAATTCAGGAGTGCTAAATAAATGTCTGAACCGTCCATATGACACTTCTTTAGCAGTTGTTTTGCCGTCTGCACGTATCTTTCCGCAAGTCCATTGGAGCGGGGATAATATGGACTAGATGTTTGATGTTTGAAACCCCAGGCATTGGAAAACATTTTAAACTCCTTTGCTGAGAATTGTGGCCCGTTATCAGACTCGAAAACTAGTGGGATTCCGTGAGTAGAAAACCATGTTTTTAGCTTCCTGATAACTTCAGCTGAAGTTGACCTTTGGAGTTCCGCAAAATCATAGAACCCAGAATAGCTATCTACAATTAAAAGATAATTAGTATTAAATATATGAAAGATATCACATGCTACGATTTCCCATGGTAATGATGGAACCTGTTTTAACATAAGGGGCTCCTTAATCTTAGCAGGCTGTGCTTTTTGGCATATGGAACAAGTTTCGATCATTCGGGTTATGTCGTTTGTTATGTTAAGCCAAAACAATTGCTCTCTGGCTCTGCTAAGAGTACGCTGGATACCAAAATGTCCTTCGTGTAGCTTCTTCAGGATGCTGGATTTGATGCTTTTAGGTACAATGAGCTTATTACCTTTGAACATCAAGCCATCTTCGGTACTTATTTCATCGCGAAAAGTCCAGTATCCCTTCAATGTCTCGTCTACTTCATTAATTGTATTTGGCCATCCTTTCAAGACACATTCTTGAAGTTGTTGAAGTTCTATGTCACTTTTTGTTGCTTGTATAAAGTTTTCTTTTGATTCATCAGTTATTTGAAGCAAAGAGCAAACCTCAAGGTCATTGCTCCCATCAGATTCAGGATTATTTATGCAATCACGACTTAAAGCATCTGCAATAGCTATTTCTTTACCCTTGCGGTACTTTATTTTGGGTGAATATTGCATAACTTCAAAGAGAATTCTCTGAAGTCGATGAGGTGATGAGTGTAATGGTTTCTTTGCAATTGCCTCAAGGGGCTTATGATCAGTTTCGATAACAAGCTGCTTACCGTAAATGTATTCTCTGAATTTGGTGCATGCAAACTGCATTGCCAGTGCTTCCTTCTCTATTTGAGGATATTTTTGTTGCGATTCAGTCATAGCTTTTGAAGCATAAGCTACCGGGCAATCATCTTGCAGCAGAGCAGCACCTAAACTGTGTGAACTTGCATCTACTTGCAACGTTACATCTTCATTCGGATTGTAGTATCTCAAAACAGGTGTATTTGAAAGCGCGTGCTTAAGAGATTCAAAAGCATTCGTTTGCTGCTGAGTCCACTGCCACTCGACATCATTTTTGAGTAGTTGCCTCAACGGATATGTAATCTGCGAAAAATGTTTTGTAAATTTAGTTAAATATGTGGCCATACCTAAGATTCTCATGAGCTCTGCTTTATTTTGTGGTGTTTTTAATCGACTTATTGCGCTAACTTTTTCTTCATCTGCTTTTATTCCCTCAGACGACAAGACATGCCCCAAGAACTTTATCTGCTTGGCATTGTAAATACATTTATCTCTATTCATTTTGAGACCAGCTTGCGAGATTTTTTGTATAACTTCATTAGTCAGTTTTTTTAATTCCTCTTGGCTTTCCGCGTGAATGAGGATGTCATCAATCGCACATTCGGTATTTATGCAACCTTCGAGGATTTGACACATCATACTCTGAAACACTTCAGGGGCTGAAGCCAGACCAAACGGCAATCTCTTGTATGAATACCTGCCCCAAGGTGTGGCCATTGTTAAATAATCGCTCGTTCGTTCGGTTACTGGAATTTGCCAGAACCCTTTTTTCATATCAAGGAGCGTAAAATATTTCGAGTTTCGTATTCGTGCTGTAATTTCTTCAATTGTTCTTAATGGATGTTGTCTTCTGAAAATATTTTTATTAATGTCTGATGGATCCATGCAAACTCGTATTTTATTCTTTTGCTTGACCACAACCATTGGCGACACAGCCGGAGTAACCTTGGAAGTTTTTACCAAAACTCCTAACCTAACCATTGTGTCAATTTCTTGCTTCACCTCATCTCTAATGGGGTGAGGTATTTTCCGAGCCGGGTATATGTTAAGCGATGGATTTTTTATGAGATCGATATCATAGATAAATTTTTGTGCACAACCGAGACCTTTATACATATTTTCATTAATCTGTAATTCTTGGACACGCATAACCAGATTAAGCATTTCACATGCCTTCTTGCCAAACATAGGATTAATGGGATGGTCTACCACTTTAAACAGAACATTTCGCAGCTTTTTCCGCACTATACATTTTAACACTGTTTCGCCAAAAACATTTTCGGGACTACCATTGAAAGCAACTAACCTGTTTGTGCTGGAAGGTGTTATTTTCGCAGCCAATTTCATAGCTAAGTCTTTGCTAATAACGTTACATTGCGCCCCCGTGTCTAACTTCACTTTAACCAACATGTTATTGATCTTTATCTCCTCATACCAATCGTCATTATCAAGTTCATTTGACAGTGATAGAACTAAAAGACTTTCATCTGACAATGAGTCTGAGTCAGACAAATTATGTTGTTCTATTAAATTCACCGTTTTATTTTTTGTTTTATCATTTCTGCACAGTTTAGCAAAGTGCCCCTTTTGTTTGCATTTAGTGCACCTTTTGTTGTAAGCGGGACAATTGTTACGTGGGTGTACATAACCACATCGATTGCATGTTGAATCCGTTTCAACGGAACTTTGTTGACTCTTGTGTTGAATTTTTTGAGCAGATGTCGATTTTTTTGATTTACCTGTTTTTGGATTATACACAGCATGTATTGCATGTAAATCTTCTTTGTGAAGTGTCTGAAGATGTGTTAATGCTATTTCATTTGCTTTACATTTTTTTATTGTTTCATCTAATGGAATGTCATCGCTAGCTAACAATTTTTCTCGTAGGGCATCACTATTGATCCCTATTATAATTTTGTCTCTGAGAATACTATCTTGCAAAGACCCATAGCTACACTTTTTGATTTGAAGTGTTGCTTTGGTAATAAAATCATCAAAAGATTCGCCTTCTGATTGAACGATTTTATTAAACACGTATCTTTCAAAAGTTATGTTAGTCTTAGGAGTGAAGTAGGCCTCGAATTTTTCTTTTATTTTTGTAATTGATTTTGCTTCGTCACTTGACAGAGAAAATGAATTGAAAATGTCTATAGCATCAGGACCGATGCAAGACATGAAAGTACCTACTTGAACAAATGCCGATTTTTTGTCAAGCTCACGTGCTGCAGCAAACCAGTCATACTGCTGCAACCAATTTTTCCAAGCTATGGCCATATTACTTGTTATTTCCAGAGGTTTCGGTGGTCTCGCATAACCTTCCGTTGCTGTAGGGAAGGCGACGGCAGCCGCGGCGGCGGCGGCGGCGGGAGGATTTGACATTTTTTAACTTATTTTTTATTTTTTTTTAATTTGATTTTATTTTTTTTTTATGTACGCGGTATTCTAAATTACTGTTTAAATTGTTAACTTTTTACATTAAAAAAAAACTAATTAGAATTCGCGCACCACTTCTGACACCATGTCATGTAAAGAAGAGAGTGAGTTGATGACTGACTGTTTATTGAGAGTATATGATTATACAGGTATACAAGTGGTGGTTACATATGTGTATATATTTACATAGCATTATATTATCACAACACAAATGCGTCCTCATGTCTTCGATTTGGTGAAAGGTTCTTAGCGCTATAAATGAAAGAAGTATCATTCTTCAAGCCAGAAACATGATTATTGACGTTGAAATTCGCAATCTTGATAACTTGATCTCCGATTTGAACTTTATTCGAAACGAATGGGATCAAATTTATCTGAATGCAAAGCAGTTGCTACTGGATTGGGGAATGCTCCAGAGTCGTTCCCACCGAACCGAAAAAGGCAATTAAAGAGACATTTTGGAGAAAATCGAGGAGCCAGAGAGCAAATTGAAACAGACGAAGAAATATATTTCAAAAAAACACCTTTTACGTCATAGTTGATTCAATTATATCTGGAATTTCTCGTCGGTTCGATACGATGAAGAATTTGAATGCTACATTTTCATTTTTATGGCAGTTTTCAACAATGGACGAAATTGAGATTAAAAACTCCGCTACAAGGTTCATTCAAAAGTATAACTCGCATGTGTCTCAAGAGTTGAAAGAAGAAATAATTCATCTGAAAAAACAATTTTGACGCAGAACTTCCGCCATTGTGTTTGCTCAATACTATTTATTCCCAGAACTTGGAGACGATTTTCCCCAACATTTGTGTTGCTCTCCGTACCTGTAACCGTAGCTAGTACCGAACGTTCATTTAGCATCCTTGCCAGAAAAAGAATTTTCATCGTTCGTGGCTCATCACAAGATCGTGTTTCTGGACTTGCTACACTATGTATCGAAGCACCTTTGGCAATGAAATTGAATTTCGATGTAATTATAAGTTGCTTTGCTGCTCAGAAAGCTAGGAAAGCTCGTTTGAAAAAAGAAATATTTCATTGAATGCAAACTAATTCTAATGAAAACATTGTGATAATATTTTAATATAAAGAAAAACAATAAAGAGTATTTAATGTAAACCTTTTAAATACATACAAAAAGACAAATTTCAAATACTTTTACTTCGCTCTATTTTATTTTCATAGTAGGTAATAGATCTTCATGCTAATTTTTTTTTAAATAGTTAATCGACCAACCAACATGTCGTTGGTAATATCGAATTGAATGTATGATTCTGTTGGGAATCTGATCTACTCGCATGTAGAATTATTTTCTATCCATCTTCTATTTCAACTAAACTGGACTATACCCGTGAGATTGATTTGATGATTAACACTTTTTTTCGGTTCACTTTGCAAACAAAAAATTATTATTTCCGTTAATTCCAACCAATTTCATGCTATTCGTAATTGAAATTAGAACGTACCATATTAGTAGGCATGAACTTTGAAAAAAATGGTAAATATGGGGGGGCCGAGATTTTTCCGTCCCGGGCCCGGAATTCCTCTCGACGGCCCTGCGAACAGAATCATACATTCAATTCGATATTGCCAACGACAGTTAGTAACTGATAATACGGTCGATTAACTATTTAAAAAAAAATTAGCATGAAGATCTATTACTTACTATGAAAATAAAATAGAGCGAAGTAAAAGTATTTGAAATTTCTCCTTAAAAAAAACTAAGTATTTTAAAAGGTTTACATTAAATACTCTTTATTGTTTTTCTTTATATTAAAATATTATCATAATGTTTTCATTAGAGTTAGTTTACATTAAATGAAATATTTCTTTTTACAAACGAGCTTTCTGAGCAGCAAAACAACTTGTAATTGTATCGAAGTTCAATTTCCTTGCCAAAGGTACTTCGATGCATAGTGTAGCAAGTCCGGAAACACGATCTTGTGATGAGCACGAACGATGAAAATTCTTTGTTCTGGCAAGTACGCTAAATGAACGTTCGGCACTAGCTACGGTTACAGGAATTGTGGAAAACACGGAGAGCAACACAAATGTTGGGGAAAATCGTCTCCAAGTTCTGGGAATAAATTATAAATAGCATTGAGCAAACTCAATTGCATAAGTTCTGCTTCAATATTGGCTTCATAAATGTGTTTCAGATGAATTATTTCTTCTTTCAACTCTTGAGACACATACGAGTTATACTTTTGGATGAACCTTGTAGCAGAGTTTTTAATCTCAATTTCGTCCATTGTTGAAAACTGCCATAAAAATGAGAACGTATAGCATTTAAATTCTTCATCGTATCGAACCGACGAGAAATTCCACATATAATTGAATCAACTATGACGTAAAAAGTGTTTCTCTTGAAATTTATTTCTTCGTCTGTTTCAATTTGCTCTCCGGCTTCTCGATTTTCTCCAAAATGTCTCTTTAATTGCCTTTTTCGGTTCGATGGGAACGATTCTGGAGCATTCCCCAATCCAGTAGCAACTGCTTTGCATTCAGATAAAATTTGATCCCATCCGTTTCGAATAATGTTCAAATCGAAGATCAAGTTGTCGAGATCTCGAATTTCAACGTCAATAGTATTGTTTCTGGCTCGAAGAAGGAAAATCCTTTCATTTATAGCGCTAAGAACCTTGCACCAAATCAAAGACATCAGGACGCATTCAAATTTGTGCATATATTTTAAAACGTCATTTACATCTCTTCGAGCTTCAGCAGTTAAATTAATATCACTTAAGGCTTCTAATGATGTTCTTAGGTTTCTTTAGATGATTTGCAAATGGTTTCACTGGCTCAATTCTAGCTGACCATCTTGTATCGGAAAGTTTGTGAAGGGATCCGGGCACATTTTTCTTAAGAATTTCCCAACGTTGGGCACTGCTGCTAAACAAGTTGAAACACTTTTGAACAACACCAAAAAATGTGATTGCGGCAGTACAACATTCCGCTGAATCGACTCCACACAAGTTAAGGCTGTGAGCTGCACATGGTGAATACACGGCATTCGGAGTTTTGTTTAAAATATGACTTTGTGCACCATTATACTGACCTTTCATATTGCTTCCTTTATCATAGCCTTGTGCACAACAGTCTTTTAAAGGGATTTCGTTTTTTCCTAATGTTTCACAGATCAAATCAGCTATTGCGGTGCCAGTTTTTGTATTGCAATCGACAAATTCCAAAACCGTTCTTGGATGGTGAACACATTTTCTTCCAAGCGCAGATATCGCAAAATAAATGTGTTTTGTTCCACATGACTTGAATCGGGTGTTGTATCGACAATTATAGCGAAGTATTTGGCGTTTTCTCTCTCCTTCAAAATAGCTGAATTCACATGTTGGGCACAAATTTTAATGAATTCATTTTGAATCTCAACGAAAAGGTAGTGGACTTGGAAACGTTTGTGCTCTTGTTGTGAAATTCTTACTTTTTCCAAGTGCTCCTGACGCAAGGGGTCATAATGACTAATTAATTCCAAAATGCCCAAAAAATGTCCATTATTTGGCGCTCCAATAAGATTGCTATCGCCTCGTAGTCCTAGTCCCCTTTCGCCAAGGAAGAAAATGGTGTCCAATATTCTATATAGAATTCCTTGCTATTTTTGTATGGCTGTTTTAATATATGTACATACTTTGAAGTGACTTGATATCCTTCAAATCTTCAGTAAACAATTTATTCAAAATATTAATTAATTAATATTACGGAAACCACAATTTAAAAACGTTTGCGTGGGATTTTCCGGTCCCCCGAAACCGAATCAAAAATTTCGTTCCCAGCAGAAACAAAAATAGAAGAAAAGAAACTTTAAAAAAACAGAAACCGAAATAAATATTTGTGTTTTGTTGTTGCCGGGCCCTTATTTTGATTTTAAAAATTTTCGAAATAAAATAAATTTGAAATTTACGTTAAATTAAGTAAGAAAAGCGAAACAATTTATTATAACTTTCTTTCAATAGTTCAGAGTTGCCCAACTTTTCATTAAATATTAACAAAAATGTACGCCAATAATAATCAGGGGCCCAGATCGGCAAGCTTGTGACTGAAAGATTGGTAGATAATATGCAAACAGGGGCCCGATTGCGAAAGCATGAATGATTTAAAATTTTCGGGCCCCTAAAAATAAGTGGGAATAGGTATGTTGATGATGAATTTAGACTACCTATATTGAAAAAAAAAACACTCTCCTCATTGCTTTCAATTTCACAGGCCCCTAAAAAATCCCAGGCCCAAGGGGTTTCAAATTTTTTTGTGGTACCCGTGGCATGATGGTTAGTGCGTTGGACTGTCATGCCAGAGGTCTTGGGTTCGATCCCTGCCTATGTCATCTAAAGTTTTCTTCACGGGTACTGCCTCTTGCGAGGAATTGACAAATTCTCCAAGAGTAATTCTAGTGATGAAAAGTGCTTTCTCAAATTAGCCGTTCGGATTCTGCTTAAAACTGTAGGTCCCCTCCATCCCCGACAACAGTTCTCGCACACAGGATTGGTTGAGAGTTGTAAGTCACTAGGCCCTAGTTCTCAACGGACTGTTGCGCCACCCAATTTATTTTTTATTTTTAGATACAAATTTAGTTAATTGATCGAGACCTATAATTATGAAGGTATTTCCAGATTTTGATCTTGGGTAAGGTCCAAGAAAATCTACAAAGAGATGTTGAAAAGGCCGTTTTACCAGAAATGCTTTACCCATTGGCGGTCTGAGAGTTTAATTCGGAGCTTTTGAAGATTTACACACCATACAGCTTGAAATGAAAGCCTTTACTTGAGCCGCCATATTAGGCCAGTAAAAACGCTGACGCAAACGGTATAGTGTCTTGGCAATCCCACCATGCGAGGCTTTTGGCGGATCATGTGCCAGAAGTACCAATTGGTTGGTTAGCATGGATGGAATCCTAAGCTTCCAGACGAGGTTGTCAGCTCTAAGATCCCCTGTGCAACATTTAACCTTTTTGTACACATAATTTTCTGAGACACAAAGGTCAGATAACTGTTTTTTTCCTCTATTGTTTTAATCAAGTCGAAATATTCATCCGACTTAAAGGCTGGATCTGTCAAATGGATTGACAGAACATCTGAAGGGTTCACGTTCAATGATGTTTCAGATACGATTCCTTCAACCGCATTCACTCTAGACAGAGCGTCTGTAACAACAACATTTTGCGAGCCCTTCCGATGTTCTATCTCAAAAGAGTATCGTTGAAGTCAAAGACTCCAACGAGCTAACCGTCCGCTTAGGTCTTTCTGATTCATGAGCCACTTCAGGCTGCATGGTCAGTCAATATTTTAAATTCTTGCCCTTGTACATAAGACCGAAACTTTTCAACACCCATGACCGCCGCTAGGCATTCCAACTCAGTCACACTGTAATTTCGTTGAGCACAGTTTAGTTTGTGTGAAAAGTAATAGATAGGCCTTTCTATGCCCTCTTTATCTTTTTGGCATAAGACTGAACCTATCCCCGTTGTCGGAGCATCACACAAAATCACAAACGGTATTTCGAAATTCGGATTTATCAGTATTGGAGCAGTGGTTATCGCAGTTTTAAGCTTTTCGAATGCTGCAATTGCCTCTGAACCACGAAAGATTTTCCCTTTTACGAAAGATTTTACCTTTTTTAAAGTATCAGTTATGGGGGTGAAGATTGAACAATTATCTTTGACGAAGTGCCTATACCATTCCGATAGTCCTAAAAATCTTCGCACTTGTCTAGGTGTTTTTGGAATGGGAAATTCCTTGATAGCTGAGACTTTATCAGGATCCGCTTTCAGACCCCCATCTCCTACAATGAATCCTAAATATTTCAATTGTTTAAAACAAAATTTTGATTTAGCAAGATTTATCGTTAGACCTGCTGAACTTAAAAGTGAAGCCAGTTCAGTGAGAATCGCGGTGTGTTCTTCAAATGTCCCCGTAATTATCAAAAGATCGTCCAAATAGACAAAGACATTCTGTCTTAACCTGTGCGGAACCACCTTGTCCATCAATCTGCACAAACGTTGAGCAGCACCGCAGAGACCAAAAGGCATCACTGTGTATTGATACAGAGGCCTACCAGGTACAGCAAAAGCAGTCTTTTCACGGGAGTATTTCTCCAGCGGGATTTGCCAAAAGGCGTCTTTCATATATACACTCGATATAAAGAGTTTACCTGGAAGACGGCTTAGCAAACCCTCTATGTGAGCAAATGGATAGGCGTCGTTCTTGAATACTTGGTTTACCTTTCTGGAGTCAAGGCAAAGACGATTTTTTCCCGGTTTCCTTACCAGGACAACCGGAGAGCACCATGCGTTGTTGCTTTCCTCTATGACACCAAGACTGAGCATCCTATCCAGTTCCTCATACATAAGGTTTTGCACCGCTGGAGAAACCGGGTAGTGCCTTTTTTTGATAGGTTTGGTATCCCCTCTATCAATAACATGCTCTTCTAATGTCGTTCTGCCTAGCCCCAGTTTAGCAGATGACGGAAATAAGTTGATGACATTTTCTAATTGTTTAGACTGATCCTGTGATAATTCGTGGACATTTGGATCGTCGATTTTCGGAGCATATCCGGAAGATATTTCAGAGATAATTCGAGGTGCAATCTCGAATAATCTCCAAAAATTAACACCAATGTATAGCTGTTGGTCTAATGAGGGAAATAAAAACAATGTCATGTCTTTCGAGACTCCCTTGTAAGTTATATTGGTTTTTACCTCTCCAACCATCGGTTGAGATTGACCACTTCCTGTTCTAATTTTCGATATAAATGGTTCAAATTCAACATTAGCATTTTTTAAAAGTTCAAAACAGCCACTTCCTAAACAGCTGACGCTTGCACCACTGTCAAGGAGTCCAGGTATTCGTTTTCCAAAGACAGTTATGGTCGCATACGGTCTGGGATAATCTACATTACAAAGACTTGAAATTTTTATCTGATTTTGAACTTCTTTCTTTTGTTGAAAACGTTCTCGAAGCTTAATTATATGATTAGGTGGTTTACAATTGAATATCCGGCATCGAACTTCGTGATGATTCATTAATATCTCGTGAAGAGATTTAGGTTGTATTTGTCCTGAAGAAATTTTGATTGGAATTTCAGAATTCTTTAAAATTTTAGCCGTCGATTCGTTTTCATTTTTCTTTTCGGTAATTTTTTGAATATCTGTGTTATTTAGTTGAGTTTTCAAATTCATTGTTTTTTGGAATAGCCGGTAAAATAATCGTAGAATCAGGAATTTTTGGAAAGTCAGTTGTATAGGTAAAAACAGGTGAACATTGATTAGAAATATATGTTGAATAATTTAAAAATTCGGGTTTTTTACTACAGGGCAAAACTACCCGGTTTTCGATTCGCCCTGTGTTCGGTTTTCTGAACACTTGACACAGTGGGGTGCCGTAGTGTTCTCTAGTCCACATCAAAAGCAAAAAAGATTCCTCTGTGAGCTGGGACAATGGACGAATGAATGACCTTTAGTTTTGCAGTTCGAACATCGCGTGCATTAATGTCAAAGTCTTGTGGATCATCTTCCACAAAATCAAGTTCATTGACCTGTTTCTTAAAATTCGACTGAGTAAATTGTTTATTGCGGACACTCTCACTTAGAAGGACATATCTTTCAATGGTTCTGCATACGTAGAGCATTTCGGGTTAGCTGTTTGTTTTGTATGTAATAATTAGTTCCCCGATGCGGCGTTTTACATTTTGTTTAACTAAATCGATAATCTCTTAAGCTGTTTTAGGTACTAGAAGACGAGTATTCATCAAAAGTATGGCATTATGAAAGTCATCGAAACTTTCATTGTGCCCTTTTCGCCTGTCGAACATTTTTCTTGAAAGCTCAGAATCTGTTTCTAGGCTTCGATATTGTTCGATTATTGCGACCTGAAGACTTTGCCAATTTGCTGCTCTATGAGATTTAATGTGCATCCAGTACCAGGATTCTACGCTACCTGTCACAAACAAGTGAAAGTTTAGGAAGATATCTTCCCATGAAGTCCCATAACTCTCTTTCAACCTCTCGAGTCGAAAGACAAAGTCATCAACCGTCATATTTTGATTGTCAAATTTTAAACCCCACTTATTGAATTCAAACCTTTTAAATGGGTTACTTCGTGAAAAAGCGGAGTAAGCTGGGCGTTCATTGGAAATATCTTGAAAAAGATTTAAAGCATTAATTTGAGCTATAAAATTATGAGTATTTTCACTCATATGATAGGGTGGTTCTGATGTGTTTGGCTGGACCGATTTTAATAATTCTTTTTTTCATTTGAAAGCTACATTATCACTGAGTAACATAGGCTATATCTACACTATTATTATAAAGAGGAAAGATTTGTATTTTTGCATGTAACGAATAAACTCAAGTGCCCGTGGCATGATGGTTAGTGCGTTGGACTGTCATGCGAGAGGTCTTGGGTTCGATCCCTGCCTATGCCACCTTAATTTAAAAAAAAAACGGGTACTGCCTCTTGCGAGGGATTGACAAATTCTCCAAGAGTAATGCTTGTCATGAAAAAGTGCTTTCTCAAATTAGCCGTTCGGATTCGGCATAAAACTGTAGGTCCCCTCCATCCCTGACAACAGTACTCGCACACAGGAATGGTTGAGAGTTGTAAGTCACTAGGCCCTGGTTCTCTACGGACTGTTGCGCCACCTAATTTATTTATTTGAATAAACTCAAAAAGTACTGGACCGATTTTAATAATTTTGAGTTTATTCGTTACATGCAAAAATACAAATCTTTCCTCTTGATAATATTAGTGTAGATATAGCCTATGTAACTCAGTGATAACGTAGCTTTCTAATGAAAAAAGAATTATTAAAATCGGTCCAGTACTTTTTTAGTTTATTCGTTACATACAAAAATACAAATCTTTACTCTTTATAATATAAGTGTAGATATAGCCTTTGTTACTCAGAGATAATGTAGCTTTCTAATGAAAATAGAATTATTAAAATCGATCCAGTACTTTTTCAATTACAAAAATACAAATCTTTCCTCTTTGTAATATTAGTGTAGATATAGCCTATTATACTCAGTGATAATGTAGCTTTCTAATGAAAAAATAATTATTAAAGTCGGTGCAGTACTTTTTGAGTTTATTCGTTACATACAAAAATACAAAAAAAAAAGAATTATTAAAATCGGTCCAGTACTTTTTGAGTTTATTCGTTACATTCAAAAATACGAATCTTTCCTCTTTATAATATTAGTTTAGATATAGCCTATGTTACTCAGTAATAATGTAGCTTTCTAATGAAAAAAGAATTATTAAAATCGGTCCAGTAGTTTTTGAGTTTATTCATTACATACAAAAATACAAATCTTTCCTCTTGATAATATTAGTGTAGATATAGCCTATGTAACTCAGTGATAATGTAGCTTTGTAATGAAAAAAGAATTATTAAAATCGGTCCAGTACTTTTTT
Organism: Eupeodes luniger; assembly: GCA_951509635.1. Lineage (NCBI taxonomy): Eukaryota > Metazoa > Arthropoda > Insecta > Diptera > Syrphidae > Eupeodes > Eupeodes luniger. Next base: position 206,791,549 of record OX608073.1, on the reverse strand, counting down.
AGTTTATTCGTTACATACAATAATACAAATCTTTCCTCTTTATAATATTAGTGTAGATATAGCATAATGTTACTCAGTGATAATATAGCTTTCTAATGACATTAGAATTATTAAAATCGGTCCAGTACTTTTTGAATTACAAAAATACAAATCTTTCCTCTTTATAATATTAGTTAAGATATAGCCTATGTTACTCAGTGATGATGTAGCTTTCTAATGAAAAAAGAATTATTAAAATCGGTCCAGTACTTTTTGAGTTTATTCGTTACATACAAAAATACAAAAAAAAAATTATTAAAATCAGACCAGTACTTTTTGAGTTTATTCGTTACATTCAAAAATACAAATCTTTCCTCTTTATAAATTAGCGTAGTAATTATAGCCTATGTAACTCAGTGATAATGTAGCTTTCTAATGAAAAAAGAATTATTAAAATCGGTCCAGTACTTTTTGAGTTTATTCGTTACATACAAAAATACAAATCTTTACTCTTGATAATATTAGTGTAGATATAGCTTATGTAACTCAGTGATAACGTAGCTTTCTAATGAAAAAAGAATTATTAAAATCGGTCCAGTACTTTTTTAGTTTATTCGTTACGTACAAAAATACAAATCTTTCCTCTTTATAATATTAGTGTAGATATAGCCTATGTTACTCAGTGATAATGTAGCTTTCTAATGAAAAAAGAATTATTAAAAACGGTCCAGTACTTTTTGAGTGTATTCGTTACATACAAAAATACAAAAAAAAAGAATTATTGAAATCGGTCCAGTACTTTTTGAGTTTAATCGTTACATACAAAAATACAAATCTTTCCTCTTTGTAATATTGGTGTAGATATAGCCTATGTTACTCAGTGATAATGTTGCTTTCTAATGAAAAAAGAATTATTTAAATCGGTACAGTACTTTTAGAGTTTATTCCTTACATACTAAAATACAAATCTTTCCTCTTTATAATATGAGTGTAGATATAGCCTATGTTACTCAGTGATAATGTAGCTTTCTAATGAAAAAAGAATTATTAAAATCGGTCTAGTACTTTTTGAGTGTATTCGTTACATACAAAAATACAAACAAAAAAGAATTATTAAAATCGGTCTAGTACTTTTTGAGTTTATTCGTTACATACAAAAATACAGATCTGTCCTCTTTATAATATTGGTTAAGATATAGCCGATGTTACTCAGTGATAATGTAGCTTTCTAATGAAAAAAGAATTATTAAAATCAAAAAATACAAACCTCTCCTCTTGATAATATTAGTGTAGATATAGCCTATGTAACTCAGTGATAACGTAGCTTTCTAATGAAAAAAGAATCATTAAAATCGGTCCAGTACTTTTTTAGTTTATTCGTTACATACAAAAATACAAATCTTTCCTCATTATAATATTAGTGTAGATATAGCCTATGTAACTCAGTGATAACGTAGCTTTCTAATGAAAAAAGAATCATTAAAATCGGTCCAGTACTTTTTGAGTTTAATCGTTAAATACAAAAATACAAAAAAAAGGAATTATTAAAATCGGTCCAGTACTTTTTGAGATTATTCGTTACATACAAAAATACAAATCTTTCCTCTTTATAAATTAGTGTAGATATAGCCTATGTTACTCAGTGATAATGTTGCTTTCTAATGAAAAAAGAATTATTAAAATCGGTACAGTACTTTTTGAGTTTATTCGTTACATACAAAAATACAAATCTTTCCTCTTTATAATATTAGTGTAGATATAGCTTTTGTTACTCAGTGATAATGTAGCTTTCTAATGAGAAAAGAATTATTAAAATTGGACCAGTACTTTTTCAATTACAAAAATACAAATCTTTCCTCTTTATAATATTAGTGTAGATATAGCCTATTATACTCAGTGATAATGTAGCTTTCTAATGAAAAAATAATTATTAAAGTCGGTGCAGTACTTTTTGAGTTTATTCGTTACATACAAAAATACAAAAAAAAAAAGAATTATTAAAATCGGTCCAGTACTTTTTGAGATTATTCGTTACATACAAAAATACAAATCTTTCCTCTTGATAATATTAGTGTAGATATAGCCTATGTAACTCAGTGATAATGTAGCTTTGTAATGAAAAAAGAATTATTAAAATCGGTCCAGTACTTTTTTAGTTTATTCGTTACATACAATAATACAAATCTTTACTCTTTATAATATTAGTGTAGATATAGCATAATGTTACTCAGTGATAATATAGCTTTCTAATGACATTAGAATTATTAAAATCGGTCCAGTACTTTTTGAATTACAAAAATACAAATCTTTCCTCTTTATAATATTAGTTAAGATATAGCCTATGTTACTCAGTGATGATGTAGCTTTCTAATGAAAAAAGAATTATTAAAATCGGTCCAGTACTTTTTGAGTTTATTCGTTACATACAAAAATACAAAAAAAAAATTATTAAAATCAGACCAGTACTTTTTGAGTTTATTCGTTACATTCAAAAATACAAATCTTTCCTCTTTATAAATTAGCGTAGATATTATAGCCTATGTAACTCAGTGATAATGTAGCTTTCTAATGAAAAAAGAATTATTAAAATCGGTCCAGTACTTTTTGAGTTTATTCGTTACATACAAAAATACAAATCTTTACTCTTGATAATATTAGTGTAGATATAGCTTATGTAACTCAGTGATAACGTAGCTTTCTAATGAAAAAAGAATTATTAAAATCGGTCCAGTACTTTTTTAGTTTATTCGTTACGTACAAAAATACAAATCTTTCCTCTTTATAATATTAGTGTAGATATAGCCTATGTTACTCAGTGATAATGTAGCTTTCTAATGAAAAAAGAATTATTAAAAACGGTCCAGTACTTTTTGAGTGTATTCGTTACATACAAAAATACAAAAAAAAAGAATTATTGAAATCGGTCCAGTACTTTTTGAGTTTAATCGTTACATACAAAAATACAAATCTTTCCTCTTTGTAATATTGGTGTAGATATAGCCTATGTTACTCAGTGATAATGTTGCTTTCTAATGAAAAAAGAATTATTTAAATCGGTACAGTACTTTTAGAGTTTATTCCTTACATACTAAAATACAAATCTTTCCTCTTTATAATATGAGTGTAGATATAGCCTATGTTACTCAGTGATAATGTAGCTTTCTAATGAAAAAAGAATTATTAAAATCGGTCTAGTACTTTTTGAGTGTATTCGTTACATACAAAAATACAAACAAAAAAGAATTATTAAAATCGGTCTAGTACTTTTTGAGTTTATTCGTTACATACAAAAATACAGATCTGTCCTCTTTATAATATTGGTTTAGATATAGCCTATGTTACTCAGTGATAATGTAGCTTTCTAATGAAAAAAGAATTATTAAAATCAAAAAATACAAACCTCTCCTCTTGATAATATTAGTGTAGATATAGCCTATGTAACTCAGTGATAACGTAGCTTTCTAATGAAAAAAGAATCATTAAAATCGGTCCAGTACTTTTTTAGTTTATTCGTTACATACAAAAATACAAATCTTTCCTCATTATAATATTAGTGTAGATATAGCCTATGTAACTCAGTGATAACGTAGCTTTCTAATGAAAAAAGAATCATTAAAATCGGTCCAGTACTTTTTGAGTTTAATCGTTAAATACAAAAATACAAAAAAAAGGAATTATTAAAATCGGTCCAGTACTTTTTGAGATTATTCGTTACATACAAAAATACAAATCTTTCCTCTTTATAAATTAGTGTAGATATAGCCTATGTTACTCAGTGATAATGTTGCTTTCTAATGAAAAAAGAATTATTAAAATCGGTACAGTACTTTTTGAGTTTATTCGTTACATACAAAAATACAAATCTTTCCTCTTTATAATATTAGTGTAGATATAGCTTTTGTTACTCAGTGATAATGTAGCTTTCTAATGAGAAAAGAATTATTAAAATTGGACCAGTACTTTTTCAATTACAAAAATACAAATCTTTCCTCTTTATAATATTAGTGTAGATATAGCCTATTATACTCAGTGATAATGTAGCTTTCTAATGAAAAAATAATTATTAAAGTCGGTGCAGTACTTTTTGAGTTTATTCGTTACATACAAAAATACAAAAAAAAAAAGAATTATTAAAATCGGTCCAGTACTTTTTGAGATTATTCGTTACATACAAAAATACAAATCTTTCCTCTTGATAATATTAGTGTAGATATAGCCTATGTAACTCAGTGATAATGTAGCTTTGTAATGAAAAAAGAATTATTAAAATCGGTCCAGTACTTTTTTAGTTTATTCGTTACATACAATAATACAAATCTTTACTCTTTATAATATTAGTGTAGATATAGCATAATGTTACTCAGTGATAATATAGCTTTCTAATGACATTAGAATTATTAAAATCGGTCCAGTACTTTTTGAATTACAAAAATACAAATCTTTCCTCTTTATAATATTAGTTAAGATATAGCCTATGTTACTCAGTGATGATGTAGCTTTCTAATGAAAAAAGAATTATTAAAATCGGTCCAGTACTTTTTGAGTTTATTCGTTACATACAAAAATACAAAAAAAAAATTATTAAAATCAGACCAGTACTTTTTGAGTTTATTCGTTACATTCAAAAATACAAATCTTTCCTCTTTATAAATTAGCGTAGATATTATAGCCTATGTAACTCAGTGATAACGTAGCTTTCTAATGAAAAAAGAATTATTAAAATCGGTCCAGTACTTTTTGAGTTTATTCGTTACATACAAAAATACAAATCTTTACTCTTGATAATATTAGTGTAGATATAGCTTATGTAACTCAGTGATAACGTAGCTTTCTAATGAAAAAAGAATTATTAAAATCGGTCCAGTACTTTTTTAGTTTATTCGTTACGTACAAAAATACAAATCTTTCCTCTTTATAATATTAGTGTAGATATAGCCTATGTTACTCAGTGATAATGTAGCTTTTTAATGAAAAAAGAATTATTTAAAACGGTCCAGTACTTTTTGAGTGTATTCGTTACATACAAAAATACAAAAAAAAAGAATTATTGAAATCGGTCCAGTACTTTTTGAGTTTAATCGTTACATACAAAAATACAACTCTTTCCTCTTTGTAATATTGGTGTAGATATAGCCTATGTTACTCAGTGATAATGTTGCTTTCTAATGAAAAAAGAATTATTAAAATCGGTACAGTACTTTTAGAGTTTATTCCTTACATACTAAAATACAAATCTTTCCTCTTTATAATATGAGTGTAGATATAGCCTATGTTACTCAGTGATAATGTAGCTTTCTAATGAAAAAAGAATTATTAAAATCGGTCCAGTACTTTTTGAGTGTATTCGTTACATACAAAAATACAAACAAAAAAGAATTATTAAAATCGGTCCAGTACTTTTTGAGTTTATTCGTTACATACAAAAATACAGATCTGTCCTCTTTATAATATTGGTTTAGATATAGCCTATGTTACTCAGTGATAATGTAGCTTTCTAATGAAAAAAGAATTATTAAAATCAAAAAATACAAACCTCTCCTCTTGATAATATTAGTGTAGATATAGCCTATGTAACTCAGTGATAACGTAGCTTTCTAATGAAAAAAGAATCATTAAAATCGGTCCAGTACTTTTTTAGTTTATTCGTTACATACAAAAATACAAATCTTTCCTCTTTATAATATTAGTGTAGATATAGCCTATGTAACTCAGTGATAACGTAGCTTTCTAATGAAAAAAGAATCATTAAAATCGGTCCAGTACTTTTTGAGTTTAATCGTTAAATACAAAAATACAAAAAAAAGGAATTATTAAAATCGGTCCAGTACTTTTTGAGATTATTCGTTACATACAAAAATACAAATCTTTCCTCTTTATAAATTAGTGTAGATATAGCCTATGTTACTCAGTGATAATGTTGCTTTCTAATGAAAAAAGAATTATTAAAATCGGTACAGTACTTTTTGAGTTTATTCGTTACATACAAAAATACAAATCTTTCCTCTTTATAATATTAGTGTAGATATAGCTTTTGTAACTCAGTGATAATGTAGCTTTCTAATGAGAAAAGAATTATTAAAATTGGACCAGTACTTTTTGACTTTATTCGTTACATACAAAAATACAAAAAAAAAGAATTATTTAAATCGGTCCAGTACTTTTTGAGTTTATTCGTTACATACAAAAATACAAATCTTTCCTCTTGATAATATTAGTGTAGATATAGCCTATGTTACTCAGTGATAATGTAGCTTTCTAATGAAAATCGAATTATTAAAATCGGTCCAGTACTTTTTGAATTATAAAAATAAAAATCTTTCCTCTTTATAATATTAGTGTAGATATAGCCTATGTTACTCAGTGATAATGTAGCTTTCTAATGAAAAAAGAATTATCAAAATCGGTCCAGTACTTTTTGAGTTTATTCGTTACATACAAAAATACAAATCTTTCCTCTTTATAACATTAGTGTAGATAGTGTAGATGTAGATATAGCCTATGTTACTCAGTGATAATGTAGCTTTCTAATGAAAAAAGAATTATTAAAATCGGTCCAGTACTTTTTGAGTGTATTCGTTACATACAAAAATACAAAAAAAAAAGAATTATTAAAATCGGTCTAGTACTTTTTGAGTTTATTCGTTACATTCAAAAATACAAATCTTTCCTCTCTATAATATTAGTTTAGATATAGCCTATAATACTCAGTGATAATGTAGCTTTCTAATGAAAAAAGAATTATTAAAATCGGTCCAGTACTTTTTGAGTTTATTCCTTACATACAAAAATACAAATCTTTCCTCTTTATAACATTAGTGTCGATATAGCCTATGTTACTCAGTGATAATGTAGCTTTCTAATGAAAAAAGAATTATTAAAATCGGTCCAGTACTTTTTGAGTTTATTCGTTACATACAAAAAAACAAAAAAAAAGAATTATTAAAATCGGTCCAGTACTTTTATATAGTAGATATAGCCTATGTTACTCAGTGATAATGTAGCTTTCTAATGAAAAAAGAATTATTAAAATCGGTCCAGTACTTTTTGAGTGTATTCGTTACATACAAAAATACAAAAAAAAAGAATTATTAAAATCGGTCCAGTACTTTTTGAGTTTATTCGTTACATTCAAAAATACAAATCTTTCCTCTCTATAATATTAGTTTAGATATAGCCTATGTTACTCAGTGATAATGTAGCTTTCTAATGAAAAAAGAATTATTAAAATCGGTCCAGTACTTTTTTAGTTTATTCGTTACATTCAAAAATACAAATCTTTCCTCTTTATAATATAAGTGTAGATATAGCCTATATTACTCAGTGATAATGTAGCTTTCTAATGAAAAAAGAATTATTAAAATCGGTGTAGTACTTTTTTAGTTTATTCGTTACGTACAAAAATACAAATCTTTCCTCTTTATAATATTAGTGTAGATATAGCCTATGTAACTCAGTGATAACGTAGCTTTCTAATGAAAAAAGAATTATTAAAATCGGTCCAGTACTTTTTTAGTTTATTCGTTACGTACAAAAATACAAATCTTTCCTCTTTATAATATTAGTGTAGATATAGCCTATGTTACTCAGTGATAATGTAGCTTTCTAATGAAAAAAGAATTATTAAAATCGGTCCAGTACTTTTTGAGTGTATTCGTTACATACAAAAATACAAAAAAAGGAATTATTAAAATCGATCCAGTACTTTTTAAGTTTATTCGTTACATTCAAAAATTCAAATCTTTCCTCTCTATAATATTAGTTTAGATATAGCCTATGTTACTCAGTGATAATGTAGCTTTCTAATGAAAAAAGAATTATTAAAATCGGAACAGTACTTTTTGAGTTTATTCGTTACATTCAAAAATACAAATCTTTCCTCTCTATAATATTAGTGTAGATATAGCCTATGTTACTCAGTGATAATGTAGATTTCTAATGAAAAAAGAATTATTAAAATCGGTCCAGTACTTTTTGAGTTTATTCGTTACATACAAAAATACAAAAAAAAGGAATTATTAAAATCGGTCTAGTACTTTTTGAGTTTATTCGTTACATTCAAAAATACAAATCTTTCCTCTCTATAATATTAGTTAAGATATAGCCTATGTTACTCAGTGATAATGTAGCTTTCTAATGAAAAAAGAATTATTAAAATCGGTCCAGTACTTTTTGAGTTTATTCGTTACATTCAAAAATACAAATCTTTCCTCTTTATAATATTAGTGTAGATATAGCCTATGTTACTCAGTGATAATGTAGCTTTCTAATGAAAAAAGAATTATTAAAATCGGTCCAGTACTTTTTGAGTTTATTCGTTACATACAAAAATACAAAAAAAAGAATTATTAAAATCGGTCCAGTACTTTTTGAGTTTATTCGTTACATTCAAAAATACAAATCTTTCCTCTTTATAATATTATTTTAGATAAAGCCTATGTAACTCATTGATAATGCAGCTTTCTAATGAAAAAAGAATTATTAAAATGGGTCCAGTACTTTTTGAATTTATTCGTTACATACAAAAATACAAATCTTTCCTCTTGATAATATTAGTGTCGATATAGCCTATGTTATTCAGTGATAATGTAGCTTTCTAATAAAAAAAAGGAATTATTAAAATCGGTCCAGTAGTTTTTGAGTTCATTCGTTACATACAAAAATACAAATCTTTCCTCTTGATAATATTAGTGTAGATATAGCCTATGTAACTCAGTGATAACGTAGCTTTCTAATGAAAAAAGAATTATTAAAATCGGTCCAGTACTTTTTTAGTTTATTCGTTACATACAAAAATACAAATCTTTACTCTTTATAATATAAGTGTAGATATAGCCTTTGTTACTCAGAGATAATGTAGCTTTCTAATGAAAATAGAATTATTAAAATCGATCCAGTACTTTTTCAATTACAAAAATACAAATCTTTCCTCTTTATAATATTAGTATGGATATAGCCTATTATACTCAGTGATAACGTAGCTTTGTAATGAAAAAATAATTATTAAAGTCGGTGCAGTACTTTTTGAGTTTATTCGTTACATACAAAAATACAAACAAAAAAGAATTATTAAAATCGGTCCAGTACTTTTTGAGTTTATTCGTTACATTCAAAAATACGAATCTTTCCTCTTTATAATATTAGTTTATATATAGCCTATGTTACTCAGTAATAATGTAGCTTTCTAATGAAAAAATAATTATTAAAGTCGGTGCAGTACTTTTTGAGTTTATTCGTTACATACAAAAATAAATAAAAATAAATAAAATCGGTCCAGTACTTTTTGGGTTTATTCGTTACATTCAAAAATACAAATCTTTCCTCTCTATAATATTATTTTAGATATAGCCTATGTAACTCAGTGATAACGTAGCTTTCTAATGAAAAAAGAATTATTAAAATCGGTCCAGTACTTTTTTAGTTTATTCGTTACGTACAAAAATACAAATCTTTCCTCTTTATAATATTAGTGTAGTTATAGCCTATGTTACTCAGTGATAATGCAGCTTTCTAATGAAAAAAGAATTATTAAAATCGGTCCAGTACTTTTTGAGTGTATTCGTTACATAAAAAATACAGTACTTTTTTTTTTAGTTTAATCGTTACATACAAAAATACAAATCTCTCCTCTTTATAATATTGGTGTAGATATAGCCTATGTTACTCAGTGAAAATGTTGCTTTCTAATGAAAAAAGAATTATTAAAATCGGTACAGTACTTTTTGAGTTTATTCGTTACATACAAAAATACAAAAAAAAAAAGAATTATTAAAATCGGTCCAGTACTTTTTGAGATTATTCGTTACATACAAAAATACAAATCTTTCCTCTTTATAAATTAGTGTTGATATCATAGCCTATGTTACTCATTGATAATGTAGCTTTCTAATGAAAAAAGAATTATCAAAATCGGTCCAGTACTTTTTGAGTTTATTCGTTACTTACAAAAATACAAAAAAAAAGAATTATTAAAATCGGTCCAGTACTTTTTGAGATTATTCGTTACATACAAAAATACAAATCTTTCCTCTTTATAAATTAGTGTTGATATCATAGCCTATGTTACTCATTGATAATGTAGCTTTCTAATGAAAAAAGAATTATCAAAATCGGTCCAGTACTTTTTGAGTTTATTCGTTACTTACAAAAATACAAAAAAAAAAGAATTATTAAAATCGGTCCAGTACTTTTTGAGTTTATTCGTTACATACAAAAATACAAATCTTTCCTCTTTATAATATAAGTGTAGATGTAGATATAGCCTATGTTACTCAGTGATAATGTAGCTTTCTAATGAAAAAAGAATTATTAAAATCGGTCCAGTAATTTTTGAATTACAAAAATACAAATCTTTCCTCTTTATAATATTAGTGTAGATATAGCCTATGTTACTCAGTGATAATGTAGCTTTCTAATGAAAAAAGAAATTATTAAAATCGGTCCATTACTTTTTGAGTTTCTTCGTTACATACAAAAATACAAAAAAAAAAGAATTATTAAAATCGGTCCAGTACTTTTTGAGATTATTCGTTACATACAAAAATACAAATCTTTCCTCTTTTTAAATTAGTGTTGATATCATAGCCTATGTTACTCATTGATAATGTAGCTTTCTAATGAAAAAAGAATTATCAAAATCGGTCCAGTACTTTTTGAGTTTATTCGTTACTTACAAAAATACAAAAAAAAAAGAATTATTAAAATCGGTCCAGTACTTTTTGAGTTTATTCGTTACATACAAAAATACAAATCTTTCCTCTTTATAATATAAGTGTAGATATAGCCAATGTTACTCAGTGATAATGTAGCTTTCTAATGAAAATAGAATTATTAAAATCGGTCCAGTACTTTTTGAATTACAAAAATAAAAATCTTTCCTCTTTATAATACTAGTGTAGATATAGCCTATGTATTTCAGTGATAACGTAGCTTTCTAATGAAAAAAGAATTATTAAAATCGGTCCAGTACTTTTTTAGTTTATTCGTTACATACAAAAATACAAATCTTTCCTCTTTATAATATAAGTGTAGATATAGCCTATGTTACTCAGTGATAATATAGCTTTCTAATGAAAAAAGAATTATTAAAATCGGTCCAGTACTTTTTGAGTTTATTCGTTACATACAAAAATACAAAAAAAAAAGAATTATTAAAATCGGTCCAGTACTTTTTGAGATTATTCGTTACATATAAAAATACAAATCTTTCCTCTTTATAAATTAGTGTCGATATCATAGCCTATGTTACTCATTGATAATGTAGCTTTCTAATGAAAAAAGAATTATCAAAATCGGTCCAGTACTTTTTGAGTTTATTCGTTACTTACAAAAATACAAAAAAAAAACAATTATTAAAATCGGTCCAGTACTTTTTGAGTTTATTCGTTACATACAAAAATACAAATCTTTCCTCTTTATAATATAAGTGTAGATATAGCCAATGTTACTCAGTGATAATGTAGCTTTCTAATGAAAATAGAATTATTAAAATCGGTCCAGTACTTTTTGAATTACAAAAATAAAAATCTTTCCTCTTTATAATACTAGTGTAGATATAGCCTATGTATTTCAGTGATAACGTAGCTTTCTAATGAAAAAAGAATTATTAAAATCGGTCCAGTACTTTTTTAGTTTATTCGTTACATACAAAAATACAAATCTTTCCTCTTTATAATATAAGTGTAGATATAGCCTATGTTACTCAGTGATAATGTAGCTTTCTAATGAAAATAGAATTATTAAAATCGGTCCAGTACTTTTTGAATTACAAAAATTCAAATCTTTCCTCTTTATAATATTAGTGTAAATATAGCCTATGTTACTCAGTGATAATGTAGCTTTCTAATGAAAAAAGAATTATTAAAATCGGTCCAGTACTTTTTGAGTTTATTCGTTACATACAAAAATACAAAAAAAAAAAAAGAATTATTAAAATCGGGCCAGTACTTATTGAGATTATTCGTTACATACAAAAATACAAATCTTTCCTCTTTATAAATTAGTGTTGATATCATAGCCTATGTTACTCATTGATAATGTAGCTTTCTAATGAAAAAAGAATTATCAAAATCGGTCCAATACTTTTTGAGTTTATTCGTTACATACAAAAATACAAATCTTTCCTCTTGATAATATTAGTGTAGATATAGCCTATGTTATTCAGTGATAATGTAGCTTTGTAATGAAAAAATAATTATTAAAATCGGTCCAGTACTTTTTGAGTTTATTCGTTACATACAAAAATACAAATCTTTCCTCTTGATAATATTAGTGTAGATAAAGCCTATGTTACTCAGTGATAATGTAGCTTTCTAATGAAAAAAGAATTATTAAAATCGGTTCAGTACTTTTTGAGTATATTCGTTACATATAAAAATACAAAAAAAAGAATTATTAAAATCGGTCCAGTACTTTTTGAGCTTATTCGTTACATACAAAAATACAAATCTTTCCTTTTTATAATATTAGTATAGATTACCCTTTAAAGGGTTGAAGGAACCATTATAAATAATAAAAAAAAAATTTAAATCAAATAATTATAGCTCGTTCATATGTTTAAATAAAAAAATTTAAAAAAATGTATATAACGACTCACCAATTAAAGGTAATATGTTAAAAAATTTGTTGTTGAATTTACCGTATCATTTGCGCAGCAGCGGTGGCTTCTCAATTTGTTGTGCACAGCAGATTGATGCTCTTGCTAAAGGTAAAAACAAAATTTAAGAAAAGAAAAGCAAACAAATGAACGATCTTTACAAAAAACAAAATTATGAAATTGGAAATACTCAACTTTCGGAGTTGTAAATTTGGAAAAATTAATTGAGTTGGTTTCGGGATGACAGAATGAAAAAAGTAAACACAACACAAAATTTTAACTCTTGATTATATAATTATGTAGATCGTTGCTGTTATTTTTTTCTTGCTTGGCTGTGAGATGATGATGTTGTTGATGCTGGGAATGATGCTGATGATAAAGATGATGCTGACATATAAAATTGCTATTTTAGGGTGTTGGATGGTGGATTGTAGGTAGTTTTGGTGGATATAAATAGGTCTATTGTAAGATGATGATGTGGATTTATTTAGCGGAAATTATGTGTAAGTCACGAAATTGTCTTTGCTGCATGGTTTAGGGCACGAGGTGTCGATTATTTTGACAAAATTTCGTAGAGTGGTGATGTGATGTTGGTCGTTACGGAGGCTGAGTCACAGGTTAGTTTTCCACTAGGACTTACGATGAAGGTTTACCAAGCATGTGACGTACACAGCGTAGTGGCGAGAACCAAATAGGTTAACTAAAGCTAGGCTGGTGTGGAGAATGACCATGTGCACGTAGAGTATGATTCACTGCGATCTTCGAAGTGCTGTTCGGTGTCCCTGTCCACGGGAGTCGTTTGGACAGGCAAGGGACTGGCTAGAGAGACAGCGCTTTGCAGAAAAGTTTTGGTACAGTTGTGCACTCGTTTTGCAGGTGATAGCGATGCTATTTTTTTTGCAATTTTCAATTATAGCTTCAATAGATCAATTTTTGATTTTTTCTCTCCCCTTTTTTTATATAAAAGATTATATATAAGAAAAAGCAAATTTCACAAGAGATATAAATTATTTTGCCTGCTTTTGGTACAAACGTTTGTAAAATTTCTTTTTTTTTTCTCTTTTTTTGTTATAAAAAAACTCGATAAAAGAGAATGATATTAATTTAGTTTTGGAGCAATGGTTTTTTTTTTGAGAAGATAAAGAATGCGTTTAATATTTTTGGTTAATAAAATATCACTTTAACTCAATTTTTATTAAGTTGTACATTGTTAGGTACTTAATTTTACTTAAAAATCACTTTAATTTAATTTTAGGTTTAGGATTATGACTTTTGTTATAAGTTCCACCACCGGCTGATATCAACTTGTTTCAATTCCATGTTTTCCGCATTGAGGGAAATGGATACACTTATCGTGGTAATTTTGTACTTCGAAATATGTCGGTCATTTATTGGAAACACACAGAATTCCTTATGGGTAGAGTTCATAAACTCATCATTTTCGCTGGCAGTGAAAATAAAAGACTTATTATGGGCTGGTGTGTTTTTTTTTTTAAGTTAAGTGTATGGGTCCCCAACAAGTTTTCGTCCGTGGGTAGTAGAGTAGCAGTTGACTCTCGGAAGGAGTAAAGTACTACTTCTAATTCTGCAACGCGAATCGTCTTGTGATTGGCACCATGTTTAAACACAGATTTTAATGAAGAAGAAGAACAAATGTTACTTGACAGAATTTTCTCCAGGGAAAAATTAAATATATTAAGAAATAAAAACTCGAGTATTCCGCACATAAGTGCAAATTTATTGTAAAATGCCAAAAGCCGTACAAGAAAGTGTTGGAAATATGTCCAAATTGGATTTGTGCACTATGATTGCTGAATTGCTCGACACAACGGCCAAAGAGACCGACCTCGATGAAATTGTCATAGCAAATAAACAATTATTGGAACAAGACATCCAACTAAAGAACAAAGTCGCGACTCTTGATTAAAAATATGAGCTGCTGGAATGTAGAATGGATGAAATTAAGAAAATAAATCTGAAAATAATCTAATGATTAATTGGTGGAAAGTGTTTGTGCATCATTAATTAAAGCGCCAACATCAGAAAATAACCTACAAATTCTTGAAGTTCGACCTAGAAACCCAAATAAAAAAAAATATCTTTCTAGCTCACATGGCCAGGCGTTGCTGTGGCTAACGTTTTTTGTCATATTACATTGTTGAAAACTATTTAAGGGGAACTACTTATGTATTTAAGGAGAATATCAGAAATGGGCTTTTTTACATACATATGTAGCAGGCACGAAGCGTGACTTTTTTGGAAGCGGAAGCACTTAACGTTGAACTTAAAATTAAAAGTCATTTATTCAAGATCATATTTTTTTTATTACAGAAATGTAAAGGAAAATTGTATAAAATTCATTTATTTAAATAAAATAAAATATAAAATTTAGTAATATAAATAGTTTAAAAGGTTATTAATGTAAAATTAAATGTTAATTTCTTTTTTAAAGAAATATAATTGATCACAAAATATTTCTTTGACTCGAGATCATTTCGCTTCAATTGCATTTACAGTTGACAATGCGATTTGCACACAACAGATAAAAAACATAACACGGAACACACAAGTGTTAAATGAACTTTTCTACTCCTTTGTCAATGAATAAGAAGAAGCAAATAACTAAAAACTCATATCTCTCCTTTCCTGCTCTACTTTTGTTTTCACAAATTTTCATAATGAGTTCACTCAATTCAATCTTCACTTCTTATGTGAACGCCAACAAATTAAAAAATTTGCTTTGAAGGAGATTGAGTGGGAGTTGAGAGTAGGCGATATATCAGAATGCCTATACTCTGTCCAACAAAAAACAAAAATAGTCAGTACAGAGAAGATAGGACGTTTACCTGTCACTCTGACTGAAGTGAAATCTCGTTAAGCTGTGAGAGAGAGCAAATATTACAGGGTTTCCGTAGTGCCCATTATAAATTTCGAAAAAGCTCTGATAAATATTAGTAGGGATACCAACTTTTGATTTTAAATTGAAAGTTAAAAATAAATTCCGTTCAAGAAAATTTATAAATTATGTACATAATCCCGAATTCAAAAACCCCTTTGTGAAAACTAAGAGTAACATAAATTCAATTATGAAAAAATAATGAATATTTTCGATTCTGTATCACACAATATTCACAAATACACAATATATAAACAACACAGCACAGATTTAGGTATAATAAAATAAAAGCAGTTCTTTTGTTGGCACTGATTATAAAACACCGTATAAATAAACACTTTTTCAAAGAATATTTTTTTTATGAACAAAATCACTATTTTTCACCATCTATAACTACACCATGTATTATAAATAATTTTCGCTTAAACTCAACCCTTTGCTTCCTAGTGGTTTCGCAATTAAACCAAATACTCTATATTTTGTCTTTATATTCCTACTGGTTTTAATTTTTAGTGAATATTATTTTTTTTATTTAAATGCATTATTCATTATACACATTCTATATAAATTTTAAGTTTTTATACAAATATTTGAAAAAGTTGACATCTCCGGGAACAAAGGGTTAATTTACGAAGAATAATAAATAAACTTCACTTACCGAAAAACAGCAAGCGACAACACCATTCCCATATTTGTTCTCAAAAGCTTTTAAAAAAGCACACATTCTGAAAGCTCCCAAACAAAATCCAAAGAAAAATCCACCATGATTTGCATTAACGTGGAAATGGTAACTCTAATAACAATCTGCTTATTACATACGAAGAGGGTTGTTTGTGAACACATTATTTATCAGTTGTGGGGATGTACGCTCGTCGAAGCGTAATTACAACAACAATTTATGTGTAAGTCAGTGGTTGAATTTTCTTTTTCAGTAGGTAAAAAGGGAATAAAACCACTGACTGGCACCATTTGCAAGAAAAAAGCTCTCCCATAAGACGTGTACTGACTATTTTTGTTGGACAGAGTATAGCTGGTATGCATTCCAAATATTTGTTTGCAAGCGCGAGTGTATAATGGAGTGATATTGTGCATTCCCCGTGGACATTTGCCTTGAAGGAAAATGAGGAACCACTCATTTAACGGGGAGAGTACGATAACTTTGGCGATAAAGTTAATTGACGGATTTGTATAGAACAGTTAAAAACAAGCATTTTTTACTACGGGAGGGCGGGTCTATCTCCCCCCGTTTAGGCGGTAGGGGCAGTTTGAAAAAATATGTTCATTAAATGGAAAAAAATAATTAAAAAATAACGGTAATACCCTCAATTAAGTATTATACCTTTTTTAAAAGCCAACACTTTTGTCTATTAGCTCGTTTTTAAATCAAGTCAAAACTATGCATAGTTTTTGAAAACAATTGTTTTAAAGTCAAAATTTGTGCAAAAAAAAGTTAAAAAAGAGGTTTAAAGTGTAATTTTTCAAAACTTTCAGATTGTCTAATATTTTTTTTTTAGAATTCATTGCTCTTATTTGTTTTTGATCAAAAACTGAAAACTAGATGACTTTATGTCTTCTAGTTCTTGAGAAAATTGAAAAATTGAAAATTACCAAAAAAAATATTTTATTAAATTACTTTTTTATTGCTTAAGTATTAACGTAGTCTTATTTTGATAGTAATAATCGAATATGGATTAAGATATACCTAGGGTAAATTAATTTTTCTTAAATCCAGCTTATTTAAATGCAAAGGAAACTTTGCATGCACCCCATCTTGTACCCTCCCCACCTTGCACACACACCAACTTGCACCCACCCCAAATCCTATAGTGTGCCCTAGCAGGGGGGTTGCAGGGGGGCAGCATGCCCCTTACAGATGCCACTGTTGCATACACCCAAACTCGCGCACACCTTACTGTTGCATACACCCAAACACACATTACGCATACGCAAATACCATTATTACTATCAAAATAAGACCACTCAAGCAAAAAAAAAAGAATTAAATTAAAATAGTAGTTGTGGTTATTTTCAATTTTCTCAAAAACTAAAAGACATAAAATCATCTAGTTTTCAGTTTTTGATCAAAAACAAACAAAAGCAATAAATTCTGAAATAAAAACAATGGTAGATAATCTTGAAGTATTGAAAAAGTTACACTTTAAACCTTTTTTTAACTTTTTTTACTCAAATTTTGAGTTTAAAATTAAATTTTTATTTTCAATTTTCTCAAAAACTAAAAGACATGAAATCATCTAGTTTTCAGTTTTTGATCAAAAACAAATAAGAGCAATAAATTCTGAAATAAAAAAAATGGTAGATAATCTTGAAGGATTGAAAAAGTTACACTTTAAACCTTTTTTTAACTTTTATTACTCAAATTTTGAGTTTAAAATTAAATTTTTATTTTCAATTTTCTCAAAAACTAAAAGACATAAAACCATCTAGTTTTCAGTTTTTGATCAAAAACAAATAAGAGCAATAATTTCTGAAATAAAAACAATGTAGATAATCTTGAAGTATTGAAAAAGTTACACTTTAAACCTTTTTTTTAACTTTTTTACTCAAATTTTGAGTTTAAAATTAAATTTTTCAAAAACTACGCATAGTTTTGACTTGATTTAAAAACTGGCTAATAGAACAGAATGTTGGCTTTAAAAAAATGTATACCTACCTACAACTTAATTGTAAGTATCACCGTTATTTTTTAATTATTTTTTTCCATTTTAAATAATAACTTTTTTAAATTGCCCCTCCCGCCTAAACGGTGGGGGATAGACCCCCCCTCCCATAGTAAAAAATGCTTGTATTAAGCCCCTCTACCAAAAACTGTTATTATATCTTGGCGCCAAAGTTATCGTACTCGTGCCGGTGCTTCTATGCCTGCGACGACGTAACGACATTCTTAAACTGCAGACAATATTCTTTTTGCAAATTACAAATTGTAATGAAACATACACAATACACATCAGGCACGAGTACGATAACTTTGGCGACAAGATATAATAACGGTTTTTGGTAGAGGGGCTTAATACAAGCATTTTTTACTATAGGAGGGGGGGTCTATCTCCCCCCGTTTAGGCGGTAGGGGCAATTTAAAAAATTGTTATTCAAAATGAAAACAATTAATTAAAAAATAACGGTAATACTTACAATTAAGTATCATACCTTTTTTTAAGCCAACATTCTGTTTTATTAGCCAGTTTTTAATTCAAGTCAAAACTATGCGTAGTTTTTGAAAAATTTAATTTGAAACTCAAAATTTGAGTAAAAAAAGTTAAAAAAAAGGTTTAAAGTGTAATTTTTCAATACTTCAAGATTATCTACCATTGTTTTTATTTCAAAATTTATTGCTCTTATTTGTTTTTGATCAAAAACTGAAAACTAGATGATTTTATGTCTTTTAGTTTTTGAGAAAATTGAAAATAAAAATTTAATTTTAAACTCAAAATTTGAGTAAAAAAAGTTAAAAAAAGGTTTAAAGTGTAACTTTTTCAATACTTCAAGATTATCTACCATTGTTTTTATTTCAGAATTTATTGCTCTTATTTGTTTTTGATCAAAAACTGAAAACTAGATGATTTTATGCCTTTTAGTCTTTGAGAAAATTGAAAATAAAAATTTAATTTTAAACTTAAAATTTGAGTAAAAAAAGTTAAAAAAAAGGTTTAAAGTGTAACTTTTTCAATACTTTAAGATTATCTACCATTGTTTTTATTTCAGAATTTATTGCTCTTATTTGTTTTTGATCAAAAACTGAAAACTAGATGATTTTATGTCTTTTAGTTTTTGAGAAAATTGAAAATAACCACAACTACTATTTTAATTTAATTGTTTTTTTTTGCTTGAGTGGTCTTATTTTGATAGTAATAATGGTATTTGCGTATGCGAGTTATGTATTTTCATTTAATTAACACAAAGAGTAGTTAAGTGTTTCAATTTCAGCCAAAGACTGACTTTATTTTATTCAATAACTTAATGGTCAATTATAAAATAAAGATAAGAACGAATGGCGATTATATTTCTGCAATTTCGCAGAAGGCAACATTAACAAAGAGTTAATGTGCAAAGGCATTTTGTGCAATGTTGCAGAAGGCAACATTGTCTTCAACTTTGTTTATATCCGATGATAATTGAATGTCATCAGATATGACTCTCTCCCCCTTAGGAATCGAGCCTCTTCGATTTTTAATAAATAATCGCATTTCGTTAATAGATATGTATATAATAAACATAGTAATAATAAAAATAAAAATTATAAAATTTAAATTTGAATTTTCTTTAGTAATTTGTTCTTTTATTTCTTCAAGGTTACTAAAATTATAAGTAGGCAAAGTTTCTGACAAATTATTTGACAGTATATTTAGATTTGGTATTATAATATTTGTTTCGCTACTAAAGCGTTTTATGTTATAATTGTCAATAACTATTTCACATTTCTCAAATCTTATTAAATAATTACCATTTAATGCGTATGTAAAGTTATTACATTTGTTAATTAAAGTTGTGTTTACATTTAGTAACAACAAGTTTCCAATATCAATTTCTTGTATAAGTTTCTCTTTAAAACTTTTCTTTTTACAATATGTGTAATTGTTTTGTAAAATATTTGGTAAGCATTTATTTGCTATTTTCATTTTCGACACATTATTTTCTTCTTGAACAATGTATGTTGTATCACTTATCCGTATTATTTTAGTTATTTCAATGTCAAGTTGCATATAGTTTTTATTTGGGGTTGGTATAATAATCAAAGTTTTAAATTCTTGTTTTACGAAATTTGGAATTAATACCACGAATAACATTATGTCATTTCTTTGTGAACCTAGGTTACATTTTATGTATTTTAATTTCGAACTATCGATATTATAAAAATCTATTTCTTCATTCGTAAGGAAAAATCTATTCATTATACCATGCTTAGACATTATGATATTTTCTTGTATTTTCTCTATTTTATCTTTTACTTGATTAATTAACAACTGAAAATTGTTATACTTAGTTATTTTAAAATTTTGTTCTATAGTGTCTTTATAAGTTTTATTAAACCATTCCTGATGAGATTGATTGAATAATCTTATGTTCGTAAGATAGTTTTGTAAGTCGTTATTTATTCCTATTTGCTTGTTCATATTAGTTATTATAACACGTTGATTGTTATCTAAAGTTTTCAAATGTTTTTCTATAAATTCTTTGTCTTCATCGTCCATGTTGCCAAATAACCAATTAATTACACGTCCTCCTACGTTAATTAATCCTCTCTTCTGTCTTGTATGAATTGTAATAGTTGATAATACATGTTCTAGTTCATTTATCTTATAATTGAGATTTAAGATCAACCAACTATTTTTGTCTTCAAAACTATTAGAAATACTTATTTTAATTTTTTGAATTGTATCGCTGATTTCGCTTAGATTGATTATATGGATGATCTTAGAATAATTTTGTATAAAGTCAATTCGTTCAGTTTCCAAAACTGTATATCCTGCTTCAGTTTCCAGTTTGTTTATCTCTAATGAACCTTCAGTCATTGGAATTGAGATTCCGATCATTAATATTATTATCATTGAGATCTGCAAAAGGTTTTAATGGTCTTTTAATTTGTATAATATCAATCTTATTTGTTTTATTTGGGTTATATTTTAAATATCGCTTAGCTGTTTTCTGCCTAACTGCTTTTGGATTTTTTATATATAATCTTTCTTGATTACTATAGTCTGGTATAGCCTCACGTTTTGAGTTAATTCTATTGATGGTTTTGATTTTGATGTCTTGCATACAATTTTGTATCTTTTTGAGATCTAAGTCGAGTCGATTGATAAAATCAATTGGTTTAGTTTTAATCGTTGAATGAATCGTATTATTATAAAAACCTACAGCTCTAATTACTAATTCTTCTATATCCATGTCTTTGTCTTGATTTTTAAGAATCCTTATATGCTCTAAAAGTGAAAGATGAAATCTTTCAATATCTGAATTCCCAGTGTGAGAATTTGGTGTTGTGAAATGAATTTTAATGTTTCTTTCGCGGCAAAATAATTTTATCAAATGGTTATTAAATTCATTATCCATTACAATCATATCTGGTTTACCTAGCAATGAAATTCTTTCTTCTAATTTAACTTTTACCGTACACATATTTTTATCATCTATCTTGTGTACACTTCCTAGTTTAGTAAATTTATCAATTGTGGTTAGAAAATATGTTTTATGTATGTACTTGAAAAATGTCTAAATGAACTATCATATTGGGTCTGTCTGGTGTTTGAGTATGATTGAGGTATTTTTTAAATGGTTTCCTGTCATATTTGTTCTCATTACAGATTTGACAGCAAATAATATATTTATGAACGTATTTTATAAGATTTGGGTAAAAATATTTGTTCCTTATTTCCTCAAAATTTTCTAAAACTCCTCTATGATTAGTTTCTTTATGTATCCCTTCAATTATTTCATATATCTCTTCTTCATTTTTTAAATCCTCTGCTAGTTTGGAACATTTAACGAATTTTAAATTATTATTATTACTAAATAACTGAATAAGTTTCTGTTGCAATATATTATATCTATTATCATCCAATTCAGAGTAAATTCCAACAGTTCCTTTATTTAAGGATCTTCTAAATAAATCATTTAGATTATTATTATCAGTTAAATCTGTTTCTGCAATATGAATTATTTTATATTTTCTGAATAGGATTTCTTGTTCTTTAATTTTATTGGAGACTAATCTTATTTGTTTCCTATATTTATTGACAATTCCATCACTGATATAAAAGTGATCATTTAATTGTTCTTGTTCACTATGAATAGTTTCAATATCATCACCTCCTATTTCAAATAAACTTTTTAAATCTAAGTTTTCTTCGGTATTGTGTTTGCTTTCCTCTTGCTTTTCAATATTTTTTATTCGACTCAAAAAATTTGCTATTTTATTATATTTCCCTTTAAGGTATTCTACATCAAATTCAAATTCTCCTAGCATTATTTTCCATCGAATTATTCTTGTATTTGGTTCCTTAAGTGAGTAAAGCCATTTAAGAGGCTGGTGGTCGGTTTGTACTAAAAATTTCCTGCCATATAAATATGGTCTAAAATATTTAATGGCCCATACGATGGCCAATAACTCTTTTTCTAATGTATGGTAATTTTGTTCATGATTATTTAATATACGACTGGCATAACAAACAGGTTTTCCATCTTGACTCAAAACCGCTCCTATTGCAACATTACTTGCATCAGAAGTAACCACAAATTTTCTTTGAAAATCGGGATATGCTAAAACCGGATAGGTTGTAATTAATTTTTTCAATTTATTAAATGAATTTATATAGTTTTCATCTTGAAGATTTATTTTACTACCTTTCTTTAAGTATTTTACCATTGGATTTGCAATAAAGGAATAATTTTTTATAAATTTTCTATAGAATCCGGTAAGTCCGAGAAAGGACTTAATTCCCTTCACTGTTGTAGGCAAACTGACATTATTTATAGCGCTGATTTTTGTCGGATTTGGCTTAATGCCATCAACTGTAACAATATGCCCTAAAACTTCGGTTTCTTTAGCTAGGAATTTACATTTGTCCAATTGTATTTTTAAATTGTGTTCATTGAGTCTACGAAATATCTTTTGTAAACTTTCCAAATGTTCTTTTAAGGATGTCGAAAAGACTAAAACATCATCCATATATATAACGCAAATTTTATTGACAAAATCACCTAAAACATAATTCATAATCCGCTGAAAAGTAGCGGGAGCATTTTTAAGCCCAAAGGGCATTCGAGTAAATTCGAAATGACCCATTGGAGTTGAAAATGCTGTCTTATGTATATCATTTTCGTTCATCCTTATTTGGTGGAATCCCTTGGCTAGATCCAAGGTAGAAAAATATTGGGAACGACCCAATTTGTCAAACAAGGATTCCATATTTGGAATCGGGAATTTGTCTTCTATTGTGATTTCGTTAAGCTTTCGAAAGTCAATAACGACTCTCCATTTTTTTTCTTTTGAATTGTCAATTTTCTTAGGAACTATCCACAGAGGTGAATTATAAGGCGATTTACTCGGTCTTATAATTCGTTGTGATAACATATCCTTAATTTGTCTTTCGATTTCACTTTCGTGAATTTGTGGGTAACGATACATTTTCGCATATATCGGTCTAGAAGAAGTGGTGATAATTTCATGTTTAACGCTATTAGTAGCTGTTAAGTTTTGACCTTCTTTATAAAAGATTTTTTTATTTCTTTTAAGGAAATTTTCAAGAATACGTGATTCTTCACTATTTAAATTGTTGGGTAATAATTTTTGAATACTTTTCTCAGTATTTTTTAAATAATGTACATCATCGTATTTGTAAGGAATATTTCTTTCCTTATCCATAATTATTTGTGTTTCATTTATTTCAAGTATATTATTTAAGAAATCAATTTTGGCACCTAAAGGAATTAGAATATTGCTACCAATAATGCAATCAAAAGGTTTATTTTTAAAATCTGTCAATTTCACAGACATGGTTTTATCAGGGTACTTGAATTCTTTGGGTAGATTAACAATTACGTCTTCACTAATCATAGTTGAACCTGTTAAAGTTCTTAATATAAGAGGTTTATCTAAATTTTGTCGGCTCTTTAAACTTCCAAAAACTTTATAATCTCCTAAAGTGATCACGGCTCCCGTGTCAATTAAACATTTGATAGGAGTTTCATTTATTGTTAATATTATTATTGGAAGTCGGCCACCTGAGGCCTTTGTTGAAAATTTTCAACTTGTACTGTATCTATTTCTATTGGAATCGGATTTTGTTGATATCTATTAAAATTGTTATTTTGTCTGTTATGAACAAAATTACTATGGTTATTATTCCTATTAGAATTGTGGTTATGACTATTTTGAATATATCTACTCTGATTATTATTCCAGTTAACATTGTTATTTTGTCTGTTATGCAAATAGTTACCTCGATTATTTTTATTAAAATTGATATTTCGACTTTTATTGAAATATTTCTCCTGATTATTGTTTCTATAATTTTGTGAACTATGGTCATTATTGTTAGGATTATAAAAATTTCTTTTGTTTTTACTATCCACATTATTTTTCACATAAATATCTTTCATAAGATTGTTTTCTACATAATAATTTTTTACACTAGATATACTTTCAATATTGTTTTGTAATAATAAAGTTTTAATATGTATCGGTAAATTGTTTGTGTAAATATTAAAAATTAATTTAGAATTTTTCGTCGGTGAAAAATCTTCATCCTTAACTATTTCAATATTATATTTGCAATTCATAGAACTTAAAATTTTATCAAGTTTAAAATGAAGCTCTTCAATGTTACATACTTTAATGTTCATTGCGTCCTCTCGTAAGTTGAAGAAAGATCTCTTGATGACAAAGTCCTCACGGAGTTTTAAAAGTATATTCTCCCACGATGGGTCATCTAAACTTTCCACGGCTCTTAGGGCGTTTCCCTGAAGTTTGTTCGCTAATATTCTCTGGATTGATCCTCGGTTGTTTTCATCACATAACGATAACACAGATTCAACATCACGTAAATAGTTCGATAGTGAATATTTATTTTCACCGTCAAATACGGGCAAGCTTCGAGCTTCCCTTAAGATGTCCGAAAATGAAAGGGCCATTTTATTTACGAAAATAATTTGTTTAGAGTTATGTTTTTGTCACTTCGTCTTTCTATATATTAAAAAACTCGTATATTGACCGACACTTCTTTAGTGGCCTATATTAATTTTTCGAGATAGATAACTTTCTAGTTAATTTGAAAAAAATAAAAAATAAAACACTCGTTTATCGACCGACACTTCTTTAGTGGAATATTTTAATTTTTTCCAGATAGATAACTTTTTAGTTCAATTAATTGGTTCTTTTGATACTATTTTTCACTTAGTATCCCATCCTCGTCGCCAGTTATGTATTTTCATTTAATTAACACAAAGAGTAGTTAAGTGTTTCAATTTCAGCCAAAGACTGACTTTATTTTATTCAATAACTTAATACTACACCCAATGCTTTAACAATCACATCGTGGGTGGTCAATTATAAAATAAAGATAAGAACGAATGGCGATTATATTTCTGCAATTTCGCAGAAGGCAACATTAACAAAGAGTTAATGTGCAAAGGCATTTTGTGCAATGTTGCAGAAGGCAACATTGTCTTCAACTTTGTTTATATCCGATGATAATTGAATGTCATCAGATATGACTTGCGTAATGCGTGTTTGGGTGTATGCAACAGTAAGGTGTGTGCGAGTTTGGGTGTATGAAACAGTGGGATCTGTAAGGGGGGGCATGCTGCCCCCTGCAACCCCCCTGCTTGGGCACACTATAGGATTTGGGGTGGGTGCAAGGTGGAGTGTGTGCAAGGTGAGGAGGGTGCAAGATGGGGTGCATGCAAAGTTTCTTTTGCATTTAAATAAGCTGGATTTAAGAAAAATTAATTTACCCTAGGTATATCTTAATCCATATTCGATTATTACTATCAAAATAAGACTACGAATACTTAAGCAATGAAAAAGTAATTTAATTAAAATATTTTTTTTGGTAATTTTCAATTTTCTCAAGAACTAGAAGACATAAAGTCATCTAGTTTTCAGTTTTTGATCAAAAACAAATAAGAGCAATGAATTCTTAAAATAAAAATAGTAGATAATCTGAAAGTTTTGAAAAATTACACTTTAAACCTTTTTTTAAACTTTTTTTTTGCACAAATTTTGACTTTAAAACAATTTTTTTCAAAAACTATGCATAGTTTTGACTTGATTTAAAAACAAGCTAATAGACAAAATTGTTGGCTTTAAAAAAAGGTATAATACTTAATTGAGGGTATTACCGTTATTTTTTAATTATTTTTTTTCCATTTAATGTACATATTTTTTTAAACTGCCCCTACCGCCTAAACGGGGGGAGATAGACCCCCCTCCCATACTAAAAAATGCTTGTTTTTAACTGTTCTATACAAATCCGTCATTAAACTTTGTCGCCAAAGTTATCGTACTCTCCCCGAAGCACCGATAGTGATTTAAGTGACCATTTCGTGCAACATATACGCAGACGAAGAAAAATTTATCGACCGCTTATAAATTATGAAATTTCTGATACTTTTACATTCAATGAAAAGTTTCGCTTGAAACGTGTAAAATTCCATGGGATCTTATATTTTCAAAAAATGTTTGCCACTTCATAACCTTGGCATTGTGTGTTATAAAGCTTGAAAATTTACCGAATAACACATCTTTTTCCTCACGTATTAAGCTTGCAAGAAAAATTTTATGTTGTTTATTCATAGCTAACTCTTGTGATTTTAATTGTAATTTGGTGAAATAGACCACTGTTATACAAATTTTCTGGTCTGGGATTTCAAGGGGAAGAACTTTTAACACAATTGATCAAAATTTTCGTACAATTGATGAAACGCAAAAATCAATACAAATATTATTTTTATTAAAGTTTGTAACAACTGAGTTTATCACAAAATTTTTAATAAATAACATCTGACAGTTAATCTTATAAATGAGGTACGTAGGGAGGATAGTTTAAAATCTTCTAACTATAATATAATAGAAAGAACCTGAATAAAACAACAACAATTACTTGTGTGTACTTAGAAAAAATGCTAATCGGTTCAGTATAGTTCGATAGAACGAAAAAACCTGTAATTGGCTTACAACTTTCATGTGGGTGCGGTGGCGTAGTGCGTAGTGCTTCTCACTGGCCGAATACAATTTACTTAAAGAAGTGCTAAAAGAGGCCACCGCTGAGTTCTTCAGCTACACGCCCAAAAGCGAAAAATTTCAAACGGTCCTTCTGAAGGGCATAAGTTCCTGCACGGAACCGGAGGAGCTCTTAGCTGAGCTCCGAGAAAAAGCCACTGACGATCTCGATTTTATCGGGGTCAAGCCTTTCACCACGGTGAAGTCTAGGCGAGGGGGTTATAGGCTGCCAATGTTCCTCGTAACATTATCGCCCCAAAGCAGTTTTGATAGTGTGAAGAAAATCGAATCCCTCGACTATCAAACTGTACACTGGGAAAAATTAAAAAGGCACGACGACATTCTACAATGTACGAAGTGCCAGAGGTTCGGCCATGCCAAAGCCAACTGCAATATGCAGCCGTGCTGTGTCAGGTGCTCAGAAACCCACAATGAGGGAGAATGCAAGCTGGGGAATGAGCGGGTTGAGGATTTGACCCAGCTCAAGTGTGTCCTTTGTGGAAACCAAGGGCACCCGGCTAACTATAGGGGTTGCCCTAAGGTCCAGCAAATGAAACAAAAACAGGCCAGTCAAAAAGCCGAAGGAAGTCGAACAGTTCGACAGGCTCCTACACAAAAATTCGTGGATCCCAAATTTTCCTATGCCCAAATGGTGTCAGGGAATGGGAATACGAGACAGGCTCCACCAACGGTTGTCTCACAGGCCCCCGTGCCTAAGGCACCAGAGGTGCAGCCTGACATTGTAGCCTTGTTAGTGAGCATTCAAGGTCAACTTACAGGGCTGCAAAGTCAGATAAAGGAGCAAGGCAAAAGGGTAGATCATCTCTACTCTTTGTTGCCTGGCCTGGCGCAATTTAGACCATAATGGGCGCGCTGCCGGAGACGCGCCTAAAAGTCCTAGCTGTGAATGTAAATTCACTTATTAGGATTGAACGAAGAGCCAATATGTTCCAATTGTTGAAAGACTACAGTCCCGATGTGTTTATGGCTAGCGAAACTAAACTAAACCACAAACACAAATTGACTCATAAAAATTACAATATCGTAAGAAGAGACCGGCCCGACTCCACTCAAGGGGGCGGTGTCGCTCTCTTTATACGAAAAGGCATTAATTATAAAGTTATATACAACAATGAATTGCGAAAGCTCAAGACGCTAGAAGTTTGCGTTGTATGCATCTCTCTCACTCAAGGGAAGCGGATGTATATGATTGCGGCTTATGCGGCTGGAGCTCCGCAGGTTACTTACTTTGCTTTAGAACTCGAGATTCTTTTTAGGGAACTGAAACTGAGCTTGGAAGAAAACTATTTCATCTTGGCCGGTGATTTGAACGCAAAACATGAAGATTGGGGAAATCAACATAGTAATCCCAGAGGTAACCATCTTTTTAATTTGATGAATCTTTACAGCGTTGAATATGGCGTCGACCTGTTGGCTACTGAAAAGCCATCGTATCCAAGAAGCGGTTCCTTTCTGGATCTTTTGCTTTACGACACAAGACTGACAATTACAGACAAAGTGGGTAATCACCCTCGAAACTGCTTACAGACAGTCGAGTACGACAGTGATCACTGCGGACTGGCTGCTGTAATGCAGATTCCGAACGAACGCGTGGAGTTGGATGAATACGTTGCAACGCATTCTTACAATTACAGTAAGATGCGCTGGCCTCGTTTCACCAACGCCCTAGCGAGAGAACTTCGTTCGAGTGACATAGCCCCACCAAACAACAGAAACCTGACAAATACAGAAATTGACCAACATTTACAACAGATGGACGAAATAATAAAACGAACAATGGAACGGACAATACCAAAGTACAAAGAACGGGACCAAATGGACGCTTACAGAAACGCGACTATTGATGCACTACGTAGGCACAAGAGTGGCTTACTGACAAGACTCAAAAACTTGTACAGACGACTAACAGACCCACACGACTTGGAGGTTAGGACACTGAAGTCGTCAATAAAAAATGTCAATCTGTTGATTAAGGAGAACTACAGGTTATCAATTAACAAGTACTGGGACCGCAAGATCCGGTCAGTTAATTCAAGTGACCCCAGTATGTTCCCTAAAATCAACAAGATATTTAGGAAAAAGAACGACAATAACCTTCCGTGTCTGAAACTTCAAAGAAATGACGAGAACACAGACGTACTCAGGACAGCGCAAATAGATCCAGAAGAAGCCATCTTTGATGATGACTTTTTTATAATTGAAGATCCGAAGGAAAAAGTGGAGACGGTGGGAGCTGCTTTCCAGCAAGTGTACAAGGTGAATGTTAGCATTCGCCCCAACCACGACCTGGAAAACAGAGCCCTACTTAATCACTTTTACCTTCGAAATGATATAACACAATGGCGATCTGAGAACCGCGGTTTCATGCGGTTCGATGACGATTCCTTGGCAAATGCCATAATCGCCGAGCAAACGGGACCAAGTCCCTTGTTAGTGACGAAGGTTGAGCTTCAGCTCATCTTCAACTCAATAAAAAATAAAAAGTCAGCAGGTGTCGATGGTATATCCAACGTTGTACTAAGACATTTACCGATGGAGGCAATTGACATTTACACCACACTCTTCAATAATGCACTGAATAATGCATATTATCCAGTGCATTGGAAGACCGCTGTGGTTCATCCTCTCCCGAAAAAGGGAAAGGCCAACTCCAACCCGTCAAATCTTCGGTCGATAAGTCTTCTTCCGAGCATCAGCAAAGTTTTCGAAAAGATCATCAATAGGGCTTTGACTAAGTGGGCTGCGGACAACAAAATAATTCCGGATAAACAGTTCGGGTTCAAGGCGGGTCATGACACAATTCATGCTGCGTCTAAGCTCGTTTCTGATATCCAATGGAATAAAACAAAACAACAATGCACAGGTGCTGTTCTGGTTGATTTGGAAAAGGCCTTTGACACCGTATGGTTAGAGGGTCTTTACCTAAAACTGAACAGGCTTGGCATAAGCAAGCCATTGTTGTATATGCTTTATGATATGCTTAACGGTAGAAAGTTTGTTGTCAAAAGTGGCAATGTAACTTCTACCACAACATTCTTAATTAAAAATGGTCTTCAACAGGGAGCGGTGAATTCGCCGATTCTCTTCAGCATTTACACCAGCGATCTGATAGGTAGTCTTACAAAGGCAATTGCGTACGCCGACGATCTTATTGCGTACAGAACGGCCCGAAAGATTGAGGTTATTAGAATTCTCTTGCAGCGTGATTTCGACAAGATTCAGCGATATTGCGACGACTGGAAACTGAAAATAAATGTCCAGAAGTCGGAGACAATTCTGTTCCGGACTCCGTTGGCTAGGGCCACGAGGGATACGTGCAAGAATTGGCGCAAGATGGTTATCGTTGATCTTCACGGGCAGCCATTAGCGAGCAAAAGTGTAGTGAAGTACCTCGGTATCTGGTTAGATCAGTATTTATATTTCGACAGACATATAAATGCTGCTCTGACCAGAGCCAGAGGAGCCTTCGCTCTGACGAAACGGCTCTTTTTTAGCAGTCGGCTTGACCCCAGAGTGAAGGTAATTTGCTACATGGCCCTCATACGGCCGATGATCGTTTATGGTTGTCCTGTGTGGTTCAACGTTGCCCCTTCCCAGATGGAGAAGTTTCGGGTGTTCGAGCGGCAGTGTTTACGACGCTGTACCGGCTTATATCGAACAGCCGAATCTTCTTATGTGCATTACTATTCCAACGAGGTCCTATACAACGGGGCTCGAATCAACAGAATTGACAATTTCGTGATAAAACTTGTTCGGGGTCACATTGCAAGAGCTATGTCTTCGACCAACAATTTAATTTTCGGGGCGTTCTATCCGAAAGACGAGTATTTTGAAAGTGCACGCTTGAGCGGCTTCATTCCACCAGAAGCATTCCTCTTCTTAGATAGATGCGGTCTGATACAGGATAGATTGGCAGTTCCGTTAATCTACCACGTCCGACGACGAACCGTGGATAGGCGACTCCTGTACAATCGGGACGTCATGGCACAAGACGGAGCAGAGCTCCTTCGGTTCAGTAGGGCTGTGTCCGAAAGGGACCGAACTGATAGGGTGAAGCAGGAGAACCAGTTTTGGTGGCTTCAATCGGCACTTGATAGTGAGTAGTCGGGATGGGGTTTTAAGCCTTGGCCGGCTTACATACTTGTTTTATAGTTTTAGGGTTTAGTTTTAAGTAGAATAGGCATGGTGGCACAAAAGAAAAAACATACAAAAAAAAAATAAAAAAATACAAAAAAAAAAAAAAAAAAAAAAATATACAAAAAAAAAATACAAAAAAAATAAAACATGGAATAATCAAAAAAAAAAGACAAAAAAAAAACAAAATATGAAAAACAAAAAAACGTTAGATAGTTAGATTTGCTGCTGTGGTTGTTCAAGTCAATAGTCGCGTTTCTGTAAGCGTCCATTTGGTCCCGTTCTTTGTACTTTGGTATTGTCCGTTCCATTGTTCGTTTTATTGTTTCGTCCATTTGTTGTAAATGTTGGTCAATTTCTGTATTTGTCAGGTTTCTGTTGTTTGGTGGGGCTCTGTCACTCGAACGAAGTTCTCTCGCTAAGGCGTTGGTGAAACGAGGCCAGCGCATCTCAACTGTCTGAAAGCAGTTACGAGGGTGATTACCCACTTTGTCTGTAACTGTCAGTCTTGTGTCGTACAGCAAAAGATCCAGAAAGGACCCGCTTCTTGGATACGATGGCTTTTCAGTAGCCAGCAGGTCGACGCCATATTCAACGCTGTAAAGATCCATCAAATTAAAAAGATGGTTACCTCTGGGATTACTATGTTGATTTCCCCAATCTTCATGTTTTGCGTTCAAATCACCGGCCAAGATGAAATAGTTTTCTTCCAAGCTCAGTTTAAGTTCCCTAAAAAGAATCTCGAGTTCTGAAGCAAAGTAAGTAACCTGCGGAGCTCCAGCCGCATAAGCCGCAATCATATACATCCGCTTCCCTTGAGTGAGAGAGATGCATACAACGCAAACTTCTAGCGTCTTGAGCTTTCGCAATTCATTGTTGTATATGACTTTATAATTAATGCCTTTTCGTATAAAGAGAGCGACACCGCCCCCTTGAGTGGAGTCGGGCCGGTCTCTTCTTACGATATTGTAATTTTTATGAGTCAATTTGTGTTTGTGGTTTAGCTTAGTTTCGCTAGCCATAAACACATCGGGACTGTAGTCTTTCAACAATTGGAACATATTGGCTCTTCGTTCAATCCTAATCAGTGAATTTACATTCACAGCTAGGACTTTAAGGCGCGTCTCCGGCAGCGCGCCCATTATGGTCTAAATTGCGCCAGGCCAGGCAACAAAGAGTAGAGATGGTCTACCCTTTTGCCTTGCTCCTTTATCTGACTTTGCAGTCCTGTAAGTTGACCTTGAATGTTCAACAACAAGGCTACAATGTCAGGCTGCACCTCTGGTGCCTTAGGCACAGGGGCCTTTTGGGCAACCGTTGGTGGGGCCTGTCTCGTGTTCCCATTCCCTGACACCATTTGGGCGTAGGAAAATTTGGGATCCACGAATTTTTGTGTAGGAGCCTGTCGAACTGTTCGACTTTCTTCGGCTTTTTGACTGGCCTGTTTTTGTTTGATTTGTTGGACCTTAGGGCAACCCCTATAGCTAGCCGGGTGCCCTTGGTTTCCACAAAGGACACACTTGAGCTGGGTCAAATCCTCAACCCGCTCATTCCCCAGCTTGCACTCTCCCTTGATGTGGGTTTCGGAGCACCTGACGCAGCGCAACTGCATATTGCAGTTGGCTCCGGCATGGCCAAACCTCTGGCACTTCGTACATTGTAAAATGTCGTCGTGCCTTTTTAATGTTTCCCAGTGTATGGCTTGATAGTCGAGGCATTTGATTTCCCTCAGACTCTCAAGCCTACTTTGGGGCGATAATGTTACGAGGAACATTGGCAGCCTGTAACCCCCTCGCCTGGACTTCACCGTAGTGAAAGGCTTGACCCCGATGAAATCGAGATCGTCGATGGCTTTTTGGCGGAGCTCAGCTAAGAGCGCCTCCGGTTCCGTGCAGGAACTTATGCCCTTCAGTAGGACCGTCTTTAATTTTTCGCTCTTAGGCGTGAAGCTGAAGAACTCAGCTGTGGCCTCTTTTAGTAACCCTTTTACTAAGTTGTATTCGGCCAGTGAGAAGCACTGGACCGAACAATTCTTTTCTTTTTCGTTAAGGATTTTAATACAAAAATTGCCCTTAGTGGCCGACTTACATACCTGTTTTATGTCGTCCAGGTCAACTCTATGGGTCCTTATTGGTGGCACCTTCTCCTTCTTGGGCTGTGGTTGTTTCTGGTGTTGCTGCTGTTGCTGCTGCTTCTGCTTCTGCTGCTGCTGCTTCTGCTGCTGCTGTTTCTGTTGCTCCTGCTGCCTTGGTTGTAGCTGTTGTTGTTGCTGCTGTTTTGCCTTAGCCGAAGTCGATGGGCCCTCAGCAATTGGGCCTGTCGCTGCTGCTGGTGTCTTTTTAATTTGCTCCGCTCCTGTGTATTTGGAAGCGGGCTTGGGTTGTGGTTGTTTTTGCTGCTGTGGTTGTTGTTGCCGTTGTTTTTGCTGTTGTTTTTGCTGTTGTTGTTTTTGCAGCTGTTGTTTTTGGGCTGCCTCTTGCTTACGGCGCGCCTCTTGTTTCAGCTTAAGCTGACTGAGGAGGGGCTCCATTTCCTCCTTGAGCTTTCTGAGGTTTTCCTCTTGTTGGGTGATGTCTGCCTGTTTGGCTTGCAGGGCCTGCACCAGTTCCATTTCCTCTTGGAGGTTCGTCTCTACCTCCAAAGCCTTCCTTGTCGGCGGGACTGGCTCTGTCTCCGCTAGGATTATATCCATATTCGGAGGCCTGAAGAGCCCCTTTCCACCTTTGGACACATATTCTGCTTTCTCAGACTCGTATTCTGAGACTTCACTCTCAGTGGTAATTCCTACCTTACCACTCTCCATTTCTTTGCGCATATCACGACGCTTAGCTGCGTTAGCTCTCTCCACCTTGTTAGGGCTATGCTTCTTAAGTTTTCTCTTTTTGTTAGCTGTTGCTGCCGCTATGTCCTGGTCTGATGCCTGACCAGATGTTGTTGATGTTTTCGGTACCGCTGCCACCACCGTAACATCACCTGATGTGTTGGCAGAGGTATCTTTCGATACCCCTGCTCTTTTTTCCTTTTCCATTTGCCTGTTTTCGCAATCAATAAAATCTGCAATTCCTCGGTTGTGAAAAAAAGCTTCTAAAATTTTGGTTGACTCCGACTGGGACTCGAACCCACGACCCTTAGACCTGCCTTCGGACGCCACCTCCACTGGGCTACCGATCACTTATATAAATGAGTGGCCACTTGCCAACTTTACCTTAACTGCAATAATTCCACTTATTTAACTTTGAAATAAAAATAACTAATAGCACTTCTTCACACTCTGGAAGTCAAAGAACGACTGACCACTAAAGGAGTCTGATGATCGGGTTGGCCCCCGTGAAATAGCTATAACTCCAGCCAAACTTGGTGGTAGCACACACAAGTTGTTGTTGTTTCATTCTAAATTTTCTATAATATTTATTATTTTGAATTATTAACACTTTTAATTTCAATTTTTGTAGTACCCTTGGCGTGATGGTTAGTGTGTTGGGCTGTCACCCCAGAGGTCTTGGGTTCAATCCCTGCCTGTGCCACCTAAATACAAAAAAAGTTTTCACGGGTACTGCCTCTTGCGAGGAATTGACAAATCCTCCAAGAGTAATTCTTGTCATGAAAAGTGCTTTCTCAAATTGGCCGTTCGGATTCGGCTTAAAAAACTGTAGGTCCCCTCCATCTCTGGGCCTTGAGACTTATTTATAAACATGAAAAAACTAAACGAATTGGAAACTTTAACCTTCTGAAGGGTATGGTAGAATCTGACGGTGTCAATGGAAAACGTGGGAACAGGACCACTTTTCCTTTACACTTTCCAGTTGCTTCAAAATATTTCGGGAGATCTTTTTGATGAACAAACGTGTAACGTTGCATAGTTGAGGTGGATTCAAATAAGGTAGGAAAATAAAAGGGGAGCCAATCTTTAATCGAAGATTATGTGGTGGCATTCCAGGTACATCTAGTAAATTTAAAATTTCAATTGTAAAATGTACACTATCTTTTCTTTAATCGCCTGGTAACAAGTGTTGTATGTGGAAGTTAGTTTTGTAAGCATCAACACTTTTGGCTACCAAAAGAACCCGATGACTGCGCCAAGTATGATTCAAGTAATTTCTCTATATATCCGGGAAAATACTCTGAATCAATTCAGTTTTTTCCTGAAGAACAATGCAGAAATTATCTGGCAGTTTAATGCATTGCGAAGTTGGTAGTATAATATGAAATTAGTTTATACAGTCTACGTAACACGTGGCCGACTATGCTAACACCAAAAATTGGAAAACTTAAATTCACTGTATTTCATTTACTACAAAATAAATTTAACTTATACTTTATCCTCAGCAATATGTAGTGGTTAAGCTATTAAATTGTAGCTTATATGAAACGTTTGGAAGTTTGACATAGTGCCATCTGTTAAATACTTACTCAATCCAGCCAACAGATGTTGCTAGCAAATAATTGTGACTGTCAAATAATAGACAAATAATTTGCAATAAAATAATATAGCGATCATAAATTAAGATGTAATCTATCCTATCTTTCAAGTTGGATCAAACTGCACACGGTGTAGAAATTTGATTAAAATCGGTTAAGCAATTTAGGTGTCAATCGCGAACAAACATCGTGACACGTAATTTAATGGGTGACTTTTTTGAGGTTAGGATTTTCATGC
Organism: Eupeodes luniger; assembly: GCA_951509635.1. Classification (NCBI taxonomy): domain Eukaryota; kingdom Metazoa; phylum Arthropoda; class Insecta; order Diptera; family Syrphidae; genus Eupeodes; species Eupeodes luniger. The sequence goes on along the minus strand of OX608073.1, from coordinate 206,755,533 downwards.
ATTAGTATTTGACAGATCACGCGGGATTTCAGACATGGTGTCAAAGAGAAAGATGCTCAGTATGCTTTGACATTTTATCATGAATAGACTTACTAACGAGCAACGCTTGCAAATCATTGAATTTTATTACCAAAATCAGTGTTCGGTTCGAAATGTGTTTCGCGCTTTTTTATCGACAAATTTTGTTCAGCGATGAGGCTCATTTCTGGTTGAATGGCTACGTAAATAAGCAAAATTGCCGCATTTGGAGTGAAGAGCAACCAGAAGCCGTTCAAGAACTGCCCATGCATCCCGAAAAATGCACTGTTTGGTGTGGTTTGTACGCTGGTGGAATCATTGGACCGTATTTTTTCAAAGATGCTGTTGGACGCAACGTTACGGTGAATGGCGATCGCTATCGTTCAATGCTAACAAACTTTTTGTTGCCAAAAATGGAAGAACTGAACTTGGTTGACATGTGGTTTCAACAAGATGGCGCTACATGCCACACAGCTCGCGATTCTATGGCCATTTTGAGGGAAAACTTCGGAGAACAATTCATCTCAAGGAATGGACCAGTAAGTTGGCCACCAAGATCATGCGATTTGACGCCTTTAGACTATTTTTTGTGGGGCTACGTCAAGTCTAAAGTCTACACAAATAAGCCAGCAACTATTCCAGCTTTGGAAGACAACATTTCCGAAGAAATTCGGGCTTTTTCGGCCGAAATGCTCGAAAAAGTTACCCAAAATTGGACTTTCCGAATGGACCACCTAAGACGCAGCCGCGGTCAACATTTAAATGAAATTATCTTCAAAAAGTAAATGTCATGGACCAATCTAACGTTTCAAATAAAGAATCGATGAGATTTTGCAAATTTTATGCGTTTTTTTTTTTAAAAGTTTTCAAGCTCTTAAAAAATCACCCGATATATATGTATATTAAAAAATGGAAAGGAATTTCAAAATATAGTTTGCTGGAGTTTCAATTTAAGCCCTTCTATTTTCAGACGATCGATGTTATTCTTGTTGTTTGATCAACCGTCTACTGCAAGTTGTCGAATCTAACGGTTAATTTAAACAAATCGAAGGCAATGGTATTTAAAAACAAATCTGGGAGATTGTCTAGAAATGAAAATAGGCATTTCAACCATGAACCGTGAACAAATAAATATCTGGGTGTGTTTATTATAAGCCATTTCAAAGATAAATTGATCAAAGCGAAATGTGCCATTAGTTCCTAATAGAAAAACTGTTTTGCTAACGACTCTATTTCACATAGCATTAGGAGGCGCAACAGCGCAACAGAACCAGGGCCTAATGACTTACAACTCTCAACTATTCCTGTGTGCGAGTACTGTTGTCAGGGATGGAAGGGACCTACAGTTTATAAGTCGAATCCGAACGGCTAATTTGAGAAAGCACTTTTCATGACAAGAATTACTCTTGGAGGATTTGTCAATTCCTCGCAAGAGGCAGTACCCGTGAAAAAAGTTGGGTGGCACAGGCAGGGATTGCAAGACCCCTTGCATGACAGTCCAACGCACTAACCATCACGCTACGGGTACTATCTACTGCTCAGCCTCTGCTACTAATATTTCTCGAACAAAGTCTTCGTGTTTTTGAATTATATTGTAAAGCTGCTCCTTTAGTTGGGCCAAGTTATTCAAATCAAATTGGATAACTTCTCCCCACCTATCGCCAAAATGTTGCCATTTCGCAAACCACCAGTCCTTATTCCGCATTTCATAAAGGAAGATTTTCTTTGTCAAGCGAGCAGCTGAATGTGAAGCAAATTTATAGATGTAGTCTGCCTGCACCTTAAGGGTGTTAGTTAACAGTTTTGCAATTCCCGTTTCTAAATAAATTGCGTAGTTAGGTGTTCCATTTGGCAGATTCAAAAGTTTTTTTTATGAAATTTCTTTGGAGCTTTTCTACTGCTTCAAATTCATCTGTTCCCCAAACTTGTACCGCGTAACAAAGAGATGTTTTAACAACACATTCGAATATTTTGTACTCGTATTTAGCTGACATTTTGGTTTGAGAAAATATTCCTCCATGTCATATTCAGCAAGCTTTGGGAAGACTTCGCCTTTTCAATTAGATGATTTTTGAAATCCATCGTTTTGTTCAACTTCACGTCTAAATAATTTTAATCTTTAGAGATTTCAAGACAATGGTCATTAAAGAACCAACTTTCTGTAACCAAACTGTGAGAAGATCTTGTGAATACCATGATTTTGGATTTTTCAGTATTTATTGCAAGTCAACATGACGTGTTGCAGTATGTTGTACGGTAGAACATTAATTGTAGTGCCAGCTATCCGAATCCCACCAGGAAGATATTTGCCAATATCGTTAATGTACAACGCAAACAGCAAAGCACTCAAAGCTCAAAGGGCATTATTGTTTAACACCAGCGTTAATATTAGTATCAAACAATTGTGAGAACGTAGATCCATCCCAAACCGATGCTTCTGTACCAGTATACATATTCCTTAATACATTTAGAAGTTTTGAGGAGATTTCGAGTTGAGAGAGTTTAGAAAAAGTGCATTTCTGTTCACAAGGTCGAAAGCTGCCTTAAAATCAACAAAAAAAGCGTAGATCTTCTTATTTTTGGTTTGGAATGCTTTGAGAATTTACGTTAAAACAAAAATCTGATCTACAGTACAACGGTTTTTCCTGAAACCCGTTTGGAAGTCAGTTAAAATGGTGTTATTATCAACCCAATTTTCTATTCTGTTCACTAAAACACCGCAAAATATTTTGGCCACAACGTTCATAAATGATATACGCCGATAATTTTCGACATTGTTTAGATCACCTTTCTTATGAATAGGAAAAATAACAGATTTTTTGAACGAAGAGGGAATGAAGCCGGTTGAAAGAATGTTCTTGAAAAGCTGTTTTAGCTTTTCAATGAAAGCTGGTGTTGCACTTTTGAAGTATTCATATGGAATTCCGTCTTCGCCTGGTGCTTTCCCATCTTTCGCTCTTTGAAATACGATTTTTAGTTCATTTACGTCTATTTCACAGTCCAAAAATTCCTCAATAACCAGTGGTTCTGCATGAGCAAAGGACAAATCAGATTTATTTGAGAGCAGGTTTTTGAAGTAGTATGAAAGATGATCTGCAGACATATTTGTACCAATTACAAAGTTGGATCCATTTATTTTTTTAACTTAATTCCAAAAGTCCTTCGAATTATGGGATAGACTTAAAGATTTTGCTTGAATATTTTCAAATTCAGCTTTTTTTGTGCGACATAATTCATGTACTTTGAGTTTGATTCAACGAACTATTTCTCAGTTCCTCGGTATAACAGTTGCGTAGTGCTTGTAAAAGAGCAAGTAATTTTGTTCGGACTTTCATACATTTTTTATCAAACCACTTTTTTTTAATTTTGTAATACAACCAGAAGGTTGAGCTGATGAAGAATTTCTTATAGACGATATAATTTCCTTTGAAAGCAACTCGATAGATCCATTAACTGAAGAAGTCTCTTAGATATGCACATACAGATTACTTTGGTAAGTATTTAAGCTTTGATTCTTCCATTTAAGTCTTGGTAGTAACTTTAGATTTTGTTGTTGAAATGTATTTTCATTATTATATTCTAATACGAGGGGCATATGATCAGAAAAGGTTTTATACTCAACTACAAATTTTTAAACCAATTTAATCCAATCGTTATTCGCTGTGCAAAAGTCGATAACAGATTTCCCTTGTCCTTCAACAAAAGTGTAGTGGCCCTCCGTATCACCATAAGTGCAACCATTTGCAGCATTTTTGGAAGATCTAGACCATTTTGATTGCAGATATCATCTTTACACAGTTGGTTGGTTGTTGAGATAAGAGTATTGCTTAGAGGTAGCGTGGTGTGTATTTGCATGCTACTTATTCTGGCACTAAATTCCCCGATTAAAATAACAGTTTTATTGGCCATGTGATTCATAATGTTGTTAAATTTTTCACAATCCTCTTTCCACTTGTCGCAATTAATATAAACCGGAAAAATAAACATATTATTTCTTTGTAAGAGTTTTACTATAGTAGTGCCTTCTAGTTCTACAAAATCATAAATATTTAGGAGTGTAGTTTTGATTCCATAGACGCTTCCTCCGCTTGCACACCCTCTAGTTGATGTTTTAGTTGCTGCGTTCCAGACAAGATATATTATACGATAAAATTTTAGAACTAAAACTATCACTTTGAGCTGGCGGCTTCTAAATCTCAGTTTCGTACTAAAGCACTACAGTTTGGTTTAGGTGACATCCCTGGTAGTGCAGAATTATTTAATCTAGTACGATCACTTTGACGTCCAAAAGTACTTGTTGACATAATCGTTTTTTTGACAGCTTCAAAGTTTATTTTGCCACACAATCGCTGTAGTTCTTTTTCTCCATCGTTTTGATTTATTTTAAGAATATTATCATAATTTAAATAAAATAAATTATTTCTTACCACAAGATTGTTGTTTTTTATTTGTTCTTTTTCGTTTGGTTTATGTGATAGGATTTCACGACCGTAACCTAGTAAGATTCGACGTTTTAATTGCATCTGTTTTGTCTGATCTCGTTGGACGTAAATACATGATCCTTTTAGTTTTGAGCAATTCGTTAACATTTTGTTTGCCATTTCATTTGAGCCAGTGTTAATTTTCAATTTAATAATATTGTTATTTTCGCTAAGTTTATTTGCTTCCGGCATATCGTGTGTACCCAAACCGCCAAGAAGAAGTTGAATTACACTGCGTACTCTTTCCTGTGGATCAGTATCATCCTCTGGTATAGAGACTATAAGATTTTTTCCTTTAAGTTCTCTATTCTGTGATTCAACTTCATCCTCTAAAACAATAAAACGTTATTCAAACCGTTGAACTTTTATCGAGAGTTCTTCGCTTTGTTTACGTAAAGAACTTATTTCGGCATTAAGCATATTGACGTCATCTTTTGTGGCTAACTTGGCGGTCGCCTTCGCAAGCTCTGTGTAGATTGAGTCGTCAATAATTGCCTTAATTTTCTGAAAGTCGACAGTGACATGATTGAGTGTGGCCTATAAAATTTGGTTGCTCTGTCAGTATCAAGTTCTGAATTGGAAAGGTCCTCGGTGGAAATTTGATTCCTTTTGGTCTCGGTCATGTGACTTGATGACATACGGTTTTTAAAAAAGTTTATTTAAATTGTGTTACCTGTTATATTTTAATTGTTTTTTATTGTGATAGACAATTTTTCAAGTAGAGATTATTTGTTAAAAATGAAAAATGTAAAAAAATAGTGTTATAAATATTGCAGTGGGAAATAATATAAACAAATATAGCTCCGAACTTATTGAGTGAAATTTATTGAATGAATATATGTAATTTAGAAAAAATTTAAAATATAAACAATTGAACAAAAGCTAATGTAATTTAATTGAACATAGTGTTTTATAAACAAGTAGTTTGATGTTATCTTTAACACCCTTCCTCAAACGCATTGTATAATCCAGCTTTTGTTCTGAATTTCTCGATTTTTGAAGAAGACAGTGGCTTGGTAAACATATCGGCTATCATTTCTCCACGGGGACAGTGCATATAATATAATTTTTATCAACGTGGTCCTTGACGAAATGAATTTTAGTGTCGATATGCTTGGTCCTGTAACGAAGCGTCACACTCCTACCCACTACCGACCGGCACCAATCATCCTCCATCCACCGACCGACACCAATCAACCACCTTCTGCATACCCACCAAGTGAAATAAGTGACACCAACACGCAGCCAAAATACAAAAACAAAATACATGCGATATTGTTGTTCGTCATTATAGAGTTCACATTTGGTTCCTGCAGGAGAATTGGCTTATGGACCCAAGAAATCCGAAGAAAGGGGAAGCTTGCTCGCAGAAGTTTATTAAAGTTTTTAAGCTTTATATTCAGAAGCGCAAGTTTCCCCCGATATTCCCCTTCTCTATTAAGAGTCGATGGGCCGTTGCTCCATAGCGTGCTGTGTAGTAACAACAAATTATTGTATTATTCCCCTTCACCCTTCCGGTGTCGACGGGCACTTGCTGTATCATTAAGTATTCCCCTTCACCCTTCCGGTGTCGACGGGCACTTGCCGTATCATTAAGTAATTCCCCTTCACCCTTCCGGTGTCGACGGGCACTTGCCGTATCATTAAGTAATTCCCCTTCACCCTTCCGGTGTCGACGGGCACTTGCCGTATCATTAAGTAATTCCCCTTCACCCTTCCGGTGTCGACGGGCACTTGCCGTATTATTAAGTAATTCCCCTTCACCCTTCCGGTGTCGATGGGCTCTTGACCGTAGAATTAAGTTAATATATATTAGGTATTATTATCGATAGGTATCTTACTGTTTAGTCTTAAGCCGCTTTATTGGATAAAAAAGAAAAATAAAGTCTAAAAAAAAAAAAAATAATAAAACCTAATTCTTTTTATTTGGAAAGGAGTAGTTTGGTCAACTCTCTATACTCGAGTTTCGTGCTTTCTCGAGACGACCCTGGAGTCCGGCGAGCTTACCTCAGCCTAAGATAAAGAAGCATCACAAATTGGCGCCCGAGCAGGGACCTTTAGAGAATTCATCCAAACTCCGACCGATCCGCCCACCGTAAAGAATTCCTAGAGGTTTTCCACCCGACTACCGACCGCCGATTACCGACCGCCGATTACCGACGCCGACCACCGACTACCGAACACCGATTACCGCTGCCGACCACCGACCACCGTTAACCGTTCACCGAACACCGACCACCCTTCACTGACCACCGTTCACCAACCGCCGCCGATCACCGACCAGCAGCCATCCATATAAAATGAGCGAAAACGAAGCCAACACTGCCATGGACGAAATCAATCCGTTCAGGAGCCTCAGCTTCACATACATGCTCAAGAAAAACGAGCTTATAGAAATGCTCACCGCCCGGAATATAGAAACCGAGGGTAACATGCAAGTCCTCCGCCAACGTTTAAGCGATCATCTCAAACAGGTACGTGCACACGCTTCTACACAAAACCTGTGTGCCCAATAGGCAGAGGTAGCCGAGAAGAGAGTAAATGCCGCCTTGGATGACGACGCCGATAAACACCCTAAAAATACCGCTCCTGACCCGATCACCAAGCAGAAAACATCATTAAATGAGGAGACTACCTTTTATGTCCCTAATTTGAATGCTGCACACCGCGATAACGAACAACCTCGTATAGCACATCCAGCACCGATGAATCAGCCACGACCAGAGCACTCCGGAGACGCGCCAGCACGTTTCAACTCATTTATGAGTCATACTCTACACCGACTGCCCCTAAGCTATGAAGCAGAAATAACGAACATAGTGCGTAAATGGGGACTAAAATTCGACGCTTCAGGAAACCCTTTGGAATTCCTCGAGCGAGTTGCCGAGCTGACTCGATGCTATAATATACCGCCCGACGACATGTTGCGAACATTACCAGAGTTATTACGGGGTAAGGCACTGGAATGGCTCCGCATCTACAGTGATGGATTCACTAAATGGGAAGATTTCCGAGAATCATTCGTTCAATAATTTCTGCCAGCACGATATCTCGTCAAATTAGAGGAGGAAATAATGCGCAAGCGTCAAGGCCCACGAGAGAACGCGAAGGAATATATTTTGGCCATGCAATACCTGATCCGCCAACACCCTCGGATGAAAATTAATTAACATCTCGACCGAATATTTGATAACATGCGCCCTGAATATCGCCTTTATATCCGCCGACGAGATTTCGAAAATCTAAACGAACTCATGACTCTGGCAGAAGAATTGGAAGCCGTAAAGAAAGAAGAAAGAAGAAAGAAACAGCCGCCCTCCGACCGTAACCGCAAACCCTGTCGCAGCCTCTCCTCGAACCCTTCCGCCGACCGTGCCGTACAATCGGGAGACACACTGCTGGAACTGCAAACAGAGGGGTCACCGAAAAAAGACGTGTCATCGTCCATTCCGACTGTTTTGCTCATTTTGCGGAGAAGACGGACGTTTAACAAAAGACTGCCCGTGCCAACGCAACTCATGCTCAGTCGTAAACACACCGCCGCGCCACGATCCCCGATATTATATTCCGATGCAAATAGGAGAACACACCTATCAAGCTTTAGTAGACACGGGATCCACGAAGACTTTCATTGGACCAGGAATAAGGACAGTCTTCAGAAATTGGGGACTACCCATGACGAGTCAACCTCAGACGATCCATCAGGCTGATGGAAAAGCTGTTGGCATTTCCGAACACTTCAACGTGACCCTAATGATCGGAAACGTAGAAGTCCACGGGACTGCGACTTATCTACCGTCACTCGTCGAGGATGCCATACTTGGGATGGACTTTATGAATCAAGCCAACTTGCAAATTACGGTTAGCGGCAAATCCGTTGCAAGTTCCAATACCCAGCCTCCGACGCCACATAAGCAGTGTCACGCCTTAACCCACTTAAACACAAATCAGCAACAACAACTCCATACCTTCCTGGATCAAGAATTACCGAAGTTCGATAGAATAAACAATGTATCAACCGTTCCTCCCCACCGAAACGAATTTACAACCGACAAACCGTTTAAACAACGGTATTTTCCTCGCAAACCGGCCCTGCAAAAGGTTATAGACGACGAAGTCAACGAACTTCTAAAAACCGGAAAAATCAGCCCGTCTAAAAACCCTTATAGCTCACCGAATTTGTCTGAAATCATTCAGCAACCGACCACCCAGCCGAACAGACCATCACCAGCTTTAAGTCGACCTCGCCAACCACGTCGACCAGCAATCAGGATGGACCAAAAAAATAGGATCAACCGCCGCCTAGCCCCAGCGGAGAGAGAGGTCCAAGGATTGGATCCTTGTAAAAGGATACCCAATCGGCCAAGACCGATCCTGGCACCTCCCCGACTAGAGGAACCGCTGACAATACGAGCGGTCAGAAAGGAGAGACACCATATTGCAGCAGCCCAACCCATCGTGCCAAAATCTCCGGTGAGCTCCACCATGGCAAAAGTCCGGGAGTAGCGGGAACAGGCCCTCCGAGCCTACAAGGAGAAATGGAAGATGGACAAAGTGGCCGACCGATCGACTGTTAAAGTCATTGTCACAAACCGACCGGATGCAACCATTGCGGACCAACACCAACCCAGTACCAGTCGCCAAGCCATGGCATGTTGTGTCATAACCGAAGGAACTGACCCGAGTCCAAGTGATCCTTTCGAGGGGATCCAACTATCGGGAAGGAATCACCAAAGAAGGTTTATGATCCACCGCCCCTGGGGTCCAGTAATGGTGCTCATGAACCGAAAAAGAACGAGAGCTTCCCTACGCTTCAGGGACCAAAAAATAAAACAATCAACGTACCGAATTGATCACATAAGTTTTTTATTATGAATTGTTAATTATTATTTTTATTTTTTAATAAGAACTGAACCTTTTTTGTAAAATTATTTAGAAAAAAAAAATATATATATATATAACTACATATATTATTAATAATTAATATTCTTACCGTTTTTTTTACATACCAGGAAACCTTCAAGACGAGAAGGTTCTCGTCTCAAAAAGGAAGGGGGATGTGTAACGAAGCGTCACACTCCTACCCACTACCGACCGGCACCAATCATCCTCCATCCACCGACCGACACCAATCAACCACCTTCTGCATACCCACCAAGTGAAATAAGTGACACCAACACGCAGCCAAAATACAAAAACAAAATGCATGCGATATTGTTGTTCGTCATTATAGAGTTCACATTTGGTTCCTGCAGGAGAATTGGCTTATGGACCCAAGAAATCCGAAGAAAGGGGAAGCTTGCTCGCCGAAGTTTATTAAAGGTTTAAGCTTTATATTCAGAAGCGCAAGTTTCCCCCGATATTCCCCTTCTCTATTAAGAGTCGATGGGCCGTTGCTCCATAGCGTGCTGTGTAGTAACAACAAATTATTGTATTATTCCCCTTCACCCTTCCGGTGTCGACGGGCACTTGCTGTATCATTAAGTATTCCCCTTCACCCTTCCGGTGTCGACGGGCACTTGCCGTATCATTAAGTAATTCCCCTTCACCCTTCCGGTGTCGACGGGCACTTGCCGTATCATTAAGTAATTCCCCTTCACCCTTCCGGTGTCGACGGGCACTGGCCGTATCATTAAGTAATTCCCCTTCACCCTTCCGGTGTCGACGGGCACTTGCCGTATTATTAAGTAATTCCCCTTCACCCTTCCGGTGTCGATGGGCTCTTGACCGTAGAATTAAGTTAATATATATTAGGTATTATTATCGATAGGTATCTTACTGTTTAGTCTTAAGCCGCTTTATTGGATAAAAAAGAAAAATAAAATCTAAAAAAAAAAAAAATAATAAAACCTAATTCTTTTTATTTGGAAAGGAGTAGTTTGGTCAACTCTCTATACTCGAGTTTCGTGCTTTCTCGAGACGACCCTGGAGTCCGGCGAGCTTACCTCAGCCTAAGATAAAGAAGCATCACAGTCCTGTTGCTTAGTTTCTGCTCTTTTATTAAACGTAGACAACTCTGGTTATCTTCAAATATGACGGTTGGTGAAGTTTGTCGAAATTTCATATCATCGAGTAGCTCACGAATCCAGATAGCTTCCTTGCATGCATCGGATAATGCAATAAACTCGGCTTCTGTAGAGGAAAGTGACACACATGTTTGCTTTTTGCAACTCCAACTTATGGTTCCACCATTGATCTGAAAGATATAACCAGAATTAGATTTTCTATCTAGCCTATCTTCTGCCCAATTCGCATCGGCGTAACCTATCAAGTTTTTGTCTTTTGCTGACATGTTACCTAATTTTAAGGAAAAATCTATTGTGCCTTTTAATTATTTTAAGACACGTTTAATTTCAGTCCAATCTTCTTGGTTAGTGCAGCTTACTTTTCTTGCCAAAATGGAAACGGAAGCTGCAATATCAGGTCTTGAATTCACACTCAAATATAAGAGAGAACCTATTAATTTTTGGTAATTTGTATTATTCAAAAGATTCTCTGATTGAGATTTTCCATATCCAGGGTCAAGAGGGAATTTAGATATCTTTGAATTATCAAGTCCAAAATCTTGTAATAAATTTTTAATGTATTGACTTTGCCGAATGTTAAAATTTAAATTTTGGTCTTGAAAAACTTCCATGCCTAAATAACAATGAACTCCTCCAAGATTGCTTACTTCAAACTTTGTTTTGAGTAAACTCTCAACTTCATCAATTTTGGTTTGATTAGAACTTGCAACTAAAATGTCATCGACGTAAATTAATACATATGTCTGCCCTTCCTCGTTCGAGCATTTTACGTAAAGGCATGGTTCTGCTTTGCTTTGAATAAAACCCCCATTTACGATGACATTATGTAGTGTTTTATTCCAAACATGGGCTGCCTGTTTCAATCCATACAAGCTTTTTTTTAGCTTGCAAACGTACTTAGTGTTCCCTTCCTCAAAACCAGGAGGTTGTTTCATATAAATGGTTTCATTTAAATCTGAGTTGAGGAACGCTGACTTAATATCCATATGGCTAACTTTCATACCCTTAGAACCAGCTATGGACAATAATGTTCGTAGAGTAGTTTGTCGAATAACAGGAGCGAATACCTCATCATAGTCGTATCCGTACTTCTGACTAAACCCACGGGCGACCAAACGAGCTTTATATTTTTGGACAAAACCCTTAACATCACGCTTGATTTTGTAAGTCCTCTTACAACCAACAATGTTGACACCTTCTGGAGGAATAGTCAAATCCCAAGTGCCATTTTTCTTCAAAGCACTTATTTCCTCTTTCATAGCAATTGTCCACTCACTTCGTTGGTCGCATACAATCGCTTCGTTGTAATATTTAGGTTCTACTGTGGATGAATCTGGCCTTTCTGACCTACGAACAAAACCCTCATCCTCTAGATTTGGTATTTCTGTTGTGTTCCCGGAACTGTCAGAGTCTATGTTGGCATCTAAATCTAGACTATGGAATGAAGTATCGTCTTCTAAAACTAGTTGTTGTTCTTGCGTGTTATTATCCTTATCGTCACTGTCATTTGAAGATTTCTTGCGACGAAGAAATTCAAAATCTATATCAGAATGGTGATATACCTCTGGCTCAATCTTGTTAGTCATTTTAGTGTCTTTTATAAATTTAACGTCTCTGCTTATTGTTATTCTCTTTGTTTGTATGTCAACTAAACGATATCCCTTCGAATTTTCATCATACCCAACAAACGTTAAGACTTGGGCTTTTGAATCTAGCTTTCTACGGGTCTCTTTAGGAATCAAACAGTAAGCCTTTAAACCAAAAATTTGTAGATGGCTTATGTTTGGTTTTCTACCTTCCCAAAGTTTGAATGGAGTAGAGGGAATTGAACTGGATACCAAGATTGTAAATAATTCGCTGTCATAAGCGCTTCTCCCCAAAACACATTTGTCATTTTTGGTTCAGCCAACAAACAACGAGCCATTTCCACAAGCGACCTATTTTTCCTCTCGGCGACACCGTTTTGTTGTGGATAATAGGGTACTGTGTACTGATGACGAATCCCTTTGTTCTCAAGATAATGTTTGAGATTTGTCGAGTAGTATTCCCCGCCATTATCAGAACGAATAGTAGAAGGATATCTACAGAACTTGTTTTTGACTAGCTCGAGATAAATTTTGAGTTTGTCGAAAACTTCGGATTTATCGTGAAGTAGATACACTACTGTGAAGCGGCTATAATCGTCTATGAAGGTAAGAAAATATCGTTTTTACCTGGTGTCATCGTTTGCATAGGACCGCAAATGTCCGTGTGAACTAAATCTAACACACGCTTGGATTTTGATTCAGACTGCTTGTTAAACGGCTTCCTACTCATTTTACATTGAATGCAAATCTCGCAATTTTTTCTTACACCACAATCAGTAATATGAAAATCGCTTACCGTCTTTCCATGTTGCATCATTTTCACTGCATCAATATCCCGATGACCAAAGATTTTGTGCCAATAGTGCTGACAATTCTGTGACATACATTCCACAAACAGGGCCTTTGCATTGAAAGGTTGACGTAGTCGGAACAGACCATTGGATGAATCAGCTACCCCAATTTCTTTTCCGGTCAATGTCTGGATACTGCAACTTTCGTCAGAGAATAGTAATTTGAATCCCATCTTTAGCATTTTTGTGACAGAAAGAAGATTTCCATGAAACGAAGGAATGAATAATACATCCTTCACGTCGACGATCACCTTTTCACCGTTGCTGTTGAAAATAGTTAAACGACAAAGTCCTTTGCCGCTGGAAACAACAGATTGTCCATTCGCCACAGTCACTTTTTCACAAACGGACTAATCTATGATGGCAAAATCGGATTCTCGTGCGCTGATGTGACAGGTGGTTCCGGAATCAACAACCCAAAAATTCTTATCGTTAGCCGAAGAAAAGCAATAGTTACCAATTTTGACTACATTGTTTTCTTGAGCTTGTTTAACTTGGTTGTTTTGCCTCAACTTCTTCAGCTTCCAGCAATCCTTCTTGGACTTAAAGGACATACCTTTAGCCTTACAATGATGACAAACCTTTCTGTTGCATTCGTCTGGACTTGCAGACGACTTCAAAGCTGAATTATTTTCTGAAAATTGGTGTGATTGACGCTGGTATTCATCGATTAGGCTAGCTTCGACAACCTTAAGTGTCAATTCTTCCATCTTACGAGCTTCCAAGGCCGTCACCAACGTATCGAAGGAGAAGGGAAGACTGCTTAGTAACATAGCCACGAGCCAACGCTCAGAAAATTGCTCACCTATAGCTTCCAACTTCTCGAACAATAGCTTCATTTCCATAATGTGCTCTGCAATGCAGCGATCCATGGAAAATTTCATTCCACAGATACTCCTCATAAGACGTACCCTGCTTCCCAAAGTATTCTTCTCATGGTGACTGCGTAAAGCATCCCATGACTCATGTGCTGTTTTGGACTTCTTGATCAGCATGAGTTGACTATCTTCCACGGACAATCCAATGATCACAGTCGCCTCATCGTCAAGCTTCTTCCAGGCATCGATCGTCTGGGGTTTCCGGTACAGGCTTAGAAACACATTCCCATGCTCCTTGCCTCCTTAATATCAGTTCAAGCTTATATTTCCACAATTGGTAGTTTTCTGCATTTAGCTTAGTAAAAGAGAAAATCCATCCTGCTCTGGGCCCATAACCTATTGCAGTGGGAAATAATATAAACAAATATAGCTCCGAACTTATTGAGTGAAATTTATTGAATGAATATATGTAATTTAGAAAAAACTTAAAATATAAAGAATTGAACAAAAGCTAATGTAATTTAATTGAACATAGTGTTTTATAAACAAGTAGTTTGATGTTATCTTTAACATTAAACTGATGTTAATTTAAAAATAAAGACAACTTCAACAACACTTTTATTCACTTGCAAACCATGGTTGCCATCCTAAATACAAATGTTAACAACAGTAGCAGAATTTATAATGATGTATGCAGCACAATTTTGGGAATACAGAAAATATGAATCGATAGAATATCTATTAAGATTCTACTTACGTAGATGTTGCCAACTTCCAAAAAATACACCAAACTACTTGATAATTATTGAAACCGTGTTATCATAACTTTTTATCAAAACTGTTGGGCTGCACATCGACTTTCTTTTAAGTTCTTTAATATAGGTGACGACAGATTACCTAAAGTGATTGCGATGAATGTTATTCACGAAAAAGATCCTTGCTCCGAGAAGTTGAAGGAATGGATTTTATTTGAACGTTCCAGCCTACAATAGATAGGAAGTCAAAGGTTTCCTGTATTATCTCATCGCTCAAACTTTTAACGGTGTAACTTTGCATACACTCAACCTAGCCTAGATTATGTTAAGATCGAATTTAATCAAAAAATAATATCCGCGGTTTTCGAAATGAAAAGGGAACTAATATACGATTGAACTTCACGCCGCCGCATCGTGGAGATCTGCCGATTATTTGCTCAATATGCAATATTTCGGTAAAAGAAGATATAAAGCATTTCATAGGCAAATGTCCAGTATTAAAAAAATTAAGAAGGACCTTTCTTGGCGGGAATGATGATGTAATAGAGCTTCTTAACTGCGAGCGAAATATAATGAATCTATACCATTTTTATAGAAAAACTATGGCTTACAGAATCCAAGTACATAATGAAACTTCTAAGAAACACTTTTAAAATACACGTTTTTTTTGTAGTACATTTTTTTTGTTTACCTTTTTTTTATAAAAATTATGATCTTCTGGTGTGTTTTCAAAATTTAAAACTACAATTTAGAACCTTGTTGTCAATGGGGTAGACGGAAATGCCATGCTTATACATATTTTGTTAACTAAATTTCTGAGACTTGCTCCCAATGCTAATTGTTCACTTCAGTTCGAATTACATTCCCATCTCAAAATTGTATAGGATTTTCCACTTGGAACGCTTTGTAGAGATTCATGAAAATTCACGATTACAATTCGCGGATTTTGATAGCTAAAAATGTAGGTTTAATTACATTTTTTATTTTTCTATTATTCTCTGTCTTATTGTTAGGCGTAGTCAAACTGACCATGCGATCTTCTATCTGAGCTGGAGTAAGGTGCGGAGAGAAAAGGATATGCAACAACAGAAAATATGAAACATTTTAAATAAATAAATTAGGTGGCGCAACAGTCCGTTGAGAACTAGGGCCTAGTGACTTACAACTCTCAACCATTCCTGTGTGAGAGTAATGTTGTCAAGGATGGAGGGGATCAACAGTTTTAAGTCAAATCCAAACGGATAATTTGTTTTTATTTGAATTAAAAAAATTTAATTTATTTTTTCAAAATATAAATACAACAAGAAATAGATGTAGATAGTTAAGTAAGTAGTGTTATTTCATATCGAACGATCTACTTTTTCTTATAGGTAAGCGAAGACCTTAATGCTCTCTTCCGAATGTCGACAACACGACATGATGCGATCAACATAAAAATTTTGAATGCAGGTGCTTGGGCTAGATGCTCTGATCGAGTTTCTGTTAGTCTTCCTTTGGAACTCGAAGATTATATCCCTGACGTCGAAGAATTTTATAAAAAAAAACATTCCGGACGAAAATTACAATGGTATCATCATATGAGTAATGGAACTATTACGTTTATCAATAAAGTCGGAAAATATGATTTGGAAGTAACGACATTTCAAATGGCTGTGTTGTTTGCTTGGAATCAAAGACCTGGTGATAGAATAACCTACGAAAATTTAAGATTGGCAACAGAATTACCAGGTGAGTCCGATCTTGAGTACCTAACTTTATTTATTTATTTGTATTGATCATTCTTTTATTGTAAAATTTGATCGGTCTCATATCTTGGGTTGTTCAAAGTATCAGCGTCTAACTAAATAGTTAGCAATTAAACTATTTTATTTCTTAGTTCGCTGGTTCATATTAGGTGCTGCACGAACAAGTGATTTTGTCACAACCAGGTTGATAATTTTGTCTCCTACTGTTTTATGTCGATGTCTATACTCTGTCCAACAAAAATAGTCAGTACAGAGAAGATAGGACGTTTACCTCTCACTCTGACTGAAGTGAAATCTCGTTAAGCTGTGAGAGAGAGCAAATATTACAGGGTTTCCGTAGTGCCCATTATAAATTTCGAAAAAGCTCTGATAAATATTAGTAGGGATACCAACTTTTGATTTTAAATTGAAAGTTAAAAATAAATTCCGTTTAAGAAAATTTATAAATTATGTACATAATCCCGAATTCAAAAACCCCTTGTGAAAACTAAGAGTAACATAAATTCAATTATGAAAAAATAATGAAAATTTTCGATTCTGTATCACACAATATTCACAAATACACAATTTATAAACAACACAGCACAGATTTATAATAAAATAAAAGCAGTTCTTTTTTGGCACTGATTATAAAACACCGTATAAATAAACACTTTTTCAAATAATATTTTTTTTATGAACAAAATCACTATTTTTCACCATCTATAATTACACCATGTATTATAAATAATTTTCGCTTAAACTCAACCCTTTGCTTCCTAGTGGTTTCGCAATTAAACCAAATACTCTATATTTTTTCCTTATATTCCTACTGGTTTTTTTTTAATTTTTAGTGAATATTATTTTTTTTATTTAAATGCGTTATTCATTATACACATTCTATATAAATTTTAAGTTTTTATACAAATATTTGAAAAAGTTGACATCTCCGGAAACAAAGGGTTAATTTACGAAGAATAATAAATAAACTTCACTTACCGAAAAACAGCAAGCGACAATACCATTCCCATATTTGTTCTCAAAAGCTTTTAAAAAAGCACACATTCTGAAAGCTCCCAAACAAAATCCAAAGAAAAATCCACCATGATTTGCATTAACGTGGAAATGGTAACTCTAATAACAATCTGCTTATTTTCAATACATACGAAGAGGGTTGTTTGTGAACACATTATTTATCAGTGTCAGTGTGGCTTTGGCTGCGCATGGTAAAGGTTGTGGGGATGTACGCTCGTCGAAGCGTAATTACAACAACAATTTATGTGTAAGTCAGTGGTTGAATTTTCTTTTTCAGTAGGTAAAAAGGGAATAAAACCACTGACTAGCACCATTTGCAAGAAAAAAGCTCTCCCATAAGACGAGTACTGACTATTTTTGTTGGTTTGGTTTTGTTTCGCTTGTTCAGGTTTACCCAGGGTCGGACAAAGCATATGTGCAAGATGTGCAAATGCACAGGGCGCAGAATTCTGGGGGCGCATTACCAGGAGCAAGAAAATGTAATCTGATCTTGCAAACAAATATGTACTACTATTTGCCATTCTTTAACCACAAACATTCTTAAAATAATCTCAAAAAAACATCCATCACAACTGTCCTAAGTTATCTATTGCGCACTAACTAACATCACTTACATTGTTGCATTCAATGAAAATTTAACTCAATATATCGCAGAACTCATTTCCAAATATTTCACCCTGTTCGCACAAGAGAAAAAAAGAAAAAATCTCAACACAAAAAAGTTCCATGCAAGAGAAAAAAAGAAAAAATCTCAACACAATTTCATGCACACCGAGTCCCAAAATTAACATAGAGAGCATGACGAAGCAAAATACTTATTTATATTGAATCGTATGGGCTAGTACGTGCAGGTTTTGTATCACGCACGGTACCTGAATTTGAGTTCTCATCTACAAAAAAAACAACAAAAAAATGCCTCCGAAAAAAGAGAGCAGATAGGTTGCTGTGCTACCTTCTCTTCTATTCCACTACAAATCAAAGACACTCCATATATGTATATATATATATATACTAGCTGACCCGACAAACGTTGCTTCGTCATATAAATAATTTCTAGAGAATATTTTGCTAGAAACAAATAACTTATTGTAAGTGTGTAAGGATGTGGTATATAAGTGGGAGAGGTTTAGAGCACTGTAAACAGTGAAAAAATATTAAAATAACAAATCACCAAACAAATTTTTTTACTTTATTAAAATTAATTCTTTAAAATTATATATTGCTAATTATAACAATACTTAAAAAAAAAACAATATCAATCCCTTAATGCAAAAGAGTGTACCTACAATATTTTTTATGATCCCATCTTTCGCCAATACAAACAAACTGGATCGTTTGCGCACTCGAGAGCATGCCACGTAATTGTCCGTGTGAAATACATGAAGTGCTCAAATCTAAGCCGCAGACAGACATCGTTTGGCCTTGAGACTTATTGATAGATAGTCATTACAAATGCCAATCTAATTAGAAATTGAAGGCATTTGAATTGAATTGGCACATCTGTGGGTATAATAGGGGTTCGCCGTAATAATATATTTTCACCTCAGAATTTTCCATTTAGAAATATGATTTCGATAACATTTTTCAACAATTTTAAATTACTAATCCCGTGCCGTTGCACAACCGTGGTGGGTTCAAACTACGAAACAAAATTACCGGAGATCCAACCTTCAATTGTAAATTATGCGGTGGCATGCCTTGTAAATCCAATGAGTTCAAAAACTCAGTTGGATAATTTACAGCTTCGGTAGCATCACAAACTGTATCAATAGATTTGTATGACACCAAGTCTCCTGGTAACAAATGTTGTATCTTGAGATTTAATTCGTTGACATCCACATTTTTTGCTGCTAAAATTGCTCTTTCTGCCAGCCACTCATGATTTGTATACTGTCTGTGTACATCGGGAAGTATCTAGTCAATGAGAGCATCTTGTGAATCAATAAACGTGCAGAAATCGACCGGTTATTTTATTCATCCAGTTTCATCTGAAGTAACTTTTCCGTCGCCTACATCTAACAGTTGTTTTGAAATTGTTTCAGCGGATGGATCTTGAAGCATTTGAACACGCATATTTTCTTTCAGTTGTACTCTTTCAACATTACGCCGCAGTGGCGATGATTTTAAGCACTCGTTGATCTCATCACCGTACGTGGAACGTGGATTAACGGGAAGTGTTTGTCTGAAATCACCTGAAAGGAGTGATAGAGTGCTGGCAAATAGTTTGTCACTGTTTTTATATCCTTTTTAATGTCCTGTTTAACGCCTAAAGCGAATGTTTGTGTGCCGTAGTGCATTCATCTACCTCCATCCAATAAAGTTGCAGCAACAGCCAATGCGATACCATTATTTGATCGTATTTTAGCAAGAATTAGCGAAATAAGGAATGTTTTGCCAGTTCCACCTGGTGCATCAAAAGAATCCACCTTGTCCTGCGGAAACTGGGAGCATGATGTGGTCAAAAATGGTTCTTTGTTCTTCATTCATTAGTGGGGCATTGCGAGCAAAAATTGCTACCATTTCTACAGTTTTGTATTGTAGTTCACGATTCAATTCAGTGTCTATTTAATCAGATGTATTTCGGTGAATGCATACCGAATTGACTGAGTGGTAAGTTGGCACTGATAATGCAAAGATCCTCAATAGCAATCAATGCTTTATTGTACATAGCGTCACTGAATACTATCGTAATAGTATAGGAGCTCGCAACGTTTTCGAGCGAGAATTTCAGGTCAGTCAATTTTTTGATAGTTTGTCTTACTTGCTTTTTCGGTTAGAGTCTGGGCAGTCTGGCTGGCGGTAGCGGTTGCGTTTAGGGGGAGGGGCAATTTAAAAAAATTATTACTTAAAATGGGAAAAAAATAGTTAAAAAATAACGGTAATACTTACAATTAAGTATTATACCTTTTTTAAAGCTAACACTTTTGTCTATTAGCTTGTTTTTAAATCAAGTCAAAACTATGCATGGTTTTTGAAAAAAATTGTTTTAAACTCAAAATTTGGTGAAAAAAAAGTTAAAAATATGGTTTAAAGTGTAATTTTTCAAAGCCTTAAGATTATTTATTATTTTTTTTTTTTAATTTATTGCTCTTATTTGTGTGTGATCAAAAACTGAAAACTAGATGATTTTATGTCTACTAGTTCTCGAGAAAATTGAAGATTACTAAAAATCGAATATGGATTAAGATATACCTAAGCTAAATTCATTTTTCAATTTTCTTTGATTAATAATTAATAAGAGCAACAAATTATTAAAAAAAAAAAACATATTTATAAACAAATAGTTTTGAAATATTGCAGTTGAAATTTTTTTTCCAACTTTTTTTTACTTAAATTTTGAGTTTAATATTACGTTTTTCAAAAACTGTGCATAGATTTGACTTGATTTAAAAAGTGGCTAATAGAACAGAATATTGGCTTTAAAACAACGAATAAAACTTAACTGTAAGTATTAGCGTTATTTTTTAACTATTTTTTTTCCATTTTAAGTAATAATTTTCTTAAATTGCCCCTCCCGCCTAAACGGGAGGAGATAGACCCCCCTCGCGTAGTAAAAAATTCTTATTTTTAACTGTTCTATACAAATCCGTCATTAAACTTTGTCGCCTAAGTTTTCGTACTCTCCCCAAACTTATTTTACTTAATTAATTTTGTATTTAAAAAATTAAAAAAATCGCGTATGACACATAATAAACAATTATAAAAATGTCTGGCAATAATAAATGCATATTTAGGAGACCTATTTAATGGAGGAAAATTGAAAATTAAGCTTTAAAAAAATCTTTTAAAATTCAAAACTATCACCTGTACAGGTAGGTTTCGCACTAACAAAAGCAACCGCTACCGCCAGCCAGACTGCCCAGACTCTAACCGAAAAGCAAGTAAGACAACATATCAAAAAATTGACTAACCTAAAATTCTCGCTCGAAAACGTTAAAAAAGTTTTTAAAAAATTTCAACTTCAATATTTCAAAACCATTTGTTTACAAATATGTTTTCTTTTATTTAAATGTGTTGCCCTTATTAATTATTAATCAAAAACTGAAAATTAGATGATTTTATGTCTTTTAGTTTTTGAGAAAATTGAAAATAACCATAACTACTAATTTAATTAAATTATTATTTTTTTTTTGCTTGAGTGGTCTTATTTTGATAGTAATAACGGTAGGTGCGAGTTTGAGCGTATGCAACAATGAAGTGTGTATGTGGGGCATGCTGCCCCCCTGCAACCCCCTGCTTGGACTCACTATAGGATTTGAGTTGGGTGCAAGGTGGGGTACGTTCAAGGTGGGCTTGGTGCAAAGGTTCATGCAAAGTCTCTTTTGCATTTAAATAAGCTGGATTTAAGAAAAATGAATTTAGCCTTATTCGATTTTTAGTAATTTTTAATTTTCTCGAGAACTAGTTTTCAGTTTTTGATCACACACAAATAAGAGCAATGAATTCTAAAAAAAAAACGGTAGATAATTTGAAAGTTTTGAAAAACTACACTTTAAACCTTTTTTTTAAATTTTTTTTGCATACATTTTGAGTTTAAAACAATTTTTTTCAAAAACTATGCATAGTTTTGACTTGATTTAAAAACAAGCTAATAGACAAAAGTGTTGGCTTTAAAAAGGGTATAATACTTTATTGTAAGTATTACCGTTATTTTTTAACTATTTTTTTCCCATTTTAAGTAATATTTTTTTTAAATTGCCGCTCCCCCCTAAACGCAACCGCTACCGCCAGCCAGACTGCCCAGACTCTAACCGAAAAAGGTAGTAAGACAACATATCAAAAAATTTACTGACCTAAAATTCTTGTTTTCCAAACGTTGCTAGCTCCCGGACTATAAGATCGTTGCACCGTATACGATGTTGATGCAATTAAACCATAGCACTTAGGAATATAAAAAATAGAAAAAACCTATTCTCAGATCTACCGAATGTATATGCAAAATTTCATTGAAATTGGTTAAGCCGTTTCGGAGGAGTATGGCAACTAACACTGTGACAGGAATATTTTATATATTAGATATGGAGTATATGTATATATATATATATATATATATATATATGGAGTGTTTTTTTGTGTTGTTTTTTTTGTAGATGAGAACTCACATTCAGGTACGGTGCGTGATACAAAACCTGCACGTACTAGTCCATACGATTCAATATGAATAAGTATTTTGCTTCGTCATACTCTCTATGTTAATTTTGGGACTCGGTGTGCATGAAATAAATCTTGCACATATGAGATTTAGATGGCATGGAACTTTTTTGTGTTGAGATTTTTTCTTTTTTTCTCTTGCATGGAACTTTTTTGTGTTGAGATTTTTTCTCTTGTATGAACAGGGTGAAAAATTAAAGAGGGATGATTCTATGTGGAGTCGAATTGTTCTTGCGCAGGCAGTTTTTTTTTTTTTTTGAAAGTTAATGACTGTTGTAACTTCTACTTTTAATGTATATCTAGTCTGGTGCAGAATGCACATTGTTTCAATTGTTTTTTCGCTTTGTTGGTTAATTAATATTAAATAAATAGCTATCAGTTTTTAATAGAAGTGACGTATTTTGTGACAAGACAAGACGGGAATGACTCTGACTCAGTTGATTTTAGACAAGCTTGAATTACATGAAATTTTAATAAGTAACTGTCCAAGCCAAAGTTATGATGATGGTTCGAATATGAAAGAAAAAGAAGCGGGTGTTCAGAATCGAATTCTAACCCTGGAACCAAGAGCATTTTTAGTTCCATGTTGCCCGCATTCCTTAAATTTAGTGGTTAATGATGCTGCTCGGTGCTCATTTTATGCAGTTAAATTTTCCGATACAATTCAATGTTTATATAACTTTTTTTCAAGTTCCACAACGAGGTGGGATATTTATAAGAAAAAAATTCCAAGTCATACTTTGAAACCCCTTCTGAGACTAGATGAGAGAGCAGGTTAGATGCAATTAAGAAGAAATATATGAAACCCTTATAGAATTAAGAAATCTATAGGCAAAAGACATTGCAGAATCGTTAGGAAATAAAATTTTTGATTTTACATTTATTTGCTACCTGCTTATTTGGATTGATATTTTAGAAAATATAAATTAAACTAGTAAATATTTGCAAAGTCCGTCCGTTAATCTGTCAACTGGCATAACAGTTTTAGAAAATACAAAAACCAGTTTGATTTTAATGCGTTCCGATGAAAAATTTAATAAGTAGGTACTATGTTCAATTAACCGAGCGTATTGCTAGTTCCCTAGAAATACCAAATATGCTTCCTGTAGCTTCATTATTGCTATCTCAACGGAGAAGAATACTTTATGCTGATGAATGTCCTGATACTATATTAGACCCGAAACAAAGATTTAAAGTTGATTTTTTTTTTTAAATACTTGAAAGGTTTGATACGTATAGTATCAATTTTTCATTTTTAAGTAACATAAGCGAATGTTTAAAAAATTGAAATGTAAGTGCTTCATGCCTTAATTTGCAGAATGTTTTAACATAAAGTAGTTTTAAAGATTTAGATGGAGAAGAATTGTTCCTAGAGTTAACCGTAATATCCCATCTTATTACAATACAAAGCTCAAGTTTAGATGTGTTAAATTTTATTATTAGTTCAAACCTTGAAGATTTTGCTCCGAATTTAGTAATTGCTCTCCAAATCCTTAATACAATCCCGGTCAAGGTAGCTTCAGGAGAACGTAGTTTTTCTAAACTTAAAATTATTAAAAATTATCTTATAGGACAACCATGACTCAAGAGAGATTGGTAGGATTATCTATAATGTCCATTGAAAAGAAATTATTAAATTCTTTAGAATTTGATGATCTCATTTCTGAATTTGCAAAATGTAAGGCCAGAAAAGTAAGTTTCCAAGTTTAAAAGTTTCCCCTCTGCTCATTTCTTCGCTGCGTTTTAGTTTAATGGTTTAGGCCTCCTGGGGATACCTCAATAAAAAAAAACGCATTGAAAGTCTACCTCCTAGGTAGTCTGGGAAAGGCTTATGCTTGTGTATCAGTTTATGTGTACAAAAATATAAAAAAGGGGTGCTTTCTACAAACCTTGCACAGGGCGCAAGTTTGGCTGGAGCCGGCCCTGGGTTTACCTTATGTTCAACACAACTCAATTGAATCACTGTTTTACCCGTTTTGTATTGTTTTTAATCACTCAGTTAAATTAATTCAATCTCCTTTGTCACACCAATGTTATCATTTAGTTCCGCAATTTAACTTATTTATTATAATATTTGTTCCTTTTCAAATAAACACACTTTACTTGAAATCGATGTACATACTTTCATTTCCACTGAAAAACGCATACTTTTATTCACTACTAACAAGATGTTTAATTTTTATTACCACGAACTGTGGTATCACTTTCAAAATTAAAACTCTTGTCATCTACTAAACACACAGAGAACGTAATTCACCACTTAGTATTAACAACCAGAGATGTCTTCAAGCCCTTCTTAATATTTTTCGTCCCAAACAATTCTATCTCCAGCTTCGCCCAAATTTTAACTTCTCTCTTGGCCCTCTTTGAGTTCGGTAAACGACATCATTGATTTTTGTATTGACAGTACAAGGACCTTCCCAGTTTTTTTGAAGTTTCGGTGACAATCCCTTGTGACGATGTAAATTTACAGCCATACACGATTTCCCACTAGGAATCCTGTCGTGTTTGCCTTGTGTAGGACCTAGTCTTAATTCGATCGCTGTAAGAGCCCCCGCAGACTGCAGACTTTTTATCGGCCGATAGTTTGGTCGGCTTCTTAATGAGTATGGAGAGGAATGCATATGCGCACACTACAGCGATTCAGTATCGGCCGATAAAAAAGTTTGATGGGCTACCCGATTACATTCAAACTAATCTGTCGGCCGACTGTTTAATCAGTATTGGCGCATACACGCCTGCGCATACATGACGATTGTTTAGTCGGCCGATAGTTCAGTTCGCTCTGTGATTTGGCGTCGTGTGCTTGTATTTTGATCAGTCAGTTACAAACTTGTTCGAGAATAGTCGGCCGACTGTTGGATAGTCTGCGCCCTGTTCACCAACCAAACTGTTTAGTTGGCTCGGTGTGCGCACTTTCAGCCCAGCCCGACCAAAATATCGGCCGATAAAAAGTCTGCAGTCTGCGGGAGCTCTAAGCGTTCATTCAATTCCTTGTCTTTTCGTGGATGCCGATTGGGCTCGCTTTAAGGTCAGTCACGTAATCACCTGTTTCCTGAGACTCTTGTGATGGGTGTCTAAACCTTATCTAACTAAACATTCGTATGTCTTTCCTCGAAAAGTATTTCAGATGATGTTTGTCCTATGTACTGCACTTCGATAGGCCATGATCATTGGTCCAATCGCAATGTGCGTATCCTAGTTTCATTGATAGTCGCATACGACTTATGTGGAGTGTTCTTTTAGGGCCCCCACAGACTGCAGACTTTTTGCGCACTTTCAGCCCAACCCGACTAAACTATCGCCCGATAAAAAGTCTGCAGTCTGCGGGGGCCTTAAGGTCCCGTTGTTTGATTTACGTTTTATTTATGTATGTCAAGGAACGCGCAAGCTTTCGGGAATATGTTTAAATCAAAGTTCCTTCCTAAGTCGGACACAATCTGGTCGGTCACGGCCTGGCATCTTGGGGTGCGATAGCGTAAGCCTTAGACCAGTTGCTGAAGTAAACCATTACCACCACAATGTATTTGTTTCCAATATTCGTTACCGGATATGCACCAGCTACATTAAAAGAAATTATATTAAATTAGTAATTACACACGTATTTTCACGAAGAAGATGAAATGTGTATTACAGTATGACTTTATAACATTTAATTCCGAACCCTGTATGTATCTGCGACCAAAAAAAAGTCCCGTTAATTGTCTGAGTGAACTAGGCAAAACGAATTTCAACACGTTAAGAGAAAACATTGTTTAAAAAAGCTCCTTTTCTATCTATAATTTTGGTTGTTATTAGGTATATTTCTATAGCAGAAACCGATGCAAAAGTAAATAAAGATACACAAATCTGCGAGTCATTTTTAGGGTTTGTACCAATTACTGATGCTAGTGCCGAAGGGCTTAAAACAGAAGTTTTTAAAACAATAAGTGAATATGGACTTGATTTATCCAAATGCAGAGGACAAGGTTATGATGGAGCGAATGTTATGTCGGGTGTATATGGAGGATTACAAGCCCTTATAAAAGAGAACACTCCAAATGCCGACTATATTCATTGCGCAGCACATACATTAAATTTGATACTTAATGATGCAGCAAAAAATATACTTGAAGTGTCAACATTTTTCGATAATTTAGAGAAAATATATACATTTTTTGGTAACAGTGTGAAGCGCTAGTCTTTGCTGCACAACAATTCATTAGAAAAATATAAAATTACCCTTAAAAAGGTTTGTCCTACGAGATGGTCGTCACGAAACGATGCAAAATAAAAAGGCGCCAGCAGCAGTGATAGGCCCAAATGTTGAGGGCCCATCGACCTCAACTAACGCAATGCAGCAGCAACAACAAAAGCAGCAACAATCGCAGCAGAAACAGCAGCAGCAGCAACACCAGAAACAACCACAGCCCAAGAAGGAGAAAGTGCCACCAATTAGGACCTACCGGGTTGACTTGTAAGACTTAAAACAGGTATGTAAGTCGGCCACTAAGGGCAAGTTTCTTATTAACATTTTAAATGAAAAAGAAAAGCGGTATTCGGTGCAGTGCTTCTCACTGGCCAAATAGGTAAAGAAGTTAAGGAGGCCACAGCTGAGTTCTTCAGCTTCACGCCTAAAAGCGAAAAGTTTAAGACGGTCCTACTGAAGGGTCAAGCCTTTCACTACGGTGAAGTCCAGGCGAGGGGGTTACAGGCTGCCAATGTTCCTCGTAACATTATCGCCCCAAAGTAGGTTTGAGAGTCTGAGGGAAATCAAATGCCTCGACTATCAAGCCATACACTGGGAGACATTAAAAATGCACGACGACATTTTACAATGTACGAAGTGCCAGAGGTTCGGCCATGCCGGAGCCAACTGCAATAAGCAGTTGCGCTGCGTCAGGTGCTCCGAGACCCACATCAAGGGAGATTGCAAGCTGGGGAATGAGCGGGTTGAGGATTTGACCCAGCTCAAGTGTGTCCTTTGTGGAAACCAAGGGCACCCGGCTAGCTATAGGGGTTGCCCTAAGGTCCAACAAATCAAACAAAAACAGGTGAAAATTTAGAATGAAACAACAACAACTTGTGTGTGCAAATTTTAACAAATTTTAATGCAGAGCATCTGGAAAGACAAATTAGGTTGGGACGATGCCATATCCAATAATTGGGAAGAATATGTAAACTCGTTCCCAATGATAAAGGAAATAATATTAATAAGATGGATTCATTATAGACCAGATTTTAGGGTAGAATTACACGGGTTTTGCGATGCATCTATGAATGCATATGCCGCTGTTGTGTATACCCGAGTATCAGACACAAGTGGAAATATTTATACAAACATTCTTAGCTCGAACACCAAGGTAGCACCTTTAAAAGCTATTTCAATCCCGCGGCTAGAACTTTGTGGGACTGTCATACTAACGAAGCTAGTAAGCGCTGTACAAAGTAGTCTACACTTTCAAAACTGTCCCGTCTATCTCTGGACGGACTCAACAATCGTGCACTACTGGATTCGCGATTGTCCCTCGAAATTTGAAACCTTTGTTCGAAACAGAGTTTCAAAAATTCAAACCGAAACTCCACCGGTTGCTATTTGGAAACATGTTCCCTCCGAGCATAACCTCGCTGACATCGCGTCTCGAGGTGTTATGCCCCAAGTGCTCCAGTCGCCAAAGGAAACTTGGCCAGTTACAAATCTGCAAAAGGATCCCAATTGAAATCTGGAAACCCATAATCTCAAAAGTTTTGTTCTTAGAACCCCAAACGACATTTTGGAACGGTTTTCATGCTATTCCCGCGCTATAAAGACAATAGCATATATGTTTAGATTTTTGAACTTAGCCTCGCGCACTCGAAAAAGGTTTTATCCTTACAGATATTCGTCGACACAATTAACCCATCATGAAATAATTTTTGTAAAAAATCGTCTCGTTATACAATCGCAGAGAATATAACTTCAGTGAAGAATATGATAACTTGTATCATTCGAAACAAATCAGCAATAAAAGTTCAATTTTGTCGTTGAACCATTTTTTGGACTACGATATGATCATGAGAGTAAACGGTCGTTTAGACAATGCAAATTTGAGTTACAATGAAAAATTTCCCATTTTGCTTGCATATTCATGTCCCCTAGCAACTCTACTAGTAAAATTCGTTCATCAAATTTCCCTTCACGGAGGAAATCAACAAATTCTTTATTTGATCCGAAGATCATTTTGAATCCCAAAATTAAAAAATTTAATAAAAACATTCATACACACCTGCATGATTTGTACTCTACATAAAAGGAAAATACAAACTCAACACATGGGAACCCTTCCCCCTGAAAGAATCAATTCCGTTTACACATGTCGGACTAGATTTTGCTGGGCCCTTTGAACTGAAGGTTCATAAGGGTCGATTCTATCAAGGCCTAAAAGAATATGCATGCCTTTTTATTTGTTTTTGCACAACAGCTGTGCATTTAGAAGCTGTTGGAAGTCTTTCTACTGAAATGTTTCTAGCGGCATTTGCTAGGTTTGTTGGGCGAAGAGGTGTTCCTCAGCAACTTTTTTCTGATAACGGTACCAACTTTGTTGGTGCCAATAAAGCACTTACACAGGAAATACGAAAGGCCCTTTCTGAGGCAACATCGGAAGCCGAAAAACAATATCTTCCACAAAATTTAAAATGGAATTTTATTCCGCCGGGTTCACCCCATATGGTTGGTCTTGAGGAGGCAGGAATAAAATCTTTTAAAACACTTTTCAAAAAAACAGTTGGGAACTCGATGCTTACCTTGGAAGAATTTTCAACACTCCTTGTGAAGGTTGAATCATGTCTGAACTCACGTCCAATTTCTCCCATTAGTGAAAATCCGTCAGATCTCCTTCCCCTTACCCCGGGTCATTTTTTGAAAGGTTCACCTCTAATTTCATTACCCGAAAATGAAATAAGCGCAAGTAACACCCAAAGTTGGCAAAAGGTTCAACAAACTCTATATTCCTTTTCAAAAAGATGGAAAGAAGAATACCTTACCGATCTTCAAAGAAGAACAAGGTGGAAATTCCCAAATCGAAATATTAACGTAGTAGACGTTGTTGCCGTACGAAATGAGAATCTACTCCCTAATCAGTGGTGTTTGGAAAGAGTCGAGCTTGTTCATCCGGGAAAAGACGGTAGGGTTCGTGTTGTTACGGTTAAAACAAAAAACGAAAATGTCGTGAGCAATATTGCGAAATTGTGTCTTTTTCTTGCCAACCAAGACTTGTTTCAGGTACACACTTCAACTAGTTACACTTTTTATCGCACAAGTATTATTAATATTTATTATTGATAATTATTTGAAACAAATTATCCCGAAATAAAACTAAACAACTAAACCGACGACGCACGGCGGCTGCGTAACGCCGAACTTTCAATTCACACTCAAGTAAGTACGAATGCGACACAAAAGAGAATACAAAAAAAGTGCAACAACACAGCTCGTTGATGAAGCTGTAAC
Organism: Eupeodes luniger; assembly: GCA_951509635.1. NCBI lineage: Eukaryota > Metazoa > Arthropoda > Insecta > Diptera > Syrphidae > Eupeodes > Eupeodes luniger. The sequence goes on along the minus strand of OX608073.1, from coordinate 206,725,620 downwards.
CGCGGCTGCTCAGCTGGGCTGGGTTCTTTTGGAAGAATTTCTTTATATAAATTATAACAATGTTGATTGATTTATAAAATCAATCAAATTGTTACGATTTGGAAATATTTTATTGCAAGTACCTATAGTGGGATACTATGCAATAAAATGGGAATTTTTTTTAAAACCGAAAAAGAAAATTCCAAAACTCTTTATGTTGAGTGAAGCCAAAATGAAAAGACAACAGAACGACCGTTTGGTTTTAAAATTTAATATTTATTCTTTGGGAAACCGTGGGATTGAAGATCAAATTTGCTGTGTTTGAATAACATTCTTATTTCTCTTGTGTTTTTTCGAATTACGTAAGCTTTGTCGGTCACAAGAATGTGTTTTTGTACCTAAAAAGGGTAACTGAAAAAAATTTTCATTCGTTTTTTGTAAGCATCTGGTAGCTCTATTCAGAACCGACATATTTGTAGGAAAATGACTATCAAATTTTTCTAGTGACACCTTTTTAGGTATCAATTTGATTATCACCTTACACAGATCAAATTCGATTATTTTGACTGTCAACAATCAACAATCAACAATCAACAATCACCTTAGCCGATTCCACCCCTGTTTCAAAGTTCGATGTAAAAAATTAAGTTTGATAATAATATGATTTTAACTATTAATATTTTGCAAAATTGTGCCGAAAATTTAAATTTTTTAAATGCAAAAATATTGAATGTTTATTCAAAATTGTAAAATATTAACATATAGTAAAAACAAATATCATTTGTGGACAGGGTGATTGAAAAACCGACTAAAAGAAGGTGTTTTTGAAAATTTCATTAAAACAACCGTTACTCGAAAACCTTTGGGATGCGGTATAGACAAGTTACCAAATTCTGGTAGGTCATGACTTGACCATTCATGATATACAGTTTGGACCATTACTTATGGGACACCCTGTATAACTAATTTCCAAAATATGCAGTTTACATAATATTTTGTTTCATAATTCCTATGAAAAATATTAATAAATACAAAATTTCGTTCATAAACTGAAAAGGTTTGCACTCTGCATATCTTGTGGAAATAATATTAAATTCACCAAGTCAGTTAGTAGAATGTGGGACGATTGCGCATGGGAATTTTTTTATGGCTTTTTTAATGGTTTTTGTTTTGAATAGTTTTTAATGTGCGGTATTGTGTTTGATGTATTGTTTGGCGCACGCCGCGGCGGCCTCGCATGCGGAAGTGATGATGATGAAGGGTTGGTTTGTGATGTTGAGGATCGTAAATGTTTTATTGGATTTGAATAGAAGTGAGGAAGAGGCGGCGGCGCACAGTGGTTCGGTTTGTATGGGAGAGCGGAAAAAAATCTGTAAAATCTGAACGGTTTAACGGATTTAAATGGAATTTGGCATACATGTTAAGATTAGTCTTATACATATTTGGTCAAAATTTGGTTGACAAAAAAAATTATAAACAAAGTTATTGACATTTTTCTAAAATTTGAGGGTTTTTGATTTTTGTATGGGGGAGCGGAAAAAAGTCTGTAAAATCTGGACTATTAAATGAATTTTAATGAAATTTGAAACACATGTTATGATTAGTCTTATACATGCTTGGTCAAGAAAAAATTATTAGAAAAAAAGTTATTGGCATTTTTCTAAAATTTGAGGGTTTTTGATTTTTGTATAGGAGAGCGGAAAAAAGTCTGTAAAATCTGAACTATTAAACGAATTTTAATGAAACATATTTTATGATTAGTCTTATACATGCTTGGTCAAAATTTGGTCAAGAAAAAATTATTAGAAAAAAAGTTATTGACATTTTTCTAAAATTTGAGGCTTTTGATGTTATATTTAAATAAAAGTTTTTTTTAGTAAAATCTTAACTTTTTATTTTGAACAAAATATTATTAATAACTATGTACATATATTATAAAATTAAATAAATAAATAGATAAATACATACAAAAAATAAATAAAACACAATTATGAAGTAGTAATTTTATAACGCTAAAATGAGGTTTTTAGCGTCTGCGCTGATTGGAAGTATTATTTTTCTTAAACACCTTGCACAAATGCTCAATAACTCAATACTGACTTGTTTTTAATTTAACCCTTTATATATATAGATTTAAGTAAGAGATTTTATTCTAATAAGATGGTAATACAAAATTACTCAATACACAACAAAAAGAAAGCAATAAAACTTTAAAAATAACACCTTTTTTATTTCTACCTGCCCTACTTTTAGCAGAAAACTAAAAAAATAAAGGATTATCCCTAATCCTTTTCTTTATTTTTTTTAAGCTCTATCATATAATTTAAAATATCATAAAACTATATTGTTTTTCGTATGTTGTTTTCAAGAAAATTGAGTTCAAAGTTGAAAAAATTTTCCAGGCAGAAATAAATGGTTTCGCAAAAATCGAAATTCTCAGACCTGAGTCAATGTATTAATTTTGTTTTATTTTAAAAATAAGCTTTGATATTTTTTCTTAAAATAATGGGCTTAACCAGTTCATTCTGACAAATAATACCGAAGAAATCAAACTTTTTGGTAAACACCACCGTCAAAACGCAGTTTTTTGCAATCCGATTCAGTGAAACATTTTTGATCATAACTTCCACATCTGCACGTATCTGCAGCTGATTTTTTCTGTGCTTTTACATAAATGCTGGCATACTTACTTTCTTGGAGTCTTTTGGAGCTTTTTTTTAAATCAAAAAGTTTAAAAAAAAAACGCATTTTTTCCTAGTACTTAAGCTTCAGACTACTTATGGAAGGTATCTTTTATATATAATCATTTTTTTTTTATTTTAGATAATCGAAAATAGACCAATTAAACTATTTAAGAAGCTAGAGAATTTTTTTAAAGGAACTTCGGAAAAAAACATCTCAAAATTTGTTGAAAATACGGTTCGCGATTTGAGTAAAATTATTTTTCAACTTTGAGGGCTTGTAAATCAGAATCTACAATATATATGTTAAAAAATACTTTTAAATCATACGCTCGGGTTATATAAGAGTACTTAAACATAAAATTTAAAAGGATAAATATAACTTCTTAAAAAGACTTTTTTCCGCTCTCGCACCACTGTGCGGCGCGGCCTCTCTGGATATTTGGAGAATGTGCGTTGGAAGGATCCTGATGATTGTGGTGGGGTGTGGGTAATGTGTTTGGTGCATGATACAACTTATAAAGATAGCGCATTGCGCATGTTAGGTTTTGGTTGTCAAACTATCGTGACGTCACGGACACTCAATCAATTGAAGAGAGTTAGAATTGTTAGTGCAATTTCACTCTATTTTCTGTTGTAAATGTTAACGGAAGTGAATTTTCAAATTTTTAAATCAATAAAGTTATTTAAAGTGGTATTGTTTATAATTTATACTAAATAAAAAAACATTTATTAATAAACATGGGTGTTTGTTTTGACTGCAACGAAAGAAAAGAAATAAGATAACGAGAGATTCCAGCTTTCATAAATTTCCAAAAGGAAATTTAATTCTCTCGAAGCAGTGAACCTAACTTCTAACTGCAAGAATTTGTAGTCTCCACTTTTTGCGAGAAGTTTATATAAAAAATACAAAGTATGAAATGGGTAATATATTAAAAAAAGTAGTTCAGAATAAGAATCTGAAATAGATTTATATCAATAGGATTTACAAGGTATCGGATCTTGAAACCAGATGCAGTTCCTACGGTTTACGCAAAGCAACTGCCTGTAGCGTTTGAGCCTGACACAACAAAGCGCTCGAAAAAAATGGAGCTGTAAAAGCAAAAAAAAGTAGTGAGTGGGTTGCTGGTTCTCATTGAGCTCGAGCATGAAAACGTGCCTGAACAGCAATGCAAAAATGATAACTTGACGGAAAATATTTCATATCCACAATTAAAACAAGCTCAATTTGATGTGCTAATTGAACAATTGTAAGTACCTACATATCTCATAATATTTGTAGGCATTTATGATAGGAACAAAATCTTAATCGTACTATCCATGCATTCTGAAATTGTAAAAACTAATTTGTTTTTATAAACTTATTAGAAAAACCTTACGCGAAGAAAATGAGCAACTCAAAACAGAGTTAAGGACTAAGACCAGGTTTGATCTCACAATCTAATAATCGATTCATCTTAACAATATTCGCTTTTTTAGGAAGGATGTTTGTCGTTGACAAAGTCGACAATAGCATGCCTATTGCTTCTGAGCCAGAAGAAAATCTCCCATTTAATTACGATGGTTTGGAAAACTTGCTTGGCTACATTTGCCATCATTTTAAAAACACCATACTAAAACTGGAACCAATTCAACCAGACGAAAGCTCTTGGGTAAATCATTTGGACGAAGGAGGCTTGTCTTAAGCAAATCCCACAATTATGGCTCACTTTGCTGCATTACAAAATGTTTTTAATGTAGTAAATGGAGAAGCTGAAGTCATTTACATCTGTCCTAACTACAGCATTTACTTGAAGTTGCCGAGAAAGCAACGATCGAATGCGATGAGAAGGTTATGAACTTTTTCTTTCGTTGTCGTATGTACTTCCGAATGCGAAAACTGAACAGACAAATCACGGAAAACAAACTATCAAGGAAAAGAAAATACAAACAAATTATTTATTAAATAAAAGGTTGAAAAACCAGTGATTTAAAAAGACCATCATATCTTTTATTTAACCATTTATCACTAATTAAACAATCTTCCAGGTGATTCCATAGAGAAAATTGCATCCGAATGAAAATGAAAAAAAATACACCATACTCTTCATTTACTTCGATTTTTAATTAATTTCTTTTACTCAAACACACACATTTTCTTTAACTTACGAATAAACACAAATATTAACCATTTAAAACCATTTACCTAAATGAAAAATATTAGAAATATTAACATTTTATTATAATAACAAAATATCTAAACAAATTAGTGCCATTGATTTGTTTTGATTTCACATACTGAATAATAAACGTCAAACTCGTTGAGTGTCCGTGACGTAGATGCTCAGAACGAAACAAAAATAGAAACGCGAATGCGCTATCTGTTTTAGTTGTATCATGTGTTTGGTGGTGGTTGCTACCGTCGCACAGTGGGGCACCTTGTATGGGAGAGCGGACAAAACTCTATAAAATCTAAACTAATGAACCGATTTTGATGAAATTTTCAGGAATGATAGCCAATAGCAAGACAAATCTGCACCAGAAAATTCCAGAAAATGGCTTTTTTTCGGAGAACATTTTATGAAAACAAAGATTTGTGTACCAAATTTAAAGATATTACGAATAATAAATAGCGAAAAAAGCATTTTAAAAGCATTGTAAATTACTAAAAATTCAGTTTTAATATGCTTAAAAGTGAATGGTTTTGTGAAAAAAAAAAAAATGTTTAGGTTTATTTCGTTTGCAATTGCAAGGATAGCACATTGCATTTCTAATGATATAGATAGTTGGTGTTTTCGAAGCTTATCTTTGATTTATTTTTAATTTATTATAAAATAAATGCAAATAAAAAATAAAAAAAATAATTCAAGTAAATAAAATAAAAACGAATTCATTTAATCTTAATAAGCTATCTAATCATAAATAAATTAGATTCAAATTAGTTCAAATAAACTTAATTTGATATATGCAAATCTATGAAGTTTCAATGGAAGGTATTTCTGATGGGCATTTATTTCTTAAATCCCTGGTATCATTAAAACTTGTTCAACGAGAAAATGAAGAACGAATTTGGAAAAATATTCGACCATCCTCAACCCATCATTCACCAGCTCTTCAATTTTCCTTTTCGAAAGAAACTCGGGAAGAAGTTAGAAAAAAAAGATCGTGTAGAAGCTGAAATTCTGAATCTTTGAGAAACTGAAATTCAGTGCAATGGATTCTTCATTAAAATAAAACATGTAATTTATTTTGAAATGATAGAAGAAAACGCTTCATGGAGTATAACCTGCACTTATCATACAATACTATACCCCACTGACTGCGGATATAAAAAAGGAAACTAAAACCCATATACCAAATCGTTTCGAGAAAAATAGGGAAATACTTATTGACATTGTCTAACAAAGAACTGGGACTGCAAACTCTGGGAACACCTCAAGACGTTTTTTTGAAAATTATTCAGTTACTGCTGAAATAACCAAAATAAATGAAAGCTAATGGCGTATGATAAAAATAACGGTTTGAATTTGACACTTTCAGGTATCTACATATTAGCCGTGTTTTATTATTTTCAAAACAAAAACAACAAGCGATATTGCTTTCTATTGAGAGCTTTTTTTATGAACCAAAAATAAGTTCGTATTCTGGTCCATAGATGGCTTTGAGGATAGGTAAAGAGAAAGAGACGAAATGCAAAATAATTGCAAGCTAAATAAAAGGGATGTATATAAAACTCTGTTTACCACATTGTCTTATTTTTTTCCGATGATCTATATATATATCATATTGTTAGTACCATAAAACCCTATTACGAGACACTTTCCCTTTCAATTTCAGAAAATCGGAGTACTTTCTACGAAACTTGTTAATATAATTCTGTTTACTCAGTGTTGGGTTAATTAAGGGTTCTTCACATAAGCGTAATTTACTGTTTACCATATAAGATCGTCAGAACTGCATAAATATGAAATTCCATAATCAAAATTATTAATTTATTGTTATTTTTTTATATGACTTCCCAACCTAAAATTGCTCTAAAAACCGCATCCGGACGTATCCGGATAAGATTTTTACTGGAAAATGTTGCTGAGACCCTACACAATCTTTTGAAAATAGTTTGCCAACAGAGGCAAACAGAGGAAGTAGTTAAAACCTTATAACCATTTTTCACGATATTCGAACTTTGAGCGAAAATCTACTGGTCTACAATTTTTTTTTTGAAAAACGGTTTTCATTTTCTGATTCTACAACCAATTAAATATAAGAAACACTTTCTCTTTAAAAAAAATCCTACTTTCAGAAAAATAGGTTTTGTCCGCATTTTCCCCACTGTGCGTCGGTCGGTCGGGAGGGAGTTTAAAGAAGATGCGTGTGAAGTAGTTTTAGATATTTGGGGAATATGCATTGGATGGATCGTGATGATTGTGGTGGGGTGTGGGTAATGTGTTTAGTGATATAAGTTTAATTTAAAAATGGCTATTAAAGTTAATTTGATATTTGAAGACAAACGATTTTTTAGGATGAAGCGATCCGATGTATTTGATTTGTTTGTTTAATTTTCTAGCATAAACTATAGACAAAGAACAATTAAAAGTTTATAACTCACTATCCCTAACCACTCGCTGCCCCTGGGGTAATAAAAGCATTGCGTTGCGTACCTAGCCTAGCTCTCATTTCAAATGGGGATGAATCAACACGATTAGATTTGCTCCAATGTTTTTTTTCAAAAGAATTCCGTAACGGGCCAAATTGTTATTAAATTTTAAATTGATATCTGAAGACAAACGATTTTGTTCCGACAACTCAGTGGCGAGCTCTATCCGCAATTCCAACTTCTGTATATAAATAAAAACACAACGATTTTTAAAGTGGAAAATTAAACAAAAACCACTATCTTTCCGTTTTATTTAGGGTCGACCGACTCGGTCGAAATCTGTCCAGTCTCTAATCTTCTTTTACATTTATTATTGGCTCTACATTCTCTTATACTCTATCTTACTATATAAAAACATCGAATGCAGAGTTGCCAGACTCATGCAGTTCGATACAGTCCCGGCGAAAACCTACGGTTTTCCACCCTTTCACATTTTATTTTACAATTCTATTCTAAAATACATATAAGAAAAAAAATATAACCCATAACATGAGGGTATATGACGCTGCTCCCATTAATGCTGCTCTTCGGTTGGTAGGATACATATCTTCTGTACAGGTCTCGTTAGCTGGCTGGTTGCTGTCTGAATCACCACATTGCGTATCAGACCATCTTTGCTCGGAATCGTTCTAACAATGCGCCCCAGCGCCCACGCTGACGGCGGAAAGTTTTCACTCTTGATAATGCATAACTGTCCTTCTTTTACCTTATCTGTCTCCCTTCTCCATTTCTTTCTCTCTAACAGAGTAGTTAAATACTCTTCTTTCCATCTTGCCCAAAAATGCGACAACATTCTTTCTCTCTCTCTCCACAGCTTCACTCCGTGAACATTCGGCATCTCATTGGTCACGAAGGGAAGTGGTAGAACTAAAGGCTCCCCCACCAGGAAATGTCCCGGCGTTAACGCGCGTAGATCGTTAGGGTCGTCATTCAACGGTTGTAGGGGCCGTGAATTCAGAATCGCTTCTATCCCAGTAAGCAATGTCAACAATTGCTCATATGTCAACACTCTTGCTCCAACAATTCTCGTGAGGTGGTATTTCATGGATTTGACAGCTGCCTCGTATATACCACCTTGGTGTGGTGCGGCCGGAGTCATGAATTTCCACTCTGTCCCCTTCAAGCTCAAATGCTCGAAGGTCTCTCTCTTGAGCCAAAGCTCTCTTGTCTTTCTCAATTCTTTCTCTGCACCGACAAAGGCTGTGCCATTGTCGCTGTATAATCTCTCACATCTCCCTCTCCTGGCGATAAATCTTTCGTAGCAAGCAATGAATGCTGCTGATGAAAGGTTCGATACTATGTCAATATGTACTGCTCTTGTCTTGAGGCACACAAATACCGAAACCCAACATTTCTGTCTCACTATCTGCGCTCCAGCTCTGTCTATCATCTTGATTTCAAATGGGCCAGCGTAGTCTACACCTGTGTGCAGAAACGCCTTTCCAGGGTTGACTCTTTCCGATGGCAAATCAGCCATCATCTGCATCTCGAAACGATGGTTGTATCTCACACAAACCAAACATTTGTGAAGATAGTTTCTGATCTCGCTTCGTATTCTAGGAATCCAAAATCTTTCTCTTATATGTTGCATCATAATCTGTGTTGCTCCATGTTTCGTTGCTCTATGCGCACTGTCGATGATCAGCCATGCTAATCGTGATGAAGCTGGAACAATCGCAGGGTGTTTCCTGTCGAATTCTATCTCTGCTCTTTCTAATCTCCCCCCAACCCTCAGAATGCCATGGCAATCTAGAATTGGTTTCAGGGAGTCAATCTTGCTCTTGTCTGGTAGACGTCTATCTCTCTTCAGGTAAGCGATTTCTTTACGAAAATATCTTTCCTGCTCTTTCCTTAATAAATGCTCTATCGCTTGCTTCTTTTCCAATGAAGTCGGTTGGATAACCGCCTCTCCATCTTTCCCTATGACCTGACGTTTAGAGCGCCTCGGTCTCTTGCCGTACTTTCCTTCTTCTTTTCTCCGTATTCTAATTCTTTCTCTGATCATATTGACGAATCTCAATATATAGCTAACTATATTCAGCGCTTTCTCTAGTGTAAATGCGTATTCAATCACTGAAACGCTTTCTTTCAAACCTCTTGTACGTATAGATAATGGAGTTGTAAATTCCACCATCGTTAGTACTCTTTCCTCTTTCATCTCATCCCTCCCCCCATCTGAAACATTTGGCACATAATTTTCAGATTTCCAGGTAGTTCGGGGTTTGACAAGCCATTCAGGACCATGTTGCCAGAGTCTGTTGTCAACCAATAGTGATGGCTTGATTCCTCTACTCAACAGGTCTGCAGGGTTGTCTTTCGTTCCAACATGTCTCCATCTCTTCACTTCAGTGTTTGTCTGTATAGACGAAACTCTATTCGCTACAAACGTCTTTAGGTTGCATGGCAATTTGTTGATCCAATGCAGCGTGACGAGTGAATCTGTCCAAAGGTTGTATTCTGTCCTCTCAAAGTTCATTGTTTCTCTCACATTTACCAATAATCGCCCTAGCAACTCTGCAGCCGCAAGTTCTAGACGTGGTATTGTTATTGTTTTGAGCGGTGCGACGCGTGTCTTAGCCGTTAGCATACTCGCTCGAATCTTCCCTTTTCGGTCTGTGGTTCTGATGTAAATCACTGCACCATATGCTCTCTCCGACGCATCAGAGAATCCATGAATCTCTATGTCTACATCTTCCGATGTTCCTATCCATCTATCCAATCTTATGTTCTCAAGGAATAATATCTCTTTCCAGAACTCTCTCCATCTTTCTTTTATTTCTCTCGGCAATTGTTCATCCCAATCGACGTTCAACCGCCATATGTCTTGGATGAGGATCTTTCCAGAAATCGTCACCGGCGATATGAAACCATTAGGGTCATATAGCTGAGCAACGCAACTCACAATCTTTCTCTTAGTCATTGTGTCGTCTATCACTGGTGTTTTCACTATGAACGTGAATTGATCTTTCTCCAATAACCATTTCAATCCCAGGATTGACGCTTTATCATCATCTGGGAATATCACTGATGATTGTTCTTCATAATTCATGTCTTTCACCAAAAGTCTTGAGTTTGACTTCCACTTTCTCAATTCAAAGCCTGCACTTTTCAGCACATAATCTATCTCTCTTGACAATTCTATTGCTTTCTCCTCAGAATCTGCACCAGTTGTGCAATCATCCATGTAGAAATCTTCCATTATTGCTCTTGCAGCATTTGGAAATTCTTTCTCTGCATCTTTCGCACATTGCATTAATGCTCTCACCGCATTAAATGCTGAAGAAGTCATACCGTATGTGACTACGGTCAACCAATACTCCCGCAATCTTTCTCTAGGGCTCTCTCTCCAAAATATACGCTGAAGATCCCATTGCTCTCTCGCAATCTTTACCATTCGAAACATCATCTTGATATCCGCACTTATCGCAACTCGATGTCTACGGAAACGCATTAGAATCTCATGCAAATCCTTTTGTAGCTTCTCTCCAAGCATCTGTACTTCATTAAGCGAGATACCCTTTATCGTTTTGCAACTGGCGTCAAAAACGACTCTAAACTTCTTTGTCACACAGTGATGGGGTATATGGTACACCATACTGCCTTGTGTCTCTCCAGTCACCGGGCACATGTGTCCTTCTCTCTCGTATTCTCTCATGAAGTTTATGTACTTCTCTCTCACCTCAGGATCTCTTTCCAATTTTCTTTCTAAAGCAAAGAATCGGCGCTTCGCTATTAGCTCTGAGCTCCCAAAATCTATCTCTGAATCTATCTCATGTTGTTTCAGGGGAATCGTTACCACGAATCTACCTGAACAATCGCGTGAATAAGTCTTAATGAAGTTTGCTTCTACCAACTCTTCTTCTTCAGTACGCAAAGAAGCTGATTTGACCTCATCTACTTCCCATAATCTCTTTAGCATGTCATGTAATTGATTGTTGTCAAAGGTCATGCAAAATACTCCCTGTCCTCTATCACCCTCTTTCTCTTCTTCTTCTGTCCAATGTTCTCCAAGAACTATCTTTCCAAACATCGTTTCCATGCATAGTGTACCTTGAGGCTGATAACCTAGCACAGAACGAAATATTTTCGCTAATATTCTGCATCCGAGTAGCAAGTCCACTGGACCAGTCTTTCCATATTCAGGATCCGCAAAGGGAATCCCCGGAAAATTATCTTTCCCTGTCACCAGGACATCTCTCTCTGGTACCAATAATTGCCATTGATTCTCTCTCGGTAATATCCAGAACTCCTGTTCAATGGAGTCACTGGAATCGAACCACGGACTTAGTCTCAACGTGGTTTTCTGTCTTAATTCGAACGGCTGTCCTTCTATCCCCAGTAACCTTGACGTCATTGGTTGTTTCAATGACCCTAATCGTTTCTGTAATTGACAGCTTACCAGATTCGGTTGTGCCCCAGTATCTAGAAGAGCCCGAACCGGCCCATAACGCTTACCATCTATCTCTATTCGGACCTGTGCCGTAGGCATCAAGGCCCATCTTTCTCTTCTACCTTTTCCAAAAAAGTTAAAACATTTTAAATACTTTTTTCGACTTTCGTCTATATTTTCTTTATTTTTAAAATTTGTATTTCTTTTAAAGTCTGTCCATGATCTCTCGCTCTCTATCTCATCTATCGAATCTCTATCCATCTTTCCGTCTTTCAAACGTCTGCTCTTTGTTGGTGGTTGGCTTAGTCAATCCTCCTTCTTTCCGTTTCGCTTCGCTGGCTTGCGTGGCTCTTTCTCTGCTGCGAACAGTACGGCCTTGTCACCTTTTCTCAGCTCTCTCATTGGGCACATCACACTGTTGTGCATCTGTTTTCCAGGGCACCTGATGCACGGACCCTGGAAGCCCTGCTTTAAGGCAATTGCCGCAAAGGCCTCTATCTCTTACCATCTCTTGTTTCGCCTTCAAGGTCCAAGCCTGGAATTGTGGGCATCCCCATATCGGATGGCTGGTAGACTTGCATGCTGGGCATGCCCTTGCTGCTGTGGCTCTGTCCCTGTTCTGCACCCGTGGATTGACCGCTGGCACAGCTCTATCACCTCGTCCGAGCATCTGCAACGCTTGTGCTGATGTGGACGGCACATCTCTCCTCAGGTTGTCCTGGGCACTTTCCAGTGCCGTGGCACGTCTCTCCAAAAAATCGCAGATCTCTCTCGTTGTGGGCATTTCGGAGGTTCTTGCTTCCTCCCATTTACAGGCTGTCTCTCCATCTAGTTTCTCGTGGAGCGTGTGCACCACAATCATGTCCCATTGATCCGTCGGAACACCTTGGCTTGCCAGCTGACGCATGGTCTCATACGTGGTGTTCGACATCCTTACCAGCTCGCTGGGCTTTGGAGCTCCTCTTAGAACTGGAAGCCTGAAGAACGAGCGAAGGAGTTCTCGGCACGTAGCGTATTGCTTGTTGTAGACCTGGTTCAGCCGAGCCCATGCCTCGCCGTAATTCTGGTCCGTTTGCTGCCACTCACCCAGTGTACGAGCGGCTCTACCGGACAACGACGACTTTAGGTAGGCGAACTTATATGCCGGCGCTATCTTCTCGTTGGCATGCACAGCCGCCGTGAATCTATCTTTGAAGCTCTGCCACTTCGTGAACGAGCCATCGAAGGTACCCCAGGTGTTTTTGACATCGTGTTCGGCAAACGGCAAATTCACCTGTACGGCGATGGCAGGCGTCTCTCTCGCATCTGGCTGCGGGGCCAGCTCTTTCTCACGTTTCTTCAGGGCAGCATATGCCGGGAAGTAGCTCTGTTCCGCTGCCACCATGTTTCTTTCTACCTCGGCGTTTGTGAGCAAATCGCTTGTGGCAGCCAGCTTCGCTTCACAATCCTTTACCTGCGCCCATGCCTGCATCAAGGTTTGCAGCCGGACTTCCACTTCCTCGGCCTCTATCGCTTTAAAGTCCTCGGATGCGGTGAAGGACCGCATCCTATTGATCGTGTGGATGGCGGCCTCATAAAGATATGAGGTGTTCGGGGCGGCCATGTTCTCTCTCTTGATCTTTCCAAGGTGATCTCTCTCTCTATTATCTATCTCAATCTTTCCCAAATAAATTCTTTCCAAAATCGATCAAATTAACTTTTTATTCGCACTTTAACTGCTGTGTTTTACACCTTTCGCTTTTGATTCAGCTTCAACACAGAACAGATATATTTTTTTTCACAATAATTTTTATTTCTCAATTTAAATTTTTAAATTTCTAAACCAGGACTGCCTAGCTCGAGTTCTCGCTTTAAAATGAAAAAATATACAAGACACAGTACATATGTGAATTGTATTCTCGCTGCTCATTCTTTCCCCTATCCATATGCATGTTAATATTCATGCACCTCTACTCTCTCATTCTCTATTTTCTATCCTATGTATATACCTAAGACTTTGTCAGCGACCAGAAACAAGGTAGTGAGTGTGTCTTTCGAATTTGGTTATTTACATTAACATTCTTTCTCAGTCTGATCTCTTTCACTCATTTTTGGTTGTAAGCCAAAAATTCGTGATTTCCCGGTTGTTAGGTGGGAATTCTTTCAATGATATATCTCTTGTGTGTCCTTGTGGTAGTGCCTAAAAATAAAGCAACAATTGTATCTGCCTGGGGCATGCGCTGTTACTCATGTTTATCTTTTCTCATTTTCAATGCGCATATGTATGTAACTTGATCGTCGAGTTTTCGGTTGTATGTAAATCGGAAACTTGTTTTATATTTTTGTGGGGAAAAATTCTCTCTTTCTTTCTGTCTCGTTTGCTCTCGGTTGTAAGTCGAAAACAAGAAATTCTGTCAGTCTGTCTCTTGTGTCTGTTCTTTCTCATCCATTCTCGGTTGTAAGTCGAGAACAAGAAATTCTGTCAGTCTGTCTCTTGTGTCTGTTCTTTCTCATCCATTCTCGGTTGTAAGTCGAGAACTTGCTTTTTCTTGTTTATAAACAAGGAATTCTATCTGTTGCTAATGCTCTTATGTACATCCCGTGAAGGGGTTGCTTGGTACCTATTTATTTTGTATTCGTTTCCCCGTAGGTGATAAACGGAATTCTTTCTTTTTATCTTGTCTATATAAGGGTTCTATGTTTCGTGTCGTGACAAGTCTGGTATATAAAAATTCGCTGAAATAAAGAGGTTATTAATATATATGTAGTTAAAACACAAGCCGTCGGGGTATCTATCACTCTATCCTTGTACATGGTGCCTGCATGGGTTTCTCGGGCAGCTTCTATCACTTCTGTCACATGACCCGACGGCTTTATGTACTTACGGCTGGTGCCTACGTGACTTTGCACGTAGCGTCTTTCTCGATAAAATAAATTTTTCGTGGACCTATGCTTGTGTGTAGCACATTCCGCTTTAGGTAATAAAGGCATTTTTTTAACTGCTTCTTTCACAATTTTTTGTGCACATACATATGTTTGTATGTAGCACATTACGCTTCACTTAATGAATGCATTTTTTTCTTTTAATGCCACTTTCACAATTTTTGTGCACATACATATATTTGTATGTAGTACATTACGCTTCACTTAATAAATGCATTTTTTAATGCCACTTTCACATTTCCCGTTCTTTCACACGCGGCGTTTTATTCTAATAAAAGGACAATATTTTTTAAAAGAAAAAACCGCACTTTCTTTCTCATTAATCTATCGCGTCACTGATCAAATCGGGCTCGAATGACCAAATGTTCCGACAACTCAGTGGCGAGCTCTATCCGCAATTCCAACTTCTGTATATAAATAAAAACACAACGATTTTTAAAGTGGAAAATTAAACAAAAACCACTATCTTTCCGTTTTATTTAGGGTCGACCGACTCGGTCGAAATCTGTCCAGTCTCTAATCTTCTTTTACATTTATTATTGGCTCTACATTCTCTTATACTCTATCTTACTATATAAAAACATCGAATGCAGAGTTGCCAGACTCATGCAGTTCGATACAGATTTTTAGGATGAAGCGATCCGATGTATTGGATTTGAAGAGAAGTAATAAGAAATTCTACAACATTAAGAAAAATTATTATGTTGATATTAAATGACTGTGTATCATGTATGTATATAACATGTACCTATTCTATATGTACTACTCTTACGCTTTAATAAAGTTAGTCTATTATTCTCTCTCATCATAACCGGTCGTATTACTCATTAGAACATTACATGGTGTCAGAATAGCGGATTCAATAAATTAAAAAAAAAAAATCATTTCGTTTGATTCGATATTTCTTTTTAAATTTTCTTAAATAGCTAAATAATAAAAAATAATAAAATACGATGCCGAACAATGCTGTTGCCACCGCCGCACCACCAAATAGCTCATCATTTGTTAAGCCACCAAAGCCTTTAGTTATAACAAACAACAATATGGCCTTGGCGTGGAAAAATTGGTTTCAACAATATACATGGTTTTCAGTAGCTGCAGATATGGACAGTAAGTCTCCAGAGATTCAAGTGGCGACCTTTATGTCATCAATTGGATCTGATGCTGCAAACATTTACAATTCGTTTTCATTATCTGTGGAGGATAGCAAAAAGTTATCCGTGGTGCAAAGAAATTTGAAGAATTCTTTGCTCCTAAAGTTAATGTGACGTTTGAGCGGTATACTTTTAATATGATGATACAGGTTAAAGGTGAGTCTTTTGACGAATTCCTCACTAAAATAATCAATCAAGGCAAAAAATGTGAATTTGGTTAATTGGAAGATAGCCTCATAAGAGACAAAATCGTTGTTGGTGTGCTGAGTGATGGAATTCGTGAAAAGTTGTTGGCTGAAGAAGAGCTATTGTTGAATAAAACCATAAAGATTTGCAGAGCAAGTGAGGCAGCAACACAACAGTTAAAAGAACTACATAATACAGACGAAATAAACGCAATTACAAAGTACAAAAACAAACAGCCCTCTCAATCCAAATCGACAAATAAAACATACAAAAAGGAGCAGGAACATTTAAAAACAAACAAACTAATCGACTGCAGCCGTTGTGGAAGAAGACATGCAAAAAATAATTGTTCAGCATATCGTCATTACTGTTCAAGATGCCATAAAAAAGGGCATTACTCAGAGCGGTGTTATAAAAAGAAACAGGTGCATGCTTTAAATGATAATGATCATTATAGAGATGATAACGATAACTGTACAAACACAAGTGACACAGACTCTGATAGTTTATTAATTCTAGCTGTCGAAACAAATAAAGACACAAAAAACAATTGGTATGAAGAAATACAAATAAATGGTAAGACAGTTAAATTAAAATTAGACACTGGAGCACAGTGCAATGTTCTGCCTAAATCATTTGTAAACAATCTTAATAGTCCCTTGGAAAGTCCAACTACTAAAAATTCAATTGCTTTTGGCGACAATCAAACAGACGTCTGTGGAGAAATAAATGTAAAATGTGTTGTTCGTAACCAAAAAGCACGTATAAATTTTAAAGTCGTGGATTATCCAGTTGCGCCAATTTTAGGAAAAACTGCCTGTGAAAAATTAAAACTTGTAGTTCGTGTAGAAGAACTAAAAATTTATGAAAACATTTTTTCCGGATTAGGATGTGTGCAGGATTACGAGCAGCGTTGCCAAAATGTGCCCGATCGGGCCATTTGGCACTAAGTTTTTTATTTTGGCCCGTGGCCCGGGGCCAACATGAAATGGCCCGCATATCATATATTTTCTTTTTTCTAAAACAACAAATCCAATCTTTTTATTCCATCAACAAAATAATCAAAGTTTCCTCCATATACAACTTCCCATATTGAAAATGACACTGAACTCATTCATTCAGACTGACATGACGTTTGCTTTTCATTTGTTTTCGCCAATCGCCACTTTATTTTTATTCACCTACCTAGTACGTATCTCGTCTGTTTGTTTTGTCATATCTACAATTTCTTAAAACACAGCCCAAAAAGGCAAGAAGAACTTAAAGTTTTTCAAGAGTATCTTGATTTGAAGAACACCAAAATAAAGAAAGTTGTTGCAACGCAAACAAAAGATGTAATGTTATTTTTAAAAAATTTGTTAAAGCTGAGTACTTAGAAAGCCTAGACAATATATTTGAAGTCGAACAGTTCTCTCTGAAACCCTTAAATGGAATATATTTTGGCTACGGATTTGATGACTTATTCGAAAATTTAATTTAATTAATCTAATTCGAAATATAATAAGTTTATTTAAAAAATATAAATTGTTATTATTTTCTTAAAAAAATTTTGTCTAGGGTAGTGGGCTAGTGGCCCGCACATTTTGGAAATGGCCCTCAAAATGGCCCTTAAAATTTGTGTCTTAGCGGCAACGCTGATTACGAGTATGACATCGATTTAGTTGACAATCCGCACTTTGAAATTTATGCTGCACGTAGAATACCGCATGCTATTCGTGATAAGGTCAAACTGGAGATCGATAAAATGCTTGAGATGGGTGTTTTAGAAAAGACATCAGGTATTACTCCAGCAGTTTCTCCTATGGTTGTGGTAAATAAAAATAATAAAATAAGAATTTGTATTGACCCCTCGGACGTAAACAAAAACATTATTAGGCGATACCATCCACTTAAAACAGTGGAAGAGATTGTGGCAAACATCAAAGGATCGCAATATTTCACACTACTTGACTGCAAAAAAGGCTTCTGGCAAATAAAGGTTACTCCCCGTACATCAAAAATTTTGACCATGGCGACTCCCTGGGGCCGAGTGTCATACAAACGATTACCTTTTGGTATTGCTTCGGCTTCGGAAGTGTACCAAAGCTACATGTCTAATCTACTAGATGGGATTGAAAACACTGAAGTTTCCATAGACGACATTTTAATTCACTGTAAAACAAAAGCCCAGCTAGAAAAAATAACACAGCAAGTGCTCGACAAAATTCAAGTCAGTGGTCTGAAATTAAATAAAGACAAATGTATTTTTAGTACAACAAGTGTAAAATTCCTAGGACATATACTCACAAGCAAAGGTGTACAAGCAGATCCCGACAAAGTGAGTGCAATCATGTCATTGAAAACACCAAAAAATAAGGTTGAACTGCAAAGACTACTTGGAATGGCCACATACCTGAGTAAGTTTATTCACAATTTTTCTGATTTAACAAATAACCTTAGATCGTTACTCAAGAAAGATGTTGCTTGGGTATGGACAGAAGACCACAGCAGTGCTTTTAATCGTTTGAAACAAATTTTTTCGAGTACTCCTTTACTAAAATTTTATGACCCCAATGAAAATGTAAAGTTACAAGTGGATGCTAGCAACTCGAGCATAGGAGCTGTTTTGCTGCAAGGTGACCAACCGGTTGCTTACGCTTCAAAGGCATTGTCACGATCTCAAATATTATTTCCACAAATCCAAAAAGAAGCGATGGCCATACAATTCGGTTGTGAAAAGTTTCGAGAATATATTGTTGGAAAGCAGCTGACGATAGAAACCGATCATAAACCACTTGAGATTATTTTTAAGAAACCTATACAATCTGCTCCAAATAGACTTCAAAAAATACTGTTTCAACTAACACAATACAGTCCACACATACCCCTCTTTACCACTGGGCCCAGGCCCAGGGCCCCGCAATCTACAGGGGCCCCCAAATTGCTGAAACATCACTTAACCTCTATTGGTCTATTTTCAAGAAAAAAAATATTTCTCTAAGTTAAAAAGAATCAAAAACGAACTCAGAACTACAATGATTCAAGAAAGATTGACATGTTTGTCGCTGATGTCAATCGAAAGCGACATCCTCAGAGGCATCGATTTTGAAGATGTGATCAATGATTTTACTTATCTCAAATCAAGAAAAAGAGCCATTCAATAAATATTCCTTTCTTTTACGTGAAAAAATATAGTCTGTGTCACTATATTGTTCTTTAAATTACATTCTCAATAACTTATTTAATTGTATGTTATTTAAATTTTGTTTATTTTTGAATTTTATATGACATATTTATTTTTTGTTTTTATTTTAACATTGTTTATGTGTATGTTTTGAATGCTGCAATAACAATTTATTTTTTTAATGAATTAAAAAAATGTATTTATTTAAAAAATTAAAAGAATAAATATCAATTCAAAGTTTTGTGATTTTTTCTGTATACCTTTATTACACAACATAACATTTTTATATAATCATACAGGGGCCCCATTTTCAATAAGTGCCCAGGGCCCCCAAAAGGGTAAAGACGGCCCTGAGTCCACAAGTTATATACCGAAAAGGGAAAGAAATCGCATTGGCTGATATACTTAGCAGGGACTGCATAAATCCATCTTGTGAAAATGAAATCGATGACCGAATTGAAATATACTCACTTCACGAAATATCAAATGATTCAATGAAACGTTTTGCAGAGAAAACTGCATCTGATGAAGAGCTTCAACAGCTTAAAAAAGTTTCTCAACATGGTTGGCCCAACTCCTTACAAAAAGTTCCAGTTGAACTTCGAAAATATTGGACATTTCGTGAAGAAATAGTTTACGAAAACATGGTACTATTAAAAGGTACGAAGTTGATTGTACCTGCTGCATTAAAAAGTTAAATGTTAACTAAAGTTCACGAGGGACATTTTGGAATCCAAAGATGTTTAAATCGAGCACGAGAGTTGATGTTCTGGGTTGGAATGACGGATGACATAACAGACTTTATTAAATCTTACGGTATTTGCCAAAGTTACCAAGTATCAAAAACTAAACAACCTTTAATTTTGAAAAACATTCCCTCACTTCCTTGGGAAATTGTAGCTGTAGATTTGTTCAATTTTAATAATAAAGAATATCTTCTTATTACAGACAGCTACTCAGGATTTTTCGATTTTGTCTCCTTATCGAACCTGTCCTCGAATAAAATTATTAATCATTTAAAGAGACTCTTTGCCACACATGGAATACCAGTTATCCTGGAAAGTGACAAGGGTCCACAGTTTTCGTACAAGGAGTTCCGCAAATTTGTCAACAGCTGGAATATAATTCATCAAACGTCAAGTCCAAAATATGCCCAATCTAATGGTCTCGCTGAACGCTATGTTCAAATAGCAAAAGGGATGCTTAAAAAATGTGCCAAAGACGAGTCAGATATCTACATCGCACTACTTAACTATAGGAACACACCACGGAACAGTGAGCTCATGTCTCCAAACCAACGTTTAATGAGTCGTTTGACTAGAACACTTTTGCCTACTCATGAAAATCTTCTTAAACCGAAAGTCGTAAGCAATGTCCACGAAAATTTACACAGAGCCAGAAGTACAGATAAAAAATTTGCTGATAGGGGAGCAAAACCATCACCTGAAATGTCTCCAGGCGATAAAGTGCGAATGCAGATAAAAAATAGAGAGTGGATTTCAGGCGAGATAGACAAAGTTGCAGAATCGCCACGCTCATTCATCGTACGAACAGACGACGGAAGAACCTTTCGACGAAACTCCATCCACATTCACCCAACACCTGCAAAAATTCCAGTACAGAAAGAAGTTGTCACTATACCATCATCTGAATCGACTGTTAATGCAAATAAAAGTCTTGAACAAAAGTTTTCAAAGTCAACATCATCAATCACACCATCGACCAATTCTACAGTCGTCACCCGATATGGAAGAGTTGTCAAGCCAGTAAATCGCTTCATACCTACGTAATGTTCATGTGAAGATTGATTTTAAATTAAATTAACTAAAGTTTGTTTATATAGAATATATTGCTTGAATTTTCTAAATATTGTATTAAGATTTTTGAATTAACTAGTATATTGTGTTGTTTCTAATTTTTTGAATTTTATAAAAAAAAAATTAAAAAAAAAAGTAGAATGAACTTAAGATTTGTAATTCAAAATGTAATAAATGAAATGAAAAAGGGAGATATCATGTATATAAAATGTACCTATTCTATATGTACTACTCTTACGCTTTAATAAAGTTTGTCTATTATTCTCTCTCATCATAACCGGTCGTATTACTCATTAGAACATTACACTGTGGTTGCTTTTGTCAAATGAACAATAGATGGGAATATGTATTTGTATGGCGTGAGCTTATAAATAAATGGGTGTTTCTGTTCAAAGTTTTTGTTTTGGTGTATGGAAGATTTTTAAAAAGGATTGGTTAGTTTAATTGTGAACTTTGCAGTGATCTTGAAAAATAAAATAAAAAAAATCCAAAATGAGTTCTCAATTTTTGAACAAGTTGAATAACTTGGGTATGGTTAAACCATTAAAAAGTTTAAGCAATCTTCAATCCATTACCTACTTAATAAAAAATGGGGAGAAAACTCTTACGAAATACGGTCCAAGAATTCTTTTGGAAATGGAGATTTTTTAGGTATTTTTACCATCTAACTTCAATGGACTTTCAGAAGAAGAAATAGCTCTGTTCTCAGGCTATTTTTTGAAGGTTTCTGAAGCATCACTTCAAGGAGGGCAACCAAAACTTGAATTCCTCCCACCCGTTGAAGAAAAAGTAAGTTATAAAAAAAAAGGTTTAAAAACAAGGAAAATATAGATAATTTTGTTTTTATTCAATAGCGTTATGAGGTAGTTTCATCCACTGAAACAAAAGTAAAGCGGTTCAACTTGAAAGCCAACAAAATAGAGTTTAGGATCAGTCCTATCCCCAAAGGAGCAGAGCCGACAACATGGGTAAGAATTACCGTTGAAGAGGCACTTAAATTTGCATTTCAGGATGTGGGGGCTATGGACAAGGTTGGAGTGACGTTTAATGGAAAAGGATTTTCCAAGGAGAGAGGAAATTGTTGGGTGAATTTTAAGAACGCATCAGAATTTAAAATCGAGGATTTATGGGAAATTATGCTTAAAATATTTCAAAGTAACTCGGAAGGATTCTGCACAGATACTTTCGAATTAACGGTTACTTCCATAAAACTACCTTCAGGTAAAGGGAATAGCCGCGAACCTCATTACAATTCATATGAGGAAGAATGCCTTAAAAAACGTGGGATCATATCCATAAAAAACAAGGATAACTTATGTTTACCCAGAGCCTTAGCAGTAGTAGTAGCATATGCGGACATGTCATCAGATGCTTACAAAGTGCGAAATGATGAGGGAAAACTGCAAAAAATAAGAGCGGAAATATTGGTTAATAATGCCAATATCACTGTGACATTCGATGGTTGTGGTATAGAAGAACTGAAAGAATTTCAGAGATATCTAGCCGATTATATAATTACGGTTTATGAATATGCAACAAAAGGAAGAACAGTAATATTCGAAGGGATAGCAACATCAGCTGAACCAAACAGAAAAAGAATTAATTTACTTCACTACAAAAATCATTTCAATGAAATAATTTCATTAACTGCTGCATTCTGTTGTGCCTACTATTGCGAGACATGCCATAAGCCGTATAATAATAAAAAAGCACACAGATGTATTAAATTTTGTCCACAATGCAACAAAACACCAGCTTGCAAAACAACTGCTAATGAGATTCTCTGTGGAGAATGTAATCGAAATTTTCGAGGTAAAATATGTTTCGACTACCACAAATCTTCAAGTTCAGGAGAACAATCCATGTGTGATGAAGTCAAAAGATGTTTAAATTGCCTGAAAACTACTGGAAAAAGTGATCATGTGTGCGGTGAATATTTTTGTCATAC
Source organism: Eupeodes luniger (assembly GCA_951509635.1). NCBI lineage: Eukaryota > Metazoa > Arthropoda > Insecta > Diptera > Syrphidae > Eupeodes > Eupeodes luniger. The sequence continues at coordinate 206,702,747 of OX608073.1, read as the reverse complement.
ATGCAAGATATATGTTCCGCAAAATCACCAATGCTATGTGGTACCTAATACAGGAAAACCAAATTTCCACAAATGCCTTTACATTTTTTATGATTTTGAGAGCCGCCAAGAAAAAGAATCAGATGGCTCTTCATTCAAATTACATAAGCCTAATTTGTGTGTTTTCCAGAAAAGATGCAATTTATGTATTGACATAGATAATCTGTATTTCTGTCAGCAGTGTAGTTATAGAAATCACGTTGAAACCAAAGACTATTATTTTTTTATTATATCTATTATATAAGTAGTAATCTATAAGAGATTGTAAAACTCTGCTTGATGAAATAAACTAAACTAAACTAAACATAAACTTTCTTAACTATATTTTAAAGATTCGTCAGGTATTCAAAACAGTGATTGTAATTGCTCACAACGGGCAGGCGTATGACCACCAATTTATATTGAATTACATTTTGGAAAATACAAGTCTGAAACCGCAATTGATCATGCGTGGAACAAAAATATTTCTCATGCAAGTTGGAAATGTAAAATTTATAGATTCCCTCAATTATTTCCCAATGGCATTATCGAAACTACCAAAAGCTTTTGATTTACCATCGACTTTAAAGAATGGTTATTTCCCGCACTTTTTCAACACGACAGAAAATGCTACATACCATGGAAAATTACCTCATTATAAATATTACGGACCACTCGATGAAAACAGCTGAACGTGAAGTTTTCTTGAAATGGTATGAAGAACATAAAGATGATAACTTCATAATGGAACGTGATCTTGTGGACTACTGTGTCAGTGATGTAAAAATTTTAACTGATACTTGTCTTAAATTTAGAAATTTGTTCCTTCTTCAATGTAATGTTGAACCATTCTTGGAGTCTACTACGATTGCATCTGCATGCAATCTAGTATTCCGACGAAACTTCCTTGTTGAAAATACAATTGGAATTATACCGAAAAACGGTTACAGAAACGTCGACAACCAATCGAAGGCAGCAATTCAATGGTTAATTTGGGAGGCAAAACAAAGACGTATTAGAATTAAGCATTCTTCAAACGGTAAAGAAGCAGTTGTTGCCGGAGTCAAAGTTGATGGATTTTGCGAGGAAACTAAGCAAATATTTGAATTTTATGGGTGTTATTCTTATTATCATGGTCATCCTGAATATCAAAAATATAATAGGAATGAACCTCTCACTGTTGATAAATTTGATACTTTAAATCGAAGGTTTGAAAGGACGTTAGCAAAAACAGCTCGTTTAAAATCATTCGAGTATGATGTCATCGAAGAATGGGAATGCCATTTTAAAAATAGGTTATCTCTGTTTAAGGACACGGACCTAGAATTTTTAAGAACACATCATCTCGTTGCAAAATCTCCGCTCGATCCTCGTGAAGCTTTTTATGGTGGACGAACCGGTAACACATCTAGCTACAAATTATGCACGGAAGGAGAACAAATAAAATATATTGATGTTTGTTCCTTATATCCTTGGGTGTGTAAATATGGAAAATTTCCCATTGGACACCCAAAAATACACACAGATTTTGCCGAATGTTCAAATTTAAAACTTGAAAACATCAGTGGTTCAATCAAGTGCAAAATATTACCTCCGGATCAACTATTTCATCCTGTTCTTCCTATCAAACAAAATAACAAATTGATGTTTACCTTGTGCAGATCTTGCAGCGATAAAGTTTGTAGTGATGATATTTGTTCTCATTCTGATAGTGAAAGAGCTTTATGTGGAACATGGGTAATTGAAGAAGTTGTTAAAGCCATTAAGACAGGTTATACAATTTTTACAGTTTACGAAATATGGGAATATGATACAATACAGTATGATAAAGATACAAATTCAAGAGGCTTATTTGACGCTTTGATGGATAAATTTTTAAAAATTAAACAAGAAGCGTCGGGGTGGCCTGCAGCTTGTATAACGGAAGAAGATAAGGCTAACTATATTTCTAATTAACTCAAAATTGAAAATTTCGAGCTTGATTATTCCGAAATAATTAAAAATGAAGGTAAAAGATCTTTGGCAAAACTTATTCTTAATTCATTTTGGGGTAAATTTGGTCAAAGAGAAAACCAACCCCAAACATCCATTATAAATAATCCTGCTGAATTGTATGAAATAATAACAAATCCTTCCGTGAACGTCTGTTCAATATTTCCTGTGAATGAAACAAATTTAATATTGAACTACCAATATAAAGAAGAATCTGCTAAGCTACTGAACACAGCTAATGTCTGCATTGCAGCATATACGACTACACAAGCGCGTTTAAAGCTCTACGAATATTTGGAGGAATTAGGTAAACGAGTGTTGTACTACGATACGGATTCCGTAATATTCGTAAGCAGAGAAGGGGATAGTGATCCTGAAACTGGCAACATGATTGGAGATATGACTGACGAACTAGAATGCTTCGGCGAAGGAAGTTTTATAACAGAATTTGTAAGCGGAGGTCCTAAGAATTATGCCTACAAAGTCTTAAGTGGAAAAGACAACACTGAAGAGGTTATTTGCAAGGTAAAGGGATTATGCTTAAATTACTCAGCATCAAAAAAAGTTAATTTTGAAGCAATCAAACAAGCCGTTCTTAACGCCGATGACAATGATCACATTCAGATTATTTCTGACAATATTTGCAGGACAAGGGGTCATCAAGTGATAACAAAGACTCAGTGCAAGACCTATAGACCAAGATCGGAAAACGCCACTTTCTCTCTAACCATAGCTCCCTACCTTTTGGATTTTATCGTCAAAATAGTCCCACGGCATTCTTATCCTCTTAGATTTACAATGCATTTGTAACATTTTCTGATATTTCTTTGAAAAATATTGCAATAAAAATGTAAAAACGAATTAAATAAAAAGAACTAGAAGTACAATTTTGTTTATGTGTGTATAGTTTATTTATTTGGAATGGTTACATGGTGAGTATTTTGTCTTTGGTAAATTGTCTCGCATGAAGACCTCTCAAAAATGAGGTATATAGCTGTTTGCAAAATTTTGTAAGTCAATTTCATTCAATGCACTATTGGGTAGCGTTCCTAGAAGTTTTTTGTGTGTGGATTTAAATACAATCCAAGACCTTTTCTATACGGTTTCAGATGCAGTCCATGACCAAGAGCAATTGATTCCATTTTGAGATTATGTCGTTTTTTCTCATCGATGTCCTTTCTAGCGTTGCTTACATCATTGACAGCTTTATTAACCCCAGCAGCACCTCCCGTCAAAGCACCTAGAGCAGAGAGTCCGGCAAACAATGGCTCAAGAAATGGAATAGCCTCGCCAATTTTTGGTACTGGAATAACTCTAGGAGTTTTTATATTTCCTTTGTTCTTTTTTACGGTTTTTATTGCAGACTTTAAGGCTATTTTACTCGCCTTTTTTAGATTGAAAGGTTTCTTTCGTTTCAGGTTAGTTCCAATAAGTTTTCTTAATTTATTTAATGTAAAGTGTCTTATTTTACTAGCTGTTGTTTTTTTTGGTTTGTCATTTTATTCTCCCTCTTATAAGTGCTTAATTCAGAAGCTGAACAACCCATTAAAAATTTTACTTTTGCTTTCATAAGATTAGCAACTAGGAGTGCATTCGCTCGTTCAGATAAGCTAGCGTCCTTGGATTTGACACGTTGCCAAGCTTTTTCAGTTAAAATTCTATCAGCTATGTGACGATCGGCTGTATTTTTATGTTTGGAATATGAAATGTCAAATGTCTTCACAGGCCTGATCTAGAAAATTAATCCCTGAATCAAGTACTTTTTGTTCGGTTCAGTTTTGAATGTTGGCTTTTTGCGGTTAAAACCAGTAATTTGCAGATGAGTTCAGTTTTGATTTTCGGTTTTATGCGGTTCAGACTAGTAATTTGCAGTTGAGTTCAGTTTTGATTTTCGGTTTTATGCGGTTCAGACCAGTAATTTACAGTACAGTTCGGTTTTTATTCTCGGTTTTGTACGGTAAAGACCAGTTATTTACAGTTCAGTGTAGCAGTTCTATCTGTACAAATCGCAGTTGTGTTTCTTCATTTAAGACCAGTTATCTTAATAATAAAATAAAATCTTAAACCCAATACATATTTTCGTTTGAATTTATTCACCATCATCATATACAGGAAAAATAAAATTTCCAACAATATGATGAACGTAGATGTAAAATTAACGAAAAAACTTATTAAAACAACGGATGACCTTCGAAGAAAATTCAAAACCCTGAAATATAATAGGGGAGCTTATGAATCTCAGTTAGAAGAAGCTTTTAAACCAGTTACTGTTCCTCTTAATGAGCTGGTTAAGCAATCATCAGCTAACGTTGAACAAAACAAGGAAAAAGAAGAAGAAGAAGTTAAGGACAATGACTATTACGAAACTCCTTTAAAGAAAACGAAAACGATGAAATACATTGCAAAAATCACGAAGTAAATTGTGCTCTTCAAAATGTTTACCTTTTGAATAAATTATTATTTGAATAAAGTATTATATACATATATATATGTATGTATATTCCTTTAACTTTTTTATATTATTTTTCTTAAATTTTATTCAGTCGATGGAAAAACATACTCACAATAGTGTCTATCATGTCCAACATAAATTTTAGATTCATAATCGATGATATTTCAAAAGTTCTTAATGAACATAAAGAAATAATTCTTGAAGACCACTATGCGGAGCTTATAAATTATATTAAACAATACGTAAATGTCTCACAAGTTAGCTCTAAATATGGATGTCATTATACGAATTGTTCATGGTCAACAGATGCTTGCACCTGTGGACCAGATATGTACATGCACATGCTTTTATCTTGAACGTAAATTAATAAGAGCAAACAAATTATTGTTATTTTATAAGAGACTTAAATAATAATATAAACATAAATGTACACACTTTCCTTAAAAAAAAATAAAGTTATTCTTGTTATACATAAACACCAAAACACATTGTTGCTGAGGAGCTACATAAAGCTTCACGTAAGAGTTTCCCTAAAAGGCGAGTTACCATCAAGGGTATTGATGATTTATGGCAAGCCGACCTTGTTGAAATGGGTCCGTATTCGGATGAGAACAATAATTATCGATATCTGCTTACAGTTATTGACACATTCTCAAAATTTGCATGGGCTTATCCTATAAAAAATAAAACAGCAACAGAAGTAACACCAGCAATGCAAAACATATTCAATAAAGATCGCATTCCAAAGAATCTTCAAGCAGATGACGGCAAAAAATTTTTCAACAAATCTTTTCAAAATTTAATGCGAAAATATAAAATTAATCATTATTAGACATTTACTCAATTTAAGGCATCAATTGTAGAACCATTTAATCGAACACCTTATGTGGAAAGAATTCAGTATAAACGGATCGTACAAATGGACCGATATGCTGTCAACACTAACTAAAAGTTATAACAATTCAAAACATCGAACTATAAAAATGAAACCTTCCGAAGTAACGAAAAACATCTACTCTCTTCTGTATATCAATATATTAAAATTCGTTTAACTCCTAAATTCAAAGTTGGAGATTCAGTTAGAATCAGTAAATACAAACATGTATTTGAAAAAGGATACACACCAAACTGGACAACTGAAATTTTTAAAATTACAAAAATTCAACGAAGTAATCCTTTAACATATCTGCTAGAAGACTATCAAGGTCATCCTATTAAAGGTGGATTCTATGAATTAGAGCTACAAAAAAAAAAAAAATATCCAGACACATTTCTTATAGAAAACACATTTCTTATACAAAGGAAAAAAGATAAAATATTTGTAAAATGGTTGGGTTTCCCTCCTGAACAGAATTCATGGATACACATATCTAAAAGAAATAATAAGTAAATTTCAAATTGATGTTTTTTTTTATGCTTTTATTTTATTTATTTATTTTTAAATACAATATTTCGAATTTTGTTCTTTTATCTTTTTAAAGATATATTCATACATAGATAGATAGATAGTTAGATATATAAATATATATACGGTGATGAAAAATAAGGCTATTTTTGCGGAAAAACGCCTCCTTCAAAAGTTAAAGCAAAGACCATATAACAAGTAAAGATGTCGCACGTAGAACAAAAATCTGTGCCTGCTTTTTTCCACCATCCCTTTTTTACAATGGGTCCAAAACATGAGGCTAGGAATTTGAATGTATAGAAACATTTCAAATGTTGTAGGTACACACTGTTCGAAAAAGAGCGTTGCTATTTATACTGAAAAGTTATAGGGAGAAACAAGGTATTTCATGTTTATGAGTAGAAAAAACAAAAACAAAACGTATGTCTTTTCAATGGGTCCAAAACATGTTGCAAGATTTGTAATAAATTTATGAAGCAGAAGAGAGAAAAAATATTTGTTTGTCCTATTTGTACAAGCAAGCTAGGTTGATGATCGAGTTAAAAGAAAGAAGGGTGAGTTGATGTCCTTCACGTGTATGTGTATTTATATTGTCTTAGGGATTTTTTTTTGTTGGCCGCGTAAATGCAAACCAGTTTTATTTATTTTTTTTCTTGAAAGATAAAACAACCTTGAAAAGTGAGTTTTGATAATGTTCGTAAATAATGAGTTGTGGTAGTTTCAATATTGGGCTTTCCTTTGCTTTTGTTTTGTTTTGTTTTTACTTCTTGGGGTTGGTTGTGATTTGAAAATCGTATTCATTCACATGTTTAAATGTAGGTCAAAAAAAGATTGAATTTTTGATGGTAAATTTTTGATCTCTTAGTAAGGTCTTTTATTTTTCCTTTTTTTTTGGTTCGTTATCGTTACTATTGAAGTCGGTAATGGATCAATTAAATGAGGAGTACAGGTGATGCGTACATTTCATTTTATTTCGTTGATCGAGTACAAATAGGGGTGAGTTGGCGTCTACCTCAACCTTACCATACAGTATACACCTGGAATAATATGTGCGTGTGAGATGATTTTTTTGTTGTAAGCGTTAGCTTTTTTTTCCTTAAAATATTATGAAAAATGTTAAAAGTGAGCTTAGAAGGTAATTGAATGTACCTTCATATCGAACATACATATGTTTTATACTTTTTGTTACTCGTAGGGCTTTAATTTGTTTTCATTTATATCTATAGGTCAATTTACGAACAAATTTGTACATTTTTTTCACAAAACTTTATTTCAAGATTTAATAGGTAGGTAAGTAAGTGTAGGTTAGGTACCACCTATATCAAGGCAAAGTACTTTTTTCACTCTTTACCATTAGTTGATGAAAGATTTTCTAATTTCTAATAACGTAATGTATGAACATATGTAGCGAATTCAATCCTTTATGATTTTAGCTTTATCAATCGAAGGTTTTTTTAATTTTCTTGTATACCACAAGCAGTGTTTTCTCAGTAAAACATGTGTCATGAACTCGAGAGCTTTTACTCTGTGATGGTAGCACACACTTTCCCTTTCAAACCAGGACACATTTTCTTCTCTTTTATTGTTTATGCACTTTTCAACTATTTTTTCTTTTATTGTATCCATATTTTTTTCGTAATCGAAAACTTGCCTAAATATTAATATGTGTATCCTGCACACATTAAAAAATTCATCTGTCGGAGCAAACAAATTTCCAAAATCCGAATTTTTTAAATAGTTTTTGACAAAAATAAACAACTCACTGCCACAAGTTAATACTTCATCCTTTTTTCGACATCCTTGTAAACATTCTTCGCAGCCTAAATTTGAAAATACTTTGAATGCAACATATCCAACGAAGTATCTCATTGATGATAATTACATTGAAGCTATTTACGAAACAATGGAAAACGACTTAATGCTGGACGAGATCGGGTCCGGATCATACGTATCCACTGAAGTAACTTCAATGAGATACTTCGTTGGATATGTTGCATTCAAAGTATTTTCAAATTTATACTTTAAAATGTAACTTAATACCTAAGCAGAGCCCCTTCTGTGCTCGCAAATTATTACAAATGTCATAGCTCGTTTCTCAAAAATTGTATAAAATAACCTTAATTATCTTTGAGCTTTTAATAAATACCGCATAGCCTAGCTTGCTTGTACAAATAGGACAAAAAAATATTTTTTCTCTCTTCTGCTTCATAAATTTATTACAAATCTTGCAACATGTTTTGGATCCATTGAAAAGACATACGTTTTGTTTCTGTTTTTTCTACTCATAAACATGAAATACCTTGTTTCTCCCTCTAACTTTTCAGTATAAATAGCAACGCTCTTTTTCGTACAGTGTGTACCCACAACATTTGAAATGTTTCTATACATTCAAATTCCTAGACTCATGTTTTGGACCCATTGTAAAAAAGGGATGGTGGAAAAAAGCAGGCACAGATTTTTGTTCTACGTGCGACATCTTTACTTGTTATATATGGTCTTTGGTTAAAGCCTTTCAAAGTTTTCAAAATTTTTCTTAATACCCATTTCCATTTCACATTATAACAAAAATACAATAATTCCATCTCGTTCTCATATCTATAAATAAATCATCACCATGGTCACCAACCCATCCATACATCCCTACACAAATAAAATCAGTGCGTACGACTAGTCGTTCTTTGACTTCCGCACAGTGAAGAAGTGAGTAGCAGCTAAGTTTAAATTAAAAAAAAGTAGAAGTGCATTTATAGTGTTTTGCGATTAAGAAGGCAGTGTGCCCCTTTTTATCTAAACAATCGGCAGCCTAGTGGAGGTGGCGTCCGAACACAGCTCCAAGGGTCGTGGGTTCGAATCCCGGGCGGAGGACACCAAAAATATTGAAGCTTTTTTCACAATCGTGAAATCGTTGATTTTATAGATTGGGAAAAAAAGCAAATGGAGAAGGAGAGAAAAGCAGGGGTATCGAAAGATACCTCTGCCAATACATCAGGTGATGTTACTGTGGTGCCAGCAGCGGTACCCAAAATCACCGGACCATGCAACGGACCAGTGGATAATAACAAAGAGGAAAAGGCAAACTCCCAACTTGGTGCAAAGAACCAATCCTGCTAGGAGGAAAATAAATAAAACAAAAATGCAGCAGAAAACCAAAGGCGTGACGTCAGACCATGAGACCTCAGAGAGTGACGACTCTGGGAGCCCCGATTACGTCTCAGAGGGAGGAGAAGGGCAGTTTAGGTCTCCGAAATATAGGAACAAGATCCTATCGGAGCCAGAACCGTCAGCATATAAATCGTTGGAGGTGGAGGTGGACCAAATCCTCCAAGAAGAAAATCAACTGATGGAGGCCCTGCAAACTAAACAGGCCGAAATCAGTAAATATGAAGAGGACTTAAAAAAGCTAAAGGAGCAAATAGAGCCACTCCTCAGCCAACTTAAGATAAAGCAGGAAGCGCGCCGACAGCAAGAGGTAGCGCAACGGCAACTGCAACAAAAACAACAGCAGCAAAAACAACAACCACAGCAGCAAAAACAACCACAACCCAAGCCCGCTACCAAAAACACAGGAGCGGAGCAAAAGAAAAAAACGCCATCAGCAGTGACAGGCCCAAATGTTGAGGGCCCATCGACCTCAACTAAATCAATGCAGCAGCAACAACAGCAGCAAAAACAACAGCAGCAGCAACAACAGCAGCAGAAACAGCAGCAGCAAAAACAGCAGCAGCAGCAACACCAGAAACAACCACAGCCCACAGAAGGAGAAGGTGCCACCAATAAGGACACACAGAGTTGACCTGGACGACATAAAACAGGTATGTAAGTCGGCCACTAAGGGCAAATTTCTCATAAAAATTTTAAATGAAAAAGAAAAGAATTATTCGGTCCAGTGCTTCTCACTGGCCGATTACAAGTTAGTAAAAGGGTTACTAAAAGAGGCCACAGCTGAGTTCTTCAGCTACACGCCTAAGAGCGAAAAATTTAAGACGGTCCTTCTGAAGGGCATAAGTTAATGCACGGAACCGGAGGCGCTCTTAGCTGAGCTCCGTGAAAATGCCAATGATGATCTCGATTTTATCGGGGTCAAGCCTTTCACTACGGTGAAGTCCAGGCGAGGGGGTTATAGGCTGCCAATGTTCCTCGTAACATTATCGCCCCAAAGTAGTCTTGAGAGTCTGAGGGAAATCAAATGCCTCGACTATCAAGCCATACACTGGGAGACATTAAAAAGGCACGACGACATTTTACAATGTACGAAGTGCCAGAGGTTCGGCCATGCCGGAGCCAACTGCAATATGCAGTTGCGCTGCGTCAGGTGCTCCGAAACCCACAATGAGGGAGAATGTAAGCTGGGGAATGAGCGGGTTGAGGACTTAACCCAGCTCAAGTGTGTCCTTTGTGGAAACCAAGGGCACGCGGCTAACTATAGGGGCTGCCCTAAGGTCCAACAAATGAAACAGAAACAGGCCAGCCAAAAAGCCGAAGTAAGTCGAACAGTTCGACAGGCTCCAACACAAAAATTCGTTGATCCCAAATTCTCTTACGCTCAAATGGTTTCAGGGAATGGGAATACGAGACAGGCTCCACCAACGGTTGCCCCAAAGGCCCCCGTGCCTAAGGCACCAGAGGTGCAGCCTGACATTGTAGCCCTGCTGTTGAGCATTCAAGGTCAACTAACAGGGCTGCAAAGTCAGATAAAGGAGCAAGGCAAAAGGGTAGATCATCTCTACTCTTTGTTGCCTGGCCTGGCGCAATTTAGACCATAATGGGCGCGCTGCCGGAGACGCGCCTAAAAGTCCTAGCTGTGAATGTAAATTCACTGATTAGGATTGAACGAAGAGCCAATATGTTCCAATTGTTGAAAGACTACAGTCCCGATGTGTTTATGGCTAGCGAAACCAAGCTAAACCACAAACACAAATTGACTCATAAAAATTACAATATCGTAAGAAGAGACCGGCCCGACTCCACTCAAGGGGGCGGTGTCGCTCTCTTTATACGAAAAGGCATTAATTATAAAGTCATATACAACAATGAATTGCGAAAGCTCAAGACGCTAGAAGTATGCATCTCTCTCTCTCAAGGGAAGCGGATGTATATGATTGCGGCTTATGCGGCTGGAGCTCCGCAGGTTACTTACTTTGCTTCAGAACTCGAGATTCTTTTTAGGGAACTGAAACTGAGCTTGGAAGAAAACTATTTCATCTTGGCCGGTGATTTGAACGCAAAACATGAAGATTGGGGAAATCAGCATAATAATCCCAGAGGTAACCATCTTTTTAATTTGATGAATCTTTACAGCGTTGAATATGGCGTCGACCTGCTGGCTACTGAAAAGCCATCGTATCCAAGAAGCGGCTCCTTTCTGGATCTTTTGCTGTACGACACAAGACTGACAATTACAGACAAAGTGGGTAATCACCCTCGAAACTGCTTACAGACAGTCGAGTACGACAGTGATCACTGCGGACTGGCTACTGTAATGCAGATTCCGAACGAACGCGTGGAGTTGGAGGAATACGTTGCAACGCACTCTTACAATTACAGTAAGATGCGTTGGCCTCGTTTCACCAACGCCTTAGCGAGAGAACTTCGTTCGAGTGACACAGCCCCACCAAACAACAGAAACCTGACAAATACAGAAATTGACCAACATTTACAACAGATGGACGAAACAATAAAACGAACAATGGAACGGACAATACCAAAGTACAAAGAACGGGACCAAATGGACGCTTACAGAAACACGACTATTGACGCACTGCGTAAGCACAAGAGTGGCTTACTGACAAGACTCAAAAACTTGTACAGACGACTCACAAACACACACGACATAGAGGTTAGGACACTGAAGTCGTCAATAAAAAATGTCAATCTGTTGATTAAGGAGAACTACAGGCTATCAATTAACAAGTACTGGGACCGCAAGATCCGGTCAGTTAATTCCAGTGACCCTAGTTTGTTCCCTAAAATCAACAAGATATTCAGGAAAAAGAACGACAATGACCTTCCGTGTCTGAAACTCCAAAGAACTGAAGAGAACAGAGACGTACTCATGACAGCGCAAATAGATCCAGAAGAAGCCATCTTTGACGATGACTTTTATATAATTGAAGATCCGAAGGAAAAGGTGGAGGCGGTGGGAGCTGCTTTCCAGCAAGTGTACAAGGTGAATGTTAGCATTCGCCCCAACCACGACCTGGAAAACAGAGCCCTACTTAATCACTTTTACCTTCGAAATGATATAACACATTGGCGATCTGAGAACCGCGGTTTTATGTGGTTCGATGACGATTCCTTGGCAAATGCCATAATCGCCGAGCAAACGGGACCAAGTCCCCTGTTAGTGACGAAGGTTGAGCTTCAGCTCATCTTCAACTCAATAAAAAATTAAAAGTCCGCAGGTGTCGATGGTATATCCAACGTTGTACTAAGACATTTACCGATGGAGGCAATTGACATTTACACCACACTCTTCAATAATGCACGGAATAATGCATATTATCCAGTGCATTGGAAGACCGCTGTGGTTCATGCTCTCCCGAAAAAGGGAAAGGACAACTCCAACCCGTCAAATCTTCGGTCGATAAGTCTTCTTCCGAGCATCAGCAAAGTTTTCGAAAAGATCATCAATAGGGCTCTGACTAAGTGGGCTGCGGACAACAAAATAATTCCGGATAAACAGTTCGGGTTCAAGGCGGGTCATGACACAATTCATGCTGCGTCTAAACTCGTTTCTGATATCCAATGGAATAAAATAAAACAACAATGCACAGGTGCTGTTCTGGTTGATTTGGAGAAGGCCTTTGACACCGTATAACCATACGGGTCTTTACCTAAAACTGAGCAGGCTTGGCATAAGCAAGCCATTGTTGTATATACTTTATGATATGCTTAACGGTAGAAAGTTTGTTGTCAAAAGTGGCAATGTAACTTCTACCACAACATTCTTAATTAAAAATTGTCTTCAACAGGGAGCGGTGAATTCGCCGATTCTCTTCAGCATTTACACCAGCGATCTGATAGGTAGTCTTACAAAGGCAATTGCGTACGCCGACGATCTAATTGCGTACAGAACGGCCCGAAAGGTTGAGGTTATTAGAATTCTCTTGCAGCGTGATTTCGACAAGATTCAGCGATATTGCGACGACTGGAAACTGAAAATAAATGTCCAGAAGTCGGAGACAATTCTGTTCCGGACTCCGTTGGCTAGGGCCACGAGGGATACGCGCAAGATGGTTATCGTTGATCTTCACGGGCAGCCATTAGCGAGCAAAAGTGTAGTGAAATACCTCGGTATCTGGTTAGATCAGTATTTATATTTCGACAGACATATAAATGCTGCTCTGACCAGGGCCAGAGGAGCCTTCGCTCTGACGAAACGGCTGTTTTTTAGCAGTCGGCTTGACCCCAGAGTGAAGGTAATTTGCTACATGGCCCTCATACGGCCGATGATCGTTTATGGTTGTCCTGTGTGGTTCAACGTTGCCCCTTCCCAGATGGAGAAGTTTCGGGTGTTCGAGCGGCAGTGTTTACGACGCTGTACCGGCTTATATCGAACCGCAGAATCTTCTTACGTGCACTACTATTCCAACGAGGTCCTATACAACGGGGCTCGAATCAACAGAATTGACAATTTCGTGATAAAACTCGTTCGAGGTCACATTGCAAGAGCTATGTCTTCGACCAACAATTTAATTTTCGGGGCGTTCTATCCGAACGACGAGTATTTTGAAAGTGCACGCTTGAGCGGCTTCATTCCACCAGAGGCATTCCTCTTTTTAGATAAATGCGGTTTGATACAGGATAGAGGATTGACATTTTGAAATCTGTCAAAGTGGTTTGTCTTTGATTAACTCTGTATTTATTTCTTCTTTTTAAGTGTAAAAGAATTTAAAAGTTAAAATATTTTGATGTTTAAACAAGTCTTTAAGTGATATTTTTTGTCAAAACACTGAAGTTTGAGTAAGTCCTAATTTTTAAGTCTCTAAAAAGAAAAAACTAAAATCGGTGTATAAATAACCTCACTTATGAACAAAAGACTGAGGGACAATACTTCACCCGATATTTCCCCGATAAACAAACGTCCTACAACAGAAAATAAAACTTTAACTATGTCTTCAACTAGTATCACCGTTGAGCAAATGAAAGAAATTTTGGAATCAAACAATAAGAAGCTTTGTAACGAACTAGTCACTAAATCTGATTTCCACTTGTTATACTCAGAACTGAGCGAATTAAAATCCAAACACGAAGAAGTTTCTGCAAAAGTAAATTATTTGGAAGACCGAAATAGGTTTCTTGAGGCACAAATAGACAAACTGTTGCAAAAAAGCACTGAAGAAAATTTGATTGTTCATAAACCATCAGAAGCTAACATCGATCCGGTCGAGAAGGCAAGGTCTATCTGTGTTGGCTTAATGGGCGCCCTTGGAAGCGAGAATGACATTGAGTCTGCCTACAGGGTGAACAGACAAGATGCCCGTAATGCTATAATAGCTATCAGAACTAGGTCCCGCAACACAGCTTTCAATGTCCTCCGTAACACAAAAAATCTCAAAGGAACAAATATTAGCATTCATAAGGATCTACCCCCAAATGTACGTCAAAAAAGGAGTAAGTTGGTGGCTGTCATGAAGGTGCTTCGTGAGTTGAACCCAACGACGAAAATCAATTTGAGGGATGATAAACTGTTGGTATCAGGCAAGATGTTTACTTGGGACTTGGCGGAAGGGCTGAAATGTGGTATGGAAGATGGTTTAAGTTGTTTGAATCTACTTTTTGGTGAAATCCCGGCACGTTTATTGAATTGTATTCAAGACATAACAAAAAACAATAATAATCAAACGTCAATGAGAAGACATGTCAGTTTCTTGTGTCAAAAACAGCAAGGTATAAACACAAGGGAAACAACCGCTGTACTGGATGCGGATGTTCGAGCATCGTCGTCAAGTTTAGACGGGACTGCAAAACATTGACATGTTCCCGTCTACCAGACAACTTCCTCCAAGCTTTCAACGTTAAGAATTTTAAGCTATAATGTTGCAGGGCTTAAAAATAAATTTTTATATGTAGATTTTTTTAATTATATAAATGAATTCGATGTTTTTGTTTTGTTTGCAACTCATGTCTTAGACAAGAAGTTAATAGATTTAAAAATATGTTTACAAACTATAAATTAGAATATATACCGGCTGTGAAAAGTTCCTTGTTTGGAAGAGGAAGTGGTGGGGAGCTTTATGGATATCGTAAGGAAATAGGTGGAGTCCAGGTTAAATTTATTATAATCGAAGGCACGTGCATTCTGGAGCTTAAAATCAATGACATAACTCATCATATAACACCAGTTTACCTTAATTGTAGTCACTGGCAGCCAGATTATGATAAACTACGGGATTCCTTAAACAATTTGGGATCATCAGATTTAATGCTTGTTGGCGATTTCAACGGAAGGATAGGCCTGTCTCAAAATAGCTTTGCCTTAGGAATGGTAACACCAATGTTGCACTATAATCGCAAATCAAAAGATGAATCAAGTGATGCTAAAGGTGATAAGATTTTAGAGCTATCAGATGCTTTTGACTGTAAAGTTCTGAATGGAAGCTGCGGTGGTGACTCGCTTGGTGAATATACGTTTATAAGAGGTTCAGCGAGTTCAGTTATCGATTATTGCTTTTTGTCTGGAAACTGGCTAACACATTTAAGTGATTTTCGAGTAGCGATTAAACCCTTTTCCGATCATATGCCCTTAGAAGTACTGTTTAAGTTTTCTGGCTGTAGAGAAGAAGCTGATATTACACAACTTGAACTAATTCCAAAATTATTATTATGGAGGGATAGTCATCGTACGATTTTTCAACGAAATTTAAACAACGAAATCGAGCTTTTAAGTGCTTCGAATGGGTGTATAGAAAATATCAAAGTCGAAAAACTAACTGAAATGATAAAAACCGCTGCCCCAAAGTTCAACAATTTGGCTTACAGAACCAAACAAATTAAGCAAAAGTGGTTTGATGATGAATGCAGAAAAGCAAGAGATATTTCCTTTGCATTTTTACGACTGTTTCGGAAAATGAATAACAGCTTTATACAAGCAAACTATGCAGCAGCAAATAAACATTTTAAAAACCTATGCTCCGCAAAGAAAAAAGCATATGATCTAAAAAACATAGATTTTATTAACGAAGCCAGATCGCCAGCAGAGTTTTGGAAAGCAGTTAAAGTGGTTGTAGGAAAAAGAAATTCTATTGCAGTTAGTCTTTCTGCAGAACAGCTCAAAACTCACTTCATGCAGCTGCTTAACGCAGAACAATTCTCACCAGCCGTTCTATACGCAGCGCCTCTTACATTGGATGTACAGTTGGACTCGCTAATAACACTGCTTGAGATAGAAGAGGTTATTTACAAATCCAAAAATAATAAAGCACCAGGTGAAGACGGAATATCGTTCGAGTTTTTTAAAAACTGTACACCGGAGTTCAAAAACCTACTCGTAATAACATTCAACAGAATCTTTGAGAAGGCTGAAGTACCTGATACCTTCCTGAAAACAATTATATATCCGCTTCATAAAAAAGGAGACTTCGAAGATCCAGCTAATTATAGAGGTATATCGTTTTTGAACACAACCGCCAAACTATTCTCATCCGTTCTCTATGAAAGGCTTACTTATTGGGTGGAAAAGAATCATATTTTGCATGAGTTCCAAGCTGGCTTCAGGAGAGGCTATTCGACTGTTGACCAAATATTTTCGTTGTTAAGCTTAGCAGAGATATACAAAAATAGGAATAAAAAACTTAATGCTTTCTTTGTCGACTTTCAAGCAGCCTTTGACTCCATACCACGAGAAGCACTCTTCTATAAATTATATATGGTAGGGATATCATCAAAAATGATAAATGTATTGAAAGCTTTGTACCATAATAATACTGCTCGTATCTGGGATGGAAAATGTCTTTCCGAAGATTTCGAAACAACAGTAGGAGTAAAGCAAGGGTGCGTTCTTAGCACACTACTGTTTATCTTATACATAAATGATATCACAGATGCTGTTAAAGGAGGAATTGAGCTCCGTCAGACGAAAATTCCAGGGTTATTATTTGCAGATGACATCGTTTTCCTCGCAGAGACAGTTGAAGGCATGCAGCTTATGATCAACAGATTAGGAAGATATTGTAAGAGTTGGAATCTATCTGTCAACCTGGTTAAATCTAAAATTATGATCTTAAGAAGTGGCGGAGGAAGATATTCACGGCTGGAGAAGTGGGCGTTTAACGGACAGGAAATAGAAATCGTAAAGGAGTATAAATATCTGGGAGTGTTGATTTCATCGAATTCCAATATGAAAAAACATCTTCAAGGCAAACTAGCAGATGCAAAGCGTGCTATCTGTTTTGTTTGGGGCAGCTGCATAAATAAGAAGAGTATTTCACATACATCAAAGCAAGTGATATTTCGTGCAACTGCAACAACCATTCTTCTATATGGAGCACAAGCATGGGGTTACCGACCGTTTGAAACAGTGGAGAAGTTTCTACGTTTCTTTATTAAAAGATTTTTTAGAATACCCGCTTGTTCCCCAAACTATATGATTCATTTGGAGACTGGTATTCCGCCTATGTTTTTGGATACTCTTAAGCTTCATTTCAACTACATAATACGTGTATTAGCAATGCATGAGCAGAGAACACCAAAAATAGTACTTATGCACTTATTGTCGATTGAAGGAGGATGTGTCCAAGAGTGGAAGAAACTGGCATCCGAATGTGGAGTAAACCTGGTATTTACAGTTGAAGAGCAAGTGGAATCGCTAAAACCAAAATTTGATGAATTGCTAAAGAAAAAAGGAAACCTAATGTACCATAAATTCATGGAAGAAGCGCAGAATTCGCAGTACAGGTTGTATTATAGCAAATTGGACCACTACTTAAACTACTTAAATGAAAGAACATACTTTTTAGCTAACCATTCTACGGAATTAATAAGTACAATCTTTCGATTAAGGGGTGAATTATCAAACCTCAATTTCATACCACACCGACCAGAGTTACCAATTATATGTACCTTATGCAACCGTTTTGAAAGAGAAGATGTGTTTCATTTTATGGCAGTCTGTCCCGTTTTAAATGAATTTCGAGTGCAGTATTTTGGAGTTCAGTCATTGGAATTAGAGGAAGTGCTAAAAATTTTAAATGGATCACGTGGCTGGGAAGTACTTTTTAATTTCACTAGAAAAGCATTAAAATATCGAAATTGGATTGTAAACGAAAATTTTTGAAACAAGAAAGGAAAATATGTATATCTATGTATGTTAATTAATAATCAAAATTAAAATAAGAATTTAAAGTATGTCAGTCTGGTAGACGGCTTTTATGCCAAACCAATAGACTTATTGTTAAAATAAGCAAAGAATGTTTGAACTTATTATTATTTTTTATAAGTCAATAAAACTAAACTAAAAAACTACAGGATAGATCGGCAGTTCCGTTAATCTACCACGTCAGACGACGAACCGTGGATAGGCGACTCCTGTACAGTCGGGACGTCATGGCACAAGGCGGAGCAGAGCTCCTTCGGTTCAGTAGGGCTGTGTCCGAACGGGACCGAACTGATAGGGTGAAGCAGGAGAGCCAGTTTTGGTGGCTTCAATCGGCACTTGATAGTGAGTAGTCGGGATGGGGTTTTAAGCCTTGGCCGGCTTACATACTTGTTTTATAGTTTTAGGGTTTAGTTTTAAGTGGAATAGGCATGGTGGCACAAAAAAAAACATACAAAAAATACAAAAAAAGAAAAATAAAAAAAAAATTAAAAAAAAAAAACATGGAATAATCAAAAAAAAAATAAAAAAAAAGACAAAATATGAAAAACAAAAAACGTTAGATAGTTGGATTTGCTGCTGTGGTTGTTCTAGTTTTAAGTAGTTTATAGGTAGAATAGGTAGTTTTAGTTAGCTTTAAGTTTTATATTAAGGACCTTATTTTAAGTAGTTTTTAAGTAAAAATAAAAAAAGGATATCGATATTAGTTTTTTTTCAAATTTTCTAATAAATACAAAATAAATAAAACTTAATTAAAGTAAAATAGATCTTAGGGCCGAAAGGCATTAATATTAAGTGTTATAGTTTAACTTAGAGTGTCCGTATGGGACCAGTAAGTTAGTTGTTAGTTATGGTTAGTTAGGCTAGTTTTATGAATTTTTGTCTAGCTTTAAGATAGTTTTAAGATTGAATTATAATAAAATTGAATTTTAAAAAAAAATTTAAAAAAAAAAAAAAAAAAAACACAAATAAAATCTACCCTCACTCATCCTCACACAAACGATCGCTCCTCATAAAATCCTAAAGAAACCAACAAATTAACCATCAAATGCATACTCACTTCAACAGATCACCATATCACCACTGCCACACCGCCACCTCCTCGTCACGATACATCATACCCTACATACCATCTCACACATCAATACAAATATTTTCTTTATTTCCCAGTAGGAAATTTCAAAAAATTCATCGGTGAATCACCAACTTTTTCCTTGGTGAATGGAAGCTACACACATGAAAAATGAATGAATAAAATTAACATCGGGATTGGATTGGCGTTCACCAAGTAGTGAATTTCATATTGACTGTTCAGTGAGGAAATCACCAAGCAAGTGTATTTGGTGTATTCCAAAGTGAATTGTGGTTGATGAAAAATATCGTGAATCCACACCGGTGAAATTACTGGGTTAGTGGAATTGCTGATATACTTGGGTACTTTACATTGGTGAAAAATGTGATGAATATTCACCAAGGAATTCACTTTGCAAAATCGAACTGTTTATTCATAAATGATTATTGACCAGTGATTTCACTAGGCAAGCAAATGTTACTCATTCATTGGTGCAAAATGACCTGGTGAAAAATATCGTGAATGTGCATAAAAAAAGTCATTCATGTTTTTATTATCTAATTTTTTTTTTACTCATAGCTAAATCTTTGGATACAAATATTAATCCCAGCTTCAATTGACCCTTTACCTACTCATATAGTACCCCACCGAGAGGACCAAGATTGAAACAAGGAGAGCCGGGAGCCACCAGGTTTACAGGGAGACCGAGGTTTACCTGGACGAACTGGTGAGGGTTTTTTAAAAAACAGAAAGCGGTGATTACAATCTAACGTTTAAACGACTAAAACATATTCAAGATCCACAAGAACAGGGAGACGCTGCTAACAAAAAAAAAATATGTTAATAACGCAAACGAGCAACTTAGAGAATACATTAAATATGAAGTTGTTGAAAAATTTGAGAAACTCTTGTTTGACACAATTAATTAAAAAAAAAGAAAAAATTATAATTCAAGTGAAAACTACTATGTATTTAACTTAAAGTCAATCATAACTTCACTTCAGTCTTTAACTAAATGCCTAATTGTGTCAACTCAATTATCATGTCTAACATAGATACTCGATTCATTTTTGATGAAATTTTGGAGTTTTTGAAAATAAATCATAATAATATACTGGAAGAACATCATGAGGAGCTTTTAAACAACGTTATCTTCTTGAAAATATTTATGAATACATCAACTACAACTTCAAAACACGGATGTCATTTTACTAACTGTCCATGGTCTTCAAATCTGTGTTAAGCTGGACCAGATACATGCGCATGCCACATGCTTGAAAATAGAATGTTAAGAATTAAAAAATTGATGTCTCTGTATAAAAGACTAAAATAGTATCTATGTATGCATAACATATACATAGGTAAACCTTGTTACTATATCAAATGAAAGAATTTAAATAAACAAACTAATAAAAAGGTAAAATGTTTTGTTGTTTTAATCATTCACTGAAAAGATGAGTAAAAGAGACATTGTCGAAGAACTACATAAGCCAGCAAGAAGAAATCTAAAAAAAGGAGAGTCGTTATCAAGGGGCTTGATGATTTATGGCAAGCTGATCTAGTCGAAATGGGATCGTATTCGCCAGAAAATGAAAACTACCGATATCTTCTCACAGTTATTGATACATTTTCTAAATTTGCTTGGACGACTCCTATTAAACATAAAACTGGGCAATGGTCACGTTGCCATGCAAGATATATTCAACAAAGGTCGATGGCCTAAGAATTTACAAACAGATGATGGAAAAGAATTTTTCAAAAAGATATTTCAAACTCTAATGCAAAAACATCAAATCAACCATTATTCAACATTTACTCCACTGAAATCATCGAACGATTGTAATGTCTTACATATCTGTTAGAAGACTATCAATGGCATCCAATAAAGGGCCAATTCTATGAACTAGAGTTACAAAAAAAAAACAAAGTTTCCCGATACATATCTGATTGAAAAAGTGCTTCAGACGAAAAAGAATAAAATATTTGTAAAATGGCTCGGTTTTCCATCCGATCACAACTCTTGGATACATTTTAATCAAAAATAATACTAATAAACAAGACAATACCTTTTGTAAATTTCAAAGGCTAGTTTCACACATATCAGGTTTCATTCGGTTCGGTCAGCATTCGTTTTTTTTTCTTGCCGTTTTCATCGATTCACACTTATCAGGATCGACCCGAAAACGAGCCGAATGTGTGAAACTAGCCTAAAAGTGATAGTCTTACAAAATTAGTTTAATTTCTATGGGAGTATGTTATTTAAACGATTTTTTTTTTACTAACTGTTTATGGTTTTCAAATTAACAAAGAAGAAGTGTTACCGTGCTGTATATGTTAATAACGAGATGAAGAGAATTAGAACTTTCATCTTTGTATGAAAAATTGAAGTACTCAAATAATTTTTTGTAATTTCAATTCAGTTTTCCTTCTCAATTTTTTGAAAAATCATGTCTTCTTTAATATTAATTTCATTTAATATCATTTAATATCATTTTTAAAAATAAACCAGCATATTGTACATGAAGAACATTTTGCTGAAGCTATGGAGAGTATTTCTCTCATAAAGAGATTTGAAAAAGACTATTCCTCAAATTCCTCCAAAAGTTTCCATTGCCCTACAAACTGTTCAAAAAATCGGCCTGGAGAAGGACCGGATACCTGTGCATGTTATGAAATTAAATTTAGTCTATGTAAAATTAAGAGAATAGTACATTTCTATAAAACAATAAACTATATTAAGAAGTAAAATACTGCAGCGTTTTAATCATTCATTAAAAAAAAGGGTTGGGGTCAAAATTCTGCCGGGGTCAAAATTCTTTTGTCAAAATTCTGCTTTCAAAATTCTGCTTTTCAAAATTCTGCTTTCAAAATTCTGCTTTTCAGAATTCTGTTTTTCAAAATTCTGCTTTTCAAAATTCTGTTTTTCAAAATTCTGTTTTACAAAATTCTGGAAATAATAAAAATAAGGTTTGGAAAATGTTAAAAAGCGCGCGCTTTTTAACATTTTCCAAACCTTATTTTTATTATATCCAGAATTTTGTAAAATTATCCTCTCGCTTGCATAAGCGAGATGTTTAGACGCAATTAATTTTTGCTCTCTTAACTTAGTCAGGGTCTTAGACAATGGTTAGTGTCTTTTCTTATCCCTTCGTGATAGTGTGTTATTAATCTCTCCACTTTAACGTAATTTGCTTTTTGTTTTTTGATTGTTATTATTTTTTGTTTACATTTTGTTTTTGTTGTTGTTATTTTCGCTCTATTTTCAGTTATTGTTTATAATTATTAAAAGACGAAATTTTGATTTTTTTTTGTTAAAATTGAAACAAAAACCATGTTAAATTGACTTTTCCGTTAATAAATATACTATTAAAAAAAAGCAGAATTAGCAGAATTTTTTTTTAATATAAATTTCCAGAATTTTGAAAAGCAGGATTTTGAAAAGCAGAATTTTGTAAACCAGACAAAAAAAAAAGCAGAATTTTGAAAAGCAGAATTTTCGTTAAAAAAGCAGAATTCTGAAAAGCAGAATTTTGAAGCCAGAATTTTGACCCGATCCCAAAAAAAAACCAAATCTCATCAAGATTTATCCCTCTAAGCAAAAGAAAAGAAAAGCACCAACGGAGATTTGAGAAAATTATAGAAGTGAAATAAGCAAACAAATTTTTTTTAATTATATTATATTTTATTTTATTTTTTCAGATTTAACATTTTTAATTTTCAATCCTCATCCGCTTTCTCCCGTATGAATGTTGTTCAAATATCAAATTAACTTTAATAGCCATTTTTAAATTAAACTTGTATCTTTTTGACAATTATTGTTATTTTCCTATAATACATTCTTATCCTATCCTCCGCAACGACATACAACAAAGACGACCACGACGACACGACCGACCGACCGACGGTAGCAACCCAACCACCACCAAACACATTACCCACACCCCACCACAATCATCACGATCCATCCAACGCACATTCTCCAAATATCCAGAGAGGCCGCGCCGCCGCCGCCTCTTCCTCACTTCTATTCAAATCCAATAAAACATTTACGATCCTCAACATCACAAACCAACCCTTCATCATCATCACTTCCGCATGCGGCGCCGCGGCCGGCGTGCGCCAAACAATACATCAAACACAATACCGCACCAATTAAAAACACATTAAACACTATTCAAAACAAAAGCCATACAAAAAATTCCTATACTCAGTCGTCCCACATTCTACTTCAGTTCTCATTTTTGTCTCGTGTCGGGCAGTTCGAACTTGTTTTAATAAAGATTGATCAAAATTAAATATTGTGTCCTTTTTTTATTATTTACTTTTCTATTAATATCTATGGACGAATGATTTGATTTATAGAATTTGTTGGGGTTGTAGACCCTTATTGCAAAATTTGCCGCCTGGGCCTAATTATGTAAAGGAGTGCTCGACCTAAAAATGATAATTTTGATTCACCACATTAGCTTTATTTAATCTTATTTAGCGAGTTAAATTTGTCTAAAAAGGTATTATTTCTTTGAATATTCAACTTCATAACAGTGAAAATAAACATTAATGTAAGACCAGGTTCGTTTTTGTATGTCCAATATCTGTTTGGTACTTTCAAGGACGTCTTTTATGGTTTGAGTGACCTGTGTTAAACCAACAGGTACTTGAACAAAGTGAACATCTAATAAACACCGATTTTGCATCGAAGGGAATTTAAAACTTAAATCAGGATTCCGTTCTTAATATTAATGATATATTTAATGCAGCCTGCACGACACCACCTCCGACAACGGATTCAGGCTGATCGATTTCGCTGTTGGGCGGGACGTTCTGGTAGCTAGTTCGCAGTTCACACATCTTAATATCCACAAGGGGACATGGAAATCTTCTGATCAATCAACTGTCAACCAGATTGACCACATTGCGATCGACGCACGACACTTCTCCAGTCAAAACAAGGAAGTACTGCGAGAAGTTTCGACGTTATACGGCTACATTCGCAAGAGACTGGCATGTCCTTTTCCGATCGAGTCTCTAATAACCTCTTAAGAAGTCCTATGCTGCCTGCATTAAGCATTGAAAACCAGTGGCAACATTGCCTTGCAGTCATCAGAGATGCCGCCTCTGAAGTGCTAGGTTTCACCCGACCACCACAGCGAAAACCCTGGTTTGACGACGAATGCCGGCAAGAGCACGCAGCTAAGCAACAGGCATACAAGACGGCGTTGCACAGAAAGACCAGAGCTGCTCGCGAGCTCTACGAGCAGAAGAGGAGAGAGGAACACCGGCTTCTTAGATGGAAAAAAGGAGAGCATGAGAGGCGCGCGATCGAGGAGATAGAGGGATGTCACAACAGGAATGAGGTTCGTAAATTTTACCAAAAGGAAAGGAGATAGAACCACTCAACCTAGGCTACGCAGATCAACAATTGCACCTACCCAACCTCGACGAAGTGAAGATAGCTATAGTCAAACAAAGCTGGTGGAACTGACGGCATCACTGCCGAACTATTCAAAGCAGCAGGCGATGACTTGGTAGGGAGCATGCACTAACTCATCTGCAAAATATGGTAGGAAGAAAGCATGCCCGATGAGTAGAATCTCAGAATAGTTTGCCCGATACATACAAAAGGAGACCCTCTAAATTGCGCCAACTACAGAGGCATCAGTCTCCTTAACAGTGCATATAAGATCCTCTCCTTTTTATCGATTTTAAGGCCGCGAATGACAGTATCTATAGAGAAGAGCTATATGTCAAAAATAACCCTGTGGGAAAATAATCAAACCGATTTACCTAGTTGAAGAAAACAACCGATCTTTTCGGGTCTAAAATCTCGTGACAACTAACTTTTATTTCAACTTAATGTCTAACAGTTTAGTAGACAGTTTCTTAACAGTTAAGTGTACAAAAGCAAGAATGTAATTAAAGGAAAGTAAGAATAAATAGGAATTCAAAAAAATTATGTTATAGTATGTAACAATTAAAGTATTGGTAAATTCTATATCGATTATGTATTTAAAAGAAAATAGGGTAAATCATACTTCGTTTAATTTTCAACATCCTCCGAGCGGGCCAGCTGGTGGATCTCGAGTGGGTACAAAAGTTGAATTGCGCGTCTAAATCTCCTGCCGTCAGCAAAACGAACTTCACACGATCGAATTTTATTGTCTCTTCCGGGGTAACAGGTCTCGACTACTGCTAGTTTCCAGTGAATACGAGGAGTACTGGCATCATATACCAGCACAACGTCACCAAGCTGGATTTCTTTAGAAAGGGTATCGGCGGAATGATGAGCTGAACGTAAAAGCTTCAAATATTCAGCTTTCCATCTCTTCCATACAAGAGATGTGTGCTGCAATCTTGATTTCCATTTACTTCGAAGATCAGAAGCAATCGCTTGGCCGGTGCTCTCGTTATCAGTTACCTTGGAGCAAGTGATAAGAAAACGTTCAGGTGTCAAAGGAGCCAAGTCCATAGGATCATCGCTAATGTACGTAAGGGGTCTCATATTAATAATCCGCTCAGCTTCAGTTAGAAGGGTATAAAGCTCTTCATTGTTAATTTTCGCCTTCCAAATTGTGATTTTGAGAACATCTTTCACACTCTTGACTAACCTCTCTCAAAATCCGCCCCACCACGGCGCTGTTTCCACGCTAAATTTCCAGTTTATTTCACGATTACTAAGGAATCCATGGAAGATCTCGCTGTTGAAAACATCTCCCAAACATTTTGAATCGGTTGCAGCTTTTTTAAATGTTTTCGCATTATCTGAGTATATGGTTTTCGGACAGCCCCTCCTCGATATAAAACGTCGTATGGCTAAAAGACAGCATTCCGTAGTCAAGTTCAGTACAAGCTCCAAATGTACTGCACGAACAACTGCGCACGTAAATATCATTATGTACACCTTGCATTGGGTCCCATCTGAATGTGTATATAGAGGGCCGGCGAAATCCACACCAACAGTCTCAAAAGGTCTAGATGTTTGAAGTCGATCTCTTGGTAAAGGGGCAAAGGGTTGGGAAGCAGCCTTTCCCCTGAGCCTCTGACAAAGACGGCAAGATGCGATGACTTTTTTGATCAACTGCCGTCCACCTGGCAACCAAAACTTTTCACGCAGCCGAGCAAGCACAGTATTAACTCCACCGTGCAAGGAACATTCATGACAATAAGTAGCGATCAATTTGCTCAAATAACTACGCTTGGGAAGAATGACTGGACTTATAACATCTAGCGGCTCGTCTAGCTGCGTAAGTCTACTTCCTACACGAAGCAAACCTTGGTCGTCAACAAATGGATTAAGCGTGAGGAGGGTAGATGATCGAGAAATACTTTTTCCCTCCTGTAAAGACAAAACTTCATTAGTAAAATAAGTAAATTGAAAATAACTTATCCAATGTATTTCTGCTTTCATCATTTCAGTTGCTTGAAGAAATCTCGTGGTATGGAAATTTCTATTTCTTTTGAGAGACCACTTAGGCCACCAATGGTTGAGCAGAGCATTTACACATCGAACAATGTACGCAGTGATTCTAAGTAGCTTCTTCCAGTCATCTACGGTTTCAGGCAGCAACAACGGTTCCGAATATTTAGTAGAAGCAGCAACATCTTCTTTTTGAACAGGCAACAACATAACAGCAACATCCTCAACGGCAACAACATTTACAGCAGGCCAACAACTTTGGTCCTCCTTCAGCCAAGATGAACCTTCTTTCCACAGCGACGAAGAACAAAACTTATCTGCAGATATCCCTCTCGTTAACAACTCTGCAGGGTTTTCTTTCCCTGAGCAATGACGCCAGTCGTTTACATCGGTAAGCTCTTGTATTTCCTTAACGCGGGTAAACACGTACGGCTTCCATTTGCGAGCATCTCCTTGTATCCAATGTAGAGCGATCTGCGAGTCTGTCCACAAAAAAAGTCGTTTAAATGGTATATTTGACTTCTTTAAATAAGAACCAAGTCTGGCGGCAACCAAGGCAGCTGTAAGTTCTAATTTCGGCAAGCTGAGATCATCTATTTTGTTTTCTTTAAGCGGCGCAACTCGGGCTTTAGCACACACGAAATTCACATCAATTTCAAAACTTGTATTCTGCAGTCTTAGAAACGCAACGGCTCCAAAGGCTTTCTGGCTCGCATCGGCAAATATGTGCATTTCAATCGATGTCAAATCAGCTTTAATTCCAAGCCATCTAGGCATTGAAAATTCGGGAACTAGTTCTAAGTCCTTTACGCACGCTAAATATTTTTGGCTGGATTCTGCGTCTAATGGCTCGTCCCAATTCAGCTTATCGCGCCACAAAGTCTGAAATAAGATTTTTAACTTTATTAAAATTGGGTTTAAAAAGCCTAGAGGATCGAACACTCGCGCTATAAGTTTTAATAAGTTGGGCTTTGTAGGTAGTGCCATCGTTTTCAAATAATCCAAATTAAGATTTATCATCAACTCGTCGCTGTGCACGTTCCATTTAAGTCTTCGTTTTGAGAGAACCAAATAAAACGATGACTGTTCCTTTCACTCTCTGCTAATGCCACTTGCAAAAACGCCTTTTCAATATCTGCCACTATACCAATCTCACCTATCCGAAAACTCAACAGAATTTGGAGCATGTCTGGAAGTAAGTTCGAGCCTGTCCATAAACATTCATTTAAAGATAATTTACCTGGTAAATGAGACGAGGCATCGAATACAATTCGGATCGTGGTAGATGTCTTTTCCGGGCGATACACTGCGCTGTGTGGCATATAATACAGATTCTTAGTATTCTGGTCATTCGAAACTACTCTCTCTGCATATCCTGCTGCAATAAATTGCCGCATTGCTATATCGTATTCGCGAAGTTTAGCTGGTTCTCTTTGAAGTCTTCTGAGAAGGGAATGCAGCCTTGCCAGAGCCATTTCTTTATTGTTTCCGAGCTGTACATTTAAAGTTTTCCAAGGTAGGAGCGCTTCGTATCTTGTCTCCGTCTTTCTGATGCATTTAGTTTGGAGTTCTTTAGTGAATTCATTCATCTCCATCTCGTCGCCTCGTATGCCTATGGTCTCTAGTTTCCACATTTCTTCAAAAGATATCGAGCTGAAAAGAGTGGAGACACTTTCATTAGAGATTATATCACCTGTGTCACACGGACCCTGAAGCGTCCACCCGAAGATTGTGTCTACTGCAGTCAAAAGGCTTGTTATTCTCTTATATCTTCCAGTAACCACCTTCCAATAATAATCCGCTCCAACTAGGACGCTCAATCCTTCTTCTTGCTCACGTTCACACAAGTTTGAGTCTGCCAAACAGAAGCCATCTAACTGAGGGCTTTTACTCTCCGGAGCAACCAAGACATCTAAGCAGATTTCTGGAACAACAACCGCCATAACTTCCACAGATCTTTCCCCAAATTGACTTTTTAAAACGATTTTCACAATTTTCATTTTATTAGCATAAGAAATCTTGTCTTGGCCGAAAGGAATGATGGATAAATTAACAAAACCTTCGATTGGTAAGTTAAGCTTATTTACAACTGCTTCTTTCACGTACGTGCGCTGGCTGCCACCATCGATGATAAGACGAACGAATAAATTATTTCTCGCCGACAAAGAACTATTTGCTGCTAGGAGAGATCGCGCGGTTTGTAGAAAAACATATGATTTTGTATTTTGTCTTGAAATTGAAATATCCGGCACGGACAAATTAATTGTTGGATTAAGCATTGCCACAGACTTCGAATTTTCTTTTGATTTTAATTCCACCTCACTGACAGATGATGCTTTATCGGAGTTGCACAACGAAGATGGATGCTTGTTTTTGCACCTTTTGCAATACAAACCTCTCGCTTTACAAAATTTTGCAGTGTGTCCCTTCATCGTGCATCGAAAACACCTACCATCCTCTTTCAGCATATGTTTTTTCTCAGCCACTGTGTGCGAGCTGCTGCACTCTTTCGTTGAATGCTGGACAGACTTGCAAAAAAAAACATATGTATTTCTTTCGCTTGCGTGGAAGCGAAGAGGCCAGCTGCTGTCGATGGTTGTGCGTGAGAACGGTGTGTGCTCGCTCGCACTGAAGAATTGCTACCACCTGCCCTCTCAATCGACTCAACTTCTTGCTTGAGAAATCTAAGAATATTTAATATAATAATAATATTATAATTATAATAATGAGAAGAAGGAATACTTAGTGCTGTAAGAGACCGACTGCAAGAAATGACCGTATTGTATAAATTTCTTAATCCAGTTGCGTCAGTTTTGCTATGAACAGCTGGAAGCGCCATGAGTTTTTGCATCAACTTATCTATTAATTTTTCCGAATCTCCATACTCCTCTTGCAAAAGAGAGATAGCCCCATCGTAGCAGGCATCATTGGGGGTGAAACCTGATATAGTCTTCGCTGCGTTCCCAGTTAAAACAGACTGCAAATAATTGAATTTTTCTGCTCCACTCAAAGACTCATTCTCATGCACAGTCGTACGGAAATTTTCCCAAAAACTAATCCATTCTTGATGGTCTCCTGAAAACCTTTTCAGTTCTAATTTGGGAAGTTTCGTACAACGAGCCCGCTGCAATTGTGTTGCAGATTGACGACGCACATTCTTATCATTTTGGTAGGGATTAATTTTAGCTTGTACCTTTGCTAATCGAACTTGTAACCTAGCCATCATACCTACAGCAGAGTCTTCATATTCGGCTACCTTCTCTGGTTTAGAGTCCTCGATGTTTTTATTCTGAAATTCATTGTTGATTATGCGAAGATTCTCATTGGCGGTAGTGAGACGCTGCAGATAAGATGCGAGATCTTCTTCAATGGTGTCTAATTTAGACATATCCTCCATATCTCTTATTCCCGAAGTTTTCAAATATTCTGTAGCCTCGTTAACTATTTTAGTTATTTGACTGCGGTAGCCGGCGCGCGCTTGCAGTTCCATTTTTTTTTTTTTTTTTGTATACTTGCGACAATATTAAAAACAGCTATCACGTATACTAACTTTCAAACTGGGTTCTATTCTTCATCCCGGGTTTCGGCACCATGTCAAAAATAACCCTGTGGGAAAATAATCAAACCGATTTATTTAGTTGAAGAAAACAACCGATCTTTTCGGGTCTAAAATCTCGTGACAACTAACTTTTATTTCAACTTAATGTCTAACAGTTTAGTAGACAGTTTCTTAACAGTAAAGTGTACAAAAGCAAGAATGTAATTAAAGGAAAGTAAGAATAAATAGGAATTCAAAAAAATTATGTTATAGTATGTAACAATTAAAGTATTGGTAAATTCTATATCGATTATGTATTTAAAAGAAAATAGGGTAAATCATACTTCGTTTAATTTTCAACACTATACAAAGCAATGTCTAGTTTTGGCATCCCTGTCAAACTTATCCGTTTTTGCAGAATGACGATGGAGAATGCATGCTGCTCTATCAAGGTTGGAAAAGATCTCACCGATGCATTTGATGTCAAAAAAGGTTTTAGAAAAGGCGATGCACTATCATGCGACTTTTTAAATATCGTTCTGGAAAGAATTGTGCAAAACGCAACCGTCAACACTAGAGGCACAATCTTCCAAAGGTCCATCCAATTACTCGGATGCGGAGATGATATTAACATAATTGGAAGATCAAAGTGTGATGTCAGTGGAGCGTTTTTGAGCATTGCGACGGAAGCGAAGAAGATGGGTTTAGTGGTCAAAGAGGGCAAGACCAAGTATATGCTGTCATGAAAAAGGACATTGAACAACGACGTCTTGGTCAAAACGTCACCATGGACAGCTATAACTTTGAGGTAGTTGAGGACTTTGTCTACCTAGGCACCGCTATAAGCACAGACAACGACACCAGCGCTGAAATCAAACGAAGAATAACTCTTGCAAATCGCTGCTTCTTTGGACTTAAAAGGCAATTGAGTAGTAAAATCCTCTCTCGAGCATCTAAAATCACCATCTATTAGACACTCATCATCCCGGTTCTCATTTATGGCGCTGAGGCCTGGACCCTGCCAAAGAAAGATGAGAGCGTCTTAGGATGCTTCGAGAGAAAAATTTTTCGGTGGTTTTTGTTCCCGTATGCATAGATGGAGAATAGAGGAGAAGATATAACGACGAACTGTACGGGCTGTACAGCGACACTGACCTAGTTAACAGAATTAAAGTCCAACGACTTCGATGGCTGGGTCATGTAGAGCGAATGGACATCGAAGCTCCATCCCAGAAAGTCTTCGAATCTAATTCCGAGAGACGGTGCAGTAGAGAAAGACCGCGGCTCAGGTGGCGCACGCAGGTGGGTGAAGACCTCAACCAATGTGGCGCGTGAAACTGGAGACAGCTAGCTAGGGACCGAGCTGGCTGGCCGCCCCGGAATGTAGAGCCACCTTAAGTAATTAAGTAGATATATTTAATAATCTTCAATTTTCTTGTTAAAATAGAAATAGAAAACCGCCTTTAGATGTTTGCTATAAATTGTATCAGTGATATCTTATCAAATCATATTGATTGTTCTCCTCTGTTATCTTAATAGGTCCTTACGCTCCTTCTCGAGAGTTTAAAATTCGTACCCTACTCCGGGAAAATATTCATAGAGTTAATTACGCATTTAATGAACCCATAACTAGCAGTATTAGGAAAATTAATAAACTATCGAATAGCATTGATCTTAATTTCCATTTTGTGCTTTACAGCTAATTAATTAGGTATATAATTTCTAAGTAAAGCTTTAATTTTATTATGATTAAATGTACATATTATTTTTCTTCAGTCTATTTGAGATTGTAAACTCTAATTAATGTATATAAAAATAAATCATGGTTAGCCATTAACCAATAAAACATATTCAATTAGGTTCTTAGTGAATTTATTAGGTATAAAACACTTTTGTTTTATTCCAAAACATTGTTGATTGCTCGATAACATAGTAATTCATTTTTTTAGAAAAGATTTACTTGATTTTATTTATTATAAAATACATTTATTTTTTTTAGATCCTGAATTAAGAAGAACTTTGTGGTCCTTGGTTGCATTTCCAAAGATAAAGAAGCAAGTACTTTTCATGGACCCTGTTACTGTTTCATCTAAGGAGTACACAGAAAACACTTCGTTTTATATTAACCAGGAGTTTTCTGTTACAAAAAATGGAAAATTACAACGAAGGGGCAAAGTAGATTTAAAACGTTGATACAATTATTTTATAAACTTAGCAACATTTTACCCTTTTTTAAGATTAACCTTATAGGACGTCTTCAACTTAGTACCGAACGCTCTCAACAAGAAGACAATCATTCAATCGTACAACTTAGAATATTTCGAACTCAAGAAGCAATTATAAAAATCATGAAAATGCGAAAGCGAACGAAGAATGTTTCATTACAAGTAAGTAATAAGTTTTTCAAGTTTTACAAAAAATCTGGTACCTTTTTTTTACAGGCGGAACTAATTGATATTCTAAAAAACATGTTCTTACCATCAAAAAAAATGATAAAAGAGCAATTAGAATGGTTAATAGAACATAAATACATGCGTCGTGATGATGAGGACATTAATACCTTCCTTTACATGGCTTAAATAAAAAAAGATTTTTGAAATGTTTTAAAATTACTTCCAAATGGTTTTGTAAAATAAACGTATTTTCTGTATCGATTTATTACGGGTACCTTGAGTAGAGTTATAAAAGTAAGATAACACATCTCATAATATCTATTGAAAACAGGCTACCAGATGAAAGCTTTACTCCAAATATTGTAAATAAGCACTACAGTTCGACCCCTATAAGCCCCCATTCCTGCGCACCTGTTCCTTTACCTAAACCCATCCTTTCATTCTTGTAAAGAACTTTACATTAATACCTAAACATTCTTAAAAACTCCTACGTTACTATGATAAAAATGTTCAACAAACTGGACGTGAACTGCCCTGCCATTAATACTACGTAAATCAAGCCCAATCGCCAATAAGTCATAGCATCATCATTCATCAATAACTAGACAGAACATTAATTCGCTACAGTATAAAACAAACAAACAAAAATATAAACTTTGGGTGATAAATTCTCGCTAATATGAATGGGAGGGCGCAAACCGTATAATATTCATAGGTAAACATTTGTTTTTCCTAATATGTATTCTTATTATAAAATAATGTTTTACGGATCTTTTAGAGAAACCTTTAAAACCGTTTTAATCCGCAAATAGCGGATAATTAGTATTATACCACAAATTTAATTCAGAACAATTTTTTGAAATGGTTCCAAAAAATATGCGAATCTTACCTGGAAAAATATTGTAAAGAAATAGTTTGTCTTGTGTTTCTGGTGAAATATTCGGTTTATTTTATATTGTTGCATAACAAATGTGCCCCAAACTGTACCTAAAACACCCACAACTAATTATATTCAACCGACTTGGTTTTGCCACACCGCAGCATGTCTTCTGTCAACCTTTGTATATATATCGGAATAGTACTATCATGAAGGTGAAACGTCGGCAAGAAAACTACTTGCCGACTTCCCAAACGTTAGTTCAGGTTCGTTCCACATGATTGACGTGTGGAATGTATTGTGGTGAGGGGAGAATGAGCGAGAATTGCAATATTAAGAAATAATTTTCCAGATAATCGAAGAATAGAAGAATAATTTTCCATATAATCGAAAAATAGAAGATAGAGAAGAATGTATACAAATTTAGCGATAGTTGGAGGGACTCACTGAAAAGACATTTTTGTTATTATTTTTCAATGCATATTCTATACAAATATGTATAATGTGTTTTTTTGTTGCTTGGTAGGTATTGAGGAATATTGAAAAATATCAACAAGGCAAAAAAAGGATTGAATAAGTACAAATTGTTTCCGGTTCCCAATTTGAAGCTTTAAGTAGGTACTCCTTTTTTCAAGTATGAATTAGAATGAATGAGAAATTCAATTAGAAATTCAATGAATGAAATGAATAAGAAAATTAATATAATGGTCAGATATTTATTGTTTGTTTTTTATAAGGATAAATATAGGTAGATAGATATTATATATCACCTTTACAGTGTTGGTTATTTTTAGAAATATAACGAACAAATGTAGATTAACGTTTTCTATTTCTTAAGCATAGTAAATACGCAATCATGTAGGTAGGTACAAATTACAGTATTAATTTATTTTATTTTCAAAATCCATTTAAGTCCATATGAAGTTGTTAACATTGTTCAGGTTAATTTAGAATTAAATTCAGGTGAAGATTAAAATTACATTTCAGTGTTTGTTCACTTAAAAAAATTAGCAATTCCTTTAATTTTAATTGTGAAACATGTTTTATGTAATATAAAACATTTTTGAACAATCTGAATTCCCTTGAAAATGGTTTTAAATTTCATACGTTAAAATTTAAAATATACTGTAGTTCACGGAAACATTAAAATAAAATGTTAGTTCACGTAAATGCATTATCGTATACCTATTGGTAGGTACGCATTTATAAGGTGAAATGAAAAACAAATCTTAAATTACTAGTAAATTATTCTATTATATTTACGTTCAAAAGTGGCAGCCCTGTCCTATTTCTTTCGAATGCAAATTGTAGCGTTTTTTGATGAATGAAATTAATTTTGATGAATGAAATTAAATTAAAATAAATTTTTACCAAGTTTTAGTATTGTTTTTTTTGTAGGTTTTTATTTTTTGTAAAAAAAACTGTCAATTTGATTTTTCTTTAAATTTTACCAGATATTAAAAACGTTATTTTTCGTTGCACAAAATTGTTTTGGAGATGAAATCATATTTTAGTCGTAAAATTTTCGAAGTGACAATTTTTTTTTCAGTTTTTTTTGATTTATAAAAAAAGTGAGCCGTCATGGGACGCCTGGCAGATGTGAAACACCGTACACTCTACTACATATAAAATATATATCTATGTACACAGAAAAAAAAAGTTGTCATATTAACAATATCGTCGATAGTCAACCTGAAATTTGGCCAAGTTGTCGCATTGACTACCAAAATAGTCAATATGACAACCTAATTTTTTGAAATTGACTACTGATGGATAGTCAATAGAACAATTTTCGATTGTCAATTTTGGGTAGTCAATATGACAACAGAAGTAGTCAATAGAACAACTTCGGTAGTCAATATGACAATTTGGTTGTCATATTGACTACCGAAATTGACTATCGAGGATTGTTATATTGACTACCCAGTTTTCAACAAAAATTGTCATATTGACTACCCCAGTTGTCCTATTGACTACCGCAGTTGTCATATAGTCAAATAGTCAATAGGATGACTTTTTTCGTTCTGTGTACATACATATATGTATACCTTAGTATACTTAGTATAATTCGGTATACAAGTGATCCTATAGATGTTTCACATCAAAAACCGTTAATTGGATTTTTTTCAAAAATATACTTGTTTTGTATCACATGTCAACATATAATATAAAATTTAATTCAAGTCTCTAGCGTCAATGGTTCGTGAGATATTGAGGCTTAACCAACATTTTCACCTTTTTTTTTAAATTGCTATGGTAAAAAAACCAAATACGCAATTTTCGTTAGAGTCCTTTCTGCATCTTTCTGCCTTATTATCTGCATAACAAAATTTATTTGAAGTCGATATCTTTTCTGGTTCTTGAGCGATGGACGACGAAAAAACGTCGCGAACGTACGGACATACGGACGTACGAACCTACGTACACACGCACCCACAGACATCTTTCTAAAAATCTTTTATTTCGACTCTAGTGACCTTGAAACGTCGAGAAATGTCAAAATTTTCAATTCAACAAATCGGACCCATTACAATAACTTCCTATGGGCAGTTAATAAATAAATAAAGTTTTATTTATTTATTTTATTATTTTTGGCTTCATTGTTTAGAACCAGTATTTAAAAACCGCCTAACCATACATGCCAATGTCCTTAGATACTACTTACATACCCACCTACATTGTAGAAATATAAATATTGAAAAATGTATACCTATACATACTTCTATACCCCATATTCAAAATATGGCAACAATAGCCGCGTTTTATTATCACCATGATCTGATCCGGATCAGATCATGATAATAAAACAGCATTGGATCATCATATTTTTTATTATTTAAAGTTTGGTAGCAGTGTCAAATTCGTTCTTTCAAAAGTGACATTTCGAAGCAAAACAAAAAATACAAACACATTTATCAATGATGATGATTCAAGTTCCAGTTCTAGCTCCACAACTTTTGAAAATGTTCCTGCAAATCACCAAAGAATTAAAAACTTTTTTGAAATAATTCAAAGCTATTCCGATGTAGACTTCAAAAAACAATTTATTATAATTTATTTGTATTTTCTCCCATTTGTGCTGTGCTGCGGTAGGTTTCGAGACGGTCCCCCATCTGACTACTAACCGCGCTCACAGATGCTTGATTTCGGTGATTGATGGGAACCGATGCTTTATCAGTGACTATATTTTTTGACATTTAAAGCAGTGTTGCCATAAGAAAATTTTGCTCAATGATTTTTTTTTGTTCTTTTTTTTTTGGGAAAAATAATACCAATGAATTAAGTCAAATTTACATTTTTTTGAACTTAATTATTTTAATTTCACCAATTTATGTCTAGTTTTGTTAAAATATCTCATTATTTCATGGATCATATACAAAATAAATAAATATAAAGCTTCTCGCTTTCTATTTAAAAAATATTTTATTTCAGTCAGATGAAAATGTTTATATGGCAATACAGGTTTCATATAATTTTTTTGCAGTGATACCAACATTTAAATGTGAAATCACAATGATAAAGCGCTCCTTGTTGTGAAAAAAAGAATTAAATTTTGGATCTGAAATTGAGATCCAAACACAAAGCAGGATCTTGTGTTGTTGTTGTAATGCATGTAAATCCAAGATCTGGATCAGATCATGGTGATAATAAAACGCGGCTAATGAATCCTACAGAGAATGAAATTTGAAAACGTTGCATTTAAATTTTCAAATTTCTGAAAAACTGAAAATCTAAAATCAAATGAATATAATTTTGTTCAAGCAAAATACCTACTGCTTAAAGCATACAATTCATAGCTATAACGATATGTATATGCATAACTCCTTTACATTGATAGGTAGACAGAGGCACAAAAAAATCCAAGGTAACTATGGCAACGAACTGTTTTTGTGTTTTTGTTTTCACATTTTCTCATTTTTTTTTAAATAAACAGCTGATTCAACTGACTCCCTCACACATCTTAATACTTATGAGGACAAAATAATATACTCCTTTCATTCCCACTCTTGCTTTCAAAATTTTATTTTCCAGTCGCTCTTAGATTCCACACCAAATTTCCGTACACACAGCGCCCTCATCTCCGCCTTCCGTAACATAATTTTCTGCTTCATGATAGTACTATTCAATTTTATATACAAAGCTGTCAACCTCTTTAAGTGTTCTCTAAAAATGATAAAACAGTTTAGCAACTAAATGACGCCTAAGGACTAGACAGATCTTTTATTCAGCTTGTGCGCAATTATTGTTCTAACTAAATGTATTCGTTAAATCTAAGCTTGTTGTAATTATTTGTTTAACTTATAAACTAAATAAACTATATTAAATCTTAATAACAAATACATAAAAAAAACTTATTTTTCCTGAATTCAACCTAAGTGTTTTAATCCGAGGAATAAATAAGTAATTGGAGCAGTCAAAAAGTCTGGCCGGAGAATGGTTTAATAAAACAAAAATAAAATACTGTCGTAGCTGTGCGAACCGCATTGGACAACAACTCGCAATATCCATTGCATTTCAAACAAAGTCCACAACAACAATCAAAGAGTATTTTTTGTATTTTCTTGTTCAATCATTTTTCGGTCTCTTAATTCAGGTAAACATTTTAAAATTAACAGGTGCTTAAACTTAACCAAATTTAACTAAAATGTTATATAACGCAATTGTTGTAGCTGGGCTAAACGTATTGGACTACAAGTCGCAATACCCATTTTTCATCAGAATGAAAAATCCCATTCAAATCAATCTTCTTTTAATCACCATAATAATTTTAAACAGTGTTCACAATCGCGTCGAAGTTTCAATAATAATATCACTGGTCAATCAAAGCAACAACAATAAAAATTTTAATACAAACAGGGAAAATAATAATCAGAATTATCGAAGGGGTCAAGGAAACCCTATATAGTTTGCCAAACCGTACTAATAACAGATTAATTATAGACTGCGGTGCAGTATAGTATATCATAATTAAGATAAATGTATGCGACCCAAAATGGAATACTTTTTCCATTCCGAAAACCCAAAAACACATTTTTAGAGAATTGAATATACCCTACCATTTCGTAAATTGTATAGAGTATACATTTCACGATTATTTCGATTAGCTGAATGATAACAACCTTCTCATAGATTTAAATGCAATCATAGATTACAAAAACCGTTATTTAAGAAGCGATCATTCAAGAATTTGTAATGCACGGTGTTTTGAAGATTATTCTTTGAAACATTTTTGTAACTAGGTTTTTCAGACCGAAATTGACTATAAAAATTTTGCAAATCACCTTAGTCCTGATGATCCTTCAAAACTAAAATATCTTCTACGTAGCTACAAATCCAATTTTTATTAATTTATAACTAAAAATTAACTTCTTATTTATTGTAAAATGTAAAGATATCGATAAATTGATAGACGAGAGATGCTAAAAATGAATATAATAGCATCAAGTTACAGTCCCTTCAAATCGCCACTATGGACTGTTCCTAGAAAAGACCATACGAATGGAAGGAAAGAGTGGTGAATTGTAATAGATTATAGGAAGCTTAACGAAAATACAATCGATGATGGCTTTCCTATAAATGGGTCAGATGAAATATTCGATAATGGCTTTCCTATAAATGGGTCAGATGAAATATTCGATAAAATTGGGAAATGCAAATCCACCAAAAAGAAATTGACCCACGTGGCCGAGCGAAAAGTGCATTTTCCGCAAAATAATTATGAATTTTCAAGAATGCCTTTCGGTTTAAAATAGTCTCCAAAAACATTTAAAAGCACACCCTCAAAGATTACATTAACATTGATTTCGAAGTTTATTTGGACGACATCCTGATATATTCGACCAGTTTGAAGAACATTTGCAATCACTGAAAGAAATGTTCCAAGTTTTAAAGCAATATAACCTTAAATTTAAAGTTGATAAATGTCGCTTTATGAATCTTTCAACACATTACTTGGGTGAAATTGTTGTTAGTAATGGTATTAAACCAGACCATATGAAGGAAAGTCAATAACCGAAATGCAATTATCTTCTAACATCACTGGGTACTACCGGAAGTTCATTTTCATTAAAGATTATGCCAATGATCAAGTACTTAAAAAAAGTCATACAAAATAAACGTATCCGACCCTAAGTATGCCAAGACATTTATAAATTTTGAAACTTTACCTACATCTGAGCCCATAACTTAAATTTTAAGTTTCTTTTTCGCGTTTTTTTTTGTTTGTAAGAATAAGAATGTCTTTATTGAATCGAATCTATCTAAGGCTAACAATAATTATTTTATGTTTTATTTCACACTAAATTAAAAATATGCTTATTCATACAAAATTATTTTTATTCGTACAATTATTTAGTTTCAAATCCTTGAGAAATAATATGTCGTTTGTACGATTGCAAGAAATCATATCTTCGAATATATGAACTGCACAACTTTGGAGTTAGTGGAGTGCCTGGAGCATTCAAATTCAAAACCGTAAAACCTCGGATTAGAGTTATAGTGAATGAATTAAGATGATTGGTGTGGGATATTGTTTTTTAATCTATAAATTTCAATGTTTACCCACATTTTGTACATTGTGCACTCCATTAAAAATTAGTCGATAAATTCTGAAAATTGAAACAAATCTGAGTTTTTTTTTGCATTTTTCAACAGTCTGAGCGAAAATTAAACGCATAAACGAAGCTAATAATAAAAATAATAGTTGTAGTGCTTTCAGAGTCTTATGTTTCAAAGGTGGTCGCCATTTTTCAAAGATGGTGAGCAGAGAGAAAAGAGAGAAAAGTTTATTCTCTCTCGTGGTGAGTATGCACATAAACTTGCATAAGTATTTGTTCCCCACATTTTTTTTATATGGAGTTACTACATATGCAAGTTGGTTGCAAAATCACAGCTTGTAGGCAAAAAGAGAGCAACCGTCGAAGTTGGTTCTCTCTATTATACTCTGTCCAACAAAAATAGTCAGTACAGAGAAGATAGGACGTTTACCTCTCACTCTGACTGAAGTGAAATCTCGTTAAGCTGTGAGAGAGAGCAAATATTACAGGGTTTCCGTAGTGCCCATTATAAATTTCGAAAAAGCTCTGATAAATATTAGTAGGGATACCAACTTTTGATTTTAAATTGAAAGTTAAAAATAAATTCCGTTTAAGAAAATTTATAAATTATGTACATAATCCCGAATTCAAAAACCCCTTTGTGAAAACTAAGAGTAACATAAATTCAATTATGAAAAAATAATGAAAATTTTCGATTCTGTATCACACAATATTCACAAATACACAATTTATAAACAACACAGCACAGATTTATAATAAAATAAAAGCAGTTCTTTTTTTGGCACTGATTATAAAACACCGTATAAATAAACACTTTTTCAAAGAATATTTTTTTTATGAACAAAATCACTATTTTTCACCATCTATAATTACACCATGTATTATAAATAATTTTCGCTTAAACTCAACCCTTTGCTTCCTAGTGGTTTCGCAATTAAACCAAATACTCTATATTTTTTCCTTATATTCCTACTGGTTTTTTTTTAATTTTTAATTTTTAGTAAATACTATTTTTTTTTATTTAAATGCATTATTCATTATACACATTCTATATAAATTTTAAGTTTTTATACAAATTTTTGAAAAAGTTGACATCTCCGGGAACAAAGGGTTAATTTACGAAAAAAAATAAATAAACTTCACTTACCGAAAAACAGCAAGCGACAACACCATTCGCATATTTGTTCTCAAAAGCTTTTAAAAAAGCAGACATTCTGAAAGCTCCCAAACAAAATCCAAAGAAAAATCCACCATGGTTTGCATTAACGTGGAAATGGTAACTCTAATAACAATCTGCTTATTTTCAATACATACGAAGAGGGTTGTTTGTGAACACATTATTTATCAGTGTCAGTGTGGCTTTGGCTGCGCATGGTAAAGGTTGTGGGGATGTACGCTCGTCGAAGCGTAATTACAACAACAATTTATGTGTAAGTCAGTGGTTGAATTTTCTTTTTCAGTAGGTAAAAAGGGAATAAAACCACTGACTGGCACCATTTGCAAGAAAAAAGCTCTCCCATAAGACGTGTACTGACTATTTTTGTTGGACAGAGTATAATTCTTTCTCGATGGTATAGGCATAGAGAAATATATTACCAAGAGAACCGACCGGTACCCGTCTTGCCTGAAACACCCTCAAATTTTATTTGAGGTGAACTCTCAAATTCGAGGTGAACTCTCTTAAATTCTCTATCGGTGAATACATGTGAGTGGTGCAAAAAAAAAGCAAAATAGGGGACTGGGCTAAAAAGAAACTTATGGAATTTTTGTGACCTGTCAAAATGACAATCAGTTTTGCAAAACAAAACAATGGATTTCGGATTTGAAGAGTAAGTTTTTGTTAATTGTTTTGATATTTAATATAATTTTATATTTTTCAGACCAAAATTCTTTATAATGAAGAAAGTATATACAACTTCACTTCATTGAATAAAAAGTAAGTCAAATTGCAGTGAAGAAGGTGCAACAATAATCGATTTATTTTATAGTCTGTGTTTTCATTTTAGATGCTGCCAATAACATACCATAATGCAGGAAGCAATTTCCCTGAAGAAATCTGGAAGACAAAGCAAACAAGGCGCTGATTTGCAGGCAAGTTTTTATATATTATATTTCTCTTAAGAAAATATAATCAATGTTTTTTACGACAGATACCCCATTGTGCTTTGTATGTACATACATCTCAACGGCATAGCTCCCGCAGGCGTTGACGGTGGAGGTGTCACCATCTCTACCAATAGTCAAACGCATTCAATGCAACAAAATCATCAACAACAACACCACCAAGTCAGTGATGCAAGTGCAAGCTTTGCCATTCAATAGTCGGCCGCTAACGCCTTTCTCCCAGCAGCTGAGTGTTGGTGTTGGAACGACATAACAGCAGCAACTGCCAACTCGGAATATTCATCAGCTGCCAAGAAATAAAATGCGAGCCGCTCAAAAAAACGACGCAACACCGCGCGGAGATCAATTGTGTAAGTACGAATCGAACCATTCATATCGTGTAGTCAACTTGCTTAATCTTCATTTTCTAGGTAAAGAGTACTACCAGTCGGTAGTTCTGAAAGAGAAGCAAGAAAAGCAAGACTACAATCGCAGGAAGACTCCAAAAAATTTCCAACCTGTAAATTAAGTGAGTTAA
This sequence comes from Eupeodes luniger, assembly GCA_951509635.1. Taxonomy (NCBI): domain Eukaryota; kingdom Metazoa; phylum Arthropoda; class Insecta; order Diptera; family Syrphidae; genus Eupeodes; species Eupeodes luniger. Next base: position 206,660,075 of record OX608073.1, on the reverse strand, counting down.
AATATTAAATCTAAAACTAATCCATTCATTTTACTCCTAAGGATCGCACTGGCTTAACGGTGGCAATCAGATTCAGATCAGTCCCTCGGCAGCTACTGACGATGTCGGCGAGTTGAATCCATCGGCTTTCATTGAAAAGTGTTGTTGAAAAATACTGCACGTGTTATTGAGAAGTGAATATTGTGTGCCTCGCGACTTAAGATCGACTTTCTCCATTTCAGAGTTTAGCCAACGCCAGACCTTTGGTCTCCGTCTTTACGGACAAAAATGAACAAATTAAGGAGAAGAACATCTGCATCCTGTTTGTATTCAAGGCACTAATTCGCCCCGATGTTGTCAATGAGGTTCATCAATTGATGCGCTGCCGCAACAAGCGTCAAGCTTATGCTGTCAGAGAACTTGCAGGTTAGTAGCTCCGCGTCACAGGCCTCTCAGTATTTATACATTGCTAATGATTGTTTTTCGTCTCCTTCCTATAGGTCACCAAACCTCTGGTGAATCCTGGGGTACTGGTCGTGCTGTTGCCCGTATTCCTCGTGTCCGTGGTGGTGGTACTCATCGCTCCGGTCAGGGTGCTTTCGGTAACATGTGTCGTGGTGGTCGTATGTTTGCCCCAACCAAGACTTTCCGTAGGTGGCACCGCAAGATCAATGTGAACCAACGTCGCTACGCGCGCCGTTGTTTCAGCTATCGCCGCCTCTGGCGTACCAGCTTTGGTTCAATCAAAGGGACACATTATCGATGGAGTCTCTGAGTTCCCATTGGTTGTTTCCGATGAGGTCCAAAAGTTGCAGAAGACCAAACAAGCTGTTGTCTTCTTGAGACGTATGAAGATCTGGGCTGACATCCAAAAGGTAGGCAATTGAACTTGAGTTATTTATTTATTTGCATTTATTTGCGGTTACACTATGACCTGTGTTTCTATATATATATTGGATCAACAGGCGTTGCGTTTTAGAGTTTTTCTTGCTCAATCTCGGGGTAGGTTGATCCTACATTGTATCTTATTAAGACCGTGACATGCCATAAATAACTTACACTTCATCATTTCAGGTGTACAAATCCCAGCGCTTCCGTGCTGGACGTGGTACCATGCATGACCGTCGTCGCATTGCTCGCCGTGGACCTTTGGTCGTCTATTCCAAGGACGAAGGTCTCCGAAAGGCTTTCCGTAACATCCCCGGTATTGAGACCATGAACGTTGACAAGATGAACCTCTTGAAGTTGGCCCCTGGTGGTCATGTTGGACGCTTTGTCATCTGGACCGAGTCTGCATTCCAACGCCTCAACGAATTGTTCGGCACATGGAAGACTCCATCCACCTTGAAGAAGGGATACAATCTGCCCCGAGTGTTGTTGAACACCAAGAAAAACAACATTGTATTGCCGAAACACCACTTCGCTAATGTCGCCGTTAAAGCCGAGGCTAACCGCTGAAAGATGTTGTCCAAGGCCTTAGCCGAAAGGAAAAAGAAGTTGGCTGCCAAGAAGAAGGCCGCTCCCACTCCCAAGAAGTAAAAATCTACTTCGCTTCTGAATTTTTATAATATAAACAAAAATTATGGATAATTCATAATATAAAATTTAAAAATATATATTTAGTGATATTCTTTTTTTAATTCATACAACAAATTTAAGATCTCTTATTTTTCTGGAGTAGTATGGATAGCTTTAGTTTTCAATTGATTTGTGATACAATGCATTGATATGTTGGACTGGACGAAGATTTTCTAGGGGCATTTTTGGCCGTTTTTAGGGTAGATTCAAGCTTGATATGAAGATAATCGTACTTTCGGAGGAGGAGCTTTGAATGACAATAAAATTGTCTCAAAAGCTTTCATCTAAACAAAACTAGAGTTTCGTTTCGAGTTCGACTGAAGCTATGTTTTTTTTTTCGAAGCAGGTGGTGCTAAGGCTGAATACTTTTGGGCCTATAAAATGATTTTGCTATTTTTCAAAATATCGAAACTGTAATAAAGAACACGAGTCAAGCTTGTGAATTTCACAATTTATCGAAATATTCACATCTAATAACTGTTGGTGTAGACGACTCAAAATGGAAAGGATTGATGAACATGATTTTGTTTTTTGTTGTTGTTGGTGTCTAGATCTATGTAGGTAAGATGTGTTACCATGTTTTGAAATGTGACTGCTGTAGCCTATATGTAAAGTGTTGGAAAAAAATAATAGAAACATGTGTCTTCATCATTTTCGATACACAATATTTTTGCGAGGTATCTTGAGAGATTTGCGATTTGTTTTGGAAGGTACTTTTTAAAGACCGACTGGGAAAAAGCCCTATATGTATGTTTCGAGTACGTCAAAAAGCTATAATAAAATTAGTTTTGATATTTAAGGGAAAATTAATAAAAAAATTACGTTTTCGATCATTGAAGGATACAATAAAATTAAATAACATAAAAGCTGATATTTCATTAGTTATTCTTATTCGCTATGTTTCAAATTTTTTTTTAATAACTTACAGGCTTTGAAGGGGTTATTAAGCCTTTATGTTTTGTTAAAACACTGTGCGAGCGTCAGGAAAATAGGGAAGGATTTAAGAGGAGACACCGGTGCACATTGGTCTTCTAAATGACGGGAATCAAAAATCATTGAATAATGAAAATCTCATCATTTTCGTATGTACTATTTTAGAATTTTCTTATAGGTAAAGACAGGAAAAATGGAAGCTGAATTCCTAAATACAGAATGTCTATTGAATTACCAAAATGCCGTATCCCTTAGCTTTGAATTGCAAGATGATTTAGCAAAGTAGATATCTTTGCTTTTAGGTACAATTTAAATTATTTTGGTATTTTACTTAGTTTTCGTAATTTCTTATTAGTTATGAAAGACTCATAAGTCTTCATTTGACTCTACCTGAAGTAGAGTGTATGTTTTTAAATAGTTCGTTTAATTTTTGATTCTGATTACGAATCCGAACTCCAATTTCAGCTAGGTACATGTGGTCAATAGAGCTGAAAATGATAGATCGAATAGGACATTTTTAGAATATGCCACATGTTCAGATAGTACCTGTGGCTGGTGTAAGTCGCTTGAAAATGATAATTACCCGCCATGGATGAAAGTGATCGTTTACCAACACGTCAGAACAGAACAATGGTGAGAAGACCACGACGACTACAAATTAAAAGGTCAAAGAACACAAACCGTTTGGGTGAATGCCTGAGCATCGTAAGTTTTATTTAAAAAAAATATATGTTTAGCTTTAAAATTATAACATAATTTATGTATACACATAATATTGAATTAAAACCTATATCTATGTTTTTAAAAACTCGTACGTTATTCATCATGAGTGGAGATTGTATTTCCTTGCAAGCTGTGATGTGTAGATTCTATGATTTTAAAATCTTCCTTTAGAATGTGCGGCGCTTCCTTTAAAAGATCATCGTATGATTAATTCAACCAGCGATAGTATTTTCTATAAGATGAAAAAATTATTTTAAGTTTGAGAGAAAAAAAAAACAAAATGCTTCTTACCCAGATCCAAGTGAAAGTTGGGTTGCAAATTAGAATGGGCAGGTTCAGGCAACATAAGGGACTTCATTTGCAGTCAACTTCGTTCTATGAACGTAAATTTTGATCAAGGCAACTAGTTAGTTTTTCAAGTGTCATGAATTTCAAATTCAGAACTTTACTTCACAAACCTTTACTTTAAGTTTATAGTACAAAAACTACCAAAAACATTATTGTCTAGAAAACACTCCTCAGGCAAGCCACAAGTGTATCACGATTTGTATTTTATATTGTAAAGAAGTATTGCTTATTTTTTTTCGAAATTGAAAAGGAACCCTTTCCAGAAAGCATTAAATGAAATTGTGCAGAAAATAAATAAATCATAAAGTAATAAAGTTCAGCTTTCAGCTGAATGAAAAAACATGATCAACTGTCATTTTAATAAAAGTAGACTTGACTTGATAGTAAGGGAGATTTTTCTTGACTAACTTTCCAGTCAACTTTCCAATAAAGTTGCCTTAATTGGAAGGCAATTTTTTGGCAGCAGGCCAATCAGATGCTAGAAACTTGCCTTACTTTCAAGTCCCTTATGTCGGCTGAACCTGCCCAATGCATTAGTTTATTGAAGAAAAAACTGCAGCATCAAGTGTTTTGACATGCCCAGGATTAATAGAATGTAATCCTTCTTTTTGCCTTGGTAAGCAAATCTTACATACATCAAGGTCTATAAGAAATTAAAATATTTGCATCTCGTTAAATATACCACCGTATGATTAAATTGTTTTTTTTTTTTTTCAAAAATGTATGCAATTAGTATAATTTTTTTAATTCTATGCTGTTATGTATATTTGTTTAAAAAGGAAAACTGAATGTTGAAATGTAAATTCTTAACTTTTGAGTAATTAAAAAAAATAATAAATGTACGCACTTTGATCTTCTCTGGCCAATTATTAAATTATACGTCTTTTTATTTCTTATTGCAAGTAATAATTATTATTAAATTAGGTTAGGTACCAAGTTCAAAAGTTTTCAACTGGCAAATTTATTTTTTTCTCGAATTATATAATTCATTTTATGCAAATATAATGCAAAAGTTGGAGATGAAGTCCAAGATGATATATCAACTCACGACACTTGAAAAACTAGCCTTGCTCAAAATTCACGTTCTGGCCATTTTACTCCTGGAAAAATTAAAAAACTTCATTGTTAGAGACAGTGTTTTTTGAAATGAAGAAAGTTGATCCATTCTCTTCATTATTCACTCTACTTAAGGGAAGAATAGAGAATTTCGTTTAAGCGTCTTTGGGAGAACCAGCTTAACATACGTTTATTAAATGGAAAGAAATGACAAGACTTCGATAATCTAAAGCTAAACTATTACATCACTGTAACTTTACCATACCGAAATGAACTTGTGAGAAAATTTAACCAATCAAAGTTTTTTTTAAACATTCATCACTAAATGTGTATTAAATTGTTAAAATTAATTTAAATTAAACTACTTCACAGATGAGCTTTGTCACTGTGTCGTTATAGGGCCCATACACTACACAAACTGTTTGAGCAAACGAATGTATTTTGTTGTTGTAAAAATGTTTTTGCAAACTGTTTGAGTAGTGTGTAGCGATGATGCGTGTTTGCGCAAGCGGTTTGAACAAAATCAAAACATTTTGAATTTTCCGTGCCTGCACAAACATGTTTGTGTAGTGTGTATTGAATTTTGCTCAAACCGATGCCAATTTTCATAGAGTTAACATGAATAAACAAGAGGAAAAAATTTTTTGGGTATTGTGGTGTGTAAAAAGTAACGAATATTGCAATCACTCATCAAATCACTCATTGCTCCGTGTCCGTAGGTAGGTCTGATTAAGATGAAAAACGTCACGCAACTAATATCTCTCAAACATGTTTGTGTAGTGTGTGGCGAAACTATGTTTGCTCAAACACACGTTTGAACAAACGTGTTTGCGTAGTGTATGGATTGGGCCCTATTAGTTTTGTATTTCAAACATAATAATTGAATTCAAAATTAAATTTAAAAAATTGTAAACTTTTCGTTATTATGTTGGAAATAAAAACATTTAACTACTAATAATTAACGTTCGAAAATTTCCAAGAACTCGAAAGCCAGAATTCTTCATAAACGAAGGCAACAATACATTAACTCTTTGAAGAAGCGGAGGGTCTCTTATAGTATATGATCCAGAGCTAGCTGACTGATACAGCTTTTATCTGTGTAGTTTCTATTTTTTAAACTTTAATCGCGTTTACAATAACCAAGTTTTGACGAATCACAAAACAACCTTGTGTAATATTGCGAATTTTTTGTTTTCAAACATACCTATAGGTCCAACGTAAATACGTTTAAAATGCTAAAACCATTGATTTTGTAGGTTCTTAAACAAATTATGTGTACCACCAAATCGAAGTTTATGGCTGCTCCGTGTTTTATCTTTTAACAGGCGTTAGAGTGTATCCAGTTTCCCAGATTGGGAAAATATAATGTATAATCTTAAATAAGTATTAAATATGCATATAAAGTTTCTTCATTAAATATTTTATAGTTTTCTGTATACAAAAGTCTAACAGAAGAAAAAATCTACTTAAATGCTTCTTTCTTCTTTTCGTGCTCCGGAGGCTGCACCTTCCTTCTTTGAATTACTTTTGTAGTTTTGTGTGACATTAATTCAACTGTTACTCATGAACAGCTTTTGTTTGTTTGTTTGTTTTTTTCTTTAAAGAACTCTTAGGACTCATCAACTGGGCAACAATCGTTATGAAGGTTTTTTTTAATTTGTTTGTATTTAGTTGGAATTATAATTTATAGAAAATCTTACTGCGCAGACTTTTGTCCAGCAATTGGTCGCAGAAGTCGATTACCACACAGGAATGTCACCGCAGCAATGGGAATGAGCAAACGACTTGTCTGGAACATATCCAATCTCAACCAGAACAGACCGAATAGGCCAAGAATGGCTCCGAAACCGAGATGGAATCCAATCGTGCTCAGGCTGAAGGTGAAGTTCGACACATTGATGCCAAGTTTTGCCCATAAAATGAACAGCAACACCAATGGAGTCAGGCAGAGGCCGGTGAAGATGTCGGACACCAGGCGCGGTGGACGCTTCTCAGGCACACGGAACTGATGTACGATTTCTGGCCTTGGGGCACGAATTGTCTGAGATTGGTTATCTGAAAGATGAGAAAGAGAAAATTGAAGAGAGAAACATATCATCAAATTTTAAAGACTTACCCTTTCGATCGTCTTGGGAGAATTTCAGTTGCACATTGGCCAGATGCCATTTGAAGGAGTTCGAAAGCGAACACCCACAATCAACTCCAACTTATAGACTCCCGATTTGTATCCAAAGTCTCCTCCTCGAGCACCAACATCCATGTCAAATTTGTATGCCTTCGACGAGTCCTGCTCAGCGACATAGATGATCTCTTCGTCGGTGTTCTGGTTGGCCAGACGCACAAATGCCTGATGGACGGTCATCATCTTTGTTGTGCCGTCATCGGCGAGAGCGGCTTTCATCGTCAACTTTTGAGTGTGATCGGCGGAGAGGGTCTCTGTGAGAGTGCTTGGGAATGCGACAGTTTGCTTTTTGATCGAAGATGAGGCATCCGAGTCGCCGACGCCGACTTCCAACGAATGAACCTTCACTTTGCCTAAAACTTCTCTAAAAAAGAAAGGGAAAATACATTATAACAACAAATTAGAGACATTCTCATTTGTTCACCAACAAAACTAAAAGTAATGTGGACCCCCGGTCACACAGGAATTCAAGGAAACGAATATGCCGACGAAGCAGCTACTGTAGCTCACAAAACACCACTCTACCCACTGCAAGTGGACAACCCAACTAAAACTCGAAACTTTTTTCATGGGAATACCTACTAATTGGCCAGAACGGAAACATAATATTTATATCTATAAATAAGCATGATTATATTAAGACATATTTAAAAAACAACTTACCTGTTAAGAGAGTAAAAACGCTTCAAAAAGATTATTAAAAAAATGAATTCTATTCTGATTAATTTGAATTTATATTTATTGTCTGCAGTCTAGACTTCTTGTTGATCGCATTATATTTTTTTGTTTTCATTTTCGTAGAATTGTCAAAATACTCACCTCGCTGTTAATCTGTCAAAACTGGGTTAAACTCAAATTAGGCCACGTTCGCATTGCAGTTCTATGGTGCGCCTATACTTTCTGCATGATTTTTTTTGTTTTTAGCGAAACTTTTCATAAAAATCACAGAATTTGTGTGCCAAAAGCAGTCAAATACTTTTTTTAGCACAGTTTTCACTAAAAAGAAGTTGCAAAATTCATTTTTCTTAAAATATTGCAAAAATTTTTCAATT